>JARHVA010001128.1:1647500-2392500 GCA_037957365.1 Torreya grandis
GTAATAAAAATTTGGGACTATGGAATAAAATAGGACACAGATTATATATTATAAATAAAACAACTTGAAATTGTTACCATAGACACATATAATGTAAAAAAGGAAAAGGCACATCTATGGAAGAAATGTATAGATAACGGTGACAAAAAAGATTGAATAAAACATAGTAGTAGTAGTAGTGAGTTTGCTTTCCAAAGAATTAACACATTAAGTGGATTAGCGTTAAATAAGATAACATAAATAAATATGTGGATGGTAGGAGCTATATAATCAAATAATTTGTTAAAATAATGATGTCACAAATGATAATAATGAAATAAATGAATGACAAGACATATAATTACATGCCAAAGAAAGTGAGGGAAAGGATTAAACATAAATAATAAATGAAATTAATTTCATTAAAATATCTTGGCATGATGATCAAATAGATCAAGTAGGCTATAAATCAAGTATTTATATAAACAAAAAAATTAAAAAATTGTTAAATCACTTACACACTACATAAATTTTTATTTGAAGCATTCACACTCTGATAAAAGATAAATTCTTATCTACTTAGACAAAGAAAACATGGATATTCCTCATGTTGTTGTGGATACATAGAATAAGAAACCCAAATGCAAGCAACATTAAATCAAATTAGAAAATCTAGATCCATCGAGCATGTTTTGAAAAGTCCCCTCCCTCATAACACATGCATAAGATACTTACATATACATCAAAACACACTTGGTAGAGATTGATCATATGGATTTGAAGGAAAAAAGAAGTTTGATGATCAAATTAAACCTGTAAGCCCAATAATTAGAGTATAAAAATGAGTACAAAGTCATCCCAAAGCTAAAATTGGAGTTATGGAGTCAGCTCTCATATTTTGGCCTAATGACAACTATGACTAAGGTGTTATTGAGTATATCACATGAATATATTCTTTATCTAGATCAACCATACTGAATCACATTAGATGGGATTCATAGAGTTACATTCCTTATACATGAATGACATTAAACCACAAGTATGATGGCTATGAAAATTTGAGTACCAGTTCCTTAGCCACACTTATAGAGTCATAAGTTAATAATTTATCTCTTTCGATTCATAACATGAAGGATTTTAAGGTCATATTTGCAACAAAGGTCATTTCTTAGAAATTCTATTATAAAAATAGGCATGAATCAATAACACCAAAGAGTGTATATATAACATACAACATGGCATCCACCAGAATGTATTATGACTTGGCTACTATATTGCATGAATAATACTTATAGAATCCAATAAAAATCAAGAAAGGTAAAACTATCCACGACTTCTACTATGGTTCACTTATGTTAGTACTTTATATGTACTTTACACATAATATCTTGAGACATGAGGGGTGGGTATAATAGAGTCTAGATTCCTCTATAGGGTCCCAAATAGTAGATGCAATACAAGGTATGCCTGATATGCAATATGTATACTTTTTTTAAATGGGAGAATATTATTAAGAGTATGGTAGAGGAAGATTCTAAATTTTGAATGAAATTATTCAAAAATACTACACATAATTTCAATTAAATATAGACACAAACAAATATTTTATTTAGCCCCATGATACAAAAATGATACCCCTTCCACTTATGCCTTACAAAGTTAGTGATAAAGAAGTTGAGGTAGTCATTATTAAAGCTAGGATTCTACCATTAGATCCCATGGAAATATAAGTTTTAGTGAACTAAGAATGGGTTCTCAGTAAGAGGAAGAAGAAGGGGATGCCACCAAAGATGACACATCACTACTATAGGAATATATAGAAGTATATCAACCTCAAATTATTACCCACATATCCTCAATGATATAAATATAAGTGATAAACTTAGAAACACTCAATCAATAAGAAAAGGAGTAGGAGGTCATGTATATATTTTTAGTCAAGGATTATACC
The DNA here is from genome assembly GCA_037957365.1 of Torreya grandis. Lineage (NCBI taxonomy): Eukaryota > Viridiplantae > Streptophyta > Pinopsida > Cupressales > Taxaceae > Torreya > Torreya grandis. Next base: position 1,649,431 of record JARHVA010001128.1, read on the forward strand.
ATTAGGAAGGAGATAGAAGAAGAAGAGATGGAAGTGAAATATACTCACCCTTACTCCTTGTATAAAATAAAACTATCAATTTGAGAAGGGTTGTCACCAAAAACCAAAATATAAATTCAGACTATAGAGGAATAAGAAGGGTCACCTACAACATATCTAGTAGCCAACCAATTTTTATAAATTAGTGGAAGGAAAATAGGGTGAATTTAATCACTATAGCTATAAATTAAGGTTAAGAAGAATAAAAAATTATTAAACCCAAATAACCAAGTAAAAACCCTAGTGACATATTTAGAAACTCAGTCATTTGAACCAAGGGATGAAGAAGAGATAAAGTTAGAGAATTAAAAAGAGGTAACCATAAAATTAATAGATATAAATAGTTTATTAGGAATATTACACAATAATTATGGGATACATAAGGTGGTCAAACTAAATAAAAATGTAGATATCATAGGGAAAAAATTAAGGTGATTAGAGCCATTCTAGAATATGTTGAGCTTAGTTTGTATGACCTAGATGATGTCATAGGTAGCCTTATGTAGTATATACATGCTATCCTAATACATAAAAAGGAAAAAATCAACTAGGCCAAGATGATAGTTTAAAAAAATCAAGAGGAGGCCCTTAGTAAAAATATCAAAGAATCACAAATATCTCTTGTGGACTAAGAAGGGCCAAGGTAACTCTAACAGACAGAGTTGAGAACCAAACAAAAGATAGATCCTATCTCTAAAGCTATAGAAAATAAAAAATAGTTAGATAAAAACAAATATATATGATAACATATCATTCAATAGTGCAAGAAATTTTAATAACTTGTGCAAGAAACCAAAAAATCTAGGAGATTTTAGAGTAAACAACTCAACAGGTTAGACAACTATTAGAAAAATAAAAAGTGGAGAAAAAGGAAGTAGAGGGGGGAAATAACATAAAAAGAGTAAGACACAAAAATAAAATTAGAATAAGATACTATTGAAAAAACTAAAAATGAGAAAGAAAATAAAAGAAAGGCACATGAAGAGAGGGAAGTAGAATAGGAAAAATAAAAAATAATTATAGAAGAGTGTTGTTCAGTCCAAGATCTTTGTACTAATTACACCTATGAGGTTAGATTCACTAAGTTAGTTGAAGAATAATTTGGGGACTTGCATCCTCTCTTTTTAGGATTTTTATTGAGATAATCTAGGGCATGAGCTATAGGTATTGGGCTCCATTAGATATCCTACTTCAAATATATCTCCAAGATTTGCATACTACTACTAGAGGTTTAATACTAATTTTCTCATTGACTCATAGAACTTCTACACTATTAGCTAGATCAATTGAAACATATCAAATTTAGTAGCTTTAATTTTATTTACTTCACCATTTTAAATAAAAATAAAGATAAGTTTTTCACAAATAAAATCAAAAGAGAGGGAGGGTAAGGCATAAATAAAGTTTTCTAATTAAAAGGGAATACAAATGCCTCTTGGACCAAAATGTGCCTAGATATAGTTGCACCATTGTGTGTTAAGTTTCATGATGGATCGAGATTTATTCACATAAGGAGAGTGTCTAAGGAGAAAGGGTAAATGATCAATTATAAGACTCCTTTTATGAATAAAATACAAATGGTCTATAGTTAATCACACACACATCCTTACAGACTTCAAGTAAAGTGAAAGGAGTTGAAGAACCTAACTAAAATAGTGGAAGAACATCTTACTTAATCATATATATATATATATATATATATAATAACAATTTTTATTATTTTATAATTATTATTTATCCATTAAATTAAACAAAAGTGGAATACCTTCAATGTAGCCAAACACATTTACACAAAAAATAAATTTTGCATTATTCTCACAATGTATCTTTGCAAATAGATTCAACCTTTATAGCATAATAGGAAGAAGAATATATAGAAGGGAGAGATGGGTATTTCCTCAAATAGGCACAAGATCACACTCTTTGACATCATGGCCTAAAATGGTAAAATATAATTTTGTCAGAAGATTCCTTGTTCCATGACAAATAAGATAGAATGAAATTTCATGGTCTACTAAGGAGCACCAAGGAGAAGTCTAATGTGGACCACATCCTAAACATTCTAAAAGTATTTTTTGAGATTCAAATTATTATTAGATTAGTTAAAATCTATAAAAGTTGGAAACAGATTCATTTAGGAACATATTTGTTAGAGCTAATATGTACAAGAAGTTTGGGTAGCACATGCCTCTTTTACCTCTATGTCACTATGAATGAATGATGGATTAACCACATGGTGCTTCACCAATATATTTTAATGCTTATCCCATTTTTAAAAAAATTACAAAAGTTTAACTATAATACATTTTATTCCACATTATTATCTTTTACTTGTGGACTAAAGTTGAAATAAGTGTCCTAATCAAGTTCCTTGAGATTGTGACACTTGTTTATTTACTAGTAAATTAGGACCTATGGACCTTGTCTTTAGCTCATAGACTGAAATTTATCTAGATGATAGTTCATACTTAAAATTATAGATATATATTTATAATTTTCCCAAGACCCATATTCATGTCTTTAATATTATTTGCCTCATGTCTTCTTCATTTTTAACTTGACATTTGGCATATCTTCACTCTTCTACTAGGTTTGAACTCATCACTAAACACCCTAAGCCCCCCATTAGTAGCGAGTGAATGAAATTAAAACACATGGCATGATTTAAATCTTTTGATTAGTCATTTATCCTTGATATATGTGCTCTTAGGACCTTAGTCACATTTTAGTGAGATGTTGACACATGGAAAAAAATCAATAATTTAGGGACTCATGATCTTTGTCTAATATTTTTCTATGTTTGTAGGATCTAGATTAGTGGGATGCCACCATGTGGATAATGCTCACTTATTAGGGAACTTGGGTAACCTCAATAATTTATCCTACTTATATTAGTCATAGGTGAGTGGGATCATACCATATGACATGATCTCATTCATCTAAGTGATCGGTGACCTCAACATTTGGCCTAATTTAATGTTTTTTTCATAGAAATGAAATTTTAACATGTGACTCAATATCATTAATCTAGGGGGTTTCATATTATATTTTTCTATGAATAAAGGATGTAGATAAGTAGGATGCTACCATGAGGATGTCTCTCACTCATGTGGGGGTCTTTAATATTTGATTATGGGACTAACCATTTATTTTACTAACAAGCCATAGGTAAGGGGGATCATACAATGTGGAATGGTCTCTCTTATCTATAATTCATAAAAACCTAAGACTACATGGATTTATCTACTAGTTATAAATGAGTGGGATCATTCTATGTGGCACAATCTCACTTATATAGAGGGTCATCTAGCCTCAAACTATGTATCTTTATCTATGGGCTCTAGATGAGTGGGATGTTTCCATGTGGATGGCCCTCACTTATCTATATGATCAACTACCTTAAAATTATGTGCATCTACCTATTATCCATGGATGATTAGGACCATGACACATGACATGATCTTATTTATCTGAGTGATCAAGGACCTCAAGACTTGGATGCTTCATTTTTATTTGGAGGAACAATATGAGGACACATGGAATGATCTAAAAACTTGAAGACTCACAAATTATTTTCCTTAGAATTTTGATTTGATAAGTTACTAACTAATATGAATACATGTGGCACAATATTGGTTTCTCAGGTGCTTAGGTAAAATGAACTTAGAACCTATTACTTCATAAGCTATAGAGAAGTGAGATTAAGATATGCATCTAAATCTTATGAATCTAATGGATCACCAAATGAAAATACTTAGTCATTTTTAGAATCCTTAATGAGGAATCTAGGTGTCAACACATGGAATGATCTTAGAGCTCGGGGCCTAATCATTGGAATTTTAACTTAGGTACTTAGCCATTAGGATATAAACTGTATTTCTGATCTAAAATTTGATAGTCACTTTAGGTTCAAAATATACATGCAATAATAGTATTTGTGAGGAAAATTTCAACAAAATGGCTAAGTATGAAAATTCAATCATAATAAATGGGTAAATTTATAAGCTAGAATAAGTAATTTTTAGTAAGGTGGCCTTATGGGGTTAGAACATTCTTGCAAAGAATAAACAACCTTTGGCAAAAAATAAGCTAACTAAATTAGTCCATAAAGTCAAAATATAAATTTTATGAACATCATAGCACTAAAATCCACATATATGTATAATAACTTTAATAAACATGTTCATTTAGACCGTTAGACTTAGGTATCAAAAAAATTACTAGATCAGTTATAGAAACATGCAACCAGTTTAGACTCAATTTAAGATTTCATTTTAAATAAATAAATTAGACTTAAGATAATGACTTTCATCTTGGCATAATTCATCTCAAAATAAGATGTAAACATGGATATTTTGACCTAAAAGTGGGTCCTTATTTAAAAATATGAAAAATGGGCATGTTGGGCATAACAAAGAGGAAGAAAATAAAAAAGAGAAAGAGATAAAAAAAATAAGAGGAACAAAAAAATAAACAAGTAGAGGAGGAAATAAAAATATAGGAAGAAATACAAATAAAATTTGAAGAGTAAATTAATAAACAACTAGCATAAATAAAGTGAAAGAGGAGGATAAGCAAAAATAGGAGATGGAAAATAATAAGGAAACAAAAAAAAAATTACTCCACATGAAAAAGGGAATGAGAAAGAGGTCAATGTAAGTGTAGAAGACACCACCCAAGTTGTCACACTAGACACTTTAAGTACAATGGGGGTATGAAAGAACATTACAAATACCTCTATAGATACACTAACACAAATCAAGGTAGAATTAGTGAAACATAAACAACAAACTTACAACATCCTAATTCCTTCAATTTTATTTTAGCATGTTGAAGGAATGAAATTTATAGTATCTCTATAAAATCTCACCCTTATTGATAAAGATATGGTATGTTAGATTCTTATCTAAATAACCATAGGGGATTAAATGAAAAGGTATGTTAACTTGGTATAAGGCATTAAGAAGATTTTATCTGCCTTGACCACCAAATGACCATAATTTTATATGGATATAACTCTTCCAATAGAACAATATCTGATCGACATAGTGGATAATTTCATCACCCATGTAGAATCCATGGTGGACAAAATACTCTTAAGGCATGAGACTATAGAAGAGTATAAATATGAACAATTAGAGCCACTTCTATGAGAAAATCATGACAATATAACTTAGTACAAAGAGTAATTAGGGAAGATGAAGGAAAAATTAGAATATTCATCCACCTAATTTTCTTACTAACTTATTTGGCCTTTATTTAATAAGGATAATAAAATATAGTTAGATGAAATGGAAAAATAGTTTAGTGTAGCCTCAACTAGATTTGGACCACAACACATACCTTATACAATATAAAAAGCTAAGATGATATATTTACATGAGAAACATAGAGAAAATAGATAGAGTGGATATCCATATATGAGGAAATGGAAAAATATACAGAGTACTTAAGCAAATAGATGGAGAAAATGAAGGTTCAAATCAAGATTCATACATACTACCTAGAATTATTATAAAAAGTTCCAATCACAAATGTAATAATCATGGAAGTGAAATAAAGCATGGCTATAGGAAACATGATTGTAGAAGTAAATAAGGCCATTCTTGATTGGGATAATTTTACCATAACCATAATGAGTAAATATGAGAAGTATCTACTAAGGGGATATAAATTCATAATCTAAAACAGTTTATTAAAGTAGTTCCATTATTTTTCTTATACTTAAGTGAATTGAGGAATTTTTAGTACTTGTCAGAAATTGGATTTGTCTCTAGGATGAGACAAAGGTCTAAAATCTAGGAAAAATTTGGCAAGATTCTCTCTCAACCAAAGGATAAAATTATAGATACCACAGATCTAATTTTATTACCATAATAATATGACACTCTCTAGGGTAACAGAACAAAGGATTTCAATAAATAGATGACGTAGTAAGAAATAATTCCTTATATAAATAAAATGAAATTGGATTAGAGAAAGGGAATGTCTCACATAGACATGATCATTGAATTGAATTGCATTGATTTAGTATTTATACCACAACATTGTAATAGAATAGATATAACATATGAGACATAGTGCAAATAATAATTATAAGATGTTACAGATCATAGTAACCTGTGTAGTTTCTTAAGGTGGTATAGTATAAAGAGATATATACATTATATACAATGGTTATTATATATAAAGAAGGAGAAGTTAGAGTATGAATTGTTGTGTATTTTGTACTATGTGATTTAATGTGAATGTGTGCACTAATTATTTTTTAATATATGTTAAATATTATAAAAAAATACTAACCCCTATGTCACATTATTCTAACTAATGTTAAAATTTAACAACATAAGCTATCTATATCCAACAACTTCAGATTTTATGTCAACAATAAAAATCTAAACCTACAATATGACTTAATAATGTGGAGTTCATAAACATAGAGTCTCCTATAAAATTACAAATAACTAGCAGTAAATATAAGCTAAACATTAACTTAGAAATGTTAATTGATTAAAAACCTATTCCAATACCTACTAATAAACATAGATATATAATTTGTTTATCACATCAAGAAGGTAAACCATATTTTGATTACCATAGAATACCTAGGCATAGAACAAATAATTGTATAGCATTTTAACACAAAAATTAGATGTATAAAAATGAATAGATGATTATGGTAATACATAAATAAATAATAATATTATTTTTTAATATAACTCACTTCACAAATACAACACGTAATATTTATAAGCATCCACACTAAGAAATATTGACTATTACAATATAAATTAAGGGTGCCTATTTATGATAGATTAATATTGATGAGGACAAGTATCAACCACATGAAGTATTACATTTTTAAAATAGTTTGTATATGATATTAATGAATTAAAACACACTATATAGGATTTTTAAGGATCAATTAGACATATTATGCTATTGATTGCTTATGGGCAAAGGGTCATTGATACATTCATAAGGGTGATGCACCTGGAAACTAGTCAAGGGTTAAATTTTGAAAATCAAGGTTAAAATACATGTAGGATATAGTGGATAGACACAATAAATATATTAATTTCTTATATAAATGATATAAAATAAAAATTTGACATGATGGTATAAGGACTACCAAATGGGTAACATTTCAAGGATAACTGAAAATATAACACATCACCAATCATACACAATAAAATAAAATACAAGACATATGAACAATCTAAACAAAAAGGAAAATGAAAACCCAATTGACACAGACACATATGATGAAAATTATGAATTATCTATTTGAATTATATGCATTTATTTTAAATATTATAAAAATACATAAAAATCAAAATATTTCAAAACTTAAAAATCAAGACCTAAGTTTAACATGTTTACTAGTTTACAATATCAATTAATTTTATTTATCACATGTTTTGTATTTTATATATTGTTTTAAAAACACACATGTATTTCATGGTATAAATGAGTTACATGTATTACTTATAGGTTATAGATTATACATGTATTCATAAATGTAAGACATTTCTTATACCCATGGTCATGCCAATGCTAGGGACATCTCATTACATAGTTAATATTATTACATATTATATCTTTATATAAAAAAATTGTATATAATTTTGAGATATATTTATTACTTACAAATGCATTTATTTATTTTTTATTATTTACAATGCTACATTTTAAGGTTATAATACTTTTGTATATTGTGATGTTGATATAGATTGATAATGTCAACTAGTTTGACTTGTTTTGTGATTCATTGTTGATTTTTTAGGGTATTAATTTATTATGATTTATGTGTTTATTTACTCATTATATGACATCTCTTTATTGAGTGTATTAATTTATTTATCTTTATTTTATCCCTTACCTTATTATGTGACTTTCACTTGATAGATTTTTTTATTGTATGACTCTTTATTTGGGCCCTTTCCTTATTCTATGAATGAACCTTGCATTTTTGTAAGATATTTTATTATCTATGGTGTTTTCACTTGTTTTATGACATTTTATTTTTCATTGAGTGTGACCCTTGCCTTGTGTGACATTGAGTGTTATTATATGTGTTTCATTATGTGTGTCATAACTATGCCATTATGTGTTTATAAGTGGATACATCTACGATATTTTTTTGAGTTTGTGATTCCATAATCATATAATAGACCTTCCTAATTTTATGTGGTGTCATAATCCATATCATTTTATTTCCTTCATAGTTTATTATTTAGGGTTCATATCAATGATGATTAATACTACATGCCTAATTTCTAAATCTATCTTGACTTGACACTTGTATGACATACACTACATTTTTAATATATGTTTTGATGATAGATTAATACTATTATGACATGTAATACATAGGTTATAAAATGATTATAAATGATTAGATATTTATATATAACATGATGTGGTTAACTCTTTTCATTTGGGATGAGCAAAATATAGGCTAAATTCCCCACCTCAAAAGGGGGCATGTTAGTGTTATTTTTATAGATATTCAAGCATCAATTTAAAAATAATTAATATTTTTAGATAGGTTAAATGATTTAGAGAGATCAGATTGGGATAGATTATCAGATGGTTCAAATTTTTGGATACATATTTATAGTTGGAAACTAATTTTAGGGGCATATGCAATGCATATGTAGACATTTTATAGGTTACATACTTAAAGATTATATGGTTTAATAAACTAATTGTATTGTATGATATATTATTTCAATATATATCACATGTTGAAAAAATTGAATCATATTATGGGCTATGCACATTATTCACGCATAATTTACTACATTATGGAATTAATGTGACATTGAGGGTATCTAAGGTTAAAATATTTAATCTATAAGTTCATATACATTGGTTGAATCACCATATATGAGAATAATATAATCTCACCCTTCCATCCCAAGGTAATTTTAGAAATAATGGTAATAATGCCTTAATTCTAGTTTCACAATATATATACTTATAAATGATAAATTTATTAATGAATATTTAAAAAGAAGAAATAGGGTTTTTAGATTTTTTTATGTATGGATATGTAGTATAATTATCTAAATGCTTATTATTAGGACTATGTAGATGTTTTTTATATGACATGTTTCTAATTTTTTTCCTTCTCCTTAATACTGAAAGATTCAATTAGTATCAATAGTTGATATTGACTATAGTAGTCAGAAATGACTTAGTGCCTAGTAAGTGCATATTTTATTTTGGAGTGATGTATCTATATCAGTTATATATATTTATACATTTATATAATTACATAAATGTATAGGATCACTAATATTCTTAAAACTCTAGTCTACACAAGTAATCTGGCATCAAATGGGGGGTGACAAGAGAAAGGATTGATTTGGAATGCCCTTGGTCAATCTATATTGATAGGTTAGACACTACAATACCTTTCTAATACTCTGAGGTGGGCTGAAATTATAATGAATTTCTCATATCAATGTGTGTGTGTGTGTGTGTGTGTGTGTGTGTTGTGTGTGTGTGTGTGTGTGTGTGTGTGTGTGTGTGTGTGTGTGTGTGTGTGTGTGTGTGTGTGTGTGTGTGTGTGTGTGTGTGTGTGTGTGTGTGTGTGTGTGTGTGTGTGTGTGTGTGTGTGTCTATAAACTTAGATGCTCTTTATCCTATTTTTCATTTGATAAAAACATGCATATATGAATTAATCCTTGTAACCTTGAAATTCATCTCCAATAATTCTATAGGTGTAATATGTAATATTTCCTAGCTATTTAGAAAGTAATGTGTTTGTTTAAAATACTTCAAAATAATTTTTAATATATATTATTCTCTAACTTTGAATTAAGTACCTATTGAAATAAAAAGTAAAAAAAAAAAATGCACCCCTAAAATATCCATAAAATGAAATGTACCCATAATTAATTTAAAACTAGGCTTGGATTAATTTTGATATTTGCATTCAGTACTGATAATCAATATTGACTATAAATGTCATAACTAACTTGAGGCTAAAAATAATAAAATGTGATAGGGAGGGCCATAGATATTTGTAATACATCATGTGAATTTGGTCATGAAATGAGGAATCATGCAACCAAATATAATCATAATCAAAATATCAAGATAAATGTGACATTAAGTATTCAATTTCTGGTTTGGGATATATGCTATCACTCAAGAGTGCACCCTTGTGAGAATGTGTTCTTGTTATCAATCTTGTTGACATAATGGAAACTCTCCAAGGTGTGGGTGGAATTATACTAGAGATAATATCTATATGAAGGGTTGGTTCCCTTGGTACACTCACCTACTTCACTCTAAACTTTCTAATTTCTTAACTAGGAAAAGGGTAAAGGAAGCAATACTCAAATTGAAATTGAACATGAAAAGTAAAAATTGGGGGTGATGAACCAATTTTATATCCAATTATGCCTATACTTGGCACACTTGGGAAGATAAATAACTTGCACACAATTTCCTTCATCTTCATGTAATGACTCTTGCATCAGTATTTCATACAAAGGTCTTGATAAATATTCACATTAACATGAAAGGAATGAACACAGATTGAATTCACTTCCAAATTAGGTATAAATTAGACTTAGACACTTGATATGACCTGAAATATTTATTATATGTTGTATACAGGTGAAAAATCTAGACATAAACATAGTAAAATCAATCATTCACTAAGTTACATCAATAAACATGAGGCACACACTTCATAAACAACCCAAAAATGAAGGAAAACCAGATTTTTATTGCTTCAAATATGTAGTAAAAAAATTTGGTAGAGTTTATGCATAGCCAAAAACATAATCCTCCTTCCTTCAAAAAAATTAACATACATATAGAAAAGGTATTTAAGAGAGAGTAGACAAAACAACCCTAAACTAGGGATGAGTCATCATGCCTAGTCATATTTTCCTTTTCCCTTCTCAACCACTAAATTAATACATAGTAAATTTTAGATTTTAACCTCTTTCTCTTGGAAAATTAAATAGGAGGGAGAGGTAGGCTTTTTTTAATACATTAAAGAAGTCTTAAGTCCTCATCTTGAAGGGAATTGGTTTCCTTGCATGCCTTGATGGTCTTTGATGCTTGAAGAGGCCTTGATCATATTTATTTACTCATTTTTAAAAAATCATTAAAATTCCTTTAAAATATCCATATTTTTAGTGAGTGGATTTAACTATCCTCCTTGCCTCTTAGAGTTTGACCCACCTATGCATCTATATTCTTGCTTACATGTTTCTCTCTCTAAACTTCCTCAAATAGCTCTATGGTGGTGTATAAGTGAGTTATTTTCATGTTTTTCTTGATGAAGAAGTATCCTACATGGATATAGACCTTAAATTATTGTTCAAGTCTCCAACTAACCCCTCCATTCTTGCATGATGCCTCTCCACCTTGATAGGGTTGTTTGAAGACGTTTTCATATTGGTTTTATTTTTTCATCATGACCTTGACGTAAGAGAGAGATAAAATGTCCTATTAAGGTTTTTGAATAATAATTACACACTTGAATAATTTTTTAAAACAAACTCTTGACCTCTTCTTATTCTCCAAATGGCAAAGAACATAAGTGATTGACTTGGTAAGGTCTGTTGAAGATCTTTATGCATTGATGGAGCTTATTGAGGTTTGGAATATTATTCCTCCAAATTGGAATAGGGAATGGATTCATATTTTTTTTTGAGGTATTAATTAAATATACTTTATGAGAGTGAATTTTATGATGAACAATCATAACTCTCTATACTAATCTTTTTTGGATATGTCCATCTTCTCCATCTTGACAAGCTTGTCAAATGCACAATAAGAACTTAAAACTTGATAAAATTGAATTATTTTAATACATTAATGGTATAAATATTATTTTAAAATAATAATAATGGTTTCATTGATCTTAAAATAATTTTATATCTCCAAAATCTACATATAATTTCTAAAAATGTCCTTTTGTGCTTTCTAGGCCTCAAGAAACCTTGATTTGAATTTGGGGGTATAAAATTATTTATAAGTTTAAATAGACACTACCATTATGATAATTATATATTAAAAAAAAACTATAATTTTTAAAATTTTAAAATATCTAAAATACTTCACCAAACTCTCAAAAAAAAATTCTAAAAAAATGCCTGCTTGCTGGTCGTAGGGTTGCATAGAGATGTTTTTGGTGATTTGAGCCTATTTTTAATTATTTTTCATTGTATAATAATGGAAACATAATTTAAAAATAATTATACACCATATAATATCAATATATTCCCTTAAAAATGTCTGAAACATTTATTTCACACTTTATCCATGAGCAAATTAGTCAAGAACCTTGATTTCCTTCATAGTATAGACCTGTGTTTTGACATTTTATCTCTGATATGGGGGTGTACAGATATTAAAATTAATGAAAAAATTAAATTACATAAAAAATACATTTATTTCAATTTTAATGAGATTTCACTTAGTAAAATGCAAGATATGCACTTTGTAGTGCTTACTAACTTGCAATTTCTCATTTTTGCATGATTATAGGTCTGAGTTTTGACATTTTATTGAGTTTTATAAGGCCTAAAGACCTAAATATTTTTTAATTATAAATTTTATGATCCCATATAAATATTATAACCATTTTACACCCTCAATAAATCACTTAAACCTTTTAAAAAACACCTTTTCTAACTGTCTCCATTGCATTCTTGAAACCCTACAACCTGTACCTGCATCTTTCACCATTATTTTCTTTTAAAATTTGATTTAATAAGGTTTATTATGGTTATTTATGCCTAATAATATCTTTAAAAACTTTATATTTTCAAAAAATATCTCAAAAATGCAATCATATTTCCTAAAATTGAGTTATTAGGATTTTAGAGCACTTTTCCTTCTTAGTGATGGTTCATAAAGTTAAGCCCATATAACCAAAAATAATGAATTTAATATTGAGGGATAGGTGAAAATATCTCATATTAATATAATTTTAACAAAATATTCTTCTCCTTCATGAACTAAATGTTTAAAAATAGCCTTTACTAGCTTACAAAGAGCTCCATAGAGAAATAGAGGAAACTTCTACCATTTTTGGACCTATGAGCTAATATTGAGCATGGTTTTGGATTGATGAAAGTTTTAGTATGTTATTGAGATATTATTTAATCCTAAATACATGAATTTAGTCTTCTTAAATACCTACACATAATCAACTAAATGTGCCAAGATACCTTTTTGCACTTTGAACCTCATTTGTACTTGTTCCATGCTTTGAAGATGTTTGAAAGCAATCAAAAATAGAAAAAGCAATGTGGGAATGCTAAAATGAGATTTAATGTAGCGATTATATCCTATACTTGATGCCCTATCATGTTAAATTATTTGAAATGACCTTTAAGATAATGAACTTGACTCACTTGACAAGACATTACCTAAGTTTTTGATAGACTTTACAAGTAACAAGACTCTATTTACCTTAACTTTTGCAAAGTTATCTTAATTTATCCAAAAAATATCATAGACAAATAACCAAAACTAAATTAAATCAAATTTATTTTTCACATACCCTTGACCAATGGTGGCAAAATTTTCCAACAAAAACTATGTGGATGCATCTGTTAAAAACTAATTCAAATATTATCTTAGTTGTATGTGCTCATTTTAAAATTTGAATGTTGTAAAATAATTCACACAATAAGTTTTGTTGTTTAGGGTTGATCTCAAAGTAGGCCTCCAATTTTTTTTTTCTCATCATCAAAATCATTGATAAATCCATAAGATAACCTTAATGTCTTCCATCTAAGAAATTGTTCCCTTAAGATTAAATTGTATACATTGGAGGGTCTCCTACATGCCTATAAATTTTCAGCAATTTGGCAGACTGCTACCAATTCTAATTTAATATTATGTTTTCCCCCTTCTATTTCCTATTTTTTAAATTTTAACTTATTATTTATTTATTCTATTATTTTTAGTTAGTGACTTGTCTCTTTCCATTTAGATATTATTTTAGGGTGCACCAAACCTTATTGTTTAGTTTTATCCTCTTTTCTTATGGCCTCATGTCTAGGTTTTTATTCTTCTAAATGATTAATCATATTTTCTTTTACAAAAATTTATAATTTTTGTTATCTTAAATATTATTTTAAGGTTAAATAGTTTTATATTTTCTTTCAATTTTAATTTTGAAAAACATATTTTTTATTGCTACTTTTTTTTATTACAAATTTATCTTTAGATGGATACATTACCTAGAGAGTTTGTTTTTCCTCTAATGGGTTCTAGGTTGCTCTTCTTCTTCCTCTTCCTTTTCCATTGATGCATTTTCATTATATATGTTTATTTTTATTGGAGATAGGTGTCATATGAATTATTTATTCCATCAACAGGGTTTCTCTTCATCTCCATCATTGGAACTTCTTCAGGACTAACTTCATATCTTTCATCTCTACTCATGCTTGTTTTAACTGTAGCCACAACTTGTTCTTATTTTATACTTTCCTTAAGGGATAAAATTAAAATTATTATCCTAATAATTTTTATAATATTAGGTTTGATTTATTTAACATATATCTCAATCTCTTACACCTTAATGACCAAAATTGCCTCACTCAAAACCCTAGATACTAGGTGTTGTGTATGACTCCTTTTTATTGAGGGTTACTTAACACCAGAAAAGTGTTTTTTAATCCCTAATTTGAGATTTACTACTTTAAAGATCTACCTCCACCTTTTCCACTATTTGTAATCCCTGATATTGATTAGGGATTTAATTAGTTATCGAGGGTTTTAAAACTCATTTATTTATTTATGCCTATTTTCCAAAAATTGCTACCACTTTTCTTCACATCTTGCATGTTCCAATAATTTATGTTTTCAAATAATTTGGATTAACTTATGATGTTTCAAGGTTTAAATTTATATCTTATACATATCAATCATTTCCTTAATAGAGGCATACAACAAACTAAGAAGATTTATCAAATACTCTCCATTTTCCCTATCATACCGTAAATGATTGAACATTTTTGTATCATGCCCCAAAACAATACCATATTGGCCATCAAAAGTTAAAAAATCATAGCCCATGGGACCATAGTTTTACAAGTTCAATTAAACTATCCCTACTAGTTCATTTACATTCCACTTTTCTATTATAAATTAGTTTAGGGATTCCCAAAGTTTAATTTAAAAAATAGAGGATACCTTAATTTTAATTTTTAAAACTAAATAATGATATTACCGAAGGTTTTTCATGAACTCTTCCACAATTTTCTCTCCATATCCTTCAAATTTATCAAAAAAACCCTAACCATTCTATAATTATAAAATCCTCTATGGTGACCTCATTTACAATAAATTATTGAATTTATTCTAGTTCTAATTTATTATTTTGACCTATTGTTATCAATCAATCAATGTGTTCAAGAATTAAGGAAATGAACACAATTTATATTAGTAGATCATCTAAGGGATAGCATGAGAAATGGTAGCAAGCTGGTAAATCCTAAGTGTGTTAGAATTAATGGATATTATGAAGTGTTTTATATGAGTTTTTCATTGACATCACCTCATAACATTCACTTATGCCCACTACAAACGAATAATTGAAATTTATATTGTTGTCACACCCTCATGTGTGATATAATTCCACCTTTTATCTCATTATCTGTTATCATTATGATTGGGACACAATATCTCCATCTTTCCCAATTTTTGGAAAGTGGAATGATGTAATGGGGTTCATTTTTTAAGGAAATTTAAAAGTAAATTTATTTTTAATGATATAAACTTATAAATACATTATTTTATAGCAAGTGGAATGACATAAGAGGATTATGTTTTTTAGGAAATTTAAAATTGGATTTATTTTTAATGATAAAAAATATAACTATGTTTTAAAAAAATAATAATAAAATAAATAATTTATTATTACTTCTAATTATCCTTAATTTATTCATGTAAATGTGGTCAAATCCATAAATTTAAAGCTTATTGTAGATATAAAATCAATATGGAAAAGTGTAATATGTAAAATAATGAGGATTATTAAGAATGGACACCCCTTAATTTTGAAGGTTACAAGGTCAATTAAAAATAACTCACTTTAAATTGTATTTTAATCTTTAAATTGAGTTCAAATTATTATAATTAATTCAATAAATAAGGTTAAGTATTTGGTATATATTTTATTTATTGTTACATTGAAATTTCATTATGAATAACCCCACTTAAATCTCCTTCATCATCGAACTTACTTTTAATTAAGGTAGTGCATGTGGATGAAGGATGGATAATGTATACACATAATATTTTTAACTTTTATCAATTACTGATGCTTTACATCTTACAGGAACTTGTCGAGACTCAATCTCTCTAAGTGCATGCCCTAAGGGATGCACTAGGAAATGGACAGGCAAACCTTTGGTGCTTTGCAAGATTGTTGTTCCTTTTTTCCACATTATTGCCAATCCAACTATATCTTAAAAACCATTCCCTAAGTTACTTCTCCTCCCTTTAGTATTCCTCTAGTCTTTTCCTCTTGCATTCCTCCTTTTATTATCTTAAAATCCTTTTGGACTATCAATTGTACTGGGTTGACTGGGTCGAACTAGTATAGTTTAGGGGTATTCTTTACTTTCTTAGCTTGTTAGCCCTTTGGCCAACCTAGTTCAAACTTGGTAAATTATACCCAAAAACACACTAGGTCAATTGGGTTGACCCTGTACAACTGACATTTATAAAAGGATTTAAGGTAATATCCACCTATATATACAAGATCATTTCAGTCAATATTCATATGTGCAATCAATAATTATTATTCACTCATGCTTCTTCACAATCTACTCTTCCACCATTCTACTTGAGGAGACTTAGCTTAGGTTTCTTATTTGGAGAATCTAATCTTGTGGATAAGTATTGGATGCTTTGGCATTTATTAGTGATCCTTACAAACCATAATAACCTATTGTGAAGCCCATTTGGCCAAGGGAGAGATTGAGTTTTGATGGGTTTACATTTAGGTAAGTATATTCTAACTTTGTTCTCCTCTCTTTTAGTAGATAAAAGTAGTAAAGTGTTGGTTCAAATAATATTATCTTTCATATTTTATGTATTAGGGTGTTACTCATACTTAGTTTAATTGAAGTTCCCTATACATGTTTATTTTATTGCTTCTAACCCCCACTTTATGCCACAAGATTTGGTGTGCACTAGATTAGATTTTACTTTCTTGTTATTAGTATAAGTGAATGTTTTAAACTTTAGGACTCCATTAGGGTTGTTGTGTGATTGTTTAGATTGTAGGCTTTGGAACCCTTCCTAGCATGATATGTTATGATAAGTGATACAAGTAATATCCTAATTGGGTCTAGTAGATCACCATATTGGTCATGCTCCCACTTAACAAGTGTATTCCTAATCAGAAGTGTAGGTATGATCTATCTTATCTAATCTAAGATTTATTCATAGACATGATGCATTTCTGATTGCATACATTATGGTGAACCTAACATGAATGAACCCTTGTAGGATTTTTTCACTTTTACCTTCATTTATATTATTTATTTTAATCATCATTTTAATCATATATTTTGACATGTTGGATTGATTCTATCAACCTAAATTTTTATCTTTGTGCATGTGTTATAGGAACAGACAACTGGATCGACCCAGTCAACCTAGTATAGGTTTATATAATTTTAGACACACATTTTAGCCTACTAGGTCAACCTAGTTGACCCCTTATAATTTCATCAATTTTTCAATAGGTTCTTGTACAACTTGATCTATTCTGTCAACCCAGTTGGTAGGTTTCTCAAGCATACTTCAAGGTTCTTCGTCAATAATATTCATTCATTACATCTCTAATCCACCAAGGTTCCTTTCTAATTTTTTGTTTATCTCTTTTACTATATTTATTTTCACATTTTTTAGTCTTTAAAATTACCCTTTCATAATCAAGTGGATCGACATTGCTGACCTAGTTCTATGTTCTGTGTGCTATCTAAAATAACTAGATTGACACTGTTGACCTAGTTCATTTTTGGACTTTGCTTCCATAGTATAGGTTCAACCCTATTTACCTTGTTATATATTTTGTGCATATAGTTTAAATACTATACCTTATTTCAAAATTAGAATTAACCTCATATCTACTAGTAATTTGTTCACACCTTTCTATTCTTATTACTTACATGCTTAGAATAGTTCACATAGTCTAATTAGGAGATTTTTAATTAATCACTTAGTTTTAATATTTATATTTTATGCACACACAAACAAATCACAAAACATAAAAAATCACTTTAACATTTTGTTTACCCTAGGCCAACCTACTAGGATTTCATCACCAAGGGGAAAGTCAACTTGATGCTTTGGTCAAGTATAAATCATGGTTAATGGTATATTTTGGCTAAGCACCTAACACCCTTATCAATATAGTGTGTGAAGCAAGGGATAAGACCTAATACTAACCCTATATCATTGCCACTATAGTCTATTTTATCCTAAACTACCTAAAACCATCCTTAGATTGCTATCTAGTACCTTGTTTATAGCCAAATTCAAATCACATGTAAAATCATTCTTAATAATATAATTAACAATCAGGTTGACCAATTAGTTAGCTTTAATTTTCAAGTTGTTTTCCTACTCTTTATTTAATTATGTGTGTAAAAACTTACATTAGCCAACATTAGTGAAAGTTTTTATTTTGTGTGCCTCAATTGGATTGGCCATCATTGATCCAACTAATTGTTTGTTTCCTTTCAACTCTTAATTTACTAGATTAGCTACTAAAATTATCTTGTTTTAATTTATAACTTTTTATCATCTTGCACTTTCTCCATGCCTATTATACTGGATCGACCTAGTTAACCCTGTATCTTTTTTTACCCTTTTTCACTGTACTAGATCAACCCAGTCAACCTTGTATAGATTGTAGCTCCTTTTCCATCTTTTTCCTACCTCTATTCACTGTACTAGATTGACCCAATTTGATGTTGTATAGTTTATAGGCCTTATTTTCTATACTAGATCAATCCAATCAACCCTATACTATTTCTTACTTTCCTTGTTTGTCAATCTAACTCCTTGTCTTTCTAATTTTGCATTCTATTAATCTTTCTTTAGTTAGAATTAAATTTCCTATCAAAATATTCTTGGATAGCTTAAATCCATTTAGGTACTATATGGTATGTTCATTTCTTCCTCTCTTTTCCTCCCATGAGCACCATCACTCTTGGGGAACCTCTTCTCCTCATTCATCTATGAGCTACAATATGGTGCAAATATCACCTCAAGATGAAGTTGATGGATCTGATCCTTTCTATGCTTACCAATAAACTTCTCAAATCTTCAAACTAATGTGGGAGCAATTGATACAAGTTTACTTAACAATCCCACTAATCCTTTTTCTATAAATCCTCTCCTTAATACCAATATGGGGAGTGCTCCTACAAACACCAACCCACCTCCTGATACAACCCAACTTTTAGCCCAAGTCATTCAACCAATGAACATTATGCAAAATTCAAATACTACCCAAATGATGCAAATTCAACAACAATTAATCAATGTGGCTAATCAACCTCCAACTATTCATTCTCAAGATAATCCTAATTATATCCCTCCACCTCTTAGGGATGCCTCAAGTAATGTTATTCCTCAACCCATAATGAATAACAAGATGCTTCAAACCATTCAAAATGATCCTTTATCTCCCTTTATTATTTCCATTTATATTAGTAACATATATCTAACTATCAAATATGATGGGACTAAGGAACCCTACCTCATTTATTAAAGCCTTTGACAACCTTTATAAAGAGTGGATCCAAACTAATACATTCACCACTACTAAACTCCCAATCAAAAATTTTATCGGTGATATATTATAATGGTATAATAAACTACCCCAAAATTTTATTTGGAAACTTGAATATTTGGTTAATCCTTTGGTTAAAGAGTTTAAAAACAATGATCTTCCTAAAAATTGTCTTAGCCACTTTATCAATGCTAAGCAATCACCAATTGAATTAGCTCATAAATTTATTAAAATATGGAATATTTAGCTCATAAAGTGGATTATAACATAGATAATGATAACTTATTCAAAATATTTATCATGTATTTAAATCCTAATCTCCAATATAGGGTTTAAACCTTTACTCCTCAAACACTTAATGAAGCTCTTGCTCAAGCTAAGCATCAAGATTTTCTTATGAAGTAATTCAAAACTTATTAAAGGACCTTTTCAAACATCTAATTATATCAATATTAATTCTCCACAAACCAAACAAGGATTTGCCACAACTAATATTCCTTTACCTTCTCATACACCTCTTTCAGTTCAACAAATGAAACAATGTTTACCATCCTCAAAACCTTTCATCTATCCCAATGCTCCTCCTAAGTGGTATGCCCCTAATCTATTTTTTTGGTTCCATGACTACATTGGTCATTCTCATGAATATTTTAGAGGGCATAATAAATTTTATTTATCCTATATGATTGGTGATTCATTAAATTATGAAGCTATGATCAATATTCACCATCAAGAATAAACTATTACTTCCCATAAATGACAAACTTTCAAAGCTTATACCTCCAATAATTAAAAATATTCTAATAATCAAGAAAATTTCAAGGATTTTTATGCCATCAATTTTGATTATGATCAATATTATAACAAATCTCAATATGTCAACATTGCTAAGGTTAATTATCATCATAAACTAGTTCACAAAGATCTCATTACCAAGCCTTAAAAGCCATCTTTAGATGAACAACTTATTAAAGATAATACCACCACTAATATTAATTCAAAATCACTTGAGAAACAAATTCCTCCTTTCTATCCTCCAACCACATCTATACCTTCCAAAACTAACTTACCTTCTAAAACGCATGCTATTTTTTCTAAATCTCATTGGAATTTTATTGAAGAAATCAACTATATGCCTTGTAAGATTCCTCTTATGGATTTGGTTTGAAATTCATCCTATCATCATAAATTCCTTATGAATCAACTTCAAGAAATTGAAGATCCATCCTCCATTAATGAAGAACTACCTTATATTGACTCTCAACCTACTAATGTCAACACCATTGAAACCTTGTGTCACTCTTCCAAACCTTACACTATTTTTTTTGAAGAGGACATGATTAATGATAAAATTATTTTTCATGTTGATGATCTTCCACTCTTTATTAAAATAACCATTAATACCACTCTTATTCAAAAATTATTAGTTGATGAAGGTTCTAGTATTAATGTGGCATCTTTATGGCTTATACAAAAACTTGGTTATAACAAAGATCATCTTAATCAAACCCATCTTACTTGACATGGTTTTGAAAAGACTAATCAAAAGCCACTTGGTTGTATTTGGATTCCATTAACCATAAGACCTAAGACTATTCAAACCAAGTTTATAGTCCTTGATCTCCCTTTATCTTAAAATATCCTTCTTTTTCATCCATGGATGCATCGAATGCGAGCTATTACTTCTTTTGGTAGTCAATGTATTAAATTATTGTATAATGGAGAATGGTATAAACATGAAGCTGATCCCAATCCATGGAGTATCTAGCTTCCTAATCCTAAACCTCAAATCATATTCCTACAAATCTTAAGATTAACAATGCTCCTTTACCTGAGTTCATCAACATGAGTCCTATCCTACAAGTTAATCTTATAGATTTTGATTATGATGATCCCAATTAATTGTAACACACTTGAAATACTACCAAGCTGCCTCCATATATTTTTTATGGCTTTCTCCTTCTCTATTACCAAGAGACCATGTTATTCCTCTTATTGATGAGATTACTGACTTTCACCCTCCATGCAATGCTCAAAATCCTTATTTACCAGAAGATGCCTTCACTTGCAATAATTTTGGAGTTGCTAAATTATTTCAAGATCCTCTCATATGTCTCCTATTACATTAAATAATATTGGGATTTCACCTTTTGAAACTACCCTTAATCCTCAAGCTTGTATGATTTTTCCAACATATGACAATTACTATATCATGACCCAAGATCAATCTAGATATTTAGATGTCCAACATTACTAGAAAAATTTAGCCCAAATACATGTTTTTAACCATGATGTGCATACCATTTTTTTGGATTTTACCTTAGATCTTGAGGGTCATGTGCCTCCTATCAATCCTCCTCTTATTGATAATCCTTAGGTGGTATAAAAATTATACTTTCCTAACCTCTTGAATTTCCTCCACCTTTGAATCCAATCATTGCAGCTAATCCTTCTCCTATCATTAAATACATAAATATACCCATCTCTTCTATTCCATATACTTATTCTACTCCTTAAATTATGCTTAACGCCAAGGCAATCGATGTCCATCAGATTCATTCTGAGTGTGATAACCATGGAAATCAAATTCTTTATCTTGACGTAGATGCTAAATATTATGGTCCTCTTCCTACCTTACCTAGCGATGAAGTTATTTTTGAGTTAATTCATGCCCAAAAACCTAAACATCCTTGGAAACATCATAATCTTAGAAATTTCAAAACTAAAATTCCTTTATTCAAAAACTTTATTGATAAAATTGATCCTAAAATAAATCTAATTTCAGCCTTGCTTAATGCTCTATATCACTTTCAAGATATTAATGCCATGCTTATTAAAGAAACAACTCACATTGAATATGGTACCCCATCTTGTCCTCGATTGATTATAGTTTCTCAAGAACTTTCACCTATGGAATATGATAATTTTAGCTTATAATTTTAAAAATATAATGAATATTTTTTTTGGTCATACGAGGAGATGCCTGGTATTGACCTTTGCATTGTGGTGCATATCATCATTACTTATCCTGATGCCAAGCCTATACATAAAAAATAAACAAAATTTCTACTTGAAGTTTCAACCTTATGTCATAATGAAGCATCAAATTAATTGATGCTAAATTTATCAAACCAGTGGAATATTTTGAATGGGTGTCCAACATTGTTCTTGTTCAAAAGAAAGTCACTATGGTTATTCACATTTGTTATTATTTCCATAACCTTAATCTTGCTTATCCCAAGGACAAATTCCCTTTACCTTTAATAGATGCCATCTTTGATTCCATGGCTAGTTACAAAATGTTATCTCTTATGGATGGTTGCTCAGAATACAATTAGATTCATATCTCTCCTAAAGAATAACATAAGACTACTTTCACCATGGAATGGGGCACCTATTTCTATGTCAAAATGCCCTTCAATCTCAATAATGTTGGAGCCACTTACCAACCTATAATAACTCACATATATCATAATCTCATTCACAAAATTGTTCAAACATATATGGATGATCTTATTAATAAATCTAAACATCATATGAATCATATTTATGATCTTGCCATCATATGTGATTGTTTCCTTAAATATAAAGTTAGACTTGATCCTTAAAAATGTGTCTTTGGAGTAACATCTAGAAAATTTTTAGGATTCTTAATCTCTATCCATGGTATTGATGTTGATCCTACCAAAATTAATGCTATCATCAACATGCCTATTCCTCATTCTATTACCAATATTCATACTTATTTATGAAAGATTGGGGAAATGAGATGATTCATCTCTGAAATGGCATATTGAATTCACTCCATCAATTAACTTCTCAAGAAAAGTACTACTTTATAATGGATGGATCTATGTCAAAAAGCCTTTGACAACATGAAAGTCTTTACTTCATCTACCTACACTTCATCCTCCTTCTAATGATAAACCTTTGATTCTATATACTTTTTCCACACTTATTTAAGTTGGGGCAATGCTTTCCTAACAAGATGATACAAGAAGAGAGTATACTATCTACTATATTAACAAAGGCCTCATAGAATATGAAATATGTTATACCAAAATTGAGTGTGATTGCCTTGATATCTATTTTATAGATAAAAAGTTTCATCATTATATGATTTAACAAACTACTTATGTCATTATTCATTGTGACTCCCTTCATCATTTCTTCTACAAAGCCTTCCTTCATGGAGATAGAATTGGAAAATAGATGGTTCTCATTATGAAATTCAATCTTCGGATAGTCACTTAAAAAGCTATTGAATGGAAATTCATCGCTGATCAACTTGTTGTAGCTCCCATTTTAGCTACTTGTTCCCTTTAAGATGAACTTATAGATAAAAATATTATTTAAATTGAAGGTTTAATCAAGCTATCTCTCTTAAAGATTACTTTCATAGCTTTATCATTGATCTTAAAGCCAATAATATTGAAGAATCTTCCACTCCCTTTGGTACTACTAAACCAAAATTAGTTATCGAGGAGTTCCCTAAATTCAATGTTGACTTACATGAGGATACTTTGACCCTCCACTTTGATGGTACTAAATTCCTTCAAGGAGTTGGGTAAGGTTACATTCTCAAAATTCCTCTCAGTAAGATCATTCCTTTATATTTTTACTTCACCTTTGATGTCATGAATAATATGGTTGAGTACGAAGCTCTTATATTAGGCATGTTAGTTACTCTTAATTTAGACATTAAAAACCTTCATGCTTGAGGTGATTCTTAACTTATTTGTCATCAAGTTAATGTTGACTATCAATGTAAAAATGAGAACCTTATTACCTATCATCAAATCGTAACCACTCTTGCTAAGGATTTTATCTATTTCACTATTGAGCCTATTCCTAGAGATCAAAATTCCATTACTAATTCTATTGCCTCTTCTGATTCTCTATTTCACCCACATCAAGTTATTTTTGATCTTTCTTTTCTTATACAAATAATAAAATATCTATCTTTAACTCAACTATCGAATTCACTTATTTGTCATATTGAGGTTGTTACCATTAGACAAATCCCTTGGTATAAAGACATCATTAAATTTTTTGAACACCAAACTTATCCTCCTAATTTAGATTCTTGTGAAAAGATACACATTCATAAAAAAAATGTTCATGTATGTATTTAGACACAACATCCTTTACTATCATAATGATGAATGTACCTTGCTTCATTGTGTTATGCAAGATGAGGTCCGTCCTCTTCTTGAACAAGCACATGGGGGTATTTACGGGGGTCACTATAGAGGGCATGATACAACATACAAATGCCTACGTATGGGTTAATTTTGGCCTACTCTTGAAAAGGATGAAATTTAATATGTTAAAAAGTGCACTCTTTATCAGCTTCATGATCATATTATCCATTTTCCTCTTACTAAAATTCAAACTATCGAGTATCCATGGACATTTTCCATATGGGGATTTGATCCCATTGGTAAAATTCCTTGCTTCCAATATGGGCATGTCTTTATCATCACTGCTACCAAATATTTTACCAAGTGGGTAGAAGCCATGCCCCTCATTAACATCATTAGTCCTACCATTTCCAAATTTATTATTAACCATATTATTTGATACTTTGGCATTCCCCATACCATCATTTCTAACAATGGTGGTAATTTAAAAAAAAATGTTAAATAGATTTACAACAAATTCAAGATCAATCACAAGTTTTCCATGCCTTATCATCCACAATGCAATGGTCAAGCTGAGGCCATCAATAAAATTCTCAAAAAAATTATCTAAAAGACAATTCATGAAACCCATATGGATTTCCATATTCATTTTTACCCTACACTTTGGGCTTATTGGACTAGCATATGTACTACCACTAGGACAACTCCATTTTCTCTAGTCTATGGTTCTGAGTCAGTTCATCCTTTAGAAGTTGAGCTTCCCTCTATTTATATATCTCTTCATGGAATTATTATTGATGAAGAATTGCATGAATATTTCCTTCATTCCCTTGATCTTCTTGATGAATGTTATCTTTCTGCCTTGTAACATACCCACCAATACAAGGCTTGCATTACCTAAAAACATAACAAATGTGTTAAAGTTTTTAATTTTAATGTTGGTGATCTTGTCCTTAAATTATATTACACCCATGATAAATAAGGTAAATATACCCAAAAATGGTGGGGCCCATATTTAGTTAAAGATATTATTAGTCCAAGCACTTACAATCTTCAAACTAATGAAGGCTATGTTTTCAAAGAACCCACCAATGCTCAATTCCTTAAAAAATACTTTGCCTAAACATTTAATTCTTGTCATGTTTTCTATCTATATCTATCTAATAGTGTTTGCATGTTACTTAAGCATGGGTCTATCCCTCTATATTAGTTTCCTTCCTTTTTCAAAATTTTAGTCCTCCCTTTTGATCTTTTGGTTTCTTAATGTACCATAGTCTTCCTTGTCTTCTTACATTTTCTCTTGTTTTTTGCACCCCTTGGGTTTTTATTTTGTGAGTTGCTTTGTAAGACCGTAGATAGGACCCAACATTCCTCACAAAATCACCATATTTTATCTATTTTTATTTCATTGTTGTTTCTTCTAATGTTATTTTGGCATCCTTTAGGTTTTTATTTTGTGATTTGCTTTATAAGAATATGGATAGGACCTGATATCCCTCATAAATTACCACTATTTATTTTCTTACCTCATTTTGCTTTTTGTCTTACTTATCGACACCCTCGTGGGTATCTTTTTTATGAGTTTCTTTGTAAGACCATGAATAGGACCTGACCATCCTCATAAAATTACCACCTTTTTATGTTCTTGATCCTTATTCTCAACTTTAGCTTTTACTTATTTTGATAGATGAAATCTACACAATAATCTATGTTAGCATGTTTTCCTCCATTTCCCTCTTTCTTATAACAAGTAATCACCCTTTATTGTCATTGTATCCAATTTTTCCCCCTTTGACACATTTTTTTTGATTTGAAGTAATTTATATTATCCCATGTGTCATTCCTTTTTATTTCTTCTTATTTTCACTCCACATTAGATAAAACAAGGTTGAAGTCAAGATAACACTTTTATTTCACCTAGATTTATGAGACTCTTAGACCCCATGCTCTTTGAAGTTTCTCTCTCTTAGCAACCTTGTCCCAAGTTTTCAAATGAAATTCATCTTTAGCACCCATGTTTGGTTTTTCAAATTTGTATAAAGGAGGAATATAAAAATCCATCAATAAAGTTAAAATCCAAATCATTTAAATAAAAGACAATGATATCTAAAAGGCAACATATAAATGTCAAAAGTCTAATCACACTAAAAGACATGATTCAAAGCACATATCCTTCTTTTAGTTGAAGCTCAAACTCCATATTTGGCCTCATGGTAGAGCCAAGGTCCTTTAGGGTGCGTTGGGATATTATATTAGAAGAGGAGAATAAAAAATATATTTTAGTGCTACCTACTTTCTCACGCAAGTACCCAATCTTTTCAGTAGACTGATGGATCTTTAAGGGCTCTTGAAGAATAGGGAACACATCATGGAGAGGTAGGTCCATTTTAATTTCCATTCATATATCTTCCATGGGATTATCTATATACTCTATTTGTTGACCCAAGCCTTGTGTTTCTAAGAGAATTTCTTCATAGTCTTTAAGGTTGAAAGTCCTCTTGTTTTGACAAACCTAATTTGAGTGTCTTGACTTTTATAAAGAGTTATTATACCTTGGTTTTTACTTCATTCTCCCCTCCACCAATTTAATTTTCCTCCTTGATATATAAATTATGATTGTAAATCCTTTTTCCCTTCTTTAAATCCTTCTTCTTTACCTCTTAAAAACATGTTAACACTACTTTTTTTTAGTTTTATCTATCCTTAGAGAGAAACAACATGTTTGAGAAAATATGGATTCTTCTTTATTTACACCATAATTTTACATTTACTAAACTTACTTTACTTTCCTTTTACCATTTATCATGATTTTACTATCCTACTATCATGGAAACCTAAGTTCATACTCTTTTTCCATTATTGAGTGAGGTTGGCTTGTTACATCTCACTTGACAATGTTGTTTTCCCTTTTATGCATCTTTTTTTCCATTGTTGAGTGAGATTTGGTTTGTTATTGCTCATTCATAAATGTTATTTTACCATTTTGTTTAGTCTTTTTCCATTCATTTTTATTTTACCATCCTATTTGACATGTATACTTGGTTTGAATTGGTGAGTTTGCCTTTCTTAGTTAAGGATAACTTATTTGAGTTTTTTGGTCTTTAGTAGCTTTGGATTTTTGGTTACTTGATTTACTCTTTTTTGACTTGTTCATTTGGTATAACATAACACCTATTATCCTAGCTTGCTAAATTTCCCAGGTACATCCCATCCTCATAACACTAGTTATCTTGGTTTTTCTTGCATTTTTTTGCTTTTTTATCTTTAGTTTTGTAATGTTGGGTTTGTTGAAAGTAGTCTCTACACCCTACACAATCAAAACTAACAACATAGTAGATAACCATCCCATGATAAAGGTAAGTCAAGGTACACATTGCACTTACTTTTCAATTATTTACTTTTTAGATTAGTTTTCCTTTTAGTCATTTAATTTTAGTTATTTTATACTTTTAAAATACTAAAACTTTTTTTTAGAATCAACCTTATGTGTGTCCTTATGTTCTTTCTCAAATCACCATCCCCTATTACACCTTGATGATATTCAAGTGGGGCATATGTATACACATAATATTTTAAACTTTTATCAATTACTGACACTTTGCATCTTATAAGAATCCATCAGGACTCAATCTCTCTAAGTGCATGCCCTAAGGGGTGCATCAAGAAAGGAGAGATTAAGTCTTAATTGGTTCACATTTAGGTAGGTATATTATAACTTTGTTCTCCTCTCTTTTAGTAGATAGAAGTAGCATAAGTGTTGGATCAAATAATAATATATATCATATTTTATGTATTAGGGTGTTACTCATACTTACTTTAATTAAAGTTCCCTTTACATGTTTATTTTATTGGTTCTAACCCATAATTTATGCTAAAAGTTTTGGTGTGCACTAGATTATATTTTACTTTCTTTCTATTATTATAAGTGAATGTTTTAAACTTTAGGACTCCGTTAGGGTTGTTATGTGATTATGTTAGATTGTAGGCTTTATAACCCTTCCCAACATGATATGTTGTAATAAGTGATACAAGTGATCCCATAATTAGGTCTAATAGATCACCATATTGGTCATGCTCTTTCTTAACAAGTGTATTCCCAATTAGAAGTGTAGTTATGATCTATCTTATCTGATATAGGATCAATTCATAGACATGATGCATTTATGATTGTATACAAATAGCTAGTTATAATTTTTTAATTTGTTTTACCCAAAATACATTTAATATTTTTTACTTAAATAGAAGGAAAAGATAATTTGAATAACATTTTATAAAAATTATAAATTGAATGTGAAAGCCTCAAAAAATTGGGATAAAATAGTTTATACATTAGTATATTAATAAGAATAAATATATTGATATTAAATTACAAAAAATAAACTCAATTAATTTTAATTATATATCATAATACATGTGTAATAAAAAATAATATTTGTTTAATTAATATGGAACTTGATTGAAAAACATGTGCAAGAATAGTGCCAAGTCTTTGGAAAAAGATATTCAGGGAATAAAGGTGAAAACACAATTGAGGTATGGTGGTTTTTGGAATTACCTTGATAGGTGAAAACTTTTATATGGAATTTTAGCCTACTTAGAGAGGTGAAATTTACATTGTGGAATTTGAGCTTGATCAAATAGGCAAGACTTCTACTACATAATTTAAACTTGTTTGTGCACCTCAAAACTCCCACCATATTTTGAGGGTGTAATGAAAAAAAAAAACCTACATATTTTGGTTTAAAAAATAAATAAAAATATACTTATGAATATCAAATAAAAATTATATATTTTAATGAATCCATTTTAAAATTTACTATCCAACATTTAAAGCTTTAAATATGGAACGTCAATAAGAATATTGACGGTCTTAAAAAATATTATTACGTAAGCCACTTACATATCATGGATATCCTAGGGTAGATTATTACTAACATTATATTATATTTAATTAAAAAATAATTATACTCATTGACATTGTTAAAATATTAGAGAAAATGAATAGAGTAGATGTGGCTTTAGCCCATAGAATTGATCTAGGAGGTAGTTATATAAATGGTGGTTGGTGTTTGTTGGACATCTAGGTCAATATTAATTGACACATTCATGTGATATTACTATAAATTATAAATGAAATAAATTTATATTATTAATTCAAAAATATTAAACAATGAATATGTAAATGGTCAAGTGAAATAAGAAACTACTTATACCTAATTCTCAATTACAAGCTTAGTCAAGAATATTAAATTCATTTAATTCAAATTTTTGCAAGCTCAATATTCATCATCAATATTCAATTTATATATATTTAAAATATCAAAAACCTCATAGAGGTATTCAATTTAAATTACTATAATAAATATTCAAAACCCTAAGTGAATAAAATATATCCTTCACATTCAATTAGAGTTTTATCAATATTCAAATTTATGTCAATGTTGATATTATCAAAGTTTATCAAATATATGAAATTCATAGACCATGAAATGAAGATTATGTAAAAAATTATACATTTTATGATATAAAACACACCTTGGAAAATTCATAATTATTCAAAAGCCTAGGATAAAATTTAAATCATTTTAAACTATTGGGATATATTTACTCTTTGATGTTTAATAAGTTGAAGGCTTCCACAAGAAAATTTATTTATAAATTATTTTTTGTGGGATTTTTAATCATGTTAATTTTTATAATAATTTATCCAAATTAATTCAATGATTAGTCACTAATACTATTTCATTTTGGATTTTTAAAATTTTATAAAATGAAACAGAGCAGGGGAGCAAGGTTCAAACTAGGGAATAGGAAGGAAGTTTTTATTGAAGGTGATGGTGGAAAAGATGATGAAGATAAAAATATGGTATGAAAAGTATGGATTAAAGATATCCTTTTATAATTTGTGTCAACTTGTATTAGAAATGATGTGTTGGAGATATTGCCCCTCTGTGTTTGGCATTATAAAAGAGGTAGTTTTGGGTGGATTGTGGCCTTTAGGCAAGCTCACTATGATGTTGGTGAGGAGGATGATGGTGAGGAGAGTAATAATAACCCTTTAATTATCACTTTTTAAGGGTTAAATGTTTTATAATTTAATTTTTGGGACCTGAATCTTTGAATTTCACTAGTTTCTCAGTCGAAGAGGGAAATAGATAAATTTTGCATAGTCCCATTATGGTTTTCTAGCTGTGATAAGATCTTATTGGAAGTTATTAATATTAGGTTGGGTTTAATGAGGGAATTTATAGGTAAAAATTAGGTATTTATTTATTTTTATTTTCTTAGTTATGGTTCTCTTGCATGGCCATTCATGAGACAAGCTTTGGCTTTTTATCTAGACTGGGTTTCAACTTATGTTTTGGTAGATTGAATGGATTAATTTCTTGTTGGGGTTCATTTTGGAGGATTTATAATGAGATATTGGCTGATGATATGGTGTTGATAATGGGGTCTAATGGATTTATATTTATATCTAGTACTCAATAAATTCCTTTTCTCTTTCAAGGAGAATGGGAGTAGAACTTGTAAGGATTTCTGTGTTAGATCTAAGGGAGGTAGGTACATTTTAATGATGGGATTTTTTACTTGGGTTTTGAGGGCCCAAAATATTAGAAAACTAGTGGATAATCCTATTTAGAGTAGGAAGGATCTAAATGATGAGGTTTTCAAGGTGTAGGGCCCCTCTATTTAGGGCTCCCACTTGGTGTTGTTCACATTATCAAGCTACGAGTATTATTTTAGCTTGCTCTTTTCTTGGGTTTAAAGAAGGAGTTTTGTCTAATTAAGAAATAATGTAGAGCCTGGGCTTCCTTTGTGTACCTAGTATGGCTACCAACTTAATATTTGTAACTATTATTATTTTTTTATCCTTAGGGAAGGATTCTCAAGTTTAAAAAAAATCCATGAAGGGGGTTTATCTATAACAAGACATTTTTTGGGGTTAACTTTCTCTACTAGTTCTAGATGTGGATTCTTTCCAATTCCTTCTCAACATTTTATTTTCATATGGGTATTAGCATATTCTATTTAGAATCCATTTTGGAGGGTTCAGAAGGTAGGAGGGTTTCCTACTATTTTAGTAGTATTTGGGGTTTGATCAAAATCCCTATGTTTATGTTAGGATCCCTTCAAAACTTTAGTTTTCCTAATGGTTTTCATAGGTTTGGTAGTGTCTCTTGGTTTAGGGATTCTAGTTCAAAACTGGGGAACCTAGATTGACACATAGATTGGTGCCCCTAGCTTTTCTTTTTAGAAGGAAGTGGGGGACAAAAAAACCTTCATAGGTTTCCTCAGAGACTTGGACCTCCCACTATGTCTAGGTTGGTTCGGTGGTTCCTGATCTAGTCAAAGTTAGTTTCTAGAGAATTGGGCCTCCTTCTCTATGAGTCTAGGTTGGTTCCCATTATAGTCAAAATTGGTTTATGTCTGTCGAGACCTAGGCCTCTTCTTTTTGAGTCCAGGTTGTTTCCCACACTAGTTGAAAGTGATTCTTAGTTTCTTTCTTATTTTTTGGCTACTTTTCTATTGGTGCCTCTTTTATTTTCTTGGTTAACTATTTCTTTGGTTATTTATTTTGTCTACTGGGGGGAGACTCAGACCTCCTACTATGTTTGAGACTACTTTCGACTCTAGTTTTCAAATGTAGGTTTATCTATAATCAAAATAGATTTTCCTTTAGAAAGGTTCCATGGGTATTCCAAAAGTATAATTTGAGTGTAGTTATGTTCTTGAATGGTTTGAAGCATACTTTAATTTTTTTTTTAAAATAATAGGCTTTTGCATCAAATACAATATCTTTCAAAGTGGAGAAAAATAATATTTGGAATATTTAGTTGATTATGTGGATAAGGATTGAGTGGGAACTATTCATAATTAAATTTACTAGGTTACATGGAACTTCATACACACAACATAGTATGATCTATGTGGATAGGGTCATTCACATCTAACCCTAGATCTTCCACACATGAAATGATAAAATTGAGGTGTGCCAAGTTAAAAAACATACAAATTATTTAATTTCTCAATGCCCTTCATGTTTTTTCCTTTCATGTTTATTTATTCCTCCATGATAATATTTGTGATATAAAGATGAAATGTACATCATGACGTATTCTATATTTAACAAGTAAACTTTTTATTTTAATACATATAAAGTATTTGTTAAGGTGTATCAACTTAATATTCAGATTCTATAGTAATTATTGATGAAGTGAGGGTTTTAAAAAGTACATAATTTTTTGAAAAATATAGATATGTATGTCATGGTTATCTATGTGAAATTATATGACTCGTTCAATTCTCCTTTGAGAGAGCATGCATCACTTCATGAATATTAACAGTGTCTATGACTTGACATACACTTTATTTATGTATCAATCATGTATCATCTCATACCACCCCATTCATGTTGAAAACCATATATAAATAAAAATTATCCTTGTGTCATGTCATGCCACATTGCATAATTTCATAGAACATCCATACTCCATAGCCTCCTTATGAAGACATCACACCACATTGTACCATGTTGCATAACCACAATGTGGAGTAGGTATGAAACCTTGTGCCATGTTGTAGACAATCTTAGATGTTAAAACCACCTTTTGGATACCTTATTCAATACCAAAAATGATTCAAGATCTTATGTTCATCTCTAACATATAAATAACAAACTCCTATAGTGACATAATTCAGTATATGAAGATCATATCATAACATCAATGCATGCATAAAATATTTGACAATATCTATTAGGGGTTCTTCAAGGTCATACATACTTCCATTCTATGTAGCTTAAAATAAAATAAATTATTAATCATAAATAATATGTTATTGAATGCCATTTGTATTCTAATTTTTTATATAAAAATGTTTTGTATATTTATTATATTGTAAATCCTATGGTATATAGATGCATCTATTGATTAGGGCTTATATTTGTTAGACCTCTCTACCAATCAAGTGAAAATTTGTTAATGTTAATATTAATTAAAATTGAACCATTCTAATCCATTCCAAGGGATTCAAACCATCCTAGAAGTACAATTTAAAAATCACCTATTAAAAAAAAATTGAATTCAATTTTCAATTATGAAGGGAAATAAATTATACAAAATTATAAAATATGGGTAATAATAGGAAATAAAATGTCACACTATTATAAGGTATTTATTGGTCAGATATTAATATCCATCACAATTCTCATTATTTGTCCTAACAATAACCTTAGTTAATATGTGTACCCATAATAATATAGTTTCACAATAATAAAAAAAAATTAAATGATTGTACGCATAATAATTAAATTTTAAAATGATAAATGTGAATGTGAAGTGTTAAAAATAAAAATTACACTCTTCCCTCCACCATTACCCATTGTAAATCTCATTGTACCCATTTTTTATTCTTTGGATTCAAGCTAGATGGGTATACATTTTTTTTTATCTTGTTGCCTTCCTTCTCTTCCTCTATATTTGTAAGAATATTTTTAATATTTTGTTGACATTCTCACATAGATTTTATTAATACTAGTTTGTTAACATTTTCCTATTTTTTGATTTATTTTAATCCATATGTTCTACACTATGTAGCATTTCATACCATAACAACTCTAGTTATAATTTATAGATCATAGGTTTGTGTTGGCATATGCATTAATTTTAGTCATATTATTAGATAAACAATTTTGTTTGACATAGATTCAATTACATTAAAGCACAAATAATATTTAGTTGAATGGAAGTATTTTTCAAGTTATGCTTGTTTTGAATCTTGTTATTTTGGTTGGTAAATCTATACTAAAATTATTTATTGTGTTATATTATATATGTGATTTTTTGTGGTAAAAAATGGTTGTGAAAGGGTTTATTTTTTTTATAGTTGATGTTGTAAGTTTGGAAGGACAATATCTTGATGGTGTGAGTAAAATTAAGAATGACAATATGGTGATGGTGTTTATATCCCTTGTGAGTCAAACTTAAGGAGTTGTTATGAATTTAAAGAGTTCAATGTTCAATAGTTAGCAACATCCTTTGAACTTATGCAGTTGCCATACATGAAGCATTTTGACATTGACATTAAATAATAAATATTTTAAGGAATAATTTCATGAGGATTTGTAAAGTACAAATGATGGTAGTAATGTTTTGAAAAATGATTGACATTAAAATAAGGTCTGTTGGCTAGAAATTTTGTATTGGGATAAAATTTGTATGGGTTTTACTAAATAGTATATCAGACAAAGTCCCCTATATATTATTAGGTGAGGATTATTTTATTTAAAATAAGGGAAAGTATGAAATAAATATATCTACAACATTTATGATCAAAATTGTTATTTTGGGTTTTTTGCATGAGAATAAAAGGGAATATAGTGGGAGTAAAAATAAAGAGAATGAAAACAAGGGAAAGAGAATGGGAAAGAGAAGAAGATGAAATAATATTATTAATCCAATAAATGTACATTTTTATTAATTTGTCACATTTAAACTACTCAAATCAATTAAAATTTAACCATTTACAATTTTACAAAAAGAAATAATAAAAATTGAGTAAAATGATATAGTAAACATAAGAATACATTCATTTATCAAGATTTTCAAGGCATAAAGTCCTATAATAAAATTTATTGGATTAACTCTTGAGAACAATACAAAATTTATTACATTTCTTTCTTTTATTTTCAAAATTTGTGTACCCTATCAAAAAAAAGAAAAACAACAGCTTCAAAACCTCTATTTAAAACCTAGAAGGGGGTGGTTATAAAAATAAACCACCTTTTTTACTATTTGAAACATTCACACATTCACTTTATAAAAATTAAATTTTTTGAATGTATGTGCACTTTTCATAAATTAAAGTGACATTTACAAAATATAATATTACATAACTAAAAAAGTGCAAAAGTGACTTTGCCAAAAATTAAGTTTAAGAAAATGTAAATTAGGTATTTTCCCCCTCCTTAGCTTTCTAACTAGTTCCTTATTATTTATAAACATCAATCAGCTTTTGATTATCTTATTTTATTATTTTTTAATAATAATTAAAACTTATATATACTTATTTGACTCTATCTTCATCTAAGCCTTTTTAATTCAATTAATTGGTCTCTCCTTCAATATTTATATCCAACATTTTAGGTAGAATATATTGAGGCTTATTTAAGTCTCTTTCAAAATTTTAAAAATCATTTTGATACTTGATAAATATTTGGATTGAGTCAAATTTGAAGCTAGATCCTAGAGTTGTCTCTTTTTTACCAACTATTCAAATTCATCTTTGATATCCTGAGCTGATATTATGAATCCATTATTAGAAAAAAAGAATATGGAAGTATTTAAATTATTTTATGTATGTCATTACTTTTATTATAGCCAATTATTTGTGAATATTTTTTTCTCAATGCATTCCTAAATGATACAAATTAAGAATTTAGCATCATCTAATAGCTTAGTTTGGTGACTATGATATTCATCCTTGATAATTCCCTCTTCCACCA
This sequence comes from Torreya grandis, assembly GCA_037957365.1. Taxonomy (NCBI): domain Eukaryota; kingdom Viridiplantae; phylum Streptophyta; class Pinopsida; order Cupressales; family Taxaceae; genus Torreya; species Torreya grandis. Next base: position 1,685,921 of record JARHVA010001128.1, read on the forward strand.
ATGTATTAGAACTTAACTGTGACAATGTCTCCAATTTAGGAAAGTATTGATTTTAATAATTTTATTTTGACTCATTTATTTTTATCTATCATTTATTATTCAATTTTAGATTGATAATTTTTATAAATAGACATGGAAATGTTTATTGATTTGATCCCTTGAATAACCACCTTTTCTAACTAATCCTTACTTGTTTTGTGCATGTGGCTCCTTAGACATGAAAAATGATTTATAATTAATATATAGGATATATATACCATACATTACCTTAAATAAACCATAATTTATAAAAAATTAATTTAAATCCACTTTAGAACCAATATGTGAAAGATAAAAGGGTATTACTTTTAGTTAAGATGAAACATATTATGGCTTCATCACTCATTGTCTGATGATGATGATGATGATGATGATGATGATGATGGTGATGATGATGATGATGATGATGATGATGATGATGATGATGATGATGATGATGATGATGATGATGATGATGATGATGATGATGATGATGATGATGATGATGAGTTATTCCATTTATTTCACACTATATCTATGATGGTAAGTCTAGCAAGGATATTTTCCATTGATCTAAAGAGGCATATCATTGCATTCCCTCAACTTTGAATAAATTGATTTACTAGTTTTTATCATAAAAAACATTAATTTTTCAAAGTTAAACCTTAATATTATGTTCATAATTCTGATTTATTAGATAACTTAAAGTTTTATTTTAAACTTAAATTGTGTTTTATTATGGATCAATAATTAAGCCTAACCTACAGGGCAAACAATTTTATAATCCTAAATTCATGATTGGGGCTAGGTAGTTTAATAACATAAATATTATTAATAAAAATATTCAATATCTATTACCATTTATAGGGTTGATAATTAATATTTATTTTCCTTTCCAAGATTAATACTCAATTAATATGCACTGACCATCCCTTTTATAATAATAATACGTTACTTAGGTTAGATCCTTCACTATTCACAATAATTTTATATAGTGGATAGTGACTAATTAACACATATATATGAAATTACATATAATTTTAAATTTTGGTTAAACATAAAATCAAAATGTAACAAGACTATCATTGTAAGAGTTATGGAAAGTTATCTCCCCCAAACACAACCTATATTGGCATTTTCCTTTATTTTTTAACCACTCTCATAGATTATATTGGTATTTTTTATAGGAGCTATTTCCTTATGATTAATACCAAAAATATATGAGGAATAAATATCATTTTGATAATTAATACTCATGGAAATCATTTTGGTAATAATTACTGATGGAGGTAATTAGGGTAGTATTTAAAACTTAGATGAATAAGAATCCCATAAAAAAAATCTTATTTAAATATAATTTTATTAAATTTTTAATTAAAATTGTTGAATGGATAATAATCATAAATTTTTTCCCTAGATCTAAGGATGTTCATCAAATTTAACTCTTACATGTAAGTTGGGCCTAAATTTGATGGTTGATCCTACCTATATTGCATTTTTATTATGATGGTTATCTAATCAACATTGTCCTTGAAAATATAATATTATTTATATTAAAAGGAAGAAACATTAGAGAAAAAATTATTATTTATTATAATCTTAGTTCTTAATAATCTAAGCATGAGATGTGGAATTAGTGTAACGAACCATGAATACTAACTAGACATCTTTTTCTTTGGAACCATCAATGTATTATTACTTTTTGTAATCCACAGATGTATAGGTGAGTTATAATAAAATAATAAACTATTATTTGTAGGTAAATGTCATTATTTAAGTACTCAACTATTTTATGTAGGTGGATCTCATGTTTTAATAGTTAACTATATATTTTCAAATGACACTTATAACTAATGATTTTTTTGGCACAAATCAATTTTGAATTCTCATGTTAGTTAAAATAGTATGAATGTTTGACATTTGAACTTGAGTGGGTAAGGAAAGATTGTATATGTAATTGAAATAATATATATCTAAAACTTATCCTACTCAGTAATATCCAAGCTCAAAGAAGGCAATCAACTAACAATCTATTCAATAATACTTTATCATATCAAGGTCATGACTAATGATGGATCCACTAAACCTAAACTAAGGGATCTCTTATTATAAAATGGGAAAGGAAAGGTTTCCAAGGCCTTTAATTAAATTTCATTATATAATAACCCTAGCTAGGTATTATGATTATAATAAAGTAAGCAAGCTAATATACTAAGTAAACATGCAAGCTAATCTAGTGCTCACCAAATCTTATGGAAAAATGAGGAAGAAAATAAAAAAGAAAATATAATTCTACTAAAAACAATATATAAGTAATCTAAGCAAGGAGAGATACAATTAAATACATTAAATTCTACAACATCTAATAAAAATATGAAGGGATAGGAGTATACCTACCTTGTTGAAGTGAACTCATCATGCCTCAATATCTCTCTTGGCCAATGGTTCTTTGTAATAGGTTTTTTTGGATTATAATAATCATAAGGACAAATCAACTCTCGGATACAATACTTCTCCTATTCATCCAAAACCTCCATAAGATAAGTGTTACTACTCCAAGGCAAAAACCTAAGAAATGAAACCTCCAATTGATAATATAAGTATATTTTTGAGCTATAATGATGTGCAATTGAATGATCCTTTTTTTAGAAATGAAGTTGAGTAGGTATTTACAGGTAAGGGTTGCCCCTAATACTGATAATTTAGATGATAAGGTTGATTTGTTAGGAAAAAGATCCATAAGGTCTTAAATGAGGCTGATTGGGACAATAGAGTTTTATAACATGTACTAAGTCCCAACAAGGTCAACTCGATTAATGTAGTATGAAAATGAAGAAAAATGTGTGCTACTTAGGTAGTGGCTATTTTGGATGATGAATTTCTTAAGGGATTTATAAGTGGGTTTTTATTTCTTGGAAAATTGAATAAGATTATATTGTACTAGTTTTAGGTAATGGTACAGGGGCCAAAAATCTTTCAAAACACCAAATGTCTACCAACCCTTTTCTCAGTAAACCCTTTAAGGCATGCACTTAGAGAAATTGAGATTCAATGTGTTTTTACAAGAGAAAAATCATCATTAATTGATAAAGTTTTAAAATATTTTGTGTATACATATGCCCCACTTGAAGCTCATCACATGTAATGTAGTTGTAACATGGGATGGTGATTCAGGAAAACAACATAACAACACACAATGATAAGCTAATAAATTATAGTAAAAAGCATAAATTGAAATGATGGTAAGGAAATAATTGAAATAACTAAAAGTATTATATACAAACCTTGCCTTACCTTTATCATTTAATGGTTGCCTACTATATTTTTAGTCTTAATCATGGAGGGTCCATTAGCTACTTTGGACAAACCTTAGGGATACAAAACTAAAGAGTAAAAGCAAATAATCATAGGGAAATCAAAATAAATTAACTTTGCATAATTGAATAAATTAATTGGGCATTTGGTAAGCTAGGTGATAAATTCTAAGTTAGAACTCAAAGAACAAAAATAATGGATAAAATGAGAGTAAATCAGGTAACCAAAAATCCAATACTACTAAATGAATAAAGAAATCAAATAAATGTACCTTAAGTGAGAAAAGTAATAAACCAAATCAAACCAATGACACATGAAACTGAAATGATAGATTTAACATATGTAAAATAAGTAAAAAATCATACTTAAACAAATATAGAAAAATATCATAAAATAAAACAACATTAACAAGTGAGAAGTAATAATCCAAACTCACTCAATAATAGAAAAAGTAAAATAAAGAAACAAAATAAGATTATCCACAAAAATAATGACAAAAAAGTTTATAATTTTTAAAATGAAACCAAAGAAACCCAAGAAGGATAAATCAATGTTGTAAAGAATTAATGCATATTGATTTAAATTTTTTGGGAATAATGGAGTTTTATTCCTATTTTAGTTAAGGGTCTAGATTAATAAATTAGTACATAATATATTAATAATTACAATTCTAATTTGTATAGTTTATTTATCTTTTTCACCTTTCTAAAAATATCAATAAATAGGAAGAAATATAACTTAGCTAGAAATAGGCTGAGATGGCTAATATAGAGGCTAAAAATGGTTATGTAGGATTAGGACAATGTTATCAATCTAGATCTAAATTTTATTTGGCACAAGGATAGAAACACTAAAAATAAAACACTTTGGCATCTGGTGTTATTTTCTACTCCTAACATTGTTGTCCAAACTAATCATAGAGACCTTAAAATTTCTAGGTAGTTGTATTGTGCCTATGTGAGCCTGCCTCTAAAAAATTGAGTGTTTATTGTTGACAAAAGTCACTGTAAAGTTGATTTTGTCTCAAAACCCTAGTCCTCCACCATGCTTGATAAAATTATATTTGATTCACTTGAGAAAGGGGTGTTAGTGTGTAAGATGCAATGAATGTGCAATCCACACCCCTTATGTGGGTATGCTACCTACATACCAATACTCTAAAGAGGGATCAAGCAATATGTAGTTCTCCCACCTAATGTGATTTATACAATAGTGTGATGTTGATGCAAAAATACCAAATTAAGAGTTCTTGAGATGGCTAGGGACTAGTATGAGGGTTTGAGTGTGTTTGTAGTTATGTTGGGTGATTGTATGCAGAGAATAGGGAAGTTTGCCTTAGTGTTTTATTTGTATTCTTGATTGCTTTTTAAGATTTGTCACCTCCTTTGTAAATGAGCCTTGAGTGGGATTTTATAGGGAATAATTGGTCATGGGTCAAATATATTTTCATTAGGCCAACATAATTAAGGATAGGGATCATATGAAAATAGCTATTGGGGATTAAAGTGAAAATGGATAGGAGTGCCAAAAATGGGATGCCCTAGGGTCCAACACTATAGTTTAAATATGACACTCCTATCTTATAATCTTGGGACCTAGGGGAACATGATTAGCCTAGGAAATATAGTTTGGCTGAGGTGGAATCATCACTCTAAAGGTTTGGGATGACTAATGATGAGAAATAAGGTGTCTAGAAGGGTCACAAGAGCATGCAAAAAGGATTTATAGATAGGGTGTTACAAGCCACACTCAGACCACCAATTTGGAAATTTTATATGACTATATTTACCCCCCTTTATTCTAGTGATACAACAAAGTGAAATACTAAGATAAATAAAAAATAGAAAGCATACCTGAACTTACCTATAAGGGTAAAACCCTTAAATATGTGTGATATTGAGTGTGCATAAAGATCACAACATGAAGCATAAATCTGTTGTGATGTTGAGTGATGTTAAATGATGTTGGGTATGTGCTTTACTAGGAGAAATATTGTGAATGGAGTTGAGTGCTCAATTCCCTAAGGGTGGCTCAATAATACAAAGGTTGTACTTTTCGATCCATCGTCACCCAATAAGTGAAGATATGTGATAATAAGTGTGTTGATCGATGTTTAGACTATGTGTCCAATCCTTATGAATAGGTGGCTCAAGAATACAAAGGCTATTTAGTCCTTTATCTCTATCATTATCCACTATGTAGTGAACTATGAACTGATAATAGTATGAATATGTATCATATGAGATGGCTCATGAAGCCCATAAATGCTCTATAATTTGAAAATGTGGCATGAATATTTGAGTGTGTGCTAAAAACTAGGCCAATCTTAGCCACTTTTAAAGGTGGAGATTAGGCTTGTATAAAAGCCCCTCCAAAATTGAGAACTAGGATTATATGAAAGACACTCCAAAATGATGCCAACCACCAATAGATGGAATAAGACATGTAACTACCAAGAATGCTTGGGTAATATAATGAACTACAAATAAAATAAGTTAAATGTGCCACACACATTACCTTTAATCATTGGTGTTTGTAACATGGATTCTAATCTAGAAGTTGTACCAACTACCCAATCTAAAACTAGAAGTGAGAGCCATCATGCCGCACATGATGCCCCCTATATATAGATACTCTAAGTGAAACTATATTAAAACTACTCAATCTAAACTAAACTATAGTTGACAAAATTGTAATTGATCTTACGTTTCTATTTATTTCTAGAAACTATGTATTTTTGGTTGTTTGGATAGTAGCACCAAAAATAGGACACTTTGTTATCTGGTGTTGTAGTCCAAATATGGTGCTTTTTTCCTTTAGTATTTATAATGATTGATCTATATTCATCACTATCTTTCTAGTTTATTCTACCTATTTTAGGTTCTAATTTTTATTTTGAGTGTTTTAAAAACTAATTTTTGACTAATAAAGGGCTTTGATCTCTATGACAAAAGCCCATGTTTATTGCCCCCTCTTTTGAGGGTAGGAATGAGGACCCTGCAAGGTTTCCTTTAGAATAAAGAGCCCTGAAAGTGTGTTATGTAGTTAAATACATGACATATCAATGATAATAAAAAAGATGTCTTACATAGTTTATATTGGAGATTGTTAGATCAATAGGGGTATACCTAGATAGATGTAAAAATGTAATAACATGTAAAATATACTAAACTAAAACTAGAAATTTGGATAGTTTTTAGGTGTTAGTTGTCAAGGAGGGATGGAGCATGACATCCATCATGTCATCCAAGAAAAAAAGATAATACATGATATGGATCATGGCATTGCAAATGATTGAGAAGTAAATAAGCAAACAAGCACATAAGTCAAGAATCAAGAAGCATAAAAAATAGGCCAAGGAGCTAAGAAAATAAGGGACATGGTCATATACCACTCAAACTAAGAAATAAATCATACAAGGCATGTTCAAATGCACATATACACATACAATTAAAAACATGAAGATTGGAATGAGGGCCATAGGCACATATAAGAGTACAAGAAAAGGACATTAGAAAATTTCCTAAGGCACACATAAGTAAAAAAATGAACTAAGAAATACAAACACATCTAAATAATCAAAGCAAGAAAGGAAGGCATGTAAATGCTAGAAATAATATCACATATAACTAATCAAATTAAGAAGTGAAAGTATGAAAAACATGTAGTACAAGACTAGGTATATGCTAAGAAATACACAATTGTTATATACTAGTGAGTGCCGATAGAATAGTCTAGTAAGTAATACACATCAACATGATAACTATAGTGTGTGGTGTAGGAATGACATAACTTGGATGGTTTAGTCATGTAGAAGATGCCCCCGGTGGGTAGATATGTTGATGTATGTCTCAAATATAGAAGTAGGATGCCATCTCAATGGGTAGAGTGAAGCAATCAAGGATCTAGGTGTCACTACACACACTCAAAGAAGATCAAGTGAAGCATGGTAGAAAAAATGTAAAGCATGGATAATGCATATAGCTGGAAAGTTTTTGGTGTTTTGAGTTATTTGAATGTTTTTTTATTTTGACATGTTATATTATTTTTAGTAATTTGAAATATTGTATTATTTTTTGTTATTTTGAAATAAGATATGTACAAGTAAGCAAAAAGACATTATGTACAAGTAAGCTAAGAAATTATGTACAACTAAGCTAAGAAAAAATGATACTAACTAATGAGTCTCAAAAGAGACTCCTTGTCATGGTGTCCTATATAAAACAATATAATCATGCATGATTTTGAAGCATGAGGGAATGGATGCAAATATGACTTTGAATATTTGGATTCATTATCGGTATCTTGGAAATCATAATAACTTGTATTATTCCACTCATCATTATCTTCTTGATTTTGAACCAATGAAATGCTATTGTTGACTTTTGTTGTATCTAGATCTTTTCCTTTGATAAATTGTGCCTATGAATTATTTTCCTTAGAATGTTCAATAAATCCCAAACCTTGGTGACAAATATTATCAATTGCTAGAATAGGAGTAGTGATGCCTTGAGCATGCTTGCCCAACCCTTGACCTTGATAATAAAATTTTTGTAGATATTTTTGACCAAACCCATACTACTTTGAAAGTTAAGCCTCATTTTGGAGAGGTATATTTTCATCTTTTTCATGCTTTACCTATACTTGTGGTACTATTTCTTTTTCTGATTTTGCTTTTTAATCTTTTTTTTTGTTTTGAGTTATGCTTTGGTAACCACTTTTGTACCATTTCTAAATTTGACCCTTTGTGAATGTGTTCTTGTGACATTGTGGATTAATTTATGGATTTACCTTGTATAGGGTCCTCATTATAAATTATCTATTATATATGTTTTTTAATGCCAAACATGAATCTATGTGATGCCCATGCGTTCTATGATATGCACAATAATATATGTATCTTCTCACTGGATGTATAGGAGGTAGTTTGATCGACTTAGATTTAATCATTTACCTTAGTACCTCACTTGAAATCTTATTTTATCTTTGAATGCTTTTTGAATCACTATTTATAGAGTTACTTTTTTGTGATTTCTTGTTTTGATATGTAGCATTGCTTGCAACTAATTGACTAGGTGAAGGTGCATATACATGATTGACATTAGGGTGCCTTTGAGGATTTTGTATTAAAATTTAATTTTCTAATGTTGTGATATTTTCATGTAATATCTAATTCTTCATTTGTAAATCTAAAATTAACTTGATCATACTAGTGATTTGATCCCTTAGTCTCACAAGTGCAAACCCTAATTACTTCTAATTAAACATGTAAGTACATATGTTGAAGAGGGTTTGAAGAAGATATAGGTTGAATGTATGAATTAGGAACAATAGTATAGGCTTCACCAACTTTTTTAGAGGTGATAACATGGACTTGGATAGAGGTAAAGTATCTATCACCCTCTTGGAGGAGAGGAGGAGAAGGAAATTCTTTCCTGTACATAAGATATGACATTGAAACTTGACAGGTGGTTATTAGCTTATGTAATGGATCCTATAAGTATGTAAGGATTTTATTCTTAATTTAATTACACATAATAGAGAGATAACATGTTACAAAAGTAATGAAATATGACATATATTTTACTTGGTCCTTAATAACATGTACATATGTATTTATGTCATTTTTGAATTCATGACAAATGAAAGGAAACAAGCATGAAAGAGAAACTAGAAAACTTTTCATAACTAAATCATGCTTAATAAAATTGGAATATTCAACCCAATGTGAAAAAATAAGAATTCTAATTTTGAAACCTTAGGATAGGGTTTGAAAATAATAAGACATAGTATAGGTAACTAATGTTTGAAATAAATAATTTTAAAAATTAATATGGTAAATTTTAAAAATCAAATGTGAAATTAGGATTTATATATGCAGGAAAAATTAGAAGAATATTGTTAAAATCAATAAAGAACTTTCCCTAAGGTTTCTAGGGTTTTTGTGCACAAACAAAGTAAGTCAGGTTCACCAAATGATTTAACTTTTTTGGGAATAATAGATTTGTATTCCTATTTTAGTTAAGGGTCTAGATTAATAAATCAGTATATAATATATAAATAATTATAGTATTGATTTGTGTAATTTATTTGTCTTTTTCACCTTTCTAAAGATAACAATAAATAGGAATAAATATAAATTAGCTAGAAAAAAATTGAGATGGCTAATACAAAGGCTAAAAATGGCTATGCAAGAGTAGGACAGTGTCATCAACTTGAATCTAGATTTTTTTGATGAAAGGATAGGAACATCAAAAACATGACACTTTGGTGTCTAACATTATTTTCCACTCCTACCGCTATTATCCAAACTAATCACAGAGACCTAAAACTTTTTGTGTAGTTACATTGTACATATGAGACCCTATCTATGAAAAATTAAGTGTCGGTTGTCGACATAACTCATTGTAGAACATATTTTGTCTCAAAACCCTAGTCCTCCATCATGCTTGATAAAATGATATTTTAGTCACTTGAGAAAGAGGGGGGTTAGTGTGTAAGATGCATTGAAAATGCAATCCACACCCCCTTGTGTGGGCACATTGCCTACACACTAATACTCTAAAAAGAGATCAAGCCATATGTAGTTATCCAACCTAATGTGATTTTATGCAATAGTGTGATGCAGATGCAAAAATTCCAAATTGAGAGTGCTTGAGGTGGCTAGGGACTGGTATGAGGATTTGAGTGTGTTTGTAACTGTGTTGCATGATTGTATGTAGATAATAGGGAAGTTTGCCTTATTGATTTATTTATATTCTTTCTTGATTTTTAATATTTTTCACCTCCCTTGTAAATGAGATTTGAGTGTGATTTTATAGGGAATAATTAGTCATGTGTTAGATGTATTCAATCTAGGTTAACATAATTAAGGATAGGGATTGGATGAAAATAACCATTGGGTCTCAAATTAAAAATGGATATGAGCATCAAAAATTAGACACCCTAGGGTTTAGTGCTATAGTTCAAATATTTCACTCCTATATTTTAGGATTGAGACCTAGGGGAATATGATTAGCCTGGGAAATACAGTCTGGCTAAGGTGGAATCATCATTTTGAAGGTTCAAGATGACTAGTGATGAGTAAGAAGGTGTTTATAAGAGTCACAAGAACATGCAAAAAGGAGATATGGATATGGAGAATATGAGAGTGAACATAAAATGATTGAGTTAGCTCAAATTGTAAAAAATGTGAAAATGTGAAAAGGATACAATAATAAGTAAACATGAATCCATATCATAATAAATAATGTAAGTGTAGGGAAACATGTAAAGATAGTTTGTTTAAAGTTGTTACCACAAAAGATACATAACTGATTTTGAAAGTATGAAATCGTCATCTTTAATCATTACCTTAATTTATAAGATAAACACTTAGTTTAAAGATAGTTTTAATAAATTTGAAAAATTTATGTGGAAATACTAGTCCTATCGAAGGTTTTACAATGTAACTCATAAAATATAAACCAAAGTAGGTAAAAAATATGATTTTTTTTTGGTGAGGAAGGCCTAGTCCTATCCAAGGTCTTATATTACAACTCATAAAAGAAAAATAAATAAAAAACTAGCATAAGTAATAAAAGATGTTCATGAGGATGGTTGGGTCCTATATGTGATCTTATGATGCAACTCATAAATTAAATGAAAAAAATAAAGATAGACCAAAGGGCCCCTGGTAGGAACTAAGGCTACTAAGAGTAATGTAAAACTATATATTAGAGATATTTTAGGAAACTTACAAGAATTATTAGTATTTACAAGATATGGAAGCATGTGAGAAATAATAAATATTTTAAGAAAAATATTTATTTATAAATTGAGCATCAGTAGGTTATTTGAAAATATGTCCTTCATTAGTCAGTAATCTATAAGTACTAAGACTAAGGATATATTTTAAAAGGTAAGGACCCCACCATTTTTAGTCATAATTACCTTCTTTGTCATGTATATAATATAATATAATATAAGGACTAGAAATCCAATACTAAAAGTTTAAACTTTGACCTTTTTATTATGTTGTTTAGAAATGCAAGTTTTGTATTGATAATTATGTTGTAGAGTAACTATACATCACTCATAAATGAGATCTAAATCATGGATATAGGATTCATGTAATTCCTCATTAGGAATAATACCATGAAGATAAATTAGTAGAGGTGGTATCTCAAATTATAGAGGTAAAATGGATTTAGACCCATATACTAATGAAAATGGAATTACACTAGTAATAATACATATGCTAGTATGATAAGCCTAAAGTATGGGATAAAGTTAGAAATGCCAATTAGTACGAGTTAATTTAATAGTTTTGTTAAGATTTTGTTTATAATTTTATTAGTGGCTTATGCTTGGACATTACATTGAGGATGATAAAGTTTTGAAAATTTATGCATAATTTTGAATTTTTCACATAGTTGTTTCATATCTTTTTTTTAAGTTTCCACCATTATCATAAATTATAGTATGAAGAACTCCAAAACAATAGATGATTTGATTGAGAATAAATTTATAAATGGTAATACCATTAAATTTAATAAGAGGTATGGCTTCCACTCACTTGGTAAAATATTTAGTGACATTTAAGATGAACACATGACCATATCATGATCTAGGCAACTTGCTAATGAGATCTAATCCCCACATAGAGAATGGAAAATGAGACTCTAAGGTTTGGAGTTCAGGTGAAGGTGAGTGGATGAGATCATCATGAATTTGAAAAATATTAAACATTTTTAATATTAGGCCAAAAATAACCCATGTATAGGCATTTACGAGCTATGGCGTGGAAGCTACAATAACCACCACAGATGCCCCCATGTGCTTTTTCAAGGAGAGCAATAAATTATTCTATAATTACACAATGTAATAAAGTTAATTCTATAGATCAAGATTCAAAATTAGGTTAGTTCATGAATTAATAAGGAAAACCAATAATAAGCATAAATAACCTAACATGTTAATCCCACTCCCTCGAGGGGTAGTGTCAATGAAATTAAGAAATTAACAAGGAAATCAAGATAAACAATACCCTCCCAAAATGGAACTCATTTAAATATGGTCCATAAATATGTTTGTGCCTAGATTTGGTGCTCCAAGTCTTTTTCAATGTAGTTGGACAAGTGTCTCCATCATCTATTCTGGCACCAATGGATTTGGATCCTTGATTGATCAATTTGGAGGAATTAGTGAAGCCCTTCTAGTAATATTTTTGTATAGGTTGTTTTTACTAAAAATATTGTATTGTCGTATATGGTGGATTATGCATTTATAATTATATATAATGTTAAAAATCAATCATGATCATCCATATTGAAATTAATATGTGTGGCCAAAGATCAATTCAATTTTGGAGGATAAAGTAATTAATATTTTGGAATAAGGGAGTATTAATGAGGCATGGGTTGCCTTCAACCTAATATTTATATTCATTAATGTCTCATAATTATCACCCTTTTCATGATGTCAAACATGATGTAATCACCCATATATTTTGATTTATGAATTTAAAATAATAGATATTCAATAATTTTCCATGGATTTTCTACTTAAGCTCTTAATCTGATTTGATTTGCTTAATGATTTTACTTAGTATTTTGAAATTTTTAGAAATTAGTCACATTTTTAATCAAATGGTCAAAAATGTCAATTTATTTGGTCATAATTTAAATTTATTTGAATTATAGGAAGGTAACATTTGTGAAAAATGCATTTCACTATTAAAAGATACATAAGCACTAATCAAGGCTTACACATGACATGTGCAAATTAATTAGTGTTTAAATCGTACAAAATGATAATTTACTTGGTCAAAAACTTGATATAAAGTGAATTAAAAGAAAATAATGATTGCATAAAATATATTTCCCCATTCAAGGATACATGAGTGTAAATCAACACCTACACATGATGTGTGTGGATGAATTAGATTATTTTGGTGATTTTGGTCCAGATTGTGCATTGTTACAAAATGTCATTTATATTTGCAATTTTAGCACAATAGTGATAAGAATTGGATGTATACATTTTCCCCCTATTTGATAATTCATGGTAATACATTTGGTCAAAGCAATGAATTTTTAAATAATAAAAAGGTATCTTAGAATGATCATAATTAGAAGGAATAAAGTTGTTCCCACTTTTTGCTAAATTTTGCATGAGTTAGAGAGAAATGGGGTTTAAAAAATGCCCCAAATAGTGTTTGGGTATACCATGATGCCCCCTCAAGGGGAAGATGGAAAAATTGAATATTAGATAGGTTGGCCCTCGATCATAAGAAAAATAAATATGTAATTCAACAAATGAGGCCAAAAAATGGAGCAATTAGAAGAAACCAATTTAAAAAATGGATAAATGAGGTGAGAATGAACATCCTATGAAGATAAATGGGGAATAATAGGCCTATTGGGGAATTTAAAAATTTTATTATAATTTTACCCCTAGGGGTGAAAATCAATCATTTTCACCCTCCACTATTGCAATCTAGAGCTATGAAAGTTACATGTGAGAGAGATAAGTATAATGGCTAATATTATGTACCATCGACACCTTAGGGAGCATGTCTGAGAGTACCAATGAGAATGAGGGAGTGGATAATTTTTAGGTACCTATTTGGGTTTTTAATTTTCATAAATAATTAATTTATTACTAGGTAAAAGCTCAAAGCTAGGTGATCTTGTCATTTAAATAATTTTATAAATTATGAGGTCGCTAACAAAAATGGTAGTTTTACCATTAAAAATGATGGGATCATAGGATTTTTAGTAGGGTCATAGAACAAAATAGTGGGATAAAAATATGGTTGATTCAATATGTGGTGACTTAGGACATATGATATAGATAAGAGAGGTTGGGACCTCTGACATAGGTATAGGGGAGGCAGGGACCTCTAACACAAGGATAGGTTCAAGGATAGGGGAGGTATGGACCTCTAGCATAGGTAGTATGTATATGATGATGATTTGATTGAAAATATGTAGATTAATATTACCACATGGATATTATATATTACAAACATTCATTAGGATATAGATAGATTGCATGCATAGTTAGCCACTGCATAGGGTCAAACTACCCATCTACAAGGACTTATTACTATTGAGGATGCCAAGATAACTATAATTAGAGGATATTTAGCCCAATTAATAGGTTTATAGGTATAATTGACTACCCAAGATATGAATCTAGTGATAGTGACCAGTGATTGAGACAAAGATCAAGGTGATTGAGAGTAGCTAGTCACTCAAGTAGAGATTTGATTGGAGATCTAGATGAGGCTTGACAAATTGGTATAGATGGGAGTTAATCTAAAGTCGTGGTTGACATGATTATGGACAAGAATGATGCCTTACATGTGAAGGATTATTTATTACACACTAAAGATGAGATAACATACTACCAAATGTTGTATGAGGTAGTAGTCCCTACAAAGAGGAGAGTTCCATCATTCAGAGACTAATATATATCATAGTGGACTAGAAAGACCTCTAGGTCTAGGCATAATATAGATTTAGAGAATTTAGTTATACATCCAATTTAAAATTTGGTAGTTATGGGTCTACCACCATAACTAGCATTAGGCATGGGCCAGAGTTTTTAGTAGAGTTCCCCAAGGGACAACCCATATTAGAGCTGATTTATAGCTCTATATTATATATGAGATGTATATATATTATCATGGTTTTGATATATATATATATATATATGACATTCATTTTTGGTGCATAGCTACTTGTACATAGACTATTGATATTCTTTATGTTGTATGATGCTTTTGCTCCTATTATGATATGATGGTATATGTTAGAGGATAGTCTAGGAGATGCACATCCTAAACCAATCATAAAAATAGATATTATAAATAAGTTTATGTCAAGAGATATGCATCCTACAATAGAGAGTCTTGTTTGTTTCTAATGTTTGGCCTTCATTGTGTTGATGATATCTTGGGCATGCCATAGATATGGAAGATAGTGCAATCAGAGATGTTGTTCAGTGTCACATTGATGTTTAGAATTGGATCACTTGGTGTTTACTTTGGAAAATAAAATTATTCATCATAAGTATGAATAACCTTAATAAAATTGTATTTTAATTGAAAATGGACCAGTTCAAAGGTGAATATTAACAACTAGAGATAATGATAAAAAATACCAAAACCAAAGTTACAATCATTTAAATTTGAATAAAAAATAAAACAAAGAAAAGAAAAATAGGTTTCAAATAAAAAATTTAACCAACTCAAAATCAAGACATGAATCATCAAGACTTAAGTATGAATAAGAATGTAGTAAAAAATCAACAAACAATAAAATAATTTAAATACAAATGTAAACAATTCAAGCCCAAGTTAATGTTAGGCTCAAAAGTTTTACAAAATATATTTAAACACAACATTAAAAAGAAGATAAAAACTTAATAAGCAAACACAAAAAACCATAAAATAGTAAGATAAAGTAATTAATCATCTAGTATGCATGTTTATGAAGCTAAATAAACAATAATAAAAAAAATGATTAATCACAATGTTAGTACAAACAAAAAACAAATTACTCTTGTATGTGTAATAGAGACATTATTATTGGTGATAGGGTGAATCCTATGCTAGGTAAAAATGACACTAGTATAATAAAAAAAGGATGAAGGTTATAAGGTTTCCCATAGGCAATAGGGAACAACAGCACACAAACAAGATGACAAACATTGCCCTTAGGCTATATGAGACAATGAAACAAAATAAACAAAATGGGGGAATGAAAGAAAAGGAAGGAGTCACTGAGATGACTCTAGATTCATGAGGCAAGTGGATGCTACCTACATATCTCCTTGGATGTAAGATCTAACATGAAATTTTATAGTTCTCCAAAGATATGGGATAGAAGAAAATTGATGATAAGGAAACATGATTGTCATGTAGAGAAATATGGTAATACCCTCATAAAATTGTGAGTGTGTTTAAATGAAAATATCTTATAAAATGGCAAGAGTGTAATAAAATACAAGTGGTTATTAGTGTATTAAAGTTGAATACATAATGCTCACAACATGAAATCACAAAATGGTGAGAGCATATGACTAAGGCCAAAAAGGATGGGGAAAATAAATGACAAGTGGTTACTTGTGAGATAGCTAGGAGACCTAGAATCCTTATGGCAACAAAGTGGTCAAAAAAAATGCATCTGAGCTAACTTGAGATAATCCATGTATCCAAGTGCTGCCTATATAGTCCGTGTGGACCTCAGGCTGATGTAGTTCTCACAAAAATGGGGGGAAAAACACCAAGGTGGTCTAGAAATAAATTGAATAAATAAGATGACCTATCTTGAAAATTTTGATGGATTTATATCTCACATGGAAATTCTAAGCCAATTTTCATGATTTTGTGATTTTTTTGATTTTTTATATGTTTAGAAAATGTTTTTAAAATTTTCTAAGTATCTCAACTCAATTGAGAATTATGAGAGACTAAACGTTCCTACTCACAAAATAGTTAAGTCATGGTTTAAATTACTCACCAAATGGAGAGAATTTAGGATCAAAATGACCTATAATGAATTAAAAAAATTGAAAATTTAGAATAAAAATTAAACCCACTTAGTGCATGACATTATAACTCCTATGAATATTTTAAGCCCATCTTCATGAGATGGTAATGTTTTTGGTCTTTTACTTTATCATTTTTTTATTTTTTTGTGTTTTTAGGATAATAAATGGAAACACAATATGAATAAAGGTACAAGGGACCACTTAGCCAAGGAGATGAACTTCCACATGTAAGAGTTCAAATGATAGCTAAACTATATGTAATAGGTGCATCAATGACCATATTAAGGTAGTGAGAAATACCACACATCAACAAAATAATAATATAACAATGCATAGTGTAAAAAAAGTCTCAATTAACCATATATAAATAAAAAACCATATGTTTACATACCCTAGTACACTTGTCTATAAAAGAAGTTATGGATAATGATCAAGCAAAATTACCTCATAGAAATGTCCCTAAATGTGTATAGAATGTCGATGAATCATAATCAAAATCATAATTAGTGAGGGGCACGAAATTAGAATAATTCAAGTGAAATTAGGATCAATATAGGTTTTATGTAATAGAGATAATCCAGGGTAAAATGGTCCAGGGTAAAATGGTCTAGGATACAATGGTCTTAGTTATGAAGTTCCATGTTACAATGGTTTAGGTTACAAATATAATGGAAAATAAGTAATTTTGGTAGAAGGTTCCCCTAAGTAAGGGATTTTATAGACAATGGTTTAAAAGGTTGTCAATCATAGAAACATTTGAGATGTACAATGTTAATTGGTTTAAGGAGCTCTTTACCTTTTGGATTTGCCACTCTATATGCCCCTGAACCATAGTTTGTTGTAACAACATATGTGCCCAGCCAATTGGGCTAAAAATTACCCTTATTACATTAAACATTGGTATTATTTTGATACTATTTTAAGACCAATTCACCAACTTTAAAATCCTAAGGGAGAATGTGTTTATTATGGCTATAATTCAACCTATTTTGATATGGTCTTAAATTATCTAGGGTAGTTAAATGCTTGCCATCAAGAAGTTCTAGCTCTTGCAACCTAGAAATTTTATAGTCTTTATCATCAATAAGGTGTTGTAAAGATACCAAAAATGAGGGTGGTTTGATATCAACTAGGATAATAGCCTCTATGCCAAAAACCATGAAATATGGGGTGGCTCTTAAGGGGTATGATGACTAGTATGGTTGGACCAAAAAGTGGGAAATATTTGTAAGTGCTAATTACAACCATTGTCATTAAAAATCCTCTTAAGGATTATGATAATGGTTTTGTTAGATGCCTCAAATTGACCGTTACCTTATGGGTTGTATGGTGTGGATTTCTTGTGCTTGATTTTGAACTAGGTATAGAGGGATTTAATGTATTTTTTCACAAATGAATCACCATTATCAAATGTCATTTAGGTGGGGATACCATAAAAATGGATGATATGGTAATGGATAAACTTGGTGATTTGATTTTTGATTATATAAGTGAGAGGAATGATTTCAATCCACTTAGTAAAATACTCCATAGTAGTAAGAATGTGTTTATGACCATCATAATATTTTGGGATTATTTTGTTGATGAGATCAAGACCCCACATAGAAAATAGCCATAGTGTATTAATCAATTGTATAGACAATGAAGGTGCATGGATAAAATTACCATGTTATTGGAAGGAAACACACTTCTTGACATATTTGTAATTATCTGTCTCCATCTTGGGCTAGTAGTATCCTATTCTCAGGAGTTGCTTGGAAAGGACTATGCCACTAGTGTGGTCCCCACACATTCCTTCATGTACTTATTTAAGTGATAATGTTGATTCTCTCAAATATAAACAACAAAGAAACATTCCATCATATCCCCTATAATAAAGTGTGTTTACAAGTAGGGTATAACAAGATAGGTGATGAAGGAAAAGTTTTTGGATTTTTTTTGAAAAGGTCATGAGGAAGAAATTGGTCATGAAAATAGTTATAAATATGTTGGTACCAAGGAGCTTCACTTGTGATATTGGGAGTAACAATAGTAAAAACCCTCTCTAAATCTAGTAATGCATGAACATGCTATAAAAGGTTCTAAATGAGAAACTAATACTCTTTAACATTGATGGTGGATTTTACCATGGACCCAATTGTTGCCATTGCATTGGCTAACTGGTTATTCACCAATGGTACTTGTTCAAATTATAGTGACATGAAATGTGGCTTGAGATTGTCCACAATATTATTATAGGGGTACAAGCTTTGCATCTCTAGTCTAATACTAATTTCTAGTCTAATTAATGATTAACTGAGTGTCCCCATAAACCATTGAATATTATATATCTCATTATATTAAAATTCAAAGTCTTACAATAATGGCTTTGTATTCAGCCATGTTTTTGGTGCAAATGAAGCTAATATGAAATGCCTTGGGGAAGAGGTCCCCTTATAGTGTAACTAGTAAAATTATAGCTCCAAATCCATGAGATTTAAAGTAACCATCAAAATATAATTTCTAGTGTTCACATTCATGAGGCACTTACTATATCATCATGTTAGAGTAATTTTTAAAATCAAATATAAGTGGTGTAGTACCTATGATAGAAGCTTAAACAAGTTGATCAACAATGACTTTCCCTTAATAGCTTTCTAATTTTAGTACCCAACATTAAATTTAATTAATAGCATAACTTTAGCCATGTGACTTGTAAGAGTTGATTTAGATAATAATTAATTAAGAGGGTCCAACTTAGTAATGATAATGGTATTATTATTCAACATGTAGTGCCAAAACTTTTGGGAAGCAAACACCATTGCAAAACAAGCTTTCTCAATAGGTGAATAATTATAGTCATATGTTATAAGTTTTTAGCTCAAATAGTAGACTACATGTTTTTTACCTTGATCATCATTCTAGGCCAAGAGTGAACCTAATTCATGTTCTTTCACTGATATATAAAGAATCAATGGCTTACTAGGTGTTAGTAGTCTCAATACTAGTAGGTTGTCTAGGTATGTTTCTAGATTTGCAAATGCTTGCTGAAATTCAATATCCCATTGAAATGTGACACCTTTATTCAAGAGGTGTGTAAAAGGATGACACTTGTTTGCTAAATGTTATATGAATTTTTGAATATATTAGATTTTGACCTATAGACTATGGATTTCTTTCATATTGGAAGGTGGAGGAATTTACATGGTGGCCTTGAACTTAGCAAGATCAAATTCAATCCATCACTATGATATAATAAATCCTATCAGTTTGGTTGAATTAATACTAAAGACACATTTATTAGGATTGATATGAACCTTATATTTTTAGGGTTTCTTGAATTTTCTTCGTAGAACATCAGGATGTCTAACACAGGTTCTTGATTTTGCTAAGATGTCATCAACACAATCTTCAACTATATCATGAATCATGTCATGGAAGATGATAGTCATAGCACATTGATAAGTGTAACCAGAATTATTAAATCTAAAAGGCATGACTTGGTAAACAAATGTTCCTTATGTTGTGGTGAACACAATCTTGTGTTAATCTTCTAGTGCTATCTTGATCTGGTTATGCTTGAAGAAGCTATCCATGAGGGACAACATAACATACCTTGTATTTGAGGTGACAATCATGTTGATGTTTGGTAAATGGAAATCATCCTTAGGTCACACTTTGTTTCTCTCTCTACAATCATTACAAAAGTGTATGCTCTATGGATTTTTCCTAACTAGGACTATATTTGATATCCATTTAGAGTATTATAGTGGTTTTATGAATCATACTCCCAATAATTTCTCTATCTCATTTTTAAATAAAATGGAAAGGCTTAGGTGTATTTTTTATAATTTATGCTTGATTGGTTTAGCATATATATGTACTACAAGTTGATGCATGACCAAGGTAGGGTCCAGGCCTGACATGTCTAAGTAAGCCCATGTAAATATATCAATAAAATACCTTAGAATAGTGATAAGATAATCACATTCTTTGTTAGTGAGGGATACACCTAGATAAATGATATTAATATCTTCATAGGTGCCAAGGTTTACCTCATTTTTATTCTCTATAAGGAGTGTGGAGTCATATTCTATAATATTAGGCAATTTTTGATCCTAATCCTCTTCTTTAGCTATTGGTTATGAATCCCAAGGCTCATCTATATCAGAAGAGGATTACAAGTCTTCATATTATATTAGTGGCCAATTTTCAAATTTATTAGGAAATTCAACATCAAGATGCTCAAATACTTTATGCTATTTATAAGTAATAATAGAATTTGATGTAAATCATGGAATTGGTGAACACTATGCTTTTTGTGGAGGTGAGCAAACTTCCCTATCCAAGAGTGCCTAAAATAGGTTTTCACTCAAGGGATTGTCTTTATATTTACTATTTATTTGATCAAAAATAACCTAAAAGTGGTTTTCACTTGAACATATTGAAGTTTTTTCTATTGTATGACCAAGGAATTTTGCATGTTATCCAAAGTAGGTGGTAGGGTTTAATGAGAACTCAAAACCTTGTTTGTGATCGCTAAGTGGAAATACATCTCTAAGGCCCATATAATTTTCAATATATTCATCATTCTAAAACTCATATATAAGTATAATATAACTTTGTTGGTCCTAATTGATAAAGCTAGGATGGCAAAGGGTAAGTGGGTAATGAGTTGTGATGATCATAATGGAATTGGAATCAAATAGGCTAATATTAGCCAACTCATCATAGGAACTATAATGGGATGTTGTGTCACTTCTAGGAGTTTTTTCATCAATCAAAAAGAGGAATCACTTTAAAAATACATGAGGTCACACCTAGGTGGTGTAAATCTAAGGCCTTGATTCTTAGTAGGTTTTCTAGTAGACAAAGTTTTAAGAAAACCTTATTCTCAAGTCCTTAGGAATTTAATTTCATAGTCCAATATATCCATAATTTGATTAATGATAGGGTATTTCAAATTCTATAAGTAATTGGCAAGGCCATCAACCTACAACCAACCTCCTTTAGTAATTGCCTCTTGATCTTAATTTAGTGAAGTGTTTCGTACAAATACCATTGGTTGCTTTAGTAGAGGTGTGTTTTTATTCTACCAAATCATGTTGGGATTTTTAGGGCTTTCAAAAGGTTTGGGTATTTTATAGGACTTGGGATATTTGGGAAACTTTCCTATGAGAAAATAATCTTTTAAACCATATGTGGAAATTATGGCATCCTTAATAGTAAACTAGTTTGTAATGGCTATAGGAAATGGATCGGTTGAAGTGGAAGCAAGATCACCAAGGTCAATATAATTAGATTTAGGTGGTTCAAAAACTATGGTTTTGTTATTATTGTTTATAAATTCAAAATTAGGGAAATAATTATAATTATCGTATTTAGCCTCTAAGTGCTTACAATATTGATATGGCTATAAATCAACATAAATAGTGACTTTGATTACAAAATGGGGGAACTTGAGGCATTAATGTAGGGTAGAAGGGATAGATCATACTTCATGGATATAAGGTTGACAAAGAAGTACATTATAAGGCAATTCTATGTCTATGACATGAAACAAGGTATTATGTGTTACAGGCCCAACAATAATTGGCAACCAAATGGTACCTAAAGACTCTATTTTAGTGTTATCATATGCTTTGATTGTGATTATTTTTGGTTACATGTCTTTGGTTGTATATCTAAACAATTATATCAATATTAGTTACAATATATTCAAACTTGAATGATTGTCTATAATAAACCTCTTGATCTTTTGATGTGATATAATGACCTTGATATACAAGGGATTATTATGTCCATGAACAAGGGAAGATATGTCTCATTGATAAAAGGTAAGTTTCTAGCTTAGAGATACATGTCCCATGAGTGTTTAGAATTGTCTAGGGTTAATATCCTCAAGAATAGTGGATTGTTGAAGGAAGTTATTTAGTATGGTCTTGTGAACTTATGATGTACATAATAGATATACAATAAAAATTTATGCAGATGTTTTACATAGTTGTTCATGAATAATATATGGTTTCTCAATAGTAGGGTAAGAAGGTTTGACCTTAGTTGGTATAGGGTTTGATTTAGGATTGGAAGGCACAAGGTTCAAATTCAACTTAGTATTGGAAGAAGGAAAAGAGCCTTGAAGGTTAACTCATGATCATCTAGTTGAGACTATGCAATTTTGAGTTGATAGGGATTTATCACAATTAGAATAATTGGGTAGTGGTCCAAGAATAGTAACCCAAAGAAATTAAATCGAAATATAATTTCTTGAACTTAGTATAACCTTACTTGAGGAAGAGGGTGATAACCCTAAAATAGAGGGACCAAGGCTTTAAGAAGCTTCAAATGGTACATGGGATTTTACCATAATGGTGGTGACATGATTACCAAAAATATGCCCCATAATATGATTATAATCATAAGGCATAGTATTGTAGCCTAGGTTATTGGCTTGGGTATCATGATCTTGATTATGATAATATTGATGATATTGACCCTATCCTTGGTTCATATTATTATTTTATTGTTGTTATTGGTTATGTTTTGGAAATGGGTCTTTGTAAATGCCCATATCTTTATTGGTGTTTTGTGTAACTTGTTTTAATTTAATCTCTCCACTCTCAATTAGGTCTTCAATGAGATGCCTCAGTTGTACACATTGATAAATGTCATCACCAATAATACAATGTAAATCATAGAACTCATCTTCATGATACTGGTCAGGTTTGGGTTTATATTTAAAAAATGGTTTTAGTATAGGCCCTATGATTAAATTGGCTACAACTAACTTCTAGAATACCACCTCAATAGGTTTTCCTAGCCTTTTGAATGGTATATATTTGTTGAATCCTCTATGTGTAGGAGTGCTCTAAAAAGTGGGTGGTGGATTAGGTTGCACATTTTAGGCTAGTGGAGCCTACACTATTTACACATGTCGGGACTTTATTACTCCATTACCCACCATGTTCTTATTTGTATTAATAGTTTTAGGTTTCTCCATATTATTATCTTGAAAATGTGTTTGATTCTGATTTTATGTTTAAGCATGTGAATATATATTCACTAGGCCTTTGGTAGTGAATGCTTTTTCAATCTACACACCCTTCTCAATGATTTATTTGAATGTGTTGACACAAGTGAGTCTTAGATTATGGTCTACCTCAGGGTACAGGTTCTATCTAAAGATGTTAACTAGATGCTTGTCTAGAAAATTATGTTGAAAGTGACCAACTAGCATTCTCCATCAATTTAGATATGCTACAAAACTTTATCCATATCTTTGTCTTGATTTTCATAAGTCCACCACTGTCAACTCATGCTCAATTTTATAAGGAAAATGGTTAACAATTTTTTGATAAATCATTGAAATTTATCACTGATCTTTTAGGTAATTTTAGGATCCAATATAATGTTTATCCACCCAAGCTACATGGAAACAAGCATAAAAAAACATACATTAATATAAGCTACCTCCTAACATACCAATAAAAAGGCTTGGATTCTCTAGGGCCATCTTTCCATTTATATTTATCAAATTTTATTGGATCAAAATGTGGTGAAAAAGGTACCTAAAGAATGCTCAAATCAAATATATAAGGACATATCTCATCAAACTTATATTTTTTGATCTGATTGTCTATTTCAAGCCTCATGACTATCTCTTTCATTAAATTCCACTCTTTCATATTTGGGGAATTTGTGGGTAGAAGGTAGTTTTATTAGGGAAGAATTTACCCCCCTCTATATTCCTATTAGGGATACAAACCCTTTGCTTAAAATTTTAATTTTGGTTCATCCTTGGGTGTGAATAAGTCTGATGTTATTGGTTCAAAAGATTTTGTTGTCAATTCCTATATACTTGATTTTTATTTCTAAGAATCTATTATTGTGAGATATAATAAATCTAATGGTTTTATGGTATCTATTGTTGGTTTACAAGAGGGTGTTTCCATTGCTGGTTCATAATGGGAAATTATTGTGGTTGTGAACGACTCGATAAAGTGTTGTGTGAAATACCCACAACCTGTGATGAGTCTTTATAAATGTGTTGTTGTGATTGGGTAAGTGTCTCCTAATGGTTAAATAAAGTGTGATTCATATCAAGTATAACTTGCTATAAAGTATCTATGGGTTTATTCTTTTTAAAATAAGCCACAAGGTCTACATCAGATGTAGGATTGGCTAGATCTCATTGCATTTGTTTTAATGGTTGTTCTTGCTCCATGCTAATGGTATTATCAATTAAATTTGTATCCAAATAAACTATTAATTTTGTGATGAGTTGATCAGTATACCATTGACTAATTTTCTATATTTTGGTCACAAGATCTTGATCAGTTAGGGAGGAGTTCACAAGTGTTCCCTTCCCTTTGTTAGAATAAGAAGTGTTTAGTTTTTTATACGAGTAAAAGTTTTCTCTAGTGGTTTCTCATATACTCAAACATGTGTATGGAATTTATCCATTTGGAAATTAGGTAGAAGCCTAGGTCCTGATTCTATCAACCTTAGGAGAGATTCATATTTATTCTCTATAGGTTAGTGTTAAAAGTAACCTTGTTAAGATCCTACCATAGTTGGGATGTCATCAAACATGATGGGATGTTCTTCCCCATCATAAAAATTATTTTCCTTGTAATTAGGGCCATAAGATACCCCACTATGAGTATACCTTTTCATGTTTGAAAATGATTTTCTACGTTTGTGAAGTATTTTAAATTTTGGTTTGTAAATGTCAAAAGGTGTCTAGTTTTTAAGATCAAACAAATACAAGGTAGATTCAGGTCTATAATAAAAAATGAATGGTGTGATGAT
This sequence comes from Torreya grandis, assembly GCA_037957365.1. Classification (NCBI taxonomy): domain Eukaryota; kingdom Viridiplantae; phylum Streptophyta; class Pinopsida; order Cupressales; family Taxaceae; genus Torreya; species Torreya grandis. The sequence goes on from JARHVA010001128.1 coordinate 1,711,586, forward strand.
TAAAAATTAGACTAAAATAAATAATTCCTAAGAATAATCAACTGTGGTTGGTCAAAATTGGCAATTTCAAGGAAGGTATAATAACCTTGGAGCTTAGGGTGTAGGCTAGTACAATAAATCCTAAGTTTGAAGTATTTTAGTAATGTGAATATCTAAGCACAATCATCAAATACCATGATCATAAAAATTATAATAAGGATCGAGTGATCCAAGAAACTTAGAATGTAGGCTAACATAATAAATCCTAAGTCTGAAACCAAAAATAAATGGGTAGTACAATGGTGCCCAATAGAAAATAAAGTTGAATGGTTAAAGAAATCAGAGCATGAGCAAATGTAAGATAACCCAAGTTTTGAAAAACATATAATGAGTAGTGTCTAGACAAATGTTTTAAAAATAAATAGAAAAATTCACCCAAGTTACTCAATCCAAGCACAAAAGGTGAACTACCTAAGCCCATGTTATAGGCAAGACTCTAGTGTAGACCAATCATGTTTTGGGTTAGAACTTAGAAAGGTAAAATTTAAAATTTGGACTAAATGACTTTAGATTTCTAAGTGATTAATAGTTTATACCCAAATGAATAGCGTGATGAAACTTTTTGGAAACACAAGCTCAAATGGTTTGATTCATTTTTGAACAAGGTAATTTGCTTTGAATAATTTTGACCAACATAATGCCCTCTTGTTAAAAAAGTGGTGTCTAAAATGTGTTTTGTTTTGGACATGATTTTTTTTTTTTTTTTGGCATGACACACACACATAAAAATTAATATTATAATAAAAAATATAATAAGAACAAGAAAAAAACTGAAATGTATGTCCTACCCTAGAAAACTAACAAGGTTAATTTATACCATTGAATACCATCAGTATACTCCTTCTTGAGAGGGATTAATTTTGTTAATACCAAAATTAAATGTGCATGAAAATTAGGTTATTAGACCCCCTCTTTTCTCAATAAATCATACTATGACATGGAACTTTAGGCCACTCTCCTTACACCAATAGTACTCTATGAAGAATGGGGTTTGTCTAAACACTATAAGTTTCCATTAATCTATATGGTCCTATATGTCTGATTAAAATTAGGGAGTAACAAATCATTTGGATCCAAGATAATCATATTATTATAAAAATGTCTTGTCATTTTTATAACCATTACATCTATCAAAATACTCAGTATAGTTTGATGTCTAGATTAGGCCATTGCTCTGAGGTAGATATTGCTAACAGAGTTAGTTTAACTTCTCAAACTAAAATCCTAGTACCCTCAATTTATATATCCCACCATGCATTGGGGTTGGAATTATTCTAAGAGATAAATCCCAGGTCAATAATCCCCTAAAGAACTTATGGGGAGGTGATGAACTCCCACCCACTAGCCAAGTGTATAAAATAAATAAAACTAGAAAGACTTTTAAAGTTCATTTTTTGGATCACTCAAGTTGTTAAAACTTGGGGAGAGCATAGAATATGTTCCTTATAAGATTTGGAATAAGTGACAAGGAAATTAATGAAACACTTTTGGTCACTCAAGTTACCTAAAGGGGATGAGAGGAGAGCATACATATAAAGTCAAGTTTACAAGAAAATAAAACAAATAATAAATAATAAATTAAAAAAATATCATAAGATCACCTAGTCTATGATTTTTGTTTATTTTAAATCACTAAGTAAAGTGTGAAGGGAAATTTGCCTTTGTTTTTGTTGTATTAAACTAGCAAAGTGTTTTAATCCTATAAAAACAAAATCTTTAGTAATCAAGTAAGGGTATAGGATATTAAAAATAAATTGAATCTTATTGATTTCAACTTGATGGATTTGGACACGGGGAAAATTTTCAATTTTGTAAAGTGATCTCACTATTATAGATAGTGATTCTGACATTCCATAGGGTGATCCTATTATTTCACATAAATTCAAATATACTATGTGGTGACCTCACCAATTATTAGGATGAACTCATTGATTAGTAGGATGAGTTCACCATTTTAAATTAATTTTTAGACATAATAGTTACCTATAAATTTGGTTCAACATGATCTCATTTATTGGTAGTCAATCCCACCATTCTAAAGGTTGATATCACTATTATGTAGGTCGATATTGATCTATAAAAATAAACAATGGATATAAATTACAATATTCAAAATCATTGTTTACATTTGTGACATCACTATTGTGTAAGGCAACTATTATGACTCAAATTTGCACCCTTTAGAAGAGGGTTATTCAGGCCCTTTCCAACTTGAGCAGAACTATGGGAATAACCCCAAGTTATGGGTCACCTATAGTGGGGCTAAAACTCTAGAGAAGGTCAACTTACTCTTGATGCTTAACTAAACTAATTATTTGTATAGAAAATGGTTATAAATATAATCAAGGATCATAAAAATTCTAAAATGGTGATGTACCAAATTTAAATGGACACTCATATAATCTTGAACACACACTAGATGAGCAAAGGATAACTATGGCTTACTCAATCTCACAATATAAATAATTGCATAAATGATTCATGGAAGAGGTTCCAAATAGAAAACTAATCTAGACCTAAAAGTTAGCTTTAAAAAACCTTTAAATATGTAAGTAGAAGGACAATTAACTAGGAATAATCTCCTTCACAAATTCACCATACACAAACATACGAAGCAGTAATTAAAGATAAGAGACAAAAAAAAGTTGATCCTATTAGTTAAAAAGGTAATTCTTATAATGTTTTGACAAGGTTTAAATTTATCAAATGAGCAGACTTTTGTAAGAGTATTGATTAGTATCCTTATCCCAGAAAAGAAATGATAAATTCTAAGAGCTAAAAACCCTTTCAAAGGGAATGAGACCAAGATATATAGGAAAAGAGAGAGAGAAAAGAAAGGATATGGGAACATTCTATCATTAAAAAAAAACTTTATCCTAGGTCATTAATTAAATCCAAAACACCACCCTTTTTTCCTTAGCCAATGAAAACCTTGCCACTTTTTTGATCAATCAGGGCACTACCCATGGCTTGTTGAATGAGAAAGTCCCCAAAGGTTTTGAGAATGCATTAAAAGTTCCTAGCTATAGTTCACAACACTAAACCTTTTATTTTATCCTTCATGCCATCTCTTTCTTGAGGATAAAACCTCATACTCATGGATCTGACTGAATCGTGGCCTCATGCCTTTTCAGTAGCTACTTGTCAAGACTATGGCCATGTTGAAGGATGAAAACCCTTTGCATTAGTTACTTGTATACTCCACTTTCATATCTAGATCATAGGTCTATCCTATAGATAGAAAACCAATCTAATGTCATTGATTTTCCTATCATTTTCCATATTCTATTTGATGCCTGGTCTCATTTAGCTATCAACTTGCCAACCTCTTATCTACATTGAGTCTAAAAGACCTAATCTATCTTTATAGAGCCCTTTTGGAAATGCTTGGTCCCTATTGTTTATCTTGGTTCAAATTGGATCAAACTCAAGCTTATTTCTATGTATGCTTACTTACCTTGGTCAAAAATTAACCCTTCACCCTCTAGCTAAATCACCTTGGCTCACCTTTATTCAGATTAGCCATCAAAATTTGACTCAACTCATTGACATATTGACTCATCTCACTTCATTAATTTTGATCTGCATGATCAAGTACTAGCCATTGATCATCTTCTAGTTGAACATGTTGTTGACACCTATCATGCATGTATTTTCTCTTGAGATTTGATGACCCATTTGACCTCCACTCATATTTAGATATAAATGTTAGATCAAATGCCAACCATTGATCTGATGGGACCCACTATTTGAAAGTTAATGACTAGTTCATGATCTTAAAATTGATGTCTTCACTCCTATTAAATGATGTTTACATGAACATAAATAACATTCATATGGACATTAAATTTAATATGAAAAGAGTTGGTTATGATTGAGCTTAAAATTGACATCAAAATAAACATCTTACATTGTAGGTCCAACTTTAAAGGCTGATAACTTGAAGTGAAAAAGTCATGGAGGCACCAAAATTTTAGGAGATGTTCTTAAGGCCAAAAGGAATAAACCCATTTTATCCACTAGTCTTGGGAGCTTTCCAAGTGAAGATATTAAATACATAATTTCGTTGGTTCAAATATTCTATGTGATGTCTTGGTGATAGTCAATTCATTTGGCTAAGTATGTGAAACTTATCAAAATCTGACTAAAGAGACAACTTTGAACATGCATAAATTATACCACACTTTAGTAGATGATCTAAAATTTAATGCGTAGTAACTAGGGACCATGTTTATAAAAAACATGTGATGAATTTCTCATAAAACTACTATATGTGTGAGATATGGTCTCATCAATATGATCACTTGGCTTTATCTAATCTTCTTTGAAAATGGCTACGAAAACTTAGCAAAATTTTCTTAGGAGGATAAATTTGAGTCCCCATATCTTTTGATGTGATTTAGAGAAGGACCTGAAACTTAATACATATGATCTAGACATAAATGTTAACAAATCCATATGACCAATTCTCTCTGACTCATCCAAACGTGGCAATGGTGATATCAACAAAGTGCCTACTTAGAATTTTTCTTACTAGGCCCAAGTGTCTTAATGAACATAGTGAAGAACCAAATGGATCCCATGAACTTCTAAGCCATTCCAATAATTCTTATCATCCAATGGGGGTTATGAAAATTTGGTCCTATCCTTAGAAAATGGGAATTTACACTTTAAGTGAACCCAAAGTGTCTTGAAGTCCTTGTGATTAAATTGAGAACCTGGTCTCATTCCATTTTGAACCTTGTCTTTAGGGTTTGTGTATTGGAGAAAATGTTTGAAAAAAGTTTACCTTTGGGAAAATTGTCAAGGGACAATTTTCTTAAAAGAATTATGGTCTTAGAATTTCCCTTTAGCCTTTTTCAAATATCCCTTTCCCCTTTGAAAATGTCCTTCAGATCTTTTTCATTTGTCCATTTTCCTGAGAAAAGTACCCTTTAGAAATTTTGCATGGACAATTTCCCAAGAAATGACCCTTTGGGAAAATTGTTCTAGGTACTTTGTCAAAGAAATGGCCCTTCATAATTTATACTTTGGACCTTTTGGTGAAGAAAATTACCCTTCATAAAAAGTGTTTGGGATACTTTGCTATAAGAAATGCCCTTCAAGAATTTTGTATCAGACCACTTTCCTATAGAAATGTCCTTCCAAACTTTTGTCAAACATATTCCCTAAAAGAATTATGCATTTAGGAAAATTGTGTAGATAATTTTCCTAAAATAAATATGACACTTAGCTTGAGAAATACCCTTTAGGATTTTTGAATGGACCACTTTGGCTAAAAAAAGACCCTTTAGGATTTTGTTTGGTACATTTCCTAAGAAAATGATCATTTGGGATTTTTTATTTAAAAAAAAATGTCTAGAACAATTCTTGACACTTAGCCCAAAATAATTGAAACAAATATCCCAAAAAAATAACACTTTAGCCAAATAAAAGAGGTTAGAAAGGATTGAACTTAGTAAAAGGAAAACCTGAAATATTTCCTAAGGATTTACCTGAAAAGGTTTGACACTTAGATTTTCTTCTTAGGATCCTCCAAACTTTTGCTTGAACTGTAACTTAATTTTTGAAGCCTAAAACATTATGAAAATATTTTCATATACCTACTCTTTGAAACTATGGGCATGTCCCTTATAAATTGGCAAGATACACTTTTAAGCAACCTCAAAGTGTTTCAAAAGCCTTGAAATATGTAAGATACCTTTGGTCCATTAAATTTATCCATAAATCCTATCCAATCCTTATTCCATAATTGATCCTTAGGAAACTACACTACATTTAGGCAATTTTGGCATGTGGGCCAAAAAAAGGCCAACATCTTTGGTGAGTCACAATGAAGCATACCTGTTATGTTTTGAGAACTTACACCATTTGCCTTATCTAGTCCAATGGGCATGGAGTCATTAGACTCTGAAAATAAGCTAAACCTCTCTTGAATCAAAAAGGATCAAAAGAAACAAAAAAAAAATGCCCAAGGCACTTTAGAAAAGGAAACAACAAAAAAAAATTGCATAAGGCACTTAGAGGAAAGCATAAAAATATTCTACCATGTAATATGTGTTACAATGGATGAAATTTTATTCAATAATAGGGATTTAAATTAATTATATTAACTGGGATATGTAATACCTCTCCATCTAGTTGGGTAAGCTAAAAAGCATTATCTTCCTCGCATCCATGGATTAAATAAGGACCACTCCACAAGCTATCAAACTTGGTATGGTTGCCTAGTTTGGCCTTACTTGAGTCCCATTTGAGGACTAGGTCCCCTTACTTGAAGTCCCTTGCCATAGCCTTCTTGTTGAAGTATTTATTGACCTAATATTGATATGACTCTAGTGTTTTCATTACAAGATCCCTAGTTTCTTCCAGCTCCATGAGCTCCATCATCCTCCCATTCATGGGCTCATCCTCTATCAACTCAAGTTAATGAGCTAACTTTAGTGCACAAATTTCAAAATATATGGGTGACTTATCCTCCCTTCCATGTAATAAGACACATGGATAATTTACAATGGTATATTTAGGAGTCACCTTGTCAACCCATAAGGTCATTCTTATCTTTATATGCCATTCTCTTTGATTGTTCTGCATGGTCCTCTTGATGATCCTGATCAAATTATTGTTCATGGAATCTACTAACCTATTTATTTTAGGATATTATTTGGAAGAGGTGATGAGGTAGATGACCAATTTGAGATTTTACTTAATTATCTTTATACCAAGGAATATTATTCCATTATCTAAAATTATGGTGGTTGGGACACCAAATCTACTCACTATGTTATCATAAAAGTCTAGAGCTACACCTTCACTAACTTATTTCAAAGATATGGATTCTACCCACCTGGTTAATTAGTTAGTTGTAGTGAGTACTCATTTATTCCTTGTACTTGATGCAGGGTTAATCATTCTAATGAAGTCTAGACCCCACTATATTAAAGGTTTCTCCACTTGAATTGGGTTGAGGGGGAAGGTTGCCAGTCTATGTTTAATTTTTAAGAGAGTACATTATTAACACTTTATTCCCAATACATAGGCATATTTGAAGAGGCTAGACAAGTAATAATTGGCTCTCATTACCTGGGCTACTATAGTATTTGGTACAAAATCGCCTCCTATAGGTCCATCATGGAACTGCCCAAAGTTTGGTCACCTAGTCATCATCTATGCATCTAAGAACTACCCCATTAATATCCTTTCTAAAAACACACCATCAAATAATACATAAAGTATACATTAAATCTTGAAATACCTTATTTTTTATTTATCCAAACCTTGGGGGCATTCTCCTATTGTCAAGAAGTGAGCCATATCTTGAAGCTAGCTCTTTTGAAGTGGAGGTGTACTTGCTTGTGAGTTATCTTAGGTCACCAAAATAGCTTCCTTGTTTCCTTAAAAAGTCACTCACCATGTGTTCAAATAAGCCATTATCCCTGACCAGCTTGGTGACCTTGATCTCTACATCATATTCCATGAACTTTGTGATCTAACTTGCTCTCTCTCATTCAAATATTTATTAAAGAGGAAATACCAACTCTAGGATGAAACACCATAATATGGATCCTATTGTTGGAGATCATGGACCTAAATTTATTGAAGCTTCTCAAGGCTATAATAAATTTATTTTAATGAAAGTGTACCTCACCTTATATCCTCCAGACCATGACTAAAAAAGGTAATTAGATGTTCCATTGCTTCACCATTCTTCTGCATAAACATAGCTAATATGTTTTCAATGTTAGAAAAGGTGTATAAGATTAAGTCTTTGGAGAAATAAAAATTCAAGAGTTGGGGTGATTGGGTAATGGCCTACTTGATGGATTCAAAAGATGCCTTTCCTTCATCTAACCAAGTAAACACTTGGATATTCTTCAATATAGTGGTGATATGCTTGACTAGGTTTTTAAAACTAGGTATGAACCTTCTCAAAATTTTGATCTTCCCAAAAGCTCTAGATCCCCTTTCTATGCTTTGGCAAGGATAAGGATAATATAGCACTTTCTCTATTAGGGTCAATATATAATCCCTCCTTCAAAGGAATATGGGCCAAAATCTTACCTTCATGCACAAATAACACACATTTTTTGGGATTTAAAGAGATTTGATACTCTTTACATCTCTATAATATCAACCTCAGATGATCCATGTGCTCACTAACATTCTTAGAGAAGATTGTAATGTCATCTAAGTATACCAACACCATTTGATTTAGAAATCCTTGGAAGGCCATGTCCATCACTCTTTGAAAGGTTACCCCAATATTAGACAATCCAAAAGGCATATTTTAATAAGCAAATGTCCCCCACTTGGTGTTGAAGGTAGTCTTGTACTAGTCCTCTTCTCTCAATAGCACTTGGTTATAACCTAAATATCCATTTAAGAAAGAGAAGAATTCTAAACCAACAAATACTTGCAAGAGATACTCTATGGATGGTATAGGTTAATGATCCTTCAAAGATACCCTATTAAGATCCCTAAAGTCTACACATAATTTAATCTCCCCATTTTTCTTTCTGATAGGTACTAGATTATCTACCCATGAGGAGTGCTTAATTTTTAAGATGATCATAGATTTGACAATCTTGGTCAATTCCTTTCTCGTGAGATCTTAAATTTTAGGATTTATGGGCTTCTATTTCTACCTAACAGGCTTGGCATTATCCTCTAGATCTATTAAGTATTGGGATAGATTAGGATCAAATCCCTTCAGGTCACTATATTTTCAATCAAAGATGTATGCATATTCCTTATAAATATCTATGAAATCATGCCTTTCAATTTTAGTGCTCACCTTTCCAAGCTTGAGAAGAATGTATTCTAAGATAAAAACTCTCTCATGTTCTCATCAGTAGTTGACATCACCACTTTATCCTTCCTCATATGGTCCCCTTTATGAAATAGACCTTCTATAGTGATTATCCCTTTAGGAATATTATTAGACCTTAATTGAATAATTTTCTCCCCATACTAATGCTACAATTTTTATTGATTGAGGGTGGATAACTCTATTTCTTACTATAAGAAACATGCAATCTATTTTTCATTTTCAAATACCTTCCAGTGAGTATCATTATCTAGCACTGATGGTCTTAGTACCACATTGAAATTTGGTTGAACCTTGGTCCTTTTTAAATCATTGACGATGTCAAAATGAGCCCCCATAGCTACTAGTTTGTCAGCATGTTGATTTTGGCCTCTTGGCACTAATTTGATGTTGAAAGCCTCAAGTCCTCAATTAGTTTCCACACTCTCTATTTTTAGGACTTAATTAAAGGGTTCCTGTTGGAATTCTAACTTCTAACTTGGTGTATAACCAATTCACAATCCCCATAGATTTGTAACTACTTGATCTTTCTCTTATTATCCCATTAAAGGCCATGGATGAGACCCTCATATTATACTACATTAAAAGAGAAGTTGAATCGGAACCTATATGAAGATAAGTACTTATAATTTAAATGGGATATTAACATGACACATGTACCCATTGCATTATTATTCCTTGAGCCATCAACTAAAAAATTCCATAGGCCACTAGGATCTTCTTGAGGCCTCATGAGGGATGGCATGTGTTGGATTTCTTCATGAAAATAGTAGACACCTTTTAAGGGTTCTACCAATTATCTATCATTTCATAGCTCATCCAAGAACATTTATGATAACTCTTCTAGATTAGTGTTCAAATCCTTCCCCATTACAAATTCATCCTCATCAATGATGGTGCAATTATTGTTGACATTATCTAGACCATAGGGATATATATAGAACTATGCAATGGGTTTATCTTTGATTAAAACTTTAGCCCCACACATTATAATGAATTCCATATATGACTAGTCTATTGCAAGATATCCCCCTATCTTTGATGTGAACTTTATAGATAAACATAGTGTAAAATGAGGAGGCACATCCAAGATCAATACATCTTGAGCCACTGAGACACTAGGACAAGATTGTAGGGTCATACTGAGGTCCCTAATTATACCATATGGATTAGGAGAAGAACAATCAAGTTGTATCACTCCTTTAGATTGTGTCTCATATTTTAGACCAAGATATTTAGCTATGGACTTTGGAATCACTGAGGTACTATCACCATTGTCCACTAGGAAATTATGCACTATAAATTTGAAATATAAAAGGGAGGAGGCTTGACTACTTTACCTAATTTCCCTTTATTTGGCCCTTTGGTTGCATTGGTAAGAAATTCATTCACCTTTCTTGGTGGCTTGTCTAAAACATTTATATTTAATAGTCCTTGCTGAAGGATATCTACCTAGCTAGGCATGGAGAGCATATCCCACATGGGCACACTCACATTTGACTTCTTCATTTGTTCAATAATGTTTATGGGTGAACCACCAACATTTTCTTATGCTTTAGGAGCCACCACTATTATTTGTTAAACTTATGAGATTTAGGGCACAAAAATATTCCCTTAGCTTTAATTTTTTGGAGGTACTAGAACCTTTAGAGTGAAAACAAGTTCACCTAGCTTTGTTAATGAATGAGTAATGGTAAGAATCTCTTTGACTAGTTCCTAGTTACCATCCATGTTCCTTCTTTTAAATCTTATATTTTTCACCACTGGAATATAGGCCTAGCTAAAACTAGCCTACTAGTTAGATGCATAACACTCTTTTTGTATATAGTTCATCATTATAGCATCTATCTTATTTGGTCCCTGATTAGACCCTTGACCTTATGGAGGCTCCTTTGGCTTGGTCATCATATGTACCTCTAAATTTTGGGCCATGAGAGCTTGGTTGTATCCAAAATTAGTAGCTTGTTTCCATTGATCATTGAAGGCTTAGTTAAGGTCTATATTGGGATAATATGTTGACCAAAGGACTAGTTTCAAGGCATGGTACCCTCTACTTCTTGAACCACATTATTTTAAACTAGGACCAAGTAGTTAGAAGTAATAAAAACATTAGGATTGTATTTATTTTGCCTATTATAGCCATTTTTCCCTTGTCCTTGGTTTTGACCTTGGCCCTGGCTTTGGTATTTCCTCTTATATGGTGGACTATTTGCTTAAAAGGCTTGTTGTTGAGGCTGATATGAAATTTGATGAGGCCTATTGAAATCCCATTACCTTTTGACATTTAATAGCTCATTCCGCAAAGATTGAAACCTAATTTTGAGTTCTTGAAAGTTATTATACTCTAGTGAATCACTAGATCCACTAGTAGAATATTTATCTTATTTTGGTATAAGAATAATAGTAATTGTTGGTGTAAGAGGAATGACATCCAATGGAGGGATAAAAGTAGGAGGTGGTATAATTTCAAGAAATAAGGGCATTGGTGGTTTGGTTGTAAGCTTTCTAGCTTGAACTAGACAATTTTTTTCTTTTATGATCACCTCATAAGCATCTGGAAGTATGTTTCCTCCCATAGATTAGATCATCACTTCCATGTCACTATTTAAAGCCTTTAAATAATATAATAAGGCAAAGTTAGGGGTTGGTCTAACTATGACTTGGATTCTATCACAATTTTTTTGAAACCTTGTGTTGAAGTCTTGCATGACTTCATGACGAGCTGTTGAGATGACAGTTAGTTTATCTACAAGTGATAAATGATCACTTTTGTCCTCAAATATTTTACACAAGGCTTCCCCAGGTTGGTCTCATGTTTGAATGGAATTGGTAGTAAGGCCTCTATACCAATCTAGGGCCTTTGTTTTGAAATAAGTTGCTAACAACCTAATAGATATATTCTCTACAATGACATCATGGATATTGAAAAAGCTAAATATGTCCATGAGGTGCTTAGAGGGTGTTATAGCTTGGTTTCTAGTGTAATAGGGAATAGTTTTAATGGTTGTAACTGAGATAGGATCATAGTGAACAAGGGATAGAGGGATTTGGACATTAAAATCCAAAAAATATCTAGGGGCTTCCATGGATATTCAAGGGGTTAATAAAGGGCTTCTTATAGGGGTAGGCTTTGGAAATGACCTAGGAGCAAAAGTTCCTTGATATGGATGAGTATTAGGAAACCTTAATATTTTTGATGAATTTTAAGTTAGTTCAATAAAATCAAAAGCAACACCTCTTGAGGTTGACCTTGTTGTCACCTTTATCATGAGATGAAGCTATTAATCCACACTAGAGTGTTGATTCTTCCTTTTGGAGTCAAAAAATGTTATTGTTTAGGAGCTTAATCTCTATAAATTTGATCAAACCAATACCAAATTTGATCAATATTATTTTAAAATAAGTGTGTCCTACCAAGTATGCCATAACTATTATAGCTCAAATTTGTACCCTTTAGAAGAGGGTTATTCAGGACCTTTCTAACTTGAGCAGAACTATGGGAACAACCCCAGGTTGTGGGTCACCTATGGTGGGGTTAAACCTTTAGAGAAGGTGGGATTCCTCTTGATGCTCACCTAAACTAATGTTAGACTAATGATTTGTAGGGAAAATGGTTATAAAGAGAATTAGGGCTCCTAATAAGGATAAAAGGATGATGTACCAAAGTTAAATGGACATTCATATGTGCTTGAACACACACTAGATTAGCAAAAGGCAACTATGGCTTACTCAATCCCATAATCTCACTAATTACATAAATGTTTCATGGAAGAGGTTTCAAATAGAACACTAATCTAGACCTGTAAGTTAGCTTGAAAACACCTTTAAAGAGGCAAGAAGAAGGATAGTAAACTAGGAAGAATCTCTTTCACAAATTCACTACACACAAGCATGTTAAGCACTGATTAAAGATAAGAGATAGGCAAAGATTCGATCCTATTACTTCAAAAGGTAGTTGTTAAATTTTTTTGATAGGGTTTAACCTTATCAAATTAGTGAACTTTTTCAAGAGTCTCTATGAGTATCCTTGTCCTAGAAAATAAATGATAAATTCTAAGAGCTAAGAACCCATTCAATGGGAATGAGACCAAGATATATAGGAGAAGATAGAAAAAATAAAGGATGTGGGAACACACTATTAGAAAAAAACACTTTGTCTTGGGTAATTAATTAAACCCAAACCACCACCCTTTTCTCCTTAGCCAATGAAAACCTTGCCACCTTTTTGATCAATCAAGACACTACTCATGGCTTGTTAGATGAGAAAGTCCCCAAAGGTTTTGAGTATGCATTTAAAGTTCATAGTTGTAGTTCCCAACACTAAACCTTTTCTTTGATCCTTTACACCATTTCTTGCTTAAGGAAAAAAACTCATACTCATGGATCTAACCAAGTCATGGCTTCATGCCTTTTAGGTGGCTTCTTGTCAAGACTATAGCCATGTTGAAGGATGAGAACCCTTTACATTAGTCACCTATTTGCTCCACTTTCATATTTAGATCATAGGTCTATCTTATAGAAGGAAAACCAATCTAAGGTCATTTGTTTTCCTATCATTATCCATATTCTACTCAATTCTTGGTCTCATTTATCTATCAACTTGTCGACCTTTGATCTACATTCAATTTAAAAAACCTAATATATCTTTGTAGAGCCCTATTGGTAATGCTTGGTCCCTATTATTTATCTTGGTTCAACTCAGGTTCAGGTCAATCTCAGTTCTATATATGCTTGCTTACCTTGGTCAAAAACTAAACCTTCACCCTCTGTCTAAGTCACCTAGGCTCACCTTTGTTTTGATTGGCCATTGAAATCTAACTCAACTCATTGACATACTAACTCATGTCACTCTGTTAATTTTGATCTACATGATCAAGTGCCAACTATTGATCCTCTTAGTTGAAAACACTATTGACACATATCATGCATGCATTTTATCTTTAGATTCGATAACCCCTTTAACCTCTTCTTATCATTAGATATGAATGCTTGATTAAACACTAACTGTTAATCTAATGAGACACACTATTTGAAAGCTAACAACTAGTTCATGATCTTAAAATTGACATCCTCACTCTTATGAAATGACATTCACATGACCATCAATGACATTCATATGGCCATCAAACTTAAGTTGAAAAGAGTTAGTTTTATCGAGTTTAAACTTGACATCAAAATGAATGTCTTACATTGTAGGTCCAAATTTGAATGCCTATAACTTGAAGTGAAAAATTCATGAAGGAACCAAACTTTGAGGAGACATTCTTAAGTTCAAAAGGAATGAACTCATTTGATTTATTGGTCTTGGGATATTTCTAGGTAAAGATATTAAATGCATAAGTTGGTTAGGTCAAATTCTTCTACATGACATCTTGGAGATGATCTAATTCATTTGGATAAGTATGGGAAACTTAGAAAAATCAAATTGAAAAGCTAACTTTGAACATGTATAACTTCTACCATGCTCCAAAATATGATCTAAAACTTAGCACATTGAAACTAGGGACCAAGATGAACAAACCCATGTGACCAATTTCTATTGAAACTATTGTACATGTAAGATATGGCCTCATCAATATGTTCACTCAACTTTATCTGAGCTTATTTTAAAATTTCTAAGTGTGGAAACTTAGTAAAATTTACCCAAGAGGCCAAATTTGAGTTCCCATATCTTTTGATGTGCTTTAATGGAGGACCTAAAACTTGGCACATATGATCTAATCATAAATGTGAATAAACCCTTATGACCAATTTCCCTATGATTCATCCATATGATGTAATGATGATGTTAGAAAAGTACCTACTCAAAATTTATGTTACTAGGCCTAAGTGTCTTAATGAACATAATGAAGAACCAAATGGATCACATGCATTTCAAAGCCATTCCAAGCATTCTTGGCATCCCATGGGGGCTATGCAAATATAGTCCTATCCTTAGCAACTATTAATTTATCATTTAAGTGAACCTAAAGTATTTTAAAAGCCTTGTGAGAAAATTGATATCTTGGACTCCTTCCATTCAGAACCTTGTCTTTGGGCTTTGTGTATCAAAAAAAAGTCTGAAAGAAGTTAACCTTCATAGAAATTATCAAGGGATAATTTTTATAAAAGAATTGTGGCCTTAGAATTACCCTTCAATATTTTCAAAATAGCCCTTTTCCCTTTGAAAATACCCTTCAAAGCTTTTTCATTGGTCCATTTTATTGAAAAAAGTACCCTTAAAAAATATTACATGGATAATTTCTTGAGAAATGAACCTTCGATGAAATTGTTTTGGGTACTTTGTTAAAGAAATGGCCCTTTATAATTTTGACTTTAGACCTTTTGGAGAAGAAAAGTACCCTTCATAAAAAATGTTTGGGACACTTTACTAAAAAAATATCCTTTGAGAATTTTGTATTGGACCACATTCCTATAGAAATTCCCTTCAAAAAATTTGTCAACATTTTCCCCCAAAGAATTATGCCTTCAATAAAATTATGCAGATAATTTTCTTGAAAGAAATCTGACACTTAGCTTGAGAAATAACCTTTAGGATTTTTTAATGAACCACTTTGGCTAAAAAAATACCCTTTGAACTTTTGTTTGTAACACATTTCAAGAAAATGATCCTTTGAGATTTTTGTTTTAGGAAAAATATCTAAAATAATTCTCGACACTTAGCCCAAAAGACCTGAAACAAATTTCCTGAAAGAAATAACACGTAACCAAATAAAAGAGGTAAAAAATAATTGAACTTAGAAAAAGTAAAACATGAAATATTTCTTAAGTAAGGATTTACCCAAAAATGTTTGATACTTAACTTTTATTATTAGGCTCCTCTGAACTTATGCTTGAATTATATATTTATCTTTGAAGGCTCAAACATTATGAAAATATGTTCAAATACATACTCTTTGTAACTGTGGACCTGTCCCTTAGAAATTGGCAAGATACACTTTTAAGCAAGCTCAAAGTGTTTCAAAAGCTTGAAATATATAAGATCCATTTGGTCCAGTAATTTCATCTAAAAATCTTGTCCAAGCCTTGCTCCATACTTTATCTTCAAGAAACTACACTGCATTTAGGCAAGTTTGGTATGTGGGGCAAAATATGGCCAACAAAACCCTTACCATTCCAAAAGTTGATCTCACCAATGTTCAATATGGCCTTGACATTTGGTCCAAAAGATAGAAAGTGTAAAAATTATAAAAAAGATAAAAATGACATCAGAATATGGTTTGAATGTACAATTAGAAGGATAACAAGGTTTCTAAAGGGGTACGTGAGATACATGGTCCCATCAAACATGCCAAAATGTAGATCAAGATTATAAAGTATTTTAGTTTATGCATTAGTAGGGAAAACCAATAATAAGCATAAATAACTTGACATGATAAGCCCACTCCCTCAAGGGGTGATGCCAATGAAATAAATAAACTAATGAGGAAAGCAAGATAAGAAATACCATCATAAAGTGACTTTCCTTCATACATGGTCCATGAACATGTTTGTTTCAGATTTGGTGCTCCAAGTCTTTATAAATGTGGTTGGATAAGTTCTTCCATCATCTCTTCTAGCACCAATGGCTTTGGCTCCTTGATTGATCAATTTTGAGTAATTAGTGAAGTTATTCTAGCAATATTTCTACATAGGTTGTTTGCACTAAAAATCTTGTCTTGTTGTCTATGGTGGATCATATATTTATAATTTTCCAAAAATGTTAAGAATCAATCGTGACCATCTGTCTTAAGATCAATATGTGTGGCCAAAGATAAAATCAATTTTAGAGGACAAAATAATTAATATTTTGGAATAAGGGAATATTAATGAGGCATGGGTGGCCTTGAACTTGATATTTATATTCATTAATTCCTAGTGCTTAAAACCCTTTTTATGATGTCATGGGTGATGTCATAAACCATATATTTTGATTTTTAAATTTACAATAATAGATATTCAATAACTTTTCATGTATTTTCTACTTAAGCTTATGATTTGATTTGCTTAATCGCCTTTTAAGCATTTTGCAATTCTTAGAAATTAGTTGCATGCTTAATTAAAATGGTTAAAAAAGTTAACTTATTTGGTCATAATTTGATTGGAACTAAATTAAATTAAGGTAACCATTGAAAAAAATGTGTTTCCCCATTTAGGGATATATAAGCACTAATCAACACCTGCACGTGACATGTGCAAATGAGTTAGAGTGTTTAAATAGTCAAGAATGACAATTTACTTGGTCACAAACTTGACGTGAAGTGAATTGGAAGTAGATAAAAATTAAATAAAATGCATTTCCCCATTCAAGGATACATGAGCATAAGTTTTAACCATTACATGATGTGTGTGGATGAATTAGAGCATTTTAGTTATTTTGGTCTAGATTATGTGTTGTTACAAAATGTCATTCATATTTATAATTTTAGCATAGTAGTGATAATAATTATATGTCTACACCTTATTTATTATGATAATAGATTGTGTTGTATCAAATTATACATTTGAATGCTTATTTTTGAATTCAAGTCTTTTCATCAGAATCTAATTTTGGAGGTTAAGTATGATGTTCAATGAATTAAATTATGTTTTTGTACCATGGGCTCCGTCGAATAGTAACAACTTCTATGTAAAAAATTAAGGAATAATTTTTATTCTATAAAGATGAAGATGACTTCCTCATTTGGATAAGTAATTAAGAATCATGAACTACTTGATGAGGGTGAAATGGATATGTTTGTGAAGCAAGAGAATAAACTATAACATGTTTTTGTGAGATAGGTTCGATGGTGAAAGATTTTTTTTTTAGCAAGTGTAGTGGAAATTTAATGATATGTGATAAGGTTTTCACTTTTACATTGATAATATCCATTAACTTGATGAAATATGAGTTGTGAATCACCTAAGGCATGTAGATATGAGATTTTTAAATTGATTATGGCTTGCATTCCTAGTATTAGAGCTTCATAGTCAACCATATTATTAATGACATCAAAATTTAGTTGAAATGTGAGAGGTATGATTTTAATATGTGAATTAGTTAAGATAAAACCTAACCCATCTCGTTGAAGGCATTTGGAACCATCGAAAGAAGTGTCTAAGAGAATTCATGTAATTCTATTATAATTTCTAGTAATTCTTCAATGATTTATTTAGATTTAGTTGTAGAAGTAGGAGGATCGAGTTCTTCATCATTATTTACTTATAGATTAATAATGAAGTTATGAAATTAATATTTAAGTGATAGTGCTTAGTAAATACCTTCAATAAATGGATTTATTCATCAATAAGAGTATCTTGAAGGTGGTTTATAGCTGGTAGGGAAGTTTCTACAAGTTAGTTTGCAATGACTTGTCTTGTGACAAATTTTTGTGTAATGATTTGAAAGTTAAATTTCATCAATAGGACCATCCATTTGCCAATTCTATCACCAAGTAATAAAGATTTAGGGAATAAATGATGAAGTGGATTAGAATGGACAATGACATAAAGATTTTGATAAAGCATATAATGATGGATTTTTTCAACTATGAAATAGATAACAAGACAATCATGTTCTAATTTTGTATAACATTTTTCGTATTCGATTAAACCTCGATTGATATAATAAATGGTGTATTCTCTACTAGTATCATCTTTCTAATTAAGCATTGGCCCAAATGATATGGGGGTAGAGGATGTATATATAATTAATAGATGATTATTTGAAGGTGGATGAAGAGTGGGAGGATGAAGTAGAGATTTTTTTATGTAGTTGAATGACTTTTGGCATGAACCCATCCATTCTAGAGAATTACCTTTTTTAAGAAGGGAATTAATGAAAAAAAAATGGTATGCCATTTTTATAATAAATAGGTGAATTTCCTTGAGTTTCCCAAGGTATGTTTATATGTCTATAATGGAAAGAGGAATAAACATGTTGATAATAGCATTGATTTTAGTTGGATAGACATTAATGCCTTGGAGGGAGACTAGAAAACCTAGAAATTTACCAGAAGTAACCAAAAATACACATTTGATGGGATTGAGTCTAACTTTGTATTTAATGAGTCGATAAAAAATTATAGCTAAATCATGAAAGTGGGTTTTACAACTCTTAGATTTGGAAATGAGATCATTCACATAGGTTTTGATGATTTTTTGAATAATATCATGCAAAATATGGGTCATTACATGTTGATAAGTAGTTCTAACATTTTTGAGATTGAAGGCATTTTAACATAAAAATAAGTTCCTCATTCTATGGTAAATGTTATTTTATGTTGATCTTTTAGAGCTATGTGAATTTGGTTATATCCCAGAAAAAATTACATGAGTGATAATATTACATGCCTAGTAGTAGAATCAATAATAGCATTTGTTAAAGGTAAAGGGAAATTATATTTTGGACATGATAAATTTAGGTTGTAAAAGTCAATTCATATATGAATAACTAGGGTGCCTTTTTTTATGAACCAAGGTATTGTTTGATACTCATTCTTAGCAATTTACAGGTTTAATAAATTTAGCATCCAAAAGTTTGATGACTTATTTATGACATAAGGTAGAAATATTAAGAAGAATTTTTCACTAATTTTGTTGAATGGGTTTAGAATATAGATAAGTCATGATGTTATGGTTAATTCCCCACATATTTTCATATGACCAAGTAAATTTTTCACTATATTTGTCAAAAAAGAGGTTTAAATTATCATGTTCTTCAAGAATGAACTCTTTAGAAATGGTAATAGGTCGAAGACATGTAAGTGTACCATATTCATTTTTTTAATTTCTTAATAAAGAATGGCATTACCATCTCAAAAATGTTATGGAGTAGGAGGGAAATAAGAAATAAGATGAATTTTGGGGTCCACACTAGTAATGAAATTATTTAAATAAAGAACATTTCTGTTTAAAGTTGCCAATATTATGATGTTGGTGTGGAATTTGAGGTTCTCTAGCATGGAGGAGTTATAGTATATATTCATCACTATGAAGTTTAGGTAAAAGTACACCATATTCAACATCTAATTTAATATCAATGATTTGATTACCTTATTTATCTCATGTTAGTGGCTTTAGCATCTAAGGTAATTTTGGGTGTAATGGTGGATATGAATTCATTTTTGGTGAGATCTGGTTGAGTAAGTCAACAAGGTATACAATAATTATATTGGTTTGTTCAATGGATTGGATTTAATTTTATAATTGAGAAATAATTCTCTCAATTGAGTTTGGTTGGATAAATTTAGATGGTGATAATTTATCTTGATCAATGCAATAGTAAAAAGGGGAAATGATATTTGGAGTTGGTAAAGTAGATTGTGTTAAATTAGGTTTTATAGAAGGTTAAAAAGAAGTCATAGTTGGGATTTATTTTATTACTGATGGGTTATTTAATAATGGTGGATTAATAGGGGTACATATCCTTAAAGTTTTTATTCAATATCAAATGAGATATGCATGACATAGACATCATGATTAAAGGCATTTATTTTTGTTAACATCTTTTGATAATGTTGTACATACAAATCTCATGATTGGGCTTGGGCCATGATATAATTATCATCATAAGTGGGATAAATAGTACATGTATCAATTTTTATAGGAGAATTAGTGGTTAAAACACTTATATTGTTAAATTTCCAAGGAGACATATTTAAAGGATCTCGAAAATGTATTGCCACTCCATATTCATTACACATGAAATAATATTTTGTGTAAGAATCTTCATATACATTTCATGGAGGGGAATATCATTAGTATCATCAATTAGAAGAATGGTATGATCATGTGGTATTAAATAAAGAGGGAGCCATTCCACTATATAAATATCTAGTCAAGTGGTATTACAAGTGTTTTGAGATTCATTTGGTTCATCATCATCTAAATTGGTAAGAGTCACATGTAAGTTAAGATTCATGTCAAAAAAATCCAAAAGAGGTTGGTCATTGATGTGAGTAATAGTAGGAATACAATATTGATATTTAGGATTTGATAGTTATATGCTTCATGGATTAGGATTAGCTTCATGTTTTTAGAATTTACCATTATGTATGAATTTGATACATTGACTACTTGAAGAGGAAATAACACACATATGATGTGCCCATGGGTGACCAAGGAGCATTCTTTAAGATAAAGGGAGATCAAGAACCATAATACTGGTATGAATTGTCTTGGGTCTTATAGTAAGTGGCGGCCAAATGCAAGAAAGTAGTTTTTAAATGGGTTTTTAAAATTCTCTACATATAAGGCATGTTTGTTTGAGATTTTCTTTAGTGTATCTAATTTGTTAAATTAACCAAAGAGAGGTGACATTGATTCATGATTATTCATCTATTGGGAATATTTGAATGAGGATGTTATTGATCAAAATTTTAATAAATAAGAGTACAATATCTACTCAAAAAATAATTTCATCATTAATCATATCCTCTTTGAGAAATTATATGGATGGTTTTGAGGATGTGAAAATGGATTCAATTGTATGTACTTCTATAAGTGGATGATTGTTAGAAGGGATTTATGAATCATGAGATTATGGTTCCTCAATGTTTTATAATTGTTGCATAAGAAATTTATGATGATGTGAAGAAGTTATAACTAATTCCATAAGGGGAATTTTTCAAGGCATTGAATTAATATCTTTCAAAAAGTTCCAATGGGATTTAAAGGATGAAGAACTAGCATGATGTTTATGAGATATGACTTATTTTATGGGAATAAAATAATTAGGTTAGGGTTCCAATTGTGAAAGTTTTTAATAATTTGGTTCATTTGGGTGTGAATATGTGGGTATAATATTTGTGTTATCTTTAAGTAGTTTTTCATTAGTAAAGTGCTTCTTAGGTTTAGTGACAGGATCCTTGTGAGTAGGTTTTCATGTATAGTTAAATTTTGATGCATTCACATATTGAGAGTTGGTATAATATTGATCATAGTCAGCATCAATTACATAAATATTGTTGTTTATATGTTGTGTGTTAGAATTAGAAGAGTATTTTTGAGGTTTATAAGGTATAGGTTTAGTAACTTGTTTCTTTTTGGAAGCTTTGAGATAATCACGACTACATAATTTGATCATAGCATAATGGTCAAATGTGTCTCAACATAAAGGAAACAATAAATTCAACAAGCCTATGACATGCTTTGTGAGAATGACACACATTATCATTAAACCAATAAAATTTATTAGGATCATACCATGAAGGTGGGGCATTATTATAGGTGAAGGGTTTAGATGGATATAATAATTACTTCATTTACAACACCGTTAATGGTGGGTGGGAAGCAAGTTGATTATTTATTTTAACTACTTTTGATTTTATTTGAGGATTAACACTTGTAATTACATTAGTTGAAGTTTGGAAATATTTCCTGGTTGAGATATGGGTGGGATCAAATTGTTTCTTAAAGAAATATTTTGTTTTAGCTTGGTCAAAAGCTTCAGTTAAGGTTTCAAGAGAAAATGTTTGAACCTTATATTGAAGGGAAGGTATTATAGAAATGATAAAAAGTTTAAATAGATTATAATCAGTCATGTTGTGATTTGATTTATGAGCTAATGATTTCCATCATTTGATGAAATCATGAGCTGATTTTGAGGGTGATTTCCTATCATTGATAAAATGACTAAGACATTTTTATGAAAGATCATTTTTTTTGAAATTATTTAACTAAAATATTGACCAAATATTTTAATTGTGAGATAGAATGTTGATTCAATTTATTATACCATTCTAAAACATCTCATATGAACATTTTGACTAAAATTTTGGTAGTACCAAATGTATTTATTTGGACTCATTCCTTGTAGAGATTACCAAATGCTTTAAGAAAAGTTGAAGGGTCTTTAGTTCCATCATATCTAATAGTTGGAGATATGTTTCCAATATCAATGGATAATATTAAAGAATTTAAAATTTCATTTTGAATGTTTTGAAGCATCTTTTTATGCATGAGAGATTGAGGAATTGTATTCCCATGGCATTTCTAAGAGGAGGGATAAAATTTTGGTTGTTTTGGGGCATGATAAGATTAGGTTGATTAGTCATTTGTATATATGATGTTTAATTTGAATCATTTGGGAAGTTTTTGTTGTTTGAATTACATTTATTTATTGGACTATTTGAGCAAGAATTTGACTAGTATCAATTGATGTATTTTGGTTTCTAGTGTTAGGAGGTGGAATTTTAGTGTTGGTAGGAGGAGAATTCCCATTTTTAGGGATGGGAATGTTTCCTATAGGAATATTTCCTATGGGATTATTTATTTTTCTAGTATATATTTATCCAATGGTGTAGTAAGGAAGTTTAGATAAGGTAGTATCTTGAAAAGTGTGAAGTGAATTAGAGTCATCTAGATCATCACTTCAGGTGATTTGAACTATGTTATCATCAATAGAGTTAGAGGAAGGATGGGAATAAATAAACCATAAGAGGTTCTCCTCTTGGGTGGTTAGGTTGGGTAAGAGAGATCAACCCATGTATCTTCTAAATGGGTTAAGGTTTTCAAAAATATTTTAATAGGTGATTTCATGATGTTAAATATGTTCATATTATATGTAGGAAAGGGTTTATAGGAATAAAATAGGAACCAAACTAGATTGGATAAATAAGTTTCAAGATTGAAATAAAACTATGTCATCTAGTAAGTACATAGTCAGGTAGGTTTATGAAGTTTGAATAGGAAAGAGTCCAAGTATAAGATAAACTATGTTGGAAAACAAGTACAGAGTTGAGTAGGTTGATGTAGTTCATCACTAAACTAGAAAAGATTAGACAATTTGAAAAATAACTAAGTCAGATAATAGTTACAAATTTGACTAGGTTGATGTAGTTTAGATAGGTAGGATTACATAAAAATAAAGAATCAAATTAGGTCAAATTAGTCAACTAAGTTGGTTAAACAAGAAAACATAATAGTCTTTAATAGACTAAGTTGAGATAATTGATAAAGTTATAAATTATGGATTTTTTGAAATAGTTTGAATATGGTTGATCAAGTTTTAAATACCAAAAATATATCTAAGCACATAGGTAATTAGGTCGAGCTAGTCATTCTAGTTTCAACACACAACACAAAACTTGTATAAATGCTAGCTAATAAAAGTATGCAATACAACATATAATAGAAAGAAAAAAAATAGAAAAATATAATTTATAAAATAATTACTTGTTCAAAAATAAGATCATAAAGTGTACTAAAGGTTTTGATTGAAGGTGTAATCTTCCAAAGATACTTGATTTTCCATTGGATAGTGTTGGCCCAATGTTTTAGATCACTAAATATGGATGAAGTACCATTATTAGAGTCTACTAAAACCAATTTCAAGGGTAAGATGGAAGTATATTCTCAGTGCTAACCATTAAATGATGCACCAAATATTCAGATTTATGTTTGGATTCATAAGGTTCAATAAAGAGGGAAATCTTAGATGTTACCAAAATATCATGAGGTACGTGGAAACCAAAGACCATGTTTAGATCTATACTATGGCTATGAGTATTGGGGAAATCCCATCATGCTCAAATATCTATAAATGATATGTAATGACTATAAATAGAGTATAGAGTATCCCTTCATGATATTAATTAATTAGTTTGAAAACTATTAGCACATACTTTCTAGGAAAAGACAAAAAGGTGAAAAATAAAAGTGAAAATCAATGTTTCAAAAGCTAAGTTGTAATTTTTTGAAAGTAAATAATCAATCAACTAACTAAAAATAAAATAATATTAATTATTATCCAATGTAGGTTAATTTACTTTGTTTGAATTAGAAAATAAAGAAATAAAACAAAATCAACTAGGTCAATCAAGTTAGACAAACATAATAAAATTAAGTATGACTGATGAACTCAACCTATTGGAAAAAAATGCTAGAATAAACATAGTAGAGAAAGTTCAATTAATTTTTTAGATAGAAAATAAAAACAAAACTAGGTCTAGCTTGTTGACCTAGTTGATCATGTAGTTACAGTTTTATAAGGTTGAAAAATGGTAAAAACAATATTGTATTTTAAATTATAACTAAAAGGTGAGAAAATATTTTTTCTTGAAAATTGATAAAGTAAAATTATTGAGTTGGTTAGAGTGAACTTGGTAGATAAGACCAAGTTGACCAGGTTGATGCAGTAACTTTTCCTAAAGATGTTGAATTATTTATTAAATTAGTTTGTCCAATTAAGTGTTTGAGCCTATAAATATGGAAAATAATATTATTAAATATAGTTGAACCAATTGATCTACTATAAATAAAATCGATAAATTATTAAAAAAATAAAGCTATGTTGATTAGATTGATGTAGTTAGTTAATAAGATGTTTAAAATAAAATAATCAAGAAAGTTGATTCCATTAGATGTGTAAATAAGAAAAATAAATTGGGTTTATCAGTTTGATCCATTTAGTTGAGATTGAAAATCTTATGAGTAGGAGAAAAAATTAGGTTGACAGGTTCAATGAAGTTGGAAGACCTACACATAGACTACAAAACTAGGATAATAAGCTCAATGAATTTGAAAAAATATATAAATAGAGTTGAACTAGGTCAATATGCTTGAAAAATATGGAAAACCTACACATAGAGAGCTAAGCTAGGTTGACACGCTTGTTAAAGTTTGAAAACCTATGCACATAGTGTTAAACTGGGTCAACAAGCTCAATCCATTTGACTAAAATAATTAAAAATCTACAAAGGTTAGATTCAAATCAGGTTCATTAAAATTTATGCAATATAAATAAGATAAATCTATAACTTATCTTTCTCAATAATATCCAATCTCGGAGAAGGTAATCAATTGATATTCTGCTTAGTAATACTTTGTTATATCAAGGTCATGACTAATGATGGATCTGTTAAACCTAAACTAAGGTATATCTTACCATATAATGGAAAAGGAGAGGTTTTTAAGGCCTCTAGTCAAATTCCATCATATAATAACCTTATAGGTCTTATGATTATAATAAAACTAAGCAAATTAATCTAATAAGTATACTTACAAGCTAATATAGTAAATGAATATGCAAGATAGCCTAATGTTCACCAAAGCTTATGGAACAAATAGGGAATATAATAAATAAGTAAATATAATTATATTTAAGATAATATATAACTAATTAATCAAGTATAGATGCAATTCAATCCATTAGTTTCCACAACATCTACTTATCAAAATATGAAGGGATAGGAATATACTTACTTTGTTGAAGTGAACCCATCATGCCTCAATCTCTCCCTTGGCCAATGGTGATTTGTAAGAGGTTTTTTTATATTTTAAGTATCATAAGTACAAATCATATCTTGGCTATAATACTTATTCTATGCATCTAAGACCTCCACAAGATAAGTGCTACTACTCCAAGGCAAAAACATAAGTAATGAAACCTCGAATTGATAATATAAGTAGATTTGTTAGCTATAATGATGCATAATTAAATTATCATCTCTTTATAAATTAAGTTTAACAGGTATTTATATCCACGGATTGAACTTAAACCCTCCCAAGGATTGAACTTAAACCCTCCCAAGAATTTATCTGACAAGGTCAGTCAGGTCAACCTTGTTTGGCGGGAAATAGAGTTGTTAGGACTCACACTAGGTTAGCTAGGTTGATGGAGTTCTGTAACATGTACCAAGTCCCAAAAGGGTTAACAGAGCATACATAATATGAAAATTAGTAAAAATGGGTGATACTTATGTAGGGGATATTTTAGATGGTGAATTTATTAAGGGAGTGTATAAGCGAGTTTTTATTTCTTAGGGAATTTGATAAGAGTAACTTGTAATGGTTTTAGGTAATCATATAGGTGTCAAAAATCCTAAAAATCACAAAATTTATACCAAACCCTTTATTATTTCATTATTTAAGGCATGCACTTAGAGATATTGAGATTTAATAGGTTCATACAAGAGAGAAAGCATTAGTAATTAATAAAATTTTAAAATTTTGTGTGTATACATATCCTACCTCATTTACCAATAAATATTTTGTTACACAATATTTTTCAGTGTTTCAAAATTATTTTTAGCTGATGGTAAAGATTATAGTGTGCCATTATTTTCATGATATGATGTGATTAATGACACATTAGTTGACATGATTTGTTTTCACATCACCTTTCTCACATTTAATTATTATTTTTATATATAGATTTATTCCTAGCAACACATATATCTTTGATATTTAGATTAAATTTATATACATATTTTTTTCATCTCACATTTATTTTTATTTTTGATCTTATAATTTTTATATATTTTATTTCATCTCATGTTTATTTGCTTGTACTATAACATTGATGTCTCTTTCATATTGAGATGATGATCAAGTGGACTTGTTTACAAAAGGAACCAAAGTTGAAAAGGGTAGAGTGTATCCAAGAAGGATGACACTGCATTTTAGAGACATGGAAAGAGTATTTATAGTTTTATATTTTAATATAGTATTGAATGGAAAAGTATAATTACCTTTTTAAGTTGATGAATTTTAAACCTTAGAAAATATTAAGAATAAAGGATACTACATTGTCTAGGAAGAGAGTGAATTTTTAAAGCATACATATTCATCCATTTCCCATGTTCATATTCATTACATTTTTAGTGACTCAAATTATTATAGTGATATGAAAGGGGATATTTTAACAATGACACTGAAAGAACCATCAATACTTGTCATAAAGATAGAACTGATTTTGTCACAAGTAATGTCTTTATCAAACAAAAATGTTCTAATAGAGATTATTACATATCCCAATATTTTTTAACATGTTTTATAAGATCATAAAATTCATGAAGAGATATTGGTACCTTTGATGTTTGGTGTAATGAACTTGAGACAACCTAATAAATTAATAGCTTCAACAATAAAACATTTGATTTTTCATTGAACAAGAAACACCTTTATGGTTAATAAAGGGAGTGATCAATTATATGGTCCAAACCTTATACATATAATTTAACATAATTTTAAGTTCATGGGAGTTGCTACAAAATTAAGCCATTTGTGCTCAATTATGATAAAATATGTTGCAAAAGGAAAAATAAAAAATGTATTTAAATGAGACATGGTGTAATTTAATGGATTATATGCCAACAAATTTGGTATGATTATTTATAAAATATTTATACCTACTTGAAAATGATAATATTTATTTAAATTATATATCATACACTGGTCTACTAGGAAATTAGCTAAAATAAAAAGTTATCTTATGGGTGTTAGATTTAAAGAAGTCACAAAAGAGGTCGAAACAAACACGTGGGATTAATTTTATGATTAAAAACATTTGTTGGTATATTAAATTTATTTTAATGAAAATAATTAAAAACACTCTAAAAAAGTGACCTAAAGACCCTACAATGCTAAAAATTATAAAAAAATGAATGCCCCTCTAACTAGTTTGTCAAATCAAAAAGTTGATGAGGATAAAAAATGGTCAATGTTTTTTGGATGAAGGGGAGAATGTGAAAAATAATTTATGAAAATTTGAATATCTCAAAAAATTATCACTTGATTCAATTACATTTATATGACACAAAACTAGATCCATAAATGAATAAGACAGAAATAATTTTGTGTTAGATGCATTAACAACAAATTTCACCATTAATGTGGGTGACAAATATATGGAGGTATATAAAATGAAATTAAATGGTGTGTAAATATATTATAATTCATGGAAAAAATATTATTTGTACCCAAGGAATACCTTATACCATCTTAAATATAACTAGATAAATGGTGATAGGTGTGAAATAAATGGTAGCATTGAGAAAGAGAAAGAAAATTCATATACTGCCACAATTATTTGTATATCAAGAAATGTTGAGGTAAATTTAGATATTTATATGAATTTTAATCATCATGTATGATATTATGGAATAAAATTTCCCCAAAGGTTTCTTCTACATTCTATTCTCACATTTTAATGTGAAAGAAGTGTAATTAAGAGCTCAAATTATTGAAACTTCATCAAGTGTTGTAACTAGGATTTAGAAAGATAATGACCATAACATTTCAACATTTTTTGATTTAAAATAAAAACTTCACCAAAATTTATGAGTTCATAGATCTATACAATGAACATAGATCAACCACATGCCTAAAATCACTCTCAAAGCTTGAAGAGGAAAAAATGTGGCATAATGAGTACATTCAAAGTTGTCATGCACATTAATATTCCCATATATTATAATTAGAGTTATATATTCATAGATTATTAATCATTATTCATGATAAAATAGATAAAATTAAAACTTAAATATTAAGGAAAATAAGGAAAAACAAATTCAGTAAGTAATGTTAAGAACCTCCTAGTTAATTAGACTGGTATACTCACACATGGACACAATAATGGGGGTTTTGATCACTTTGGAATATTATTTGTTTAACTGGATAAAAATAAACAATCATATCATTAGATATTTGTCTTAGGAAGCTTTAATAACCCATTACTAATGAATACATGGATTTATTTTGTATTTTTGGATCACCCAAAATCCCATTACATGATGCACTATTAAAAAATTAAGTGCATGAAAAATGTAAAGGATAAAAGGAAAATGTTTTATATTATGAATAAATTAATGTTGATAGTATAATTAATTCATTCAAAAAATAACCACTTATCTTTGAATTATAACTGAATAATTCTTCAAGTGACAAAAAATCCATGCCTTATTTACATTTGAATCAATTTTGACAATATTAAGGGTATCCAACATAGTGTATTTAAGTTTTACACCAATAAGACACAATCATGAATATGTATATGGGAATTTTGGTAGATTATAATCATCATTATGGAAATTAGATACAATTTATTTGCCACATATCATGGACACTTACAAAGCATGCCAAGAGGGGTCAATTACATTAAATCCTAACATTAGAGGAAGTGCATGACTTCATGAAATTCATGGAGCCACACTTTTTGGATGGAAACCACATGATATTGGGTATTAATAAACCTAATGTTTTCATGTTATATGTTATGGTTGGTGTAACAATGATGGAATATAAAGAAATAATAAAGGATATGAAAAGGTCTCTTCCAATCCTAATTTGGCATATAAAGGATAATGGTGAACCAAACTTACTAGAAGAGAAACCTCCTCTTACACATCTAAAATAACTTAAATAAATGGAATATTTGAAAAAGGGAATCAAATAATATATTTAACATTGGGGGAAAAGTGCAATAAGTATAGGTAGATAATATTGACTCAAATATTATGTATTGGAAAAGATAATTATGTGCTTCAAATATACCATTTGAAAATTGTATAAGTATTTTAGATGCTATTTTGTTTCTACAAAAAATAAGGATAATGACATATATGACCAAATATAAGGAGCTACACATTCAAATATAAGGCTACATTAGTCAACATATCAATATAAATAATGATATTTATGTTATTCCTATTTGTGCAAGATATAAACAAGCATTTAATTCATCAATAGATATTTATATGGGGTAGATGATTCAAGTATGTGTCACAAACCCCATAACCCAACTAATTTTTTTTTGAGTTATATGATTTTGAGTTTGAAATCCAAAAATCAACCCCTTTGTAATTAAGGCATGTATAACAATTTCATGTACTAGGTATTAGGTTGATGTACAATGGTAATGAAATACTCAAGTATAATTGAATAGACTATTAGTATTCGGTAGTCAACATCTACTTACTCTCATATGAGAAAAAAAATCATGATTCTATAGATCCATAACAATAACAAATTTGATAATATCTCAAATAGGTTATATTAAAGTTCTTAGTTTAACTAATCCACTATATCCTTTACATTAAGTTAATTAAATATCCAAGGGTAATAAGTAATTATAGTATTACCATTAAATAATATTTTAAATTAGAGTTACATCATTATCCTCTTGATAACTAAATGCAATGCATGCATAATAAAACATCCAAATATGTTCACAATGATAATTATTAACCTCAATTTATGAAATAAGTTATTAAATAACAACTAAAATTCATGAGGGTACATGATTCTACAAGAATATATCATCTTATTATAAACTGCAATGGTCTTACTTAACCTTTCTTAATGAACATACAAGCTCATATAAGTTTCCACATGCCTAATGTAAAATATTAACTACATTAAATATAATGTGAATCACTTTTAAAAATGAATTATCCTTTAAGAAAATTGACAATACTAAAACTCAACATCAATGAAGACCATTAATACCTTGTTGATTAGGGGGATTTATTATTATTCTATTCTTAACAAGTTTAATGTATGCACATTTTAAACCTTGATAATTAATACCACCGTTTTAAGGCATTTAATTATTTATTAGATTATAGAAACTCATAGTATTGTGGATATATTTATATTCAAATGGATTTTGATTGATTGATCTCCCACTTACTCATTGATTGTATTTTCACATTTATTTTACTACATTTAAAACATGAAATTAGTTTCACCACATATAATATTGAATTACAATTCAACATCCTCAATTCATAATTCATATTGAAATTTTTCTTAAAAAATTAACATTCAATAAATTAATTTAATTTAATTGCATAAATTAAGTTTACCAAAAATTAATTTACTCCCAAATTGCTATTTTCCCCCTATTTGTAGGCTTTTTACATTGAGAAGGTTAAATTTAGACGATGGATTAAAGTTTCCACCAACAGGAATTTAATCATCAAAACATATTTTTCATATACCTAATTAATTTCACATTAAAAAATCATTAACCAAAAAAATACATAAATAATCACAACCATTCATATACAATACTATTCATAACTGCCATTAATATTCAAGATAATTTACAACTTTTAAATGCATGATTATAGTTGAAAATTTAAAGAATTAATACCAATTAAATATGAATTAATAAAAACAATGAAACAAATTAATAACTATCTCCAACCAAGTTATAAATTAATGACATGTTCAAAATTATGCAAAGAGTTCGCTCTCTACTAATCAAATAATTCAACATATGCTAAAAAGAGAAATAACTAGTTAACCCATCGAATGGTAGACATACAATACTTATCACCCCATTTATTTATAATTTATATTAATTCAAAGGATCCATATTGATACACAATAATGCAAAACAATTAAGAACCATTAGTCCAAGATATCTATTGCACTCTATTATAATCTAAAACCATGCAAAGTGAAGGAAACATATAAATAATTATCTATACATGAGACAAGACTTCCACCAATGCACAAACCAATCACAACCAAGCCATAAAATGTATTTCAACCAATAGAATCAATAGTGCCAACTCATCATTCACAGTCCATACATAAATCAATGAAAGGCATAAGAGTTCAATCTAACCATAACATCAATAACACAAAGATGTAATACAATGCATATATAATAGTACTAGAAATGGATAACACTAGAACAATCAAGGCATGTTGAAACATAAAAACTAATGTTAATGAGATTAAGTCATAGGGATGTTTAGAATTATATTTATCAACACATAAATCAATTATATCAATTCAATTACAAATAAGTCACAAATATAGAATTACAATCACAATAATTTTTCCATAAAGCCAACAAAATGATTTAGGTGCCTCCATAAATGATTGGCACAAGCTAATGAAGAAACTACTCTCACTAAAATAAATCTCTCTTATTTATAAATCAAGATAAAATTAAAGAGTCTAATGACACTAATGAGCCCATCCATGAGGTAGGAAATATCCCTAAAAAATCCAACCATCAATCTAGGGCTGTAAAGAAACATCTAAAAACTATCCACATAACATTCAATAAAAATGATTCAAAATAGCAAGGGTGAGATCATGTCCACCAAAATGACTTAAAAAATAGTTTAAAAAAATGACTCAACTCATATTAAAATGTAGAATATAGTTTTACATCACTACTAAATGTATTCATAAAAGAGATTCATTATATATATTTACACTATTTATGGGTGAGATATTCTCAAAATCCTACCAAAAAGTAGAAACAACTTTCAAAAATTCCTTGCTTTGTATTTAATAAATAACCCAAAAACCAAATCTTGAAAATGGACACTTACATTCTATTGATACATGTATTATGTTCCCTATGTTACTAGGGAACAAGGTGAAAGTGAGAAACTCAATTTTAAGTCCTAGAAGACTTGGGGCTTGAGTTGTTTATACAACTATTGTTGGGAATAACATAAATAGTAGAGATATGGTCACCACTTTGAAAAATTGCAAGCAAAACCTTCTATAGGGATAACAAATGTTTATGTAGTGACACTTTTCTTGCTAATCTTTGCAAATTATCTTAATATTTTCCAATTACTACCCAAATATAAACAAACAATGAGTATTTATAACATGATCTAACCTATAATGATTCATGGGTGGATCCAAGAAGGAGTAGGGTAGGGTATGTTGGTTTCTAGTTGTACACCTTGTACACTCAACATTGCACACTTGAAGAAAATGGCAAACAAAGATGAAAAACTTACTAGAATGTAATTGTATCTGGGGAAGGGTTTTATATCAAGATTAAAATGAATGTAAAAATTATTGAGAGGTACCTACAAATGGTATGGTCAATTCCCTGCTACTTTTGGCTCTGCCTAAACCAAGGTGAGAGGACTTGTGGGGTAGCTTGCTCACATGGAGAGATTATACAATTCAATCTCCATGGGGATTTTTGGCACAAGGAACAAATATGACTAGGGCATAACCAAGTTTGCACACTTCACCTATGAAGGGTTGTTAGACAAAATGCACAAAGTCTCTAAGTCATATACAAGCTACTAAAGATAGATGATGAGATGATTTCAATCTTCATTCTATAAAATATTCAACAATAGGGGTCGAATGGAAAAATACAACACTATAATTTAAAGCACAAACTATAAACGCACTTAAAATATTCAAGATCTTATACATTTAAAAGGTAAATAATGCTTATAATATACAAGGGGTGTATTATTTATAGGGTAGGATAGGGTAGGACATGTTAGATAATTATAAGATGGAGGGTGGAATGCTAGTGGATTCCAAACATTAGGATATCTGGTAGTATTTCATGACAATATTTCTTATCAATGATGAAGAAAAAACTCAAATGTAAGCTAATGGTAAATACTAAATGATTCTTGAGAGACTAGAATAGACACTGAAACTAATATTTCAAATGTATTTCCCTATTGAATCCATAAACCTAGGGTGCTCTAACAAGTTACTCAGCAACATATTTTAAAATAATATAGAAATGGATTTATAATCCATATCGAAACCCAACATGACAACTAGTAATGGGCATAGAATAAGATATCCAGTCTATAATATGTGCAAAATAGGTCGATATACTTCATTAATAGGAAATAGAAAAGAACCACAAGCATTTTTATTAACTTGGAAAGAAATAGTACAAACATCAACCCTTTAAAATTCTATCATGGGGATGAGCATGGTGAGATTAATATTTTGAAAATGGAGACATAAACATGCTCTCAAGTCTTACTAATAGATGTAAAGCTAAAACCACCTTAGCAAGGGAGACAAGATCTACACATAGCAATTGGTCCAATAATTTTTTTTTGTAAAACCTAGACTTAGATAAAATGGACCTAAAACAATGACCTACAACCAACAACCAACAACAATAGAAATAGAAGACAAGCCTTATATTTATACATTCTAATTTTTTTTCAATTTTGGAACTGGGAGTCAAAATTTACAAAATTACATAATAGCCCCTCAAATCCACCAAGATACTTCTAGCTGGAAAATTTCCATGCCACACTTGGTATCTTCATTATTTTTTAATAAAAATAAATGTTCTAACTACCTCTACAAATAATGATGAATATTTGAAACAAACTTCTAATTTCATGGTGGGATATGCCTTTCACATGAGTTAGAAGGATAATATTCATGGTAGATGACCAAAAAACTTTGTCTTTATGTAGAACTACCTAAAGATGCCCTGAACCACTTGCTTGCACAACTAGAACCTTCTAAACAACTCTTTTTACTCTTTGCATGCCATGGAACAACTTACTCTTACAATGATTCCCTAGGAATATTATAGATCCATGGCTACTCAAGAGATCTTCTTTGGAGTGGCCCACCTTGGATTTGTAAACCTACAATATCTCTCCCATGAAGGGGCTTGGACAAGCATAATAGTGAAAAAATGTAAAAGACTTAGGTCATTTTCAACTTTTTTACCTTTTGGATCCAACTTGTTTTTCACATTTTGCATTTTAAAAATTTTCCTTTTTCACATCTAGCCTTTTAAGGCTTCCCTCGTATTTTTTAATGCAAAAATGCATTAGTTTCAACTTTTGATTTACTTAGGTAAATATTGGTCCCTTTCACAAATTTTTCATGTCAACTAACTATTAATGGTGAAAGTTCCACCAATTGGATTGCATAGGGTCCTATTATTTATATGATGTGTATGCCAAAGCAACATCATCATGTCACTCAATTTACCAATATCCTTACTTTACACTAGCCTCAACATCACTTGTGTCAATACATAGTTAAACTTCATTGAAATATCCATGATCATCTTGCACCATCAGATATGGTCATCTGAGTAAACACAAACCATAGATCTATGTTTGTCTCACTTCGGTCATGACACATGTCACTACCACATTAAACTTGGACCCTTTAAAAAATCCATCTTGGTTTGTGCCATTGGATTTGTGTGTATGAATCGACATGGACCATCAATCTTGATCCATAAGATTAAGTGCTATTGGTTACTAGTTATCTTTGGCCTCAAGGTCATGCCACTTGGTAGATTTATGGGTTCTCTACATCCTACTTTATTATCCCTCTTAGGATAATATACTATTTCTAAGTGATGGTCTCATGTTCATTCTAGGCTTCACTAAAAAGTCTCAACTTAATATGTATCATGGATCAGATTATATACACTTGAACATGTACTATCTATCTCTAGGAATGTGCTTGATCTTTATCTTATGACCATGTATTAACTTTTTAACTATGCCCTAATGATATTATATCTTTTTTCCTGATCAAATTTACATCATTATATTTCAATCCATGAGATGGAGCATCATTAGACACTACTTATACTTGGCCTCAAGGATGTGCCACTTGGTAGCCCTATGGGCTCCCCATATACCTTGTGAGTAGTCTCTATTTATTTGAGCACCATCATGTCATGGGGCATCTCCTCATGATTGTATTTGAAAATAAATAGTTACTTCATAGGGACAAATTTGATGCTCATGTAACCATCCACAAACATTTGAATCCCAATGACTAGTTATTATGCCTTAAGATTGACATCCACACATTTGTCAAAAAACATCTGCAAGACTGTCATATCTACAGTTCAAGAAAATCTCTTTGGGACTTTATTTTTTGAAATTATTGCTTCAATCCTTTGTTATGGACTTTACTTATTGGGCATTTTATCTTTAATTTATTTATCTTTAGCACAATTGTCTTACAACAATTGTTGTGGGATTTTGTATTTGGCACTTCTATCTTTGGTATTTTATCCCACAATATTTCTTTGCAACCATCTATCTTCAACATTTATGCTTCACAAAAATCATTTCAGGTATTCTATCAAGACAATTGTCTTAAACAAAATGTTTGAGACAATTTCCCTGAAGGATTTTAACTTCATAATTTTCTTGAGTGATTTAAACTTTATCAAACTTTTTATGTAGGCAAGATGCCTAAAATAATTTAGCCTTCATATTTTCACCCTTTTTGGAAAAATTGTTTTGAACATTTTGTCCAAAATAATTTCTTTGAATAAATTGGTCTTTTACACTTTTGCTGAAGGAATTGGACCTTTGTACTTTTTCTGAAGGAATTTAGACTTATGATTTTCACCAAAATAAAGGAATTTTGTCAGGGTTTTTACCATGGGAAAAATGTCTAAAGGGTAACAACCCTTTGGACTTTTTTTTGTAGACAAAATGTCTAAAACAAATAAGGACTTGACTTTTTCTAAAGAAAATTTGACTTTTATTTTGGGCTTTTTTGTCACATGTGAAATGCCTGAAGGACAAGTTCCCTTCAGACTTTTTGCCATAAAAAAAAAGGCTAAAATAAATATACCTTACACTTTTCATAAAGGAATTGGACATAACTCTTTTGTTGAATAAATTATACCTCTACACTTTTGTTGAAGGGTAAATGCCCTTTAAATTTTTTACACAAACATTTCAATTGAAATAAAATAAGACTAAATTTATTTTGGGCTTTTTGCATGGGAAAAATACCTGAAGGGCAAGTGCCCTTTATAATTTTTACCATCGATAAAATGTCCAAAAGAAATTACCCTTCAAATTTTTTGCAAAACACTTAGCCCATTGCAAATGGGACTTGGCCAAGTCATTGAATTCCTTCAAAAATTTTACAGTAGATAAAATGTCTAATGAAAATAAGCATTCAAAGTTTTTGTTTGAGATAAAAATATTGAAGACCTATTTCCATTGGACATTGTGTTCATGAAAAAATCTTGAAAAAGTCTAAGGGAAAGACACATTCACCAATCAAACACTAGATTAGGACTTAGCCAATTTTCACATGAAACTTGACATATAAGTGAACACTAAAAAAATGAATTTTTCTAAGGACTTGGGAATTTACATTTGACAAGGGCCCAATTGCTTCATTTTAATTTTGGGCACTAACACTTTATCTCACCCAGGGATGTATACCCCATGTGGGTGTGCAAATAACCATAGAATGTAAGACCAG
Organism: Torreya grandis; assembly: GCA_037957365.1. Taxonomy (NCBI): domain Eukaryota; kingdom Viridiplantae; phylum Streptophyta; class Pinopsida; order Cupressales; family Taxaceae; genus Torreya; species Torreya grandis. Next base: position 1,749,165 of record JARHVA010001128.1, read on the forward strand.
GTGCCAATCCATTGGGCTACAAAGTCAAGACTTAGAAACTTTTATAAAACATTCATGAAGGATCTAAAAAACATAGCAGACTTATAAAAATAGATCAAGAGAATATAGAAATGAAGACAAAATAGAACATTAAGGGAAACTATACAAACAAGGCCTAAAGCAAAGGGGAAATAAAATAATAGAAGGATAAAACAATAAAACACTATAAAATATGGTACACATGTTAAGAACTTAATCAAGGAAGTGTTTCAAATGTCTACCATTGACTGGAAACTCTATTATTTTACCATCCAAGTTTCTTAAAAATAGAGTATGTTTCCCAATCTAACAATCAATAAAATAGGGACCCATCCACAAGGCATCAAATTTTCCATGTTTTCCTTTCTCCTCATTCCTATTGTCCCAAAGTAGAACCAGATCACCTACTTGGAAGGTTCTTCGAGTGACCTTCCTATCATATATTTTCCTTAATTTCTATTTGAACCTGAAGTGTCTTTCATGAACTTCTCTTTAAATTTCATCAAGCTCAGTAATCTAGTTCATCTTACTTTCATAGTGGTTGATCTGTTCATCACCCCTAATTGTTTCATGAGATGATAGGTGGGAAACTATAAATTCATAAGAATAAATTCTTGAGCTCCATAAATAAGCTCAAAAGGGCTTCTACCTATAGATCTCTTAGGCATAATCCTATCAACCCATAAGGAAAACTTCTTCTATTCACCCCACTTCTTCTTGTTTGCTTCCAAAGTTTGCCTAATGATCTTGAACAAGTTCTTATTACTTGATTCTACTTACCCATTCCATTAAGTATATTTTTGGAAGCATAGGTCAATTAAATCCCATATTATTTTCATAATTCCACCAAATTTTTGGCTTTAAAGCTCATGGAATTATTAGTAATTATCTTGACAGGCAAACCAAATCTACAAATAATCTAATTTGAAAAAAATTGTAACTACATGGTGTGTTGCTTTCCTTTTAAATACCATTTTAACCCATTTTGTGAAGTAATCAGTTACAACCAATATCCATCTATGTATAGTGATTGATGAATCAATAATTTCTCCAATGAAATCCATTCTCCATTGTCTAAATGGGTCTTCAATCATCACATGATGTAAAGGAAGAGAGCTTAAATCTTTCATCATCCTATCAAAGTGCTGACATTTCTCATACTTTATGACTATCTGAACAATATCTTTGAATAATTATTTCCACCAATAACCAGCTCTAAAATTTTTATGAGTTATAACTTTAGGTACAAAATGGCCACCACATACTCCACTATGGAAGTCTCTAATCAGGTCAACATTTTGTTCTTCCAGTACACATCTTAGGAGAACCCCATATGGATTCTTCCATGCTAGTCCATTTTTAGCCAAGAGGTATTTCTGGGAGACAAGTTTGAGAGTTCTTATTTGATTCTTTTCCAAGTCAGGGGGACAACTCAAATTTTGTAAGTAGTAAACAATATCTCTATATCATAGAGATATGTTAAATTAACTCAAAGAATCATCAACATTAAAAACAATATTGTTTACCTTAATAGATTGAAAATTGGTCTCAGCCATAAGCTTGGCCAAACCCACCCCTCTTACTAATTTGGTGGTTTGAATATCTATGTCATACTCTTTTAACTTGTTGACCCACTTACACCTTGTGATGGATACGTCAATCTAAGTTAAAACATCCTTCACCATGGTGTGTAGAATGTAGGCAATACTATTTGAAATCAAAATATAAGGCTTGAATGTTTTGATAACCTTTAAAATAGTAAAATATTATTTTTACATGATGGTGTAATTCATTTTAGGACCTTGCATAGTTTTTCTAAATAAAACTATGGGTTGTTCATGACCATCCTCATTCTTTTGTAATAGAATAATAACAACAATATTTTATGATGTAAAAGAGAATATTAGGAATGGATTTGTATAATCAAGGATGTCCAAGATAGGAGCAAACCTTAAATCTCCCTTGATGTCATTGAATGGTTGCATGACCTTTTCTTCCTATTTGATGTTATGGTCCTTCTTCAGCAAGGAAGTAATATGTAATCTTTGAAAAATTAGACTCAAACCTCCTTACAAAGTTAATTTGTCCAAATAATGATTGAATACCTTTCTTAGATTGTTCGATAGGCACTTTTTCAATGGTCTCAACCCTTTTGGGATCAATCATGATAATATCCTTGAACACTATATGTCCCATTAACTTGTCTTTTTATACTTCAAAGTGGCACTTCATCATATTAAGTGAAATGTTGAACTGTCTATATCTAATCAACACCTACTCTAAATGATCCAAATGTTCTTATCTAATCTTGGAGTACACAATAATGTCATCCTAATCCACAAAAATGAACTAGCTAATTATCCCTACAAAATCAACATCCATATCCCACTTGAATATCACACCAGTATGCATCAACCTGAAAGGCATCCTCATATATACATATGTGCCCCAAGGAATTGTGAATGTAGTCTTGGATCTCTCAAATTATTTTACCATAACCTGGTTGTACCCTAAAAACCATCTAAAGTAGATAACATTTATGATCTAATAACACTTTGTAGTAAGTTCTCCATGTTAAGTAGGGGATAATGGTCTTTTAGAGAAGCCTTATTTAAATTCCTAAACTCCACACACAAGTGAATGTCACCTTTTTTCTTTCTTAGAGGGACTAAATTTTCAACCCATGATGAATATCTAATAGGCTGAATGATACCACCATCCCTTAGCTTTTTTAATTCATCCCTCATCTTGGTGGCCAAGATGGGGTTAATAGGTCTCTATTTCTTCCTGAAATGTTTGCTATTAGGCTACAATTGGATGACATGCTAGAAAAAATATTCACTATACACTTTCAGCTCAAAATAATACCATGCTAGATAATCCTAATACTTCCTTAGTAGATTCATGTAAGCTTTCTTCTCAACTACACTTAAGCAAGTACCCATCCAAACCTTTCTTGGATTCTCATGAGAACCCAAGTTGCACTCAATCACATATTTTAAGATAAATGAGTCTCTTGATTTGATTCCATTAGCTCCATCAAAATATTCTTCCAAGCTTACCAGTCCTCTAAGGAGCATGTTTGTCTTTAGCTAAATAATATTCTTCCCAAATAAGGTTTTTTTTTCCATCACAAACTTGAACCATAGATTTTCAGTCTATGAGATGATCATGGAACTTAGCCTTACAATTTAGAAACCTTTTGATCTAATTATCATCTTTAAACACCTACCAATGATGAATATTATATAGGAATAAAGGCTTGATAATCACCTCCACTTGATACTGACAATGAGGGATCATATTTTTAATGTCAAACTGAGCACCTAACCCTATAAGTCTATCAACTTCTTAGTTGAAACTTTTATCATGATAACAGAGATTGAATATATCAAAAAAATTAAATCAAATCCAAAAAAACATTCTGATATTGTTTCAACCTTTTATTTTTGGTGGCAGAAACATTACGGACTTGATTTATGACTATCTCAAAATTACCCTTGATAATCAAACATTTAATTTCATATTCATAGGTAATCCTTAGAGTAAGGAAGAGTGCCTCATACTTCACAATATTGTTCATGCACTTAAAGGACAACTGAAAAGAAAACATAAAACATTTACCATTAGGGGCATATAAGATAACCCCATTTCCATTTCCAAGATTAGAGCAAGACTTATAAAAACACATCTTCTAGACTACATTTTCTTTATCAAGTTCAACCTCAAGAACAATAGGCTATTCACTAGTATCAACATTCCCAACAAAGTTTCCAATCTCAACATCCATGTTCAATACTTCATTAAGATCACATTTTATATCTTCAATCACATGCAACATCTTTGGCTCTCTATAAATCTTGACAATGTTACCTCCATAGGAGTGGTAGCATAGGAAAGGTCTATATTTACACTTCCACCCATGCTAGTATCCCATTTTCATGATAGAAGCATCCCCCACTTAGGTAGGTAGTTTAAAACTACCATGTCTATATTCAAATACTTACCAAGATGAAATGAAAACTATACAAGTAATCCCTTGACTCATCCAATAATTGGAACCTCTCGTGAGTCCATGGCATAACACTTACCAAAGGCTAATGTGATTTTAACTCAAATTTCATTTAGGACACCCAGGGGCATCACATTTCAAGAATCTCTAGAGTCAAGCATGTGGTTATGAACAATCAAACCATTTATCAAGAGAGTAGTGTAAAATGGGTCCACATTTAGCTAACTTTCTACCAATGCAGTCCCCAAATACACTTTAGGAGCTGGTTCAAGAACCTCTTATGGTTCTTCATCTCCTTCTGTGGGTGTTTTTGGTAACTTAATCTCATTTACAGCTGACTTCTCACAAAATTTCAAATATTCAAATGACCTCTTCTTATGTTTAGGTATTTGTAATAACTCAACAAGTGACATGGTAATTTTTAGTTAAATCAACACTTGGGCCATATCACACATACCATACCAAGGAAGAGACATATTTGGTAGAAGGTTAATGACACCTTCAACTAGGATGCAATCATTTAAGGTCTAAAGTGGAGTAGGATGGATTTAAATATTTAATAGTATCCTTTAAAGGTGGATTTTGTTTAAACTCATTAGCACCCTTAGGGATACTAGATAATATGGGTACTCTATCCTTGGATAGAGCACCTTTGGCTTAGAAAAATGGGAAATGAGCACTGATATGGAAGCTTTAGAGACTATTTTAGTTTTATTATCATCCTTACTAACATCCCCTCCCTTGGGATTTGTAGGGGCAGTGTCTTGAGGAGTAACAACCTGATATTTGCTTCTTAAGTGATACTCCTTCTCTTGGGTAATTGATAGATTAATTAGTAGCTACTTGTCTTCAATTGATGGAATTCCCCATCATACTTTTTAATCATCATAGAGCATAAGAAATTTAAATCATGAATGGAAAATTCATAAGCTTGTGTCATATTAGCATCACAAGCAAATTTAGGAGTTGGTACATTTACCTTTTCAATTGCACTCCAAAATTGATCCATAATAGTACCACTCAAGAGTTCTATGGAGGCAATCATCTTAATTTGGGGGATTTGATAATTGAACATTAATATCTCATCATCAGATGATGCAAACTCAAGTTTATCTACATTTTCATCAATCAGTTTGGTTGTATTACATGGGTGATGTGGAAGGAAGCACTTGACACACCAATAAATATCAATGTCATAATATGAAACATTAATCTTATTATTTAAAGGATAAATAACTTATTTTCTATCCCCTCTATTTTGATTTATTTCCATTCTTTCTTCACATGTAGGAATCTTCCCTCTATCATTATATTTCTTGTGTAAAGCAGACCCCCTTGGTGATTGATTTAGATTTAGATCTCTTTCATAGTTATTAGACACATGAGGGAACCATTTTTCAGCTCTAACCAACTTTTATGATATTTCTTTGACAATAGAGTCCAAAGTTTTGATAGTTTCCTCCAAGTTGGTTGTCTTTGTGGGATATGTCTTTTCCAAATTGACTAGTTTCACATCGGCTTGCTTGTTCATGGGATTTCCCATAACCTTTATGTTGTTCTCAATTTGTATGGCCATATTGAATGCTAATCACAAGTTAGTGAGGGATTTATCCCTCAAGTAGTAACAACCTACTCATGAAAGGCATCACAATACTTTATCAAGTATGTTGTATCACTAGGCTTGATGTTTTTAGGCAGTTATATCATAGTCTTGTTGAGACTTATGTTAAATTCATGCACACAATCATTAGGATTATTTTTAATGTTTTCAAATTTAGTAAAGAGAAACCTTGGATAAATCCTAGAACCATATTTAATTCTAAAAATATTTTTCATTTCTTCCCACTATTCAATGCATCTAGTGGGAAGAGAATTGAACCATTGATGAGCATCTTCCTCTAGCATGTGCATAAATAAATTGATGCACACATTATCATAATCAACCTCATAATATTTACTAATATTTTAAATAGCCCTCAGGTGTTAATCACCACTCACTAAATTATTCCCTTGGAACTTTGAAAGGCATTTCCTAACTTCATTTGGGACTTCATTAGGATATCATTCTATTTCATTGAAATGTATAGGCTTGAATCTAGGAACATGAAATGTAGGACATGCATTATCATATGGATTTATATGCCTCATGATTGGTTTAATGGGAGGTTCAAGAACAAATGGAAAATGGATATGAGAAGGTGTATGAGGTAGAGTTGGTGGATCAAACTTGGAAGGGGAGTTACCTAGTTAAGAAGGAGCTGGAAAATAAATGGGACTATGTTTTAGAATTAGTAGAAGAGCTATGATAGTCCTCAATAATAGGAAGCTTAATAAATATCTCAAGATTATCAGAATCTAGACAACCCTTAAGGGTTTTTTGCCCTTCAACAAGCTTCCAAACTTGTCTCCCTCTTCATTGAGAAATACTCAAAAGAGAGATGAGTTTCTTTGATGGGTCACTTCTAAAAGATGATCTCAATCCTTCTAGCTCTAAAAATAAGAAGATAATCAAAATTAAAATTTAGCAAAATATTCATAATAGGCACCAATCTTCCTTAAAACTAGAAAATAAAGTCAGAGTTACTGCTAGAATCAAACTTCTAGAATATAATAGTTAACAAACTATTATGATACATGTTGAAACTAATGAGACATAAAAAAGATACTAAAGTTTTTAGAATAATGTTCAAAAGGGGGAAAAAACCTTTCAACATGTAATGTTAGTAGTTCTTTGTAATAAATGCATTAGAATTCAAATTGTCAAACGTGTAAACTTTATGGCACATCCCCAGTGGAGTGTTATGACATTGATAGCCAAGATAGTAAAATTAGTGTAGTAAGAGTAGAGAACTTAACAAGATGAAATAATTATGGATCTAGCTCTTTGTAAGAGTCCTCGACAACATATGTGACAAAAATTATCCTTGACAATGACACTAGAAGAGTGTGTGATGTTAACGAACCAAAGATAGTTAGATTGTAGTAAATGACAATAGAGAACTTTACAACATGAAAATACTTATAGCTCTAGATATTTATAAGAGTCCCCAACAACACAAGTGCCACAATTTTTTTTATTTCCTTGACAATAGTGTCATAATAATGTTGATTCCCAGTTGTACGCCTTGTACACTTGAAGAAAATGATAAATAAAGATGAAAAAACCACTATAATTTCATTGTAGCTAGGGAAGGGTTTTGCATCAAGATTAGATTAAATGTATAAAATTACTAAGGGGTACCTACAAAGGGTATGGTCACCTCCATGTTACTTTTAAATCTACTTGAACCAAGGTGAGTTGACCTATAGGGTAGCTTGCTCACATGGAGATATTCTATAATTCAATCTCTATGGAAATTTTTGGCATAAGGAACATATATGACTAGGGCATAACCAAGTTTTCACACTTCACCCATGAAGGGTTGTCACACAAAATGCACAAATGTTCTAAGTCATATACAAGTTACTAAATATATATGAGGAGATGACTACAATATTCATTCTATAAAATATTCACTAATAGGGGTCAAATAGAAAACTACAACATTAGAATTTAAATCACAAACTACAAGCACATTTTTAAATATGTAATATCTTATTCATTTACAAGGCAAATAACACTTATATTATGCAAGGGGTGTATTATTTTTAGGGTATGACAAGTTAGATAATGATAATATGAAGGGTGGCATGTTTGTGGCTTCCAAATAATAGGGTATCTAATAGTATTTCATGATAATATTTATTAGCAATGATGAAAAAAAACTCAAATGCAAGCTAATGGTAAATACCAAATGATCCTGGAGAGACTATAACTTACACTAAAACTAATATTTGAAATGTCTTTCCTTATTAAATCCATAAACCTAGGGTGCTCTAACAAGTTACTCATTAACACATTCTAAAATAATATAGAAATGGATTTATAATCTAGATAGAAACCCAACATGATAACCACTAATGGGTACAAAACAAGATATCCAATCAGCAATATTTACAAAATAATTTTCTATACTTCATTAATAAGAAACAAAAAAGAACCACAAGCATTTTCATTGACTTGAAAAGAAATATTACAAACATCAACACTTCAAAATTCTACCATGGGGATGAGCATGATGAGATCGCTCTTTTGACAAGGGAGACATAAGCATGCTCTCAAATCTTGCTAATGTTTGTATATCTACAACCACCTTAGTAAGGGAGATAAGATCTACACACAGTAATTGGTCCCAATTTTTTTTGTAGAGCCTAGACTTAGAGAAAATGGATGCCTAAAACAATGATATACAACAACTAACATACAAAAATAATCAAAATAGAATAGAAAACCTTCTATTTATACATTCTAATGCTTTTTCAATTCTAAAACTAGGGTCAAAATTTGAAAAATTACATAACAACCCCTCAAATCCACCAAGATGCTTCGACATGGAAAATATTCCATGCCACGCTTGATATCTTCATTCATTTGCAAGAGAAATCAATGTTATAACTACCTCTACAAATAATGATGAAGATTTGAAACAAACTTCTGATTTCATGGTGGGAAATTCCTTTCACATGAGTTAGAAGAAGAATATTCATGGTAGAGTGCCAAAAAAACTTTGTCTTTATGTGGAACTACCTGAAGATGCCCTAGACCACTTGCTTACATGATTGGAACCTTCTAGATAGCTCCTTTTCCTCTTTGCATCCCATGGAACAACTTGCTCTTGTAATGATTCCTTGGGAATATTCTAGATCCATGGATACTTGAGAATCTTATTTAGAGTGGCCCACCTTGGTTTTGTAGACCTTTAATATCTCTCCCATGAAGGGGCTTGGGCAAGCATAATAGTGAAAAAATATAAAAGACTAAGGTCATTTTCAATTTGTTAACCTTTTGGCTCCAACTTGTTTTTCACATTTTGCATTTTGAAAATTTTTCTTTTTCACATCTAGCATTTTAGGGCTTTCCTCATATTTTTTAATGCAAAAATGCATTAATTTCAACTTTTGATTTACTTAGGTAAATCTTGGTCCATTTCATAAATTTTTTATGTCAACTAACTGTTAATGGTGAAAGTTCTACCAACTAGCTTACACAAGGTCTTATTCTTTATATGACATGTATGTCAAAGTAGTATCATCACATCACTCAGTTCACTAATATCCTTACTTTACTCTAAACTCAACCTCAATTGTCTCCATATGTGATTGGACTTCATTAAAAGTTTCAAGATCATCATGCACCATCAGATCTACACATCTAAGTAAATATAAACCATAGATATATGTCTAGCTCACTACAGTCATGACACATGTCATTATTGTATTTAATCTAGACCCATTTAAAAATACATCTTGGTTCACTCCATTGGATCCATGTGCATGGATCGACATGGACCATTGATCTTGATCCATAAGATCAAGCATTATTGGATACTAACTATCTTTGGCCTAGAAGTCATTCCACTTGGTAGCTCCATGGGTTCTCTACATCCCACTCTATCAGCCCTATCAAGATAAAATTCTCTTGAAAAGTGGTGGTTTTATGTTTATTTTGGGATTTATTGAAAATTATCAACTTAATACACATTGTGGATTATATTTTGTACACTTGAACATTTACTATTGATCTCTGGGAATGTGCTTGATCTTTAGCCTATGACCATGTATTGACTTTTAAACTATGCCCTCACACCTTTATATTTTTTCACCTAATCAAACATGCATCATTAGATTAAAATATGTGATATGGAGCATCATTTGACAATTCTTTCATTTGGCCCTAAGGATGTACCACTTGGAAACCCCACGGGTTCCATGTGTATCTTATGATTAGTCTCTATTGATTTGAGAACCATCATACCATGTGGTGACACCTCATGCTTCTATTTGAAAACAAACAACTAATTTATAGGGCTAAATTTGATGCTCATAAAACCATCCTCAAACATTTGAATCCTAATGACTAATTGTAGTGTCTTAAGATTGACATCTATGTGTCTATCAAAAGACATCTATAAGACTAGCATACCTACAATTTGGGCAAATTTCTTTAGGACTTTAATTTTTGGCATTATTTCTTTAGGTCTTTTGTTCTAGACTTTACTCATCAGGCCTTTTGTCTTTGGCTTCTCTATCTTTGGCACAATCATCCCAAAATAATTTTTGTAAGCTTTTATCTTTGACACTTCTATCTTCAACATTTTGTCTTGCAATATTTATTTTCAACAATTAGTCTTCAAGATTCATACTCTGCAACAATCCTTTCAGGCATTGTTAAGACAATTGTCTCTAAAAAATGTTTGAGATAATTTCCCTGAAGGATTTTATCTTTACATTTTTCTCAAGATATTTGAACTTTATTAGACTTTTTGTGCTGGTAAGATGCCCAAAAGAATTCAGACTTCAAATTTTGGCCTTGGTTGAAATAATTGTTTTAGACATTTTGTTCAAAACAATTTCCCCAAAGAAATTAGTCTTTTATAATTTTGCCAGAGGAATTAGACCTTTGAACCTTTTCTGAAGGAATTCAGACTTATGATTTTCACCAAAATAAATGACTTTTGTCATTTTTTTGTAGGAAAAATTCCCAAAGGGTAAGTTCCCTTCAGACTTTTTGTCATGGATAAAAATTTTGAAACAAATAAGTGCTTGAACTTTTTTAAAGGAATTTGGACTTTTATTTTGAGCTTTTTGGTCATGAGCAAAATTCCTGAAGGGAAAGTGCCCTTCAAACTTTTTACCATGGAAAAAAGTCTGAAACAATTAGACCTTACACTTTTATTAAAATAATTGGGCTTAGCTATTTTTTTGAATAAATTAGACCTTTGTACTTTTGCTGAAGCATAAGTGCCCTTTGATTTTTTTGCACAAACATTTTAGTCGAAACAAAATAAGACACTGCATTTATTTTGGGATTTTTACATAGGCAAGTTCCCTTTGGACTTTTTACCATGGATGAAATGTCTGAAATAAATGACCCTTTGGATTTTTTACAAAACACTTAGCCTGATATAAATGGGACTTGGCCAAGTCATTGAATTCCTTTGGAGTTTTTGAAGTAGAAAAAATCTCCAATGGAAATAAGTCTTTGGAATTTTTGTCTGAGATAAAAATATTGAAGACCTATTTCCATCAGACATTTTTTTCATGCAAAAATCTTGAAAAATTCTAAGGGAAAGACCCATTTGACAATCAAAGACCAGATTAGGACTTAGTTATTTTTACATGAAACTTGACATATAAGTGAACTCTGAATACATGAATTTTATTAAGGACTTGGGCATTTACATTTGATAAGGGTCCAATTTTTTTAGTGTAATTTTAGGTAATAGCAAGGTAGAAAATATGATGTACTTAAGATGATTTAAGCACAAACTGCAAACACATTTCAAATATGCAAGATCTTATGCATTGACAAGGCAATAACACTTATAGTATGTAAAGGGTGTATTATTTTTAGGTTAGGACAAGTTAAATAATTATAAGATGGAGGGTGGCATGTTGGTGGCTTCCAAATAAAAAGGTATCTAGTAGTATTTCATGACAATATTTCTTAGCAACAATGAAGATAAAACACAAATGCAAGCTAATGGTAAATACCAAATGATTCTTGAGAGATTAGAACATACACTAAAACTAATATTTGAAATGCCTTTCCCTATTAAATCCATAAACTAGGGTTCTCTAACAAGTTACTCAATAACATATTCTAAAATAATGTAGAAAGGGATTTATAATCTAGATTGAAACCCAACATGACAACCAGTAATGGTTATAGAACAAGATATACAATAAAAAATATTTTCAAAATAGGTCACTATACTTCATCAATAGGAAACAAAAAATAACCAAAAGCATTTTCATTAACTTGAAAAGAAATATTACAAACATCAACACTTTAAAATTCTGCCATGGGGATGAGCATGGTGAGATTGCTCTTTTGACAAAGGATACATAAACATGCTCTCAAAGATTTCTAATGGATATATATCTACAACAACCTTAGTAAGGGAGACAATATATACACAAAACAATTGGTTCTAATTTTTTTTTGTAGAACCTAGACTTGGGGAAAATGGATGCCTAAAATAATGACCTACAACAACCAATAGCCAACAATAATTAAAATATAAGACAAAACTTCTATTTATACATTCTAATCCTTTTTCGATTCTAGGACTAGGGGTCAAAATTTGAAAAATTACATAACAACCCATAAAATCCACCAATATGCTTCCAGATGGAAAATATTCCATTCCATGATTGATATATTCATTCATTTGTGAGAAAATCAATGTTCTAACTGCCTCTACAAAGAATGATGAAGATTTGAAACTAAATTTTTATTTCATGGTGGGAAATGCCTTTCATATGAGCTAGAAGAATAATATTCATGGTAGAGGGCTGAACATACTTTGTCTTTATGTGAAACTACCTAAAGATGCCCTAGACCACTTGTTTACACAATTGAAACCTTATAGACATCTCCTCTTCCTCTTTACATGCCATGGAATAACTTGCTCTTGCAATAATTCCCTAGGAATATTCTAGATCCATCGTTACTTGAGAGATCTTCTTTGGAGTAGCCCACCTTGGATTTGTAGACCTACAATATCTCTCCCATGAAGGGGTTTGGGAAAGCATAATAGTGAAAAATGTAAAAGACTTAGGTCATTTTCAACTTTTTAACCTTTTGGCTCCAACTTGTTTTTCACATTTTGAATTTTGCAAATTTGTCTTTTTCACATCTAGCCTTTTAGGGCTTCCATTATAATTTTCAATGCAAAAATGAATTAGTTTCAAATTTGATTTACTTGGGTAAATACTGGTCCCTTTCATAGATTTCCATGTCAACTAACTATCAATGGTGAAATTTTTGCCAACTCGCTGGTATAGGGTCCTGTTATTTATATGACATGTATGCAAAAGCAATATCACCATATCATTCAATGCACCAATATTTTTGCTTTAAATTGGCCTAAACATCACTTATCTCCATATGTGATTGAAATTCATTGAAATTTTGATGATCATCCTACAATGTTAGATATAATTATCTAAGTAAATGAAAACCATAGATCTATGTTTGGCTCACTGTAGTCATGACATATGTCATTGCCACATTCAATCTAGAACCTTTTAAAAATAAATCTTGGTTTACTCCATTGGATTTGTGTGCATAGATCGATGTGGACCATCGATCTTGATCTAGAAGATCAAGTGCTATTGTTGCTAGCTATCTTTGGCCCAGAGGTCGTGCCACTTGGTAGCTCCATGGGTTCTCTACATCTTTCTATGTCAACCTTATTGGGATAAAATTCTCTTGTAAAGTGGTGATCTCATGTTTATTATGGGATTTATTGAAAAGTCTTGACTTAATACGCATTGTGGATCATATTGTGTACACTTTAACATGTACCATTGATCTATGGGAATGTACTTGATATTTAGCCTATGACCATGTTTTTAATTTTCAACTATGCCCTCACACTTTAGATATTTTCACCTAATCAAACATGCATCATTAGATTACAATCCATGAAATGGAGCATCATTTGACACTACCTACACTTGGCCTTGAGGATATGCCATTTGGTAACCCAATGGTCTCCTTATGTACCTTATGATTAGTCTCTATTTATTTGATAACTATCACACCACATGGTGGAACCTCATTCTTCTATTTGAAAAAAAATGGCTAGTTTATAGGGCCAAATTTGATGCTCATGCAACCATCCTTGAATATTTGAATCCTAATGACTAGTTTTTGTGCCTTAAGATTGACATCTATGCGTCTATCAAAAAATGTCTATGAGACCATCATACTTTTAGTTTGGGAAAATTTCTTTAGGACTTTTCTTGTCAGCATTCTTACTTCTGGCCTTTTGTTCTAGACTTTAATCATCAGGACTTTTATCTTTGGCTTCTCTATCTTTGGCACAATCATCTCAAAATAATTATTCCAAGATTTTATCTTTGATAATTCTATCTTTGGCATTTTATCCTATAATATTTATTTTAAACAATCAATCTTTAGCATTTTTGCTCTGCAACAATCCTTTTAGGCATTATCAGGATAATTATCTTGGATAAAATGTCTGAGACAATTTCCCCAAAGGATTTTGTTTTCACACTTTTCCCAAGATACTTGAACTTTATCAGACTTTTTGTATGGGCAAGATGCCCAAAATAATCTAGACTAAAATTTTGGCCTTCATCAGAACAATTATTTCAAACATTTTGTTTGAAATAATTTCCTCAAAGAAATTGGTCTTTTGCACTTTTACCAAAGGAATTCATTTCAGAATTATGATTTTCACTGAAATAAAGGAATTTTGTTAGTTTGTCATAGGAAAAATGCCCAAATGGTAAGTGCCCTTTGGACTTTTTGTCCTAGATAAAAAGTCCAAAAAAATAAGGACTTGACCTTTTTTGAAGGAATCTGGACTTTTCTTAGGGACTTTTTTGTCGTGAGCAAAATACCTGAAGGGTAAGTTCCCTTTGGAATTTTTTCCATGGAAAAAAAGTCCAAAATAATTGGACCTTACACTTTCCCTGAAATAATTGGACTTAGCTCTTTGATTGAATAAATCAAACCTCTGCACTTTTGTTTAAGGGTAAGTTCCCTTTGAATTTTTTACACAAACATTTTAGCCAAAATAAAATAAGAGAATACATTTATTTCAAGATTTTTTCACAAGCAAGTACCTTTTGGAATTTTTTCCATGAATGAAATGTATGAAATAAATGACCCTTTGGATTTTTTGTGAAACAATTAGCCTGATGCAAATGGTACTTGGCCAAGTCATTGAATTCCTTTGGACTTTTTCCAGTGGACAAAATGTCAAATGGAAATAAGTCTTTGTAATTTTTGTCTGAGATAAAAATATTAAAGACCTATTTCCATCAAACATTTTGTTCATGAAAAAATCTTGAAAAATTCTAAGGGAAAGACACATTCACCAAGAAAAGACCAGATTAGGACTTAGCTAATTTTCACATGAAACTTGACATACATGTGACGTTAAAAACATGAATTTTGTTAAGGACTTGGGAATTTACATTCTACAAGGCTCCAATTTGTTTAATGTAATTTTGGGAACCAACAAGGTATAAAATAATATCTGCTTAAGATGATTAAAGATATCAATTCTGCTAGCATCTAAGGTAAAACATAATTTAAAAAAACTAGCATATACCAACTGTAGAATAAAGCTCAAATCTAAATAAATGTAGTTGAAGCTTTAGAGGAAGGAAAATGCATATATCTAATAGCATACTTTTCATAAAATTTCTCAATCACCATAAATTAAATGGCACATATTTTCATAAAAATTTTCA
The DNA here is from genome assembly GCA_037957365.1 of Torreya grandis. NCBI lineage: Eukaryota > Viridiplantae > Streptophyta > Pinopsida > Cupressales > Taxaceae > Torreya > Torreya grandis. Next base: position 1,764,529 of record JARHVA010001128.1, read on the forward strand.
ATCATCATAAATTACATCACACATTTAGATGGAAATGAGAAGAAAATTAAACAAGCATACTATCAAATTTATCATCCTAACATTAATCTCAAACTAATAGATGCATTAAATGTAATTTCCAAATTAACTTGGAAAAAAGAAACTATTATTCATCTAAGAATGTGAGAATTCATAAATCATAGAACACACAAAAGAACATTATAGATAGATTCTTAAATTCTTTGGTTCTTTGTATTAATTATGATACTAATTGTTTTCTATTTTATAAATGAGGGAAAAATCCCTATTTTTAGTCTTAAAAATGCCTAAAACATGTTCAAGTGGGCCCAAAATAGCACCAAATATACAACCAAGTAGCTTAAAATTTCCCATAAGAATAGAATATTCTACATTTGATTTTCCAAGTTAAAACAAAATATCCTAAGGGCCTGGAGGTGGCTGTTGTAATAGTTGTTATTGTCTTTGTTTTTTCTTAGATTCTTCTTTAGTCTAAACCTTTGCACATGCATAGTAGTTTTGTTCTATTTTAGATAAGTCCAAGATCATGGTCCTAAATAAGTTTGATATCTCCTAGATGATCTTGTTATGCTTTGTGAGTATTGGCCTTAATGTTTCCTCAATTGCATCTACCTTCTCCAGTCTTTGATTGGCAAATGCCATAATGTTTATTAATTCTAAAAAAATATTTTCACTATCCACATATTTCTATAATTGAGTAATAAAAAATTTCCTTTGTGCTCTAAACTCTTGGTCATCCATGAGGGTGCCATCAGGCTTGGTCACCCTAGTGATGTGACATCCTTTAGTAGCAGGGCAATCTTGAATTCATTTTTTCAAAGAATGTATTTGCATCCTTGATCTAATCCAACCATGTCTTCAAAATCCTCCTCCTATTTATGAGGATAGTCTATATAATAATGACATCTTCAAGAGGTAGAACCTTGAGGTCAAGAAACTTATTACTTCTTGCCACTCTATCCAAGTTTGCCAACTTGGTGTCATACTGGACAAGATTTTGGTCAAGTTTAATGACCACTTTAACTTGTTTGATCCCATATTAATACCTCTTTTTCATCACTTTATATAAGATAAAAACATTAATGATATCATTAATTATTTAAATTAAATTTCCCTCTAGTATAGTGGGTAATGCTTTCTCTTTCAACCTCTTCAGTTACTACTACATCCCCTTCATCATGGCAATAGTAGATTTTACTTGTGCTTGCACTAATGATATAGTGTAGTCTGCATACTCTTGTACCTCTCTAGGGTCATCCTTCCATTTTTTTGGTCAATTTGAAGAGGGGATCTTCACTTTCATGAGTCACTATAGATCTTGACTATGGATGTTCCACTTGTCTTCTAACCACCCTTTTCATGGTGTTAGTATCAACATGAACCTCATGCCAATTTGGGTTCCATATTGGCTTACTTGAGGCCTCCCTTACCTTATTATTTACATCATGTTCCTTATGTAATTTAGGGTGGTTGTATATGGTGGCTATGATGGGAGTGCCTCGGTAGAAGAGGAAGAAGCTAAGGTTATGGCTAGGATGAATAAATTAGTCAGGTCTAATTACCCAAGTGGATCAAATAAAGATTTGTCAAGGCCCATGTTAAGGATGAATGAAGGTAATACTAAAGGTCCAATCATTTTGGTAGTTATGATGAGGTTAAATGGATTATGTAAGGGTGACATCTTTGATATGGGTTGAAATAGCTTTGGGGGATGCAAGGGAGCCAAGGGTGAGTGATGCACTAGAGGTGGATGTCTGGGAATGAGTAAGACCCATAACCTAGCTAGCACTAGTGCTTTAGGATCTTGGTGGAGGTGTAATGTTGATAGTCACATGGTAGATGAAGTGGGGAATGGTGCCTCCAAAAGAAGTAATGGTAGGGGATGTGAACATGGGAGTGTTAGTAGTAGGAAAAGAAAGATTAATTATAAAATTACTAATAAATGGGAAAGAAGGCAAAGGTGTAGTACTTAAAAAAGGATTTTGAGAAGTTGATGGGGGAGGAATTGTTCCTCTTATGGTTTCCCTATTATACTTCTTCCTTGTATAAACCTTTTCAATAGTTATCTTAGATAGTGTTTATAGTTCCTCCATTGAAAAATTAATTTTTTTTGTGGGGATAATTCAATCTCAACAACATCAGGTCCATCTTGGTCCAATTTTTTGTGGTATCTTATTAAGAAGATGTGGAGACAAGTGTAGGCCCTTGAGAGGGGCCAAGATCGCTACTAGCTTCACCTAGGTTGTATCTTGGAGGCATGTCCTATCTATTTAGAGTGGCTTACAGTGGAGGCCTATGGGTCTAATCCTAATGAGAGGAAAATTATTCTCTTATTCCTCTTCTTTTTCCTCATAGCCTATATTGAACATACTCCCATGAGTTAGTGAGAGATGAGACTTTACTATGTCCTCCTTATTCTTCTCCTTCTCAAGCCTCATTTCTATCTTGATATTCGTCTTTTCTAAATTCCTCATGACTACCTCATCATTTATTACATCTAGGTAAATCCACTCATACACCTCTTCTTGGTGCGTATATTCTATATTCACATCCCTTTTTAACTTGGATAGGTGTTATCAATGAATTGGTTTGGATCCCACATCCTAAAGTCATCCTTAGATAATATGTAAGATTCTCTATGCTTGAAACCACTATAATGTCTTACCATTTCATCATCTTAGTCCTTATTATCTTATAAGGCATCTTGTGGGGGACTATCTTTTTATTCCTCTTGAAGACACCATCAAATCCATGGAGGAATTGATAAGATATCTCCTCCTCTACCAACTTCATTGGCACACATCTTGGTATCCTAAATGGAGCTATCATTACCCCTTCCATCTAGATAACTATGTAGTTAGGGTAGATCTAGAATCTACCCATATCTTTCAATGTCCACCTTACCTCTAGAGGGACCCTAGGCATATCACATTCAATTATTGACTTGTAGACAGGGGTAGAAATATTTTGGAATTATCTTGATATTACACCTAAAGTGATGGATGTGTAGTGCATAAAATGACTAAGGCACAACCTTATATCACTCAAGACATCATATATTTGGACTTAATTACATTATTATATAGATAACATCCAAAAAATATCTCATCATGTAAAATGGAAACCCCTTTTTATAAGTGTCACTCATGGTAGTGACTAGATTGTTGCTAATAATATCCCAAATGGGGGAATCTATTAATCCTCTAGTATTGTTTGTAGAAGTGGAATAGACCTGATGTCTGCATAAACAATATGTGCATTAACAAACACTATATTTAATAAATCTAGGCCAATCCTTAGTTATTAAATTATTAGATGGGTAGGTTCCCTACATCATTCATGAAGGCAACTCCATTTATGTCAATCACCCATGATGTCAAGACTTTTTCTAGAGAGTATACCTCATACCAATTGTTGATGATGCTCTGGTTATATTCCACCTATGGAAAAGGTAGGTCATAGTATTTATCTAAATTGGGATTGACAATAAAATTAATTGGTAACCCTTGGTTTATGGATTTAATAAATCCATCTTCACATTTTGACATGCCAAAGATGCCATATACTAGGTTAGTGCATAACATGACCTCTAGTTTTGTTATAGATTTGTGGATATTGACAGCTTGAATTACTAAGATATTTGAAGTGAGATAAATAATGTGGGGCATGGTGCCAGAATAATCAATATCCCTAGCTCCTTCAACATTATAATACACACTACTGTAATGCATGCCCCCTATGTTTATGGATGTAGGGATAAACTCTATGTCCTTAAAAATGACTAAATTTCCATACTAGAAAATAAAATCATCATCCCCAAATGCAATACCCTTACCCAGAGTGGAGGGTCTTACTTGTGCCATCTCTGTAGTGTTTTGGGTAGCAAATAGAATCCTCTCATACTTCTCTACAACTTAAGAGCTCTAAAAATGTTGGTCAAGTGCAATATGTGAAGAGCTCAAGTTTGGTTGAATTGAGAATGAAAATGGTACAGAGAGAAAATTCTTAGGGCTTAGAATGTAAATGTAGGTATCAATAGTCAATTTGGGTAACCTTTTATATATTTCTTTGATTAATGAAAGGTTTGATAGTGATTCTTGTTATTGTTATATTAATGGTGAGCTCATCACCTTTGCATTTGAAACACCCAAACTATTGCTTTTGGCATTTTATTTCTTTTAGAATTTAAATTTAGCACTAATTTGCTTTCGATTTGACATCAATGTTAGCTTTAAAGCTAAAAGTTTCCACCTTTCAACATGTGGCATACCACCTCAGATCCAGATACACATTCATGGGGCTTAAAGATGACTAAGCTACTTAGTCAGTTCAAATCTAGACACATGGCACCTTCTAATTGGGATCTCAAAATGTAGCTTAGCATTATGAGTCATTTATACTATGCCATGTGGCATCCCTTTATTTATGGTGAGATCTCAAGCTAGGCCCTCTAATTTTATTTGGTTATAATAGTACCATATGTCACTCTCAAAAGAAATTAGGGATTTTTTTGGCCTGGTGGCTCTCTCAAAGGCAATCATCATAGCTATCAGTGACTTAGAATTAATCATGTGGCTTAGATGCTTACATGTGTCATTCTCAGAGATGATCTAGTTGATCTTAGGATATAACCTCACATTAATGATAGGTGAAATCATCATGTAGGTCCAATCTAGATGCACATCACTTTGGAGGTGATTCAATTGATCTTAGGTTATAGCATCATGGGAATGATACATGACATCATCTCATGTGTCTAATGGGGATACACATCACTTCGGTTGGCCTTATAAGGTATTCTAGTGGATCCTTAGATATAATTAGTGTGGGAATGAAAATTTCCATCATCACTTAGGTCTAAATGGGGCACACATCATTATTATGATCTTATCTTCATTCTTCTGCCACTTGTCACTTTTGGAAGGGGCCTTAGATAACTGCACACCATTTAACCTTGATTGGACAACTTGGATGCATCCACATGTTATTCATAGAGCTCTCATGAGATTTGGATAAGATGTAATGTGGTGTTGACATGGATCATTCTTGAATGAATTTTAAGACAACATATGGCACTTCAAAAGGCTACTTAAGTTTGGATGGTCACATTTGAGACACATGGTGGCATATCACAAGCTTTAAGATTGTAGTGGGATATGGTGTGGATATGTGTTGGCCTAAAATGATTTTTAAAGGGGCACGTATCATTTTAGAAGCCTTCTCAGGTCTGGTTGGTTGTTGTAGAGACATGTGGTAACATATCATAGGCTTATTTATTGTATTAGGATGTGTGGGGGCTAGGATTGAGTGGGATTTCTTAGAGGAGATAAGATATTGACACGTAGATTTTGTATTTGAACTACAATGGATAACTTCCCTATGAATTTTATAGATGACACCATGTGGTCATGGGTTTTGTAAGTTTTCTCCAAGTGTCATGTGTGGGGTGTATTTCTTTTGGCCAATAACATAGTTCAGGGTTTTGATAAATCAAATTATGCTTTAAATGAGTGTCATGATGACACATGGCACACTGAGGATTGAGTATTCCTTTTAAAATATATTTTATAATTTGATATCCTATGAGGCATTTTAAACCACTATTTTAACTTTGACATCCTGTGAAGCCAAGTGAGAAGTTAAGTTAGACTTCTAAAAATGTCCAATGCCTATCACAAGAAAATTAAAAGAAGTTTAAGGAAATTTTTGCAAGTAAATGCATAAAATAAAGTATAATATTAGTTTATTAAGATCAAGTTTATCTTATTTCATCCATGGAAATTGGAAAATTGAATGGAACATCCTTAGTGAAAGCATGTTTGCACATTTTGAATCAATCCATGGTTAAATACCCATTGTTGAATGAAACTTACAGAAAAATTACAATAACTTGAATATTTTAATTGTCAATAATAATTTCAAAATGAATAATTAACCAAAAATTTCGAGGAAGTATTAAATTAATTTTCTATGTAGACAAATGACTTAGCAAGCTTGACATCTTAGGCATTTTGAAAACACGAGAAAAGAGGGTCCCCATTATGAGAATAGGGGGTAGTTGAGCATAAAAAAAGGATAATTCTATGGGAAAACATTAAGAAATATTATAATATATATCTTTTATTTAAATATGTATAAAAAATCACTCATCTCACTATGATTTTTAGTCACTATCAAAACTGCTTTTCAAAACTAATGAAAGCTCACAAGCTGGAACTAGAGTTTAAACCTTGTAGACAATCATAATATGTGTGTGCTTCGAAGTTCATTAACCACTCTATTGGGCTCAAAAATTATACCTTTAGATATTCAAGGCATATAATCATGAAATAAATTAAGAATTCTTTTATATTTTATAAAATTATGCTTTGTTAAGTTAAGGATGGCTTGGGCATTGCTCTATTTCCAATTGAGTGTCTATAGCCTTGGTAGAGATACCTTTGGTTCTACTTCAAGCCTTGATATACTATCATCCAAGTGTTCATATCCCTAGTAGATATTTCTTAAATCACCATTCATACAATATGAAGTAGTCTATGATTTTACTTCATTGGTGTATTGTATTCTTTTTTTGTTTTTTATATACCTACATTCATAAACTAGAATGGTTAGGAACCAAACTTAGCCAGGTATAAGGATTGTGTCAAGACATAGTTTGAATGTTATTCAATCTTATATATCAATTTATACCCAAATAATTCATTTAGTAGATTTGAGTGATAATATGATGGTCCACATAGGTTCAAACTCTTGTTCTAAAAAATGACCCATCATCTGAATAATATTACAACATTAAAATAACTTAGGATTTTCATGAGAAGACTAACTTCTGATTAACCCCACCCAATATTTATAAATTATAATAATTCTATAGGCCTCCAAAATTTATAATACCAATGTTTAGTATCAATAATCCCTTCTCCCATTTTAGGACCAAGTTATCATAAATTAAGCCAATGAATTCTTGTCTAGAGGACTTATTACTAAGCTACAACACACACAAAAAAAAAAGAAAAAGAAAAACATGCCATAGGAAAACAAATCAAGAAATTAAATAATGGAAAAACAAATAAAAAATTAAGATAAAAAGGTAAACTACATTTTCCCTACCTATTCTAACTCTAAAAATTCTTACTATCCTTCTAAGACTTGGGAGAGAGTAGCAGAGAAGTAATGTTTCAAATACTACCTATTAATTGGAAAGGCTATGTCATTCCCTTGAAATTATTTGATTCTAAATGTATTATCACCTAATATCTCTTCTACTTGATAGGGTCTAATATAGAGAGGAGTGAACGTATTATGTTGTCCTTTTTTCTCATGGGCCTTGTCCCATAGTAGGACTAAGTCTAAGATTTAGAATGCTTTAATTTTGGCTCTCTTATCGAACCACCTTTTCAAAACATCTTGATGCTTTCTAAAATTTTGTAATGCTTCATCTCTATCATATTCCATTTGGATGATGTTTAGTATCCTGGACTTCACTCTTTCATCATCTTCCATGTACTCAACCATGAAATCATAAGTGGGAAGCTTCAATGTGATGGAAAATATAGGTTACTTCCTATAAACTATTAAGAATGGGGATGCCTTGAGTGTTTTTTTCTATCTAGTTCTATCCACCCATAGGGTAAATTTTAGTAGGTACTATCATTCTCTTGGTTTCTTTTCACTGGTCTTCTTGACAACATTCATCAAGTTTTTGTTAGTAGATTTAGCCACTTTGTTACCCTATGGGTAGTAATTTTATTTATAATTGATGAATATCTAATTTTCATATTCCCATTCAATGAATTATATAGAGGCAAAGGTTAGGCCATTATCACATACCAGAAACAAAGCATCCTAAATTGAGTGATAATATTCTCTTTCAGGAACTTGATGAAATCAATATTTTTTCTATTTTTGGTGGTCACTACTTCAGTTTACTTTGTGTAATAATCTATGATAGTGAGTACAAATTTATGTCTGATCAAGGAGTTATGATTAATAACTCCTATGAATTTTAGGCCTCATTATGCAAATGGCTTTACCTTGATTACTAGTTATAAAGGCATGACTACCTTTATCTCTATTCAATCAAATACTTGACATTGGTGGCATGTTCACACATGAGCATGTACGTCTTTCAATATGGTTAGCCAATAATAGCCAACCCTCAATATATTATGTGTTATGGTGTACCCTGAAGGGTGACCACCTCCCAATCTATCATGGAAGTTGTCCATGATTTGAGTTGCTTCAGCTCTATAAATACACCTCAGATAAACTCTTTCATAGTTATTTCTATACATGACTCTTATTTTGATCATAAAGTGAGATGATCTCAAACTGAGGCTCTTTTTTGTTCTCTTTTGAATAATGTGGGACATACCATCCAACAAATAATGAACAATGTCTTTGTACCAATATCCTCTAGGTACTTGATTTGCTTCTACCTACAAAACATTAATAAGGGGATTAGTGTTTGTAATGATCTAGATAAGACCTTGTCCCCTAACTAATTTAGTATATTTTAACTCTAAATAATATTATTGAAGTTTGTTCATCCACTTCCCTCTTCTTTATTCAATTTCATTCTATCATAGCATTAACTTAAAAATTGAATTAAACACTATAGCATATGTCTATTTTATTAAGATGTACTATCTAAATTTATTTATGGCCTTTACTAGTGTGTAAGATTGATAGGATAATTCAGGTTGATTTTATTCAAATTAGTTCTCATGAAGGATATGGGGTGCTCTTTTTCATCTTCTTTTTGTGTTAAGACAATAGTAATAGTATGATCAGAAGCAAAAGAGTATAGATAGAAATCTTTATTAAAATTAGGATTTATCAAGTAGGGGCTTGACCAATAGCTTCCTTGATGTTCCAAAAGGCCTTATTTTCTTCAATAGTCCATTATATCTTGGCATCTTTCTTTATCATGGTTTTGATTGGTCTCACAATCTGTACAAAACCAAAAATAAACTTTCTCACAAAGTTGATTTTACCAAAGAAAGATTTTAACTATTTTTTGCTATTTGGAACTTCTACCTTTGAAATTTCATTGATTCTATTAGGGTCAATGGTCACACCTTGAGTGATCACATGTCTTAAGAATTTACCTTAATTTACATAAAATATACTTTTCTTATGGCTTAAGGAAATGCCATACCTTTTTCACCTTTATAGCACTTGTTCAAAATGCATCATATGATCTTCCATATTTTTAGAAAAAACTATCAAATTAACCATGTAAATAATAATACATTTACCTATTAATCCATGGAATTCATGGTCTATCACTCACTATAAATTAGCTCCTACATTGATAAGTTTGAATGGTATTCATTTGTAGGCAAACACTCCCCACTTGGTTGTGAAATCAGTCTTCATTCTATTGTTCTTGTTTACTAGGACTTAGTTGTAGCTTGAAAATCCATCTAGTAATGACATCATTCTAGATCCACTTACCAACTATATGACTTCATATAAAGATGGTAAAGGATAATTATCCTTCTCATAAGATCTATTCCAATTATGGAAATACACAAAGTTTGATTTATCCATTCTTTTTTTGGACTGGCACTAGATTGGCAACCCATAACAAGTGTCGTATAGGGAACATTATCCTTGCATCAAGAAATTTCTTCACTTATTTATAAATTAGTGGTTTTAATATTAGATTTACTATTCTTTATCTTTTCTTGAAAGGTTTGTAGGCTTCCTTTAGTGAAATAGTGTGAGTGATTATAGTAGTGTCAAATATCTTAAGGTCATCATATGCCCATGCAATAACATCCTTAAACTTGGTTAAGAGGGAAACAACTTTATTCAATTCTTCATCGATGTAGACTACACCAATGTTGACATTTTTTTCATTCTCAGGGTCTCCTGAGTTGACTTTTTTGTAGTCACTCCTACTCACTTTGGGCTTCTTGGCTTTAGTATCTTGTTTATCTAGATCGAACATCCTTTCTAAAAAGATCATGCCTTTAGGGATTTGATTCTCTTTATGTTGGATTACTCCATCTTTTTTATCCTTTAAATATTGTATAGGATTTTCATCTTGTTCATCAATGATATGAGATTTGAATACACCAGTGTTACATAAGAAATCAATTATCTTATTATCATCATCAAAAACTTGGAATTAATTAATGTTTTTTGGTATAGAGGGGCATGAGATTATTTTCATAGTGAATTATTGCAAGTTTAAGGCCTTTGAAGGCACCAAGTTTTTTGTTGATGATGCTAGAGATTTTATCAATTGGTTTTGTTCCTTGGGTAAAGAAAGAATATAGAATGAGTCAAAGAACTCAATTAGATCCCAAGCTTTAAATTTATACTTTATTAAATAGTAAAGTTTGTACTGATATCTACTTCTAATTTGATTAACCACTAACTTAGAATTACCATATACTAGGATTTCTTTAACCTTATGTTTAATTTCAAATTGAAGTCATAAAATAAGAGCTTTATATTTTGCTAAATTATTAGTGAAAGAGAACTATAATATATAAGAAGCTAAATACTTCCTTCATGATTCATTAACATAATTATAATGCCTAAGCCTTGTTTAGTTCGTGCACCATAAAAATGTAATGTTCAAGGACTTTATTTTATTCTTCAATATTATCACCTATAATAATATTAGTGGTTTCTAAAGTATAGACACCTAAATTAGAGGACTGGTAGCATACCTTCTCATTCTTAATATCATATTCTGTGATCATATATTTCATCTTGGGTTCTTGATCAATCTTGATCTGATTGGGGTTTCCACACTAAGGTATCCACATGTGAGAGCAATCCATATACATGTATCCATTTAAGGATTTAGTCCAATCACTAATTAGTAACAATACATAGGCTTCATGTATGTTGATGACCTGAATTTCAATGAATTATTGTATTCAAGGCTTATGAGCTAGCTGCATATGGATATTCAACAATTCACCAATTACCTTCACTCTTGAATTCTCCAACTATACCACTACCTTCTCATGTTTAACTAGGTTTAACCCTAGTTTTTCAAAAATTATTAGAGACATAATATTAGCTAAAACACTAGAATCAATTAAGCATTTGTGGAGATTCTTTCCAAAAATTATAATGGTTACTAGGAATGGTGGAACCTCATGCTTACTTTTATACATTACTACATTGGCATGGCCTTGTTGGAGCTAAGCTTTTCATTCAAGGATTTTAACAACAAATCACATTGTTTAGTAATTTGTATAAGCTTGTGCAATGTTATGTTTGCCTTGATCTTCTTCATGTCTTCCACTATGTTGTATCCACCCTTTGATGTTGTGTAAGGGAGCTTTATTTTTGGTTGACTCTCTTTATGTTTGGAGTGTGGAGGGTTATTGTCTATCTTATCATCAAGAGGTGTATATAGCTTATTAGGTGGATTGGAGGTTGTTAGGGGTGGGATCTAACCTTTTCTTCTCAAGTTGTAGTTGCTTTATTGGTACTTCTACAAAGCATGTATTTCCTCAACATTGTCTTTGGGTTCATTCTCATCTTGTCTAGAGAAGTCATAAGTCTCAACCATGAGGACCAATTCAGGCACTCTAAAATCATCATTGAATTTATCAAAGCCTTTATCATTGTTTTTATCATTGGGATTCATGTTGAATCCTTCCATCTGTCTCTATATGGATTTGAATGCATGGCATAACTCAACACATTCTAGCTCTCCATGTTTGGTAGTATTATGCACTGGGCAATAGTTGGGCAAGGCCACATCACAAATATTGATCTCATGAAATTTACTCAAAGGGGACTCACTATTATTGTTAGACATATTGAAAGGTTTGTTATACCTTTGGAAAATATATTTTTTATTGGAATTCTCACCATTATTTCCCATTTGTTTCTTGAGATCCAAGAAATCATTAGCAAGTTTTTGGGTAGTTCTTTATATTGAATCTTACTCTCCATTTGAAGGCTATGGGTTCTTACTTTAGGTGGTAACTTGTACAATGGGATGGTTCACATGCACCATTGCATGATTATTCTAGAGATGTGCCCTAGAATTTTCTTGGTTAAAGAATCTAAGACGATGGTTAGGTGCAACATGAATCAAAAGAAACTGGTTGAGTACTAGTAATTTGTTCAATATAGGATAGTTTTGATTCATGTTAGGGATGAAATTTAGAGAAAGCATATTCAAATCAAAATTTGTTATAACAAAGGTGGGATGCCCTTATGGGTGCATTTGCTCATCAATGTGTATAGCCTTAGCATAGGCTAAAGGCAACATGTCAATACCCATGGCTCTCCTCAAGAAGTTGACTATCATTGGGTTAAAATAATTCTTATAATTTTAGAAGGCCAAATCATCTACATGATTATATGGTGGGGATGTCAGGGTGTACATGTTTTGGAACTTAGAATTGAAAGTTTTGATTGGCTCTTTTAGGTCCCTTTTGAGGGTGGTCAACTATTGGTATACAACTCCTAGAATAACTACCCTTATAAATTGGTAAAAAAATGTATCATTAAACTAACCCCATCCCATGATGGAATATTTAGGTAAGTTAAGGAACCAATCATAATCTACATCCCTAACGTTGAAGGGAAAAAGGTGATAGGCCACATCCTCATGAATCAAGTTTATCAACCTCAAAGATGCCTTAAATGACTTCATGTGCTCTTCATCGGTCACTCTCCCAATGGGGGTAAAGAGAGGTAGGTACTTTTATAGATTCTTAGGTGGAACATGCACATGCCTAGGGACATTGAAGGATGAGCCAGCTAATCATGACATGATTAGCATGAGAGGTATATTTTGGTTAAAGGGGGAATTTAGCTGGTCCTAGACTTCCTACATCTCCCTATATCCCCTCTTACATTCTTATGGGTTTCTAAGGATTCTAAATGTATCTTGGGTTTAGATTATGACTTGGCTATAATCCTAGATAACTCTAGGATGTAGGATGGGTACTAAGAGAAAAGGATATTCAAAGATAGTAGTTTACAAATGATAAATATTAAAAATATCAATGAATTTTTTTACATAAAAGCTTAGATAAATCAAATCCACCTTTATCTTTGAGGATCTAAGCTATGAAACCTCAAATTTCTTAGAACTTGCATAAATATTGTTAGCTTTGCACAATAACCTACAAAGATTGGTGTGAAACCAACACATCAAAGTGTATCTATGACTTATTTAATGATCTAAAAGCATTTGAGGATTTTAAGACAACCTCAAGCACAAAGCTAAATAATGGTTCACTTAAATCTAAACAAATTATAGTAATATGATCTCAAATGTTCAAATCTAATTCAAGCAATGTCATAGAAAATGATGTTCACAAAAATGTTTGAATTCTTTAACAAGTTTATACCAAAATCTACAAATATGATCAAAATAACCCTTAATATGTGTAAAAGATGAGGTATTCCACCTATATTTACATGAATTTGAGCAAAGATCCAGATTATTTAACAAAATTTGCATAAATGAACACTAATATTGATGAGATCTTTCAAAGAATGCAAATATCCATAGAAAAGATGTAAAGACTCACGTAAATAATGTAGATATTTACTATTATTTAATAATATTCATGTAATTTGAAACAATTAAGAATTTATATAATGAAGTACACTATAATTCCAAAAAGATGCATGAAAATAATTGCATAAGGCCCTCCTTCTAACACCAAAAAATTCCCCTTCCTGTTGATGCACGTATTATGCTCCCTATGTCACTAAGGAACAAGGAGAAGGTGAGAAACTCAATTTTAAGTCCTATAAGACTTGGGGCTTGATTTTTTTATACAATTATTTCTAGGAATAACATAAATAGAAGAGATATGGTCACCACTTTAAAAGTTTGCAATCAGACCCTGCTATAGGGACAATAGATGTTTATGAAATGACACTTTTCTTACTAATATTTATGAAGTATCTTAATATTTTCAAATTAATGTCCAAATATAAAAAAATAGTGGATATTTATAGCATGATATAACCTATATTTATCCATGGATGGATCCAAGAGTGAGGAGGGTAGGGCACAAAACAGTATGAGCTTAAGATGATAAAAGACATCATTTTGCTAGCATCTAATGCAAAATATATTAAAAAATAGCATATAAAAACTCTATCATAAATATAAAAGATAAATAAATGTATTTTAAGCTTCAAAGGAATGAAAATTCATATATCTAACAACGTACATTACATAAAATTACTCAATCACCATAAATTGCATGGCACATTTAGATAAAATGAGAAGAAAACTGAGAAAGCATACTATCAAATTTGTCATCCTAATGTTAATTTCAAACTAATATATGCATATATTAAATGTAATTTTAAACTTAACTTGTAGAAAATAAACTATTATTCATCTAAGAATGTGAGAATTCAAAAATCATAGAACACATCAAATAACTCTATAGACAGACTCTCAAATTAGTTGGTTCTTTGTATTAATTCCGATAACAACTATTTTTTATTTTACAAATGAGGGAAACATCCCTATTTATAGGCTTCAAAATTCCTAAGACATGTTAAAGTGGGACCAAAAAGTTTCCCAATATATAAACAAGTGGCTTAAAATGCCCCATAATAATAAATTATTCTATATTTGATTTTTCAAGTTAAAATTAAATATCCTAAGGGCTTAGATATGGATATTACAATGCTTTATGTTGTTGTTGTCTTTGTTTTTTCTTAACTTATTATTTATTCCAAAACTCTACACATGCCTAGTAGTTTTGGTCTATCTGAGAGAATTTCTAGATCATGAGCCTAAATAAGTTTGGTATCTCCTGGATGAGCCTATCATGCTTTGTGAGTATTGGCCTTAATGATTTCTTAATTACATATACCTTATATAGACTTTTATTATACAATGACACAATATTTATTACTTATATAATATTATTTGAACTAGCCACATCCTACTAGAATTGAGAAAAAAAATTCATTTGTGCTCTAAACTCTTGCTCATCCATGAGGGTGCCATCAGGCTTGGTCACCCTAATGATCATGACATCCTTTAACAGTAGGGAAATATTTAATTCAATTTTTTCAAATGATGTATTTTCATCCTTGAGCTAATACAAAAATGTATTCAAAATCCTCCTCCTATTCATGAGTATAGTTTATGCAGGAATGATGTCTTTAAGAGGTATAACCTTGAGGTTAGGAAACTTATTGCTTATTACCACTCTAGCCAAGTTTACCAACTTGGTGTCATAGTGGGAAAGCTTTTGGTCAATTTTAATTATTGATTTAACTTGCTTGATCCCATCTTCCTACCTATTTTTCATCACTTTATACAATCTAAAAACATTAATGATAATGTTAATTATTGAAATTAAAGTGCCCTTTGGCACAGTGGGAAATGCTTTCTCTTGTAGCCTCTTCAATTCTTGTTTCATCCCCTTCATCAAAGTAATAGAGTATTCTTCCTATGCTTACACCAAGGATATACAGTCCTCTACATATTTTTTACCTCTTAAGGGCTAGCCTTCTATTTTATAGTCAAGGTGAAGAGGGGGTCTTCACTTTCATGAATCACTATAGAGCTTGACTATGGATGTTCCACTTGTCTTCTGACCACCCTTTTCATGGTACTAGTATAAATATCAAACCTCATGCTAATTTGGGTTGTATCTTGGCTTGCCTGAGGTCTCTTCATGCTAATTTGGGTTGTATCTTGGCTTTCTTGAGGCTTCCCTTACCTTATTATTTGCATCATGTCCCTTACCCAATTTGGGGTCACTATAGATGGTGGCTATGATGGGGGTGCCTGCATAGATAAGGGAGAAGCTAAGGTTGTGGCTAATATGAAAAACTTAGTTGGGTCCAATTTCCTAAGTGGATCAAATAAAGATTTAGCAGGGCCCATATTAAGGATGAATGAAGGTAATGTTGAAGGACCAATCATTTTGGTAGTTGTGGTGAGGTTAAATGGCTTGTGGAAGAGGGACATCATTGAGATGGGTTGCAATGGCTTGGTGGATATAGGGGAACCAAGGGTGATTTATGCACTAGAGGTGGCTACTTGGGAAGGATTAGGACCCATAACCTATTTATCACTAGTGATCTAGGAGCTTGGTGGAGGTAGAATGTTGATAGTGAAATGGGATATGAAGTGGGGAATGGTACCTCCAAAAGAAGTAATGGTAAGGGATGTGAATATGGGAGTGGTAGAAATAACAATATAAGTAGGATCAATTATAAAATTAATAATAAATGGTAAAGAAGGCAAAGGTTTAGTACTTATAAGAGGAGTTTGGGAAGTTGATGGGGGAGGCATTGATCCTCTTATGGTTACCTTGGGAGAATTCTTCCTTGTATAAACCTTTTCAATAGTTATCCCAGCTAGTGTTTGTAGTTCCTCCATTAAGAACTCAATTCCTTATGGGGATCCTTCAAGCTCAACAACATCAAGTCCAAATTGGTCCAAGTTTTCTATGTCATCTTCTTTAGAAGATGTAGATAAAAGTGTATTCCCTTGAGAGGGACTAGGCTGGCTACTAGCTTCTCCTAGCTTGGAGCTTGGAGGTATGTCCTATCCACTTGGAGTGGCTTATAATGGAGGCTTTTAGGGTTTGTTCCTAATGAGAGGAACATTATCCTCTTATTCCTCTTATTATTTATCCTCATAGTCTGTATTGAACATGTTCTCATTAGTCAGTGGGAGATGAGGCTTTACTATGTTCTCCTTCTTCCTATCGAGCCTCATTTTTATCTTGATATTCTTCTTTATTACATTTCTTAGGACTAACTCATCATTCATTACATCTAAGTAAATCCACTAATGCACCACTTCTTGGTTCTTATATTCTATAGTCATATCCCTTTTGAACTTGGAGAGGTGATTGACAATGACTTGGTTTGGGTCCCACATACTAAATTCATCCTTGGGAAATAGGTAAGATTCCTTATGACTTGAAACCTCTATAACATATTTCCATTTCATCATCTTGGTCCTCCCTATATTATAAGGAATCTTGTGGTGGACTATCTTTTTTCCTCTTGAAGATACCATAAACTCCATGGAGGAGTTGATAATCCATCCCCTCCTCTACCAACTTTATTGGCATATATATTAGTAGCCTAAGTAGAGTTAACATTACCCCGTTCATCCAGATAACTATGTAATTAGGGTAGAGCTAGATGATACCCATCTCATTTAATGTCTACCTAGCCTTTGGAGGGACCCTTGGCATATCACATTTAGTGATTGACTTGTCGATAGGGGTAGAAATATTTTGTAATTATATTGATATTGCACCTAAAGTAGTGGATATGAAATGCAGAAAATGACTGAGGCATAACCTCTTGCCACTCAAGGGACCATGTATTTAGACATAATTTCATAGATAACGTCCAACAAATGGCTCATAATGTAAAATAGAGCCCCATTTTTACAAGTGTCATTCATGGTAGTGACTAGATTACTCCAATAATATCCCTAAGTAGGGGAATTTATTGATCTTCCATGATTATTTGTAAAATAAAAATAGTTCTAATATCTACATAACCAATATGTACATTACTAAATGATCTTTTCAATAAAGTTTGGCCTATCCTTATTCCTTTCTTGAATCGGTTTATGGATAGGTAACCTATGTCATTAATGAAGATAACTTCATTTGGGTTAGTCACCCATGATACTAGGAATATATTTTGAGAGTGTGCCTCATACCAATTGTTGATGATGTTATGTTTGTATTCTACTTTTGGTAAAGGTAGGTTATAGTATTTATCAAAACTAGGCCTAGTGATGAAGTAATCAATAACCCTTGGTTTATGGATTTAATCAATCCATATTCACATTTTGAAATATTAAAGATTCCACATACTAGGTTAGTACATGGCATGACCTCTGGTTTTACTAAAGCTTTATGAAGATCGAAAGCTTGAATTGATTGGATATCTAAAATGAGTTTAATAATATAGGGCATGGTCTAAGAATCATCAAGATCCCTATATCCTTAAACATTGTAATACACATTATTGTAATGCATGTTCCTATGTTTATGACTATGGGGATGAACTTTGTGTCCTTAAACATGACTGAATTACCATACTAGAAAAGAAAATCATCATCCCCAAATGCAATACCCTTACCCAGAATGGAGGATCCTGCATGTGCCATTTTTATAGTTTTTAGGTAGAACTGACTTCTCATACTTATCTACAAATTTAGAGCTCCATAAATGGTGATCAAGTGAAAATCATGAAGATCTCAAGTGTGGTTGAATTGAGAATGTAAATAGCAGAGAGAGCAAACACTTAGGGACTAAAATTCATATGTAGGTAGAAATAGTGGATTTGGGTATCCTTTTTTAGATTTATTTGATTAATGCAAGGTTTGATGGTGATTTTAATTTATGTTGTATTAATAGTGATCTCATCACCTTTGCATTTGAAATACCTAAACTATTACTTTTAGCATTTAATTACTTTTAGAATTCAATCTTAGCATTGATTTATTGTTGATTCACCATCAATTTCAGCTTTGAAGATAAAGGTTGCCACCTTTTGACATGTGTCATGCCACATTAGACCTAGTTAGACATTCTTGGGGTTTGAATTTGACTAAGTTTCTTAGTTGACTCAAATATGGACATGTGACACCTTATGATTGGCCTCAAGATCTTAAAATGTAATTTAGCATGATGAGTCATTTGTATTAAGCCATGTGGCATTGTTATATTTGTGGTGAGATATCGAGTGGGGATATTTAATTTTGGTTGGTTGTGGGAGTGCCATGTGTCATTCTCAGAGGTAATTAAGGTTTTTCTTGGCTAGGTGGATTTATTAGAGGCAATCATAGTAATTATTTATGAATTTGATTTAATCATGTGGATTGGATGATTCCACATGTCACTCTTGAAGATGATCTGGTCAATTTTAAGATGCAACCTCATGGAAATGATAGGTGGCATCATCACATAGGTCCAAGGTGGACACATGTCATTTTAGAGGTGATTCAGTTGATCTCAAGTCACAATTTCATGGGAATGATACATGATATCATCTCATGGGTCTAGTGGGGACACACATCAATTTGATGGGCCTTTTAAAGTGTTCTAGTGGATCCTTAGATAGAAGTAGTATAGGCATGATAAGTGTCATCATCACATAGGTCCAAATTAGACACATGTTCTCATGAGCTTCTCTTCATTGTTCTATCACTTATTAATTTCAAAAGGGGACTTGGATAAATATACACCATCAAACCTTGATTGGATAACTTAGATGCATCCACATGTACTTCTTAGATCTCTCATGAGCTTTGGATTAGGTGTGATTTAGTGTTAACAAAAAATATTCTTAAATGAATCTGAATGGAACATGTGTCACTTCAAAAGGCTACTCGAGTTTCGATGGTTAGATTTGAGACACATGGAAGCATATCATAGGCTTCAATATTATAGTGGGATGTATTATGGACATGCATTATCATTAGATGAGTCTGAAGTGGGCATGCATAATTTTGGAAGCCTTCTTGGGTCTGAAGAGTTATTAGGGAGACATATGATAGCATCTCATGGGATTTGTTTCTATGGTAGGATGCATGGGGGCTAGGATTGAATGGTCTTTCTCAGAGGAGCTAAGATATTAACATGTAGATTTTTTATTTGAGATCCAATGGATAACTTCCTCATGATCTCTCTAGATGATGTCATGTGGCTTATGGGGTTTATAGGTTTGCTCCAAGTGTCATATGCAGGGTGCATTTATTTTAGTGAATGGTGCAACTTGGGGTTATGATAAAAATAATTATGCCTTAGATGAGAAACATGATGATGCATGGTATGATGAAGAGTGAGCATTCCTTTTATAATATATTTTATAACTTGACATCCTATGAGGCATCTTAAATCATTATTTTAACTTTAACGTCCTATGAGGCTAAATGAGAAGTTAAGATAGGCTTCTAAAAATGTCAAATGCCTATCCCAAGAAAATTAAAACAATTTTAAGGAAAATTTTATAATTAAATGCATCAAACAAAGTATATGATTATTTTAATAAGATCAAGTGAAGCTTATGGCATCTATGAAAATTGGGAAACTAAATGGAACATCCTTAGCAAAGTCATGTCTACACATTTTGAATCAATCCATTGTTAATTAGCCATTATTGAATGAAACTTGAATAAAACTTGTAATAAATTAAATATTATGAGTGTCAATAAGAATTACAAAATGAAAATCTAACCAAAAATTTCTTGGAAATATTAAATTAATTTTATATGCAGACAAATGACTTAGAAAGCTTAACATCTTAGGCATTTTAAGACACAAAAAAGGAGGGTCCCCATTATGGTAATAGGGGGTAGTTGATATTCAATAAATTCATTTGATAGGCTTTCTCCCTTTGCACCAATGAAATGATTAATTACTCATATTATTCATACAAACCTTCAAAACCCAAAAATACTCTAGGGTCCATCTTATTCACAAATCAAATGGAAAAATGAAAATATAAAGTGGAAAATAGAAACTCTTATTATCATATCATTTTAAAAAAATGAGAGAGAGAAAGTGTGAGACAGAGAGAGATCAAGGCCTAAGTTAGAAACTTACTTTTCAAACTACAAGATACTTCCTCTCTATTTTTCCTCTCTTTCTTTTTATCTCCTTCATGCTCCTTTTATAACATCTATTTTCTCTTTTCTTTCTTCCATTTACCTTCTCCTTTTCAATTTCTAACTCCATGATGCCACCATTCCTCCATAACTTCCATTATGGTCCCCAAAAATAACTAGGCTCTTCAATGCAATTATGGCTTGGTCATGACAATCCATAGAACCCTAGGTTCCCTTAAAAAAAATTATAGCAATTGAAAATGATAAAAATGATGGCCCATTTGAATACTGACACTTTTCCAAGTCATGGTTCCAATGATAAAATTAAACTCATTAAAATATGATTAAAAATTTCCATGTAGGTCAAATTCATGTTAATACTTACCACGATCCCCTTCATGGGTATTATTAAATAATAATTTTTGAAACTTAGATACCAATAATGGTGCCCTCAATGGTCCACTTTAATATCCAAAAAAAACTTTCCAATGCATTTATTTGCCTTCCAAAAACCTTTCAAAACTAAAATAGAGTTAATATATAGTAATGTGATAGACCCTAAGGTCTCACCTCTTACAACATTAACACTTTATAGAAGCACAAATAACATAAAATTTACTCATACAAGAATAAAATAGTATAAGACATCACAAAACTAAAAATAAGACTTAGTCGACATACTAATCTTACACAATTTAATTTTTAATTTGGTTTATCTATATGATAAGGTAATGATGTTTGGGTGGTCTCATATGTCGATCATTTAATTCAATCATAAAGTGACATCAATGGTACCAACATATATAATAATCATTAAACCATACTAAAATACTATAAACAACTAATGAAATAAAACTTAATTTTTTTTATTAAACATATATATGATAAAGTAGATGCATTTCAACCATGTTTTTAGCTCATAAATAGTAACAATGACACATAAAAATAGTGAAATAGCTAATAAGATCACAGTCTACCTAGGTTGAATATGAAATTAAACCCTAAAATAGGCAATATCCCCAAATCCTTCACAAAAAGGTGAGGATAATGTTGTCTGATAATACTCTCATCTTCCTAGGTTGCACTAATCTCATTCAGTTGATCTCATTAGACTAAAACTTTATAAATTTTAATTTTTCATATATAAATGTTACAATATGATAAGATACTAAGGGGGTCTAAATAAATGATCTTCTCTTATAATACATGGATATTATTCTATTCCATAACATGAGAGGGATTAAAAACATACTTGTGTAAAAACTCCACATGAAACACATCAATGTAAATTTTAGAGAGAGTGAGGAAGAGATAGACAGTAGGTAATAGGATTGGTATTTTCCACTATGTTAAATGGACCAACATATTTTGGAGCTAGTTTGAATGCCCTGATTGCCAAAAAAATTATCTCTTTTGAGGTATAACCCACATGAATAATTCATCCTTCACCTCAAATTCGCTTAGTGATATTTTCACATTAGCTAACTCTTTTTCCTATCAGAGGAAACTTTGAGCCTTTTATTAATAAGATCCATTTGATCATCACACTCATGAATATTTTCTAAACAAACAATGATCTATTTTTCCAAATCATCCCAACCAATGGGAAATCTACACTTTTTCCCATACAGGGCTTCAAAAGGTGAAAATTGTATAATAGATTGGTAAGTATTATTATCTGAATATTCAACTAAATGGAGATAGTATTCCCATTTATATTAATGATAAATTACATATATTCTCATCATATCTTCCACTACATGATTTAGCCTTTCAGTTTGAACATCAGTTTCAAGATGGTATGTTGAATTAAAGTTTAACTTTGTCCCAAAAGTAGACATAAAGGTTTTCTATAATTAATAAGTGAAAAAATTATCCTTCTTAAATATAATGACTTGAGGAACACCATGAAGGAAAAAAATACTTAATATTTTTTTTGGAAAGGATAGGGGAATCATAGATAAGATTTATAGAAATGAAATGGGAAAATTTAGTGAATTTATTAATCATCACTAGGATTGTATCATGCCTGACTAAGGAGTTGGGTAGTCTAGACATGAAATTCATGGAGATGAAAACTTATTTTCCTTTTGGAACATTTTGAGGATACAATAAGCCTCTTAGATGGAAATGTTTAGACTTAACACATTGACATTACAAACATTTTTCCACATGGATAATAATATCCTTTTCAATCCAAGCCAAAAATAGAACCTTTTCAACTCGTGTGTCATCTTGATGACACCTAGATGAGTGAAATGAAGTGTTGTATTAAATTAATTCAATATTTTATCCATAAGATTAATAAAACTTGGAATAAAAATTCTAATTTGGCATCTCATAATTCCATATACTTCTAAGGAATAATTCACTACAATATTTTTCATAGGTCCTTTGGCTAGCTCAACAATAATGTTGCTACATACAATGTCTAATTATTGTTGTTATAATACAAGAAGATTAAAATTTGACCATATTACCAATGAATATGTAATTTAGTTTAGTGCATCAACCACTATATTTTCCTTGCCTTTGACATATGAAATTTTAATATCAAATTTTTTGATAAATTCCATCCACCTTCATTTCCTAGCATTCAACTCATATTGGCAAAATAAATGCACAAGACTATGGTGATAAGATTTCACATTAAAGTGTTTTCCAAGAAAGAAATTATTACATTTATTGAGATCATTCTATTGGAATTATATAATAAGAGATGAGGGTTGAACCATTTTCATAACAATTCATATTCAATTCCAAACACCATTCCATGAAGCATACGTAAGAGATCAATGCATAAGCAAATAATCACGCAAGTATATCAAAAGATATTATGTGGTAATTTATATTAGAGGATAATAACCCATAAAACATTCACATATAATAATATCCCATAATGACAAGATTCAACATTTAGTGAAGCACCCCCTTCACAAAGAGCACCAACACCTACCTAGTTGAACACCCACCTATCTAGTCTTCTGCAAGCTCCAACTTGCAAGGAGGATCCAACCCCCTAGGTAAACAAGTAAAAAATTAGATACATTTGATATTTTATCATATTTAACACATGTTTATAACTCTTCAACTAATGATAACCTCCTTTTTTTACACTCTTTCCTCTTCATTCTCACTTAAACAACCTCTAGGACTCACTTGCTTAATAAGCCTCTTCTAGGATCATTAGGTCCAATGACCTGTGTGTACACCTACATAAAATTTATTATATATTCATGAATTATATTATTTACCCTTTTATTTTCCTCAATTACCTATCTCTACTCCTTGATTGATCTCTTTTCTTCACTTAAGTCCTCACTTTGTCAACTAGTCCAAATAGGCCTATTAGGCCTTGCCTTTATACCACACTCTTCATCTATCAAATATTGGTCATCAAATATATTTAAACCACTTGGATAACACTTAAAATATTTATATACATACTTTATTTATTATAACAAGACACTCCATAGGTCAGTTATAATAGAGGCTAAAACTTAATTAGGCCTAATAGAGACCTAATGAAATTATCCCTTCTTCAAGGCACACGTCACCCTTAAAATTATTGGACCATATTTAACTTCCAAAAATGATTAAAAAAATTAAAATATAACTTTAATATGTCTATAATAATATCTCATTGTGTCCTTACTACCTAGAACTCCATTTTCACCTTGAACCTATCAATTAGGTCTTCTTGCCTTTTAGGCTTTCTTAAATAGAAAAGTTTGTCTTACAAAATAGAAGAATAATATAATTTTTATAAAAAAATATATCAAAAAAAATGAATTAATATATCCCCCATTACCTAAAAAACATCACCAAATTCACTTGACATCATCACATAGGCTCTAAGATCCCAAAACCACCTCTGCAACATGCTCACTTAGTTTTGGTCAAACATAGTCAAAGTACATTCAAGCATATTGAATCTCAAAACTTTAAAAATTAAAATATATGAATTAAAATGATTTATTATAATAATTTTATACTTTTATAACATATCCATACTAATTTTATTCTTCAACTCTTCCAATAACACTTTCAACTCACTTTTGCAAAGTGGTCACTCAAACTGCCTATAGCCTTCAAGAACACAATCATAAACAAGATCTTGTTTAACATTTGTAAGATTTATTCAAAGACATATAATTCAAAAAAATAGATCATATGTGATCTATATATCAATATTAAGTGTATATGTCACATTTTTTAATGTTACTCATTCGTATTACAAACCAACCTCTTAGACCATTCTCATATAGTGCTAACATAGCTAGATAAACCTTTTTGGCTTCCTCATCTCAACATATAAAACTATATCCTCATATTTAAAAAAACATGAATATATTATTTAAATTTAAAAAAAAAATATAAAAAATAATTTTATTCATTTAAACTTGTCATAGAGTCTCAAAATCTTCATCTCACTTAGCATACTTGGAGCAATCATCTTGGCTTCAAAACATAGTCATGATGAACATGACTCCTAACACTAGTGAAGACACTTTATTGGAATAAAAATTAATTAATGATATACTTAAAAACCTCAAAATAAAATCCAATCTTAAATATTTAGAGGTCTAATATCACATAAGGAATATATAAATTATTCTATGAGACACACCTTCACTGTCTTGACTTACACAGATAAGTCACTTTGTGATCACCTTTTAGCTTATGTATGAGCACCATAAACACTAAAAAATTAAGTTAAAATTAGTAATATTTCTCAAAAAAATACCCCAAACTATTTTATCCATCCCTAATCACCTCCACATCATCCTTAAATAGGTTCTCACTTGAGCCTAATTTCTTTCATTATTTTCACTGTCTGTAGTCTAGTGATAGGACATTTTGATTGACCAAAATGATTGACATAGATAAAATATATTTAAAAAATAAATCCATGGGTCTCAATAACAATTATTTTACTTCAACCTCTAATTATTTTCATGTTTTGACTTAGTCAACCCTACTTGTAGCACCAAATTCTTTAGAAATAAGTAGTTTCTTGTACATTTTGCTCATTGTTCTAACACACAATTTACACAGGGAGGTGTATTGAGGAGTAATATACAACATAAAATCATCAAAATTGATAAAAAAATATATTTTATTCCAAAACCATTCACATCTTTCCAATTGCTCCAATATGAGGGTTTGCAAGCACACAAACCTCCTTGCATTCTTAACATTTGTTCATAAATTTGAGTGTTTGGTTTCTCTAAAAAAATATTATATAAGCTTCTTAGGACCCTTACCTAACTAATAAAAATGTATCAAGTTTCCATGAAAATTCTACACATTCCAATGAGCATCTTAACTTCCTTTTCAATCTTGGAAACCTTCACTTTGCATACATAGGAAACCTTTCAACATTGTTTCTTGATTTATCTTCCTCCTCAGGATTTGAAACTTGGTAAATACATTTAAACCAACTTTTTAAACCTCAATCCATTCTCATATGGGATTAAACACCTTAGAAACTAAATTTGACCCTTCATTTAGACCTCACTAGTTCTTTATGCACATTGGGTCTAGAAACATTAGTCAAACCTAGATATTAAAAGCAATTGAAACATTTTTGTACTGATATAAAATCATCATCAACATGTGATATTTACTCATTCCATGATTTAAATATTCCATCCATGTTCACATAGGTCACATTATTATTAACTAATCAATCTATGACCATACCTAAACAATAACCTCTCTTCAAGCTTCCTTGTCACCAAACTACCTTGAGCTTCTAAAATACCACTTATGTATATTAAAAATCATCTCACTACACCTGAGACTATATTAAAATATTATTGTATCATTATCCATTGATAAATACAACTCAAACCACATGGATTAATTATCAATCATACAAGGCCTTCTTATCACTTCATGATTCATCCTTCATTAGTCACCACTTTCTCATTACCTTTGACATTAATGATAACAATTTTTCCAATACATGATTCAAAATAACCAATTAAAAATCATGAGTTGGATATTTATACTCATGGAATTTGATCTTATGTGACTCATAGGAAATAACTTTTCTATCTTGGGTTAACATAACTCCAATACCCACTTTACAATAATCAACCCAAATCTCAAAATTCCCATTGGGATTTTATATAACAATATTTAGATTTGAAATTAAAAACTCTTTTAAATTTACTAAGGCTTCTTTTCATTAATAATACCACACAAATTTTATCCCTTTCTTCTATAAAAAAGTGATGGAGTTATTAATTCTATAAAAGTTTTCAAACATCCTTATATAATATCTTGTTAAACCCATGAAGCTTTGCACTTCATGTGCACTTTTATGTTATGATCATTATCTTATGGATTTTATTTTTTTAGGTTCCACTAAAAAACATTACCTTGAGATGATGTGTCCTAAGTAATTAATCTCACTTTATAAACATAAGCACTTGGATAGATTCTTAAACAACTTATGTTGGCTTAGCCTTTTCAATAATAAGTGTAGGCTTTTTTCATGTTCATTCTCATTATTGGAATAAAAAAAAAATTCATCCATGAAAACTATCACAAAATGATCAATAATATACTTGAAAATGTTGTTCATCAAATTCCTAAAGACAATAAGATCATTGGTTAAACAGAATGGTATAACCATAAACTCATAATGACCATAACTTGTTTTAAAGGTTGTATTATGAACATATTCATAATCGATGTAGATTTGGTCATATCTTGATCAAAGATAGATTTTAGAGAACACATCCCTTTTCATTTGGTAAAAGTAACATCAATTATTGGAATGGGGTACTTATTCTTGGTAGTGACCTTGATAATAATTTGATAATCAATGTAGATCTTCAAAGTGACATATTTATTATTAATAAATACAATTTAGGATCCCCAAGATGAGAAAACTTAAACTCCCTCATTCAACCACATTTATATTAAATCAATAAAAAAAATTTAAAAATATATTATATGGAGATTTGGATGCAGGTGTTGATATAGGTACTAAATCAATAAAAAATTTAAACTTCCTCTATGGAGGCAAGCCTAAAATTTCTTCATGGAATACATCCTCAAGTTACCTTAATAAAGGCTATTTTTTTAATATGGTTTCCTTCTCCTTATAGAGCTCATTTAATTGAAATATGTATAATTTGTATCACTTTATAATATCTATTTATAGGTAAAATGCTTATATATTATCTTTGGCCATAGGAATCATTATACCTTTGAGTTTTATTGAATTACCTTAGTAATCAAGGCATTGCACTTTCTTATTGAAATATCCAAGCTTCACTTGATGTTATTGTATCTAATCCATGTCCAAAATTATGTCATAGGATCCAAGGGGTGATAAAAATATATTTATTTGAGTATTAAATACCCCTTAATCTAATTCATCTTATTCCAAACATTTCATAAAACCCACCCTCTTTGTAGAGCCAAACTCTACCTTACATCCTTCTCTCAATTCATTTTTTTTTTCATATATTATAAACTAAAGGGGAAATGAATTTATAAATATCCCTATAATAAATAGGTATGTATAATGAAAAAATATAAATTATACCTTTGGTTTCAATAGGTTTTTAGTGGAAATCAACATTCTTGTTATCTACAATGCCATAGACTCGATGAGTCACAGGTTGATTACCCTTAAATTGATGGAAATATTTTCTATAGTGATTATCACCACATTCTCAACATTCCAAAGTTGTTCATGGAGGTAACATAACAAAATTTTATCCAATGTAAGGACCATGGAAATTGTCTTGATTCTAACATTGATTTTCATTAAGGTGTCTTATATAAGTTTTAGGCTTAGAACCCCTATCAGAGTTCTAGAATTTTCCATAATTGGTTTTTAACTTAAAGTACCTTTCTTAAGGTTATATTTCTTAAAATTATTATTTTTTAGAGTAAAAAAATATTGGTATTATATTTTATCATATTATTCTAATATTCTTGTCTTTCCTTCTAGTGAGACATTTTTTTCTCCTCTACATGATGTGTAGATTGTATGTTAGTATCAAAAGTGCAAGTGTTTTTCATGTTAACATCATGAATTAATACCTCATTAAATCCATCCTTGAACATCACTACCTTAATTTATTCATCATGCATGTATTTAAAATAATGAAATAGACTAAGGAACTTGATCTCATATTCTATAATAGTTATTGTTACTTGTTTTAACAACTGAAATTCAATAATTTTATACTCATTATAATTCCCATTCAAGTACCTTTTCTTGAATTACCTCTAAAATTTATCCTAGGATAGATTCATGAAATTATATCCTTTGGGATCACATAGGTGGTTCCACAATAAGGATTCATTGCCTACCAACTGGTAAGCTTATATGCAAACTTTAATGTTAAAATCCATGTTGTGTAAAGTGATTTTTATTTCAAATTCACTAGCCATAATTTAACAACATCATCAATTTTTCCACCATACTAAGTAGGTGGAGGTATTTTATCTATATATTTAATTATGGGATTCACCACAACATGTTTCCTAAGATTATATTCCCTCAGAACCTCCACCTACTCATTTCCTTCTTGTACCTTTTCCAAGTTTTCTAATCTTTGGTTGTAGGCTTGCATTTGCACCTAGATGTTATGAAGCACACCCATAATATAATTTAAGAAAAAATTATACCCAAAATTACCTTATGAATTATTTTTAATGTATTTATTATTATATTCAACATGCATATTTCTAATATTTCCACTGATGTTACTATTTTTAATATCCATATCGACATCATGATTGGTAATGTGATGATCAACAATCATGTGATCCACATTTATTCCAACATCACCACTATTGGAACCATTTTTATAATTATACTTATTAGATCATGTCCTCACCATCCTAAAAAACACCAAAAGAAATTAACGACATGCTTACCAAAGCTACCAAGTGTAATAACATTACTTTTATACCACTATCATGAACACCAAAACCTAGCTACATTTTTTTTGAGTTCTAGGGTTGTGATTTTTAATTCCAATAATCAAATCCTTTGTACCAAATTCATTTATAAAAATTTCATGAACTAGGAACTAGGTTGATGTACCATGGTAATTCAATATTCAATTATAATATCTATACTCATTATATTTATTAGTCATCATCTACTTGCTCACATATGATCAAAAACAAATTCATGATTATTTATATCCATAACAATAACATGTTTGTTCTTATCAAAAATAGGTTTTACTATTTTTCTCACTTTATATACTCCATTATAGTATTTACATGAAGTTAATTGGACATCCAAAGGTAATAACTAGCTAGAATATTACCATTAAATAATATTTTAAATCAAAGTTATATCATTATCCTCTTGATAACTAAATTAAATGCATACATAATCAAACAATTAGAAGATGTTCACAATGAACATTATCAATATCAATTTATTAAAATATGTAACCAAAGAAAAAATACAACTCATGAGGGTACATGCATATACAATAAATAAACCTCATATTATAAAACTTAGTGGTATTATTTAACCATTCTTAATAAACATTCAATCTCATATAAGTTTCAGCATACATAATATACAACGTCAACTACTTTAAATATAATGTGAATCACTTTTACAAATGTATTATCCTCAAAGAAAAATAACAACACTGTAATTCAACATCAATGAATACTATTAATACCTTATTGATTAAAAGGAGTTATTATTACTCTCTTCCTAGAAAATTTAATTCATTCACATTTTAAACCTTGATAACTGATCCTACCTTTTTAATGCATTTAAATATTTTGGATAAAAACTAATATATTTAATAACAATAATTTAAACCAATCACAATCTCATGGAAAGGTTTATTTGTTGAATGGATTTCTAATCATTGACCTCCACTTATTTATGGCTACATTTTCACATTTATCTTAACACATTTGAAACATGCAATTAATATCACCACATATAATAATTAATTACAATACACCATCATTAAATCAAAAATTAAATTGACACTTTGATTAAAACATTAACATTCAATAAAATAATTGAATTTAATTATGTAAACTGAGTTTACCAAAAACTAATTTAAATATTGTCATTTTGCCCTTGTTTTTAGGATTTATGCAATGAAAATATTAAATTTAGACTTTATATTAAATTTTCCACCAAAAATAATTTAATAAACAAACCAATCTTTCTCAAATACCTAATTCACTTACCATTAACCATTCATTACCCAAAAATATATAAAAATCATCACAACTATTTATATGCAATACCATTTATAATGGCTATTAGTATTCAAGACAATTTACAAATTATAAATGCAGGATTATATTTGAAAATTTGAATAATGAAGACCAATGAATTATAACTTGATATGAAATTTGAACCAAACAAGTAATTATATATATCCAAGTTATAAATAAATGGCATCCTTATAATTATGAAAACAATTTGCTATCCACTAAGCAAATAACTCAACATGTGTTAAATAGAGTGACAACAAGTTCACCCATAGAATGGTATACAAACAAGACTTATTATCCCATTTATTTAACAATATTATTAATTAAAAGGATCCATATTTATACATAATAACAAAAAATAGTTAAGAACTAATAATGAAAGAAATCCATTTCACTCAATTATCATCTACAACCATGTAAAATAAGGGAACTGTTGAGGTCAACATACCCCATATTTATGAAAATTGGGGACACATGTGTTAAATTGTACAATTAATACCTTGGTACTATAAATTCACTTAATAATAATGTATTTGACATGCTTTTCACATTATTTTCATTTCAAGATCATCCACCCCTTGCCCTTATGGGTCTTCTTTATTCATGATTTTGGTTTAACTTTGCCTAATGTTGCTAATAGTGGATCTATATATTTTAGATCACAGGTTTAATAGAGCTCTCCTTGATAAGATCATACATGAGTTTCATAATTCTATCTCAAATTAACCTTTTATTAGCCTTTGGTATGTTAAAAGCTAGCTTGAATCCATGTTCAAAGTTTCTTGAAACCCTCATTCAAAAACCCTAGCACAGGATTATTTTAGACCCAAATTCAAAATTGGTAAGAGCAATTTTAGCAGGAACATTTTAAATAGTCCATGGATTTAAACCTAATGTTTATATTAAGGATTGGTCATGTTTTTCAACATGACCCATCCTTAATCTAAAAGTTATACATTTGGTCCCTTCCACACCTCAAGTTCCTTTGTCCCCTTTCATTTTTTAACATAGTACATAATTACTACCTAAAGGGTCCTTTTTATTAAATTCCTACCTTGATTTGACTTCATTTTCACAAAACTTAACCTAT
The DNA here is from genome assembly GCA_037957365.1 of Torreya grandis. NCBI lineage: Eukaryota > Viridiplantae > Streptophyta > Pinopsida > Cupressales > Taxaceae > Torreya > Torreya grandis. The sequence continues at coordinate 1,796,445 of JARHVA010001128.1, forward strand.
AATTTTAGTCTTAAGGCCTTGTTCATGTTTATGAACCTAAATGAGACCTTATTCCTAAGACTTTATCTTATGTCTTATTTTCCCTAAGACCTAACTAAAGTAACATGCTTATCTATAGAATATACGACTCACATGCATTCAAATAGAAAAAATCGAACGGTGTGAGATGGACCTAATGAGTCCAAAGATTTACCCTACAAAAACAAATCTTAGCCAAATACATAGATCATGATCAATAGTTCACACTTTCTCAAAGGAAGCCAATCGAATGACACCTAATAAGTCAAAATTTATAAGGGCTTACTATGCTCCATGGGATTTAAATTTGGCATTCTCATGCCCATCATGTGACATCCGTGAGGCCATCATTGATGCCCATGAATCCATCAAATTTAAACATCAATGATATATTTTTGGAGCTTAATTTTTATGTTCATACAAATGTCATTGATGTTTGTGAAGCCATCATTGACATCCACGAGATCATCAAAATTTAAACTCATGGTCTGATCCCACTTAGATGAATGAACATGTTGTTTCCTTAATCATACTTGGAAGTTTTGTAATTTAATATTAATACTAGTTTTAAGATTATTTGGAAGCTACGTTTTGGTCTAAAATTTAAATGTACATGGGGGACAATTATAAGTATCATAGGATTATCTTGAATATTATCATAAGGTTGAATAATGTTTTTTAACATTGGACTAGACCATAGTTCAAAACCTTATGTTTAGTCTATATATACATACCCCCATGATATTTTGAAAGGTTTTATGATCTTATTGGTGAGGCTTGAAAAAAAGTGAGGCCCTATGGTATGAAGCCTAGATTAAATTATATATCTTAAGGTTTGCCTCATATTTATCAATACGATAAAAACCTTAGGTCAAAAACCTTAAGTTAGGTCCTCTTTCTATATTGGGTCCCCTTCTTATTTGATCTAAACTTAGCTTAAATAATTTGGCCTAATTTTTATTTCATACTTGTTAACATGAAACAAAACCTTAGACAAAAGTATTTAGCCTAAGTTCTTTACTTGGTCCTAGGCTAATTTAAATTTTTTGAATCTTTTCAAGATCGATGGCTCATGCATAATTAGACCAACATAATCAAATATAGTGAATCCACTATGGATTACTTAGCAAGAGTCCCAAAGGCCCATGGATCCACCATATAGAATAAGTGTATTCATTGTTAAGCTAATAAATATGTAGAGCTCAAGAGGCCTATATGATTGCTAAGTGGTGCAACTGTGAGGCCCTATATAAGGGACAACCAATGGCTTGTGAATAATAGGATTGATATCAATGATTCATGTTGATCTATATAGATTGATCTGATGGAGTGAGATTAAAGACTAATTTTAAAAGGCAATAGTTAAATTTCAAAGCATTTATGAACCAAATGGCATGAAAAGGTCAACTAGATGCCACATCAATGTTATCAAAGCAAAAGTAGACAAAACCCAAGATTTTATGCGATTGAAAAGGAAAAGGTATAAATTTGGAAGTCTTAATTAAATATCAGCACCGAATTCACCTAAGTTCTAATAACTATCACCATTAAAGCTTGAAAAGACCTATGAAAAGCCTTAGCATCTATGAAATCCCTAATTTGATCCCAATTTGATCATAGTTGAGCCAAAAAGAGTCCAATTACCATCTAAACAAGTGAAAATTAGCACTAAAGTTGATTACAGACCATTAGTGAGTAACTTTTAGACTCATAGCCATGGAATTACAAAATCAACAAAATAGAGAAGACATAAAGCTATACTTAACTTTAGATGTGGATAGAAGAATCTACAAGGACATTACATTATATGTGATAGTGTTTAATAATAGGGAAAACAATTGGTTCAAGATCTTATGGGCCATTGGAGAGTTACAAGCAATCACCAAGGAAGATGAAAATAATTTCACAATTTGCTAGAGGTACTATGACATAGTCTCTATCCAAATGATTAGTTTCCACCACATGGCAACAAAACATGAGGTACTTAATTGTATTGATGTTATTGATCCTATTTTAAATAATTTTAGAATTGATTAGGATATGATAATCCATGAGCATAATTTCAATAAAGTTTCTTACATTTACCCTATGGCCTTTAAAAGCTACTACAAACTTTCCATTCCTCAAGTGGATTTGCCCATAATTAAGCAATGGTCTAGCCAAAATGACCTAATAACCACCCTAGTCCCATGGCTATATTCAAGAACCCATGTATTTTATAACCCCACTGTAATGATCCCAATCACCTAATTTAGGGTAGGGATTAGAATGATCATGAATTTGATAAATAGACTATCTAGGGCCCCTTCTACCACTTATGTTAGAAAACTATGGGTCTCGTTTGTATATTTCATTATAAAAAATGGACTTACCCCTCCTATTGGAGAATTAATCAGTGTTTGCCTAAATCAACAATTTTTTTCTATAAAAAAGAAGATTGACAACAACTTATTTATGATGTTTTATCTTTTAGATTCCCTATTGGCCACTAACACCATCCTTAACACCAAAAATTGGTCACATGAGGGAAGATAGATAATCTCTCATTTCTATTCTAAACTACACATATTCAAGTATGGGGACCATATATAATTCATTTGTGACTGTGTGTATCCAACCTTTTTTGAGGCTATTACAAGACTACCCATGATGAGAGTTAGCCCCTTAATAAAAAAGTATGTGGAGATTATTTGGGAACTTTGTTTATATCCTGATTGCACTATAATTAGGATAGAGGGAACCTTATGTTAGTGTCTTAGATTGTTAATCTATGTGCCCACCAAGCTAGCTGAATAAGAGATAGAATACCAATTATTCCATAGAATTGATAGTGTGTGCAAATAAAAGAGGAATGGAATACTCTATCATTTTATTTTAACTATTAGTATAATAGTGCTACAAAATTAGGATAGTGTAGACACCATCTCCAAACACTAGGTCTCTTTTAATTTGTAGCTTGATAATTTAAGGTAGTGGGATCCATGAGATAATGTTGTGAATCATTTTAAGGCTAAGTAAATTAACATAAATTATGAACATCAGCTTGGTGTCCATGACACCATGTATATCTAGGTCTCTCTATTTTCATAGGTCCTATCAAGATTGAAAAAACACAATATCAAGCTTGATTCTATGTTAAAAACATATGAGAATCCAACTAGTGAAATTTGGCTTATGAGTCCTTTGTAGTACCATTTACTACTAGGACCATCTACTAGGCCTCTTCTAGAATAACTAGAGACCCAAATTACATAAAATATAGAGGCACCAAGTGTATAATGTTTAGGAAAAGATAAACTTGAAGAAATACCTAGTGAGGGGGCACCCTCTTCTACCCATCCTAAGAATCTAGAGTCTTTAATTAAAAACATAGATATGATTACATTACATCTCAATGAAATAATGAAAGATGCCTTGGAAGCATTAGATAGTTCTTATGATTCAGATGAAGAGGAAGCTCAAGGAGAATAACCTCAACCCTAAGTTGAGGAAAAAGGAAAATAAAATGGGAAGGATATGGCTTTGGACTTAGTCCCAGTCATTACCCCTCAAAAGAGAAAGGATAAATTAGCATTGGTCCTAGTAGGAACCAAGAGGCCTAAGGAAACCCTCACTCTCCCTTTGAGTGAAGTTAATACATTCAGTGTTAAGAATCCAATTAAAGGTCCAACCATTTCTAAATGGTTTGTATATGGAAAGATACAAAAGATCCCAACACTACACCATCAATGGGCCATCAAAAAGTCTACCAACATAATAATTCATGAGGAACTTAAGCCCTGAATATTGGCTCTGCAACAGAAGGCGAAAGAAATAAAAATGGCTTCCACCAGATCTTTAGGTAACACCCAAATAGAAGTTATAGACCTCTAAAAATGACACACTCTTTAGTAAGTGTCTAATTTAACCCAACCACTACTAGATTAGAAATCATAAAAATAAATAAATCTATGGTAGGTGGAGAGGAATTCACTTTTTTGAAGGTGGAGCCATTTATTGGTTTGAATCTAGTTAGAGTCCAAATACCAAGAGAGGAACTCATCCATGAGGAGGATATACTTGGGTTGGCCAAAGCTCAAAGTTCCCAATTGCAAACTAGCATCAAAGGCCTACAACAATGAATAAAGAACCTTTAGAAGTAGAATGAGGATTTGGAGAAGTAGGCAATTTTATCAATTCTTAACTCAATGATTGATATGTTTGAGAAATCATTACATGACATGTTTAACTCTATAAATTCAATAAAGCTAAGATAGAGTGCACTATACTTGTATGATATAATATCCAAGGGTTTAATCACCTAATGGTAGGGTTATAAGGACAAAATAAAGGATTTGATTAGCATCTTAATAAGGGATAAAATCCCTAGTTTCAAGACTATCAACATTACTCACCTCAACACCATCTTGATCTTGATTTTAAATAAAATCAATGATTTGAGTGCATGTTCCAAATCTTTGGAGAGACTCATCAAAGATGATAAATAAATACTAGATATAATTAAAAAACTCCTAGTGACCATGATTATGAAGCCTTGAAATCTCAGCTCCATGGGAATCATGGAAGATGATGAGTTTAATCACAGAGTCACCTTGGTCATTTAGGAGGTGAGAAATAAAAACCAAGGTAGGTCTAGAGGTGACAAAAATAGGATCATGGATATGATCATAACTAAAAAAATAAGATAGTTGAGGAGAAAAGCATTAAGGAAGCTTTGAAAATAAATGATAGAGACCTAGATGATTTGGTAGATCAAGAAGATAAACTCCTCTTTGAGTCAACTATCAACTTGGATTTAGTTGATGAGCAACATTAAAAGGCAATGAGGCTACTTCAATAAAGCCAGGGGTCTTCATCAACATAGGGTGTACCAATTGGTTAAAGATATTATCTTTTGAGAAAACATTGTAAATTTTGGAAATGAAATATTATTTTGTAAAGGCATGCATAATATGTTAGCATGTTGCCTTAAGGTTAGTATATTTATAAAAGTTTAGTGTATTTTACAAACTTTCTAGAAAGGATAGCTATCCTTTACATTTTGTACACTTGTAAGTCAAGGCAACTGACCGACATGCTTCTTTGAAGCTTATAAAAGGATCATTGTCATTTGTAAAAGGAGAGAGAGTTTTTGAGTTAAAAAAACTAGTGTAAACTTTTAAGAAATGAATACAAGTAGTGAATTCTAAGAAGATTGTTTCATCTTATTTGTTTGAATTGTTATTTAGCTTCTCTCTCAATTTTCTATTCTAGATCTAAAATTTAAATGGTTTTTAAGAATTCTAGATGTGTATTTTTAATACAAGGTTATGTACTAAATGTGTAATCCACACCCCTTATGTGGGCATGCTACCTACATACCAATACTCCGAAGAGGGATCAATCAATATGTAGTTATCCTATTTAATGTGCTTTATGTAATAGTGTGATGCGAATGTAAAAATGCCAAATTGAGAGTGGTTAAGGTGGCTAGGGATTGGTATGAGGGTTTTAGTATGTTTGCAGTTGTGTTGGGTGACTATATGTAGAGAATAGGTAAGTTTTCCTTAGTGTTTTTTTTTATATTCTTGCTTTATTTATAATATTTGTCACCTCCCTTTGTAAATGGCCTTTGAATGGTATTTTATAGGGAATAATTGGTCATGGGTCAAATGTATTTGTGCTAGATCGACATGATTAAGGGTAGGGACTAGATGAAAACAACCATTTTGTCTCAAAGTGAAAATGGATAGGAGCACAAAAAATGGGACACCCTAGGGTCTGAAACTATATTCCAAATATGGTGCTCCTATCCTACAAGCTCAAGACCTAGAGGAATAGGATTGGCCTAGAAAATATAGTCTAGTTGAATTGAAATCATCATTAAATTTTTTTTTGATGACTAGTAATGATAAAAAAGGATGTATATAAGGATCAAAATATCATGCAAAAAGTAGATATAGATAAGGTATCACAAGCCACACTCAAACTAACAATTTAGACATTTTATATGACTACATTTACCCCCCCTTTATTCTAGTGATACAGTAAAGCAAAATACTAGGATAAAGGAAAAATAGAAAGCATACCCAAACTTACCTATAAGGGTGAAGCCCATGAAGATATGTGATGTTGAGTGTGCATAGAGATATCATAGCATGAAGTGTAAATCTATAGAAGAAAACAAGGAGTAGATCAGTTCTTACTAGACACTCTATGTCTAAAATAACAATGTACAAAGGCTAGGTAAAAGAGAGAGGAAGAGAAAGGAATGAATACACCTCACTAGGTATGTGAACCAGTACAAAAAAATGAAAAATGAAAGAGAAGATTAAATAAATGTAATCTAGGATTTGAAAAATAGCAAAATGGAATATTCATAAAGAAGATACAAAGCTCACAAACATGTAAGGTGATAACTCAAGAAGCAAAGGGACCTAGTAAGTTCAACTAGGGTTTGAAAAAAATGATTTTTAAAATTACTATGGTAAATTTTAAAATTTAAATGTGAAATTATAATTTAATATATGCAAAAAAAATATCAAAATATTGATAAAATCAGCAAAGAATTTTCCCTAAGGTTTATAGGGTTTTTATGTGCAAACAAAGTAAGTCGGGTTCACCTAAATGATTTAATATTTTTTGGAATAATAGATTTTTATTCATATTTTAGTTAAGGTTCTGGATTAATAAATGAGTATAAAATATTGAAATAATTACAATCTTGATTTGTATAATTTATCTGTCTTTTTTACCTTTCTAAAAATAGTAATAAATATGGAGAAATATAACTTATCTTGAAACTAGACTAAAATAGTCAATGTAGAACTGGGAAAATGTTATGAATCTAGATCTAGATTTCATTAAAAAAAAGGATATGAGTGCCAAAAATAGGACACCTTGGGGTCAATCACTATAGTCTAATCCTACTGCTATTGTCCAAACTAGTCATATAGACCTAAAACTTTTTGGGTATTTGTGTTGTGCCTGTGTGAGCTTATCTATGAAATATTAAGTGTTGATTCATGATGAAACTTGTTGTATATCTATTTTAATCTTAAAACCCTAACCTTTCATCATGCTTGATAAAATAATCTTTGAATCACTTGAGGAAAGGGGGTTAGTATGTAAGATGTATTAAACATGCAATCCACACCCCTTGTGTGGGTACACTCCCTACATACCAATACTTCGAAGAGGGATCAAGACATATGTAGTTATCCCACCTAATGTGCTTTATGTAATAATGTGATTCAGATGTAAAAATGCCAAATTGAGTGTGCTTGAGGTGGCTAGGGACTAGTATGAGGGTTTTAGTGTGTTTACAACTATGTTGGGTGATTATATGTAGAGAATAAAGAAGTTTTCCTTAGTGTTTTGTTTATATACTTACTTGATTTGTAAGATTTTTCACCTCCTTTATAAATGAGCTTTGAGTGGGATTTTATAGGGAATAGCTGGTCATGGGTTAGATGTATTCATGCTAGGTTGACACAATTAAGGATAGGGATCAGATGAAAATAACCGTTGGGGCTCAAAGTGCAAATAGATAGGAATGCTAAAAATGGGACACCTTATGGTCTGATGCTATAGTCCAACTATGGTGCTCCTATCTCATAGGATCAGGACCTAGGGGAATAAGATTGGTCTAGGAAATATAGTTTGGCTGAGGTGGAATAATCATTTTAAAGGTTCAAGATGACTGGTAATGAGAAAGAAGGTGTCTAGAAGGGTCACAAGAGAATGCAAAAAGGAGTTATGGATAGGGTGTCATAAGCCACACTCAAACTAACAATTTGAATATTTTATATGACTAAAAGTTGATAGTTTGTGTAAATTCTATATTAGTTTAATGTTCTTGGGTTTATTTCAATTTATTTTCTTTGCATAAGGATATATATATGTTATTTGATTACATTAGTAAATCTTTAAAGTAAAGCTAGCTCTTACTTGTATTTATTCATATTATCCTTAAATACTTTCTTGGTGTGTGGTAAGATTTGGGTGTATGATATTTCATGTTATACATTGGTTAAATTTATGTCCAATTGGAATTTAAACTTTGTCATGATGTTTGAGGTAAAGATTATTAGCTTGTTTTCTTTCTTTCTGCCCTACCCTTCCCTTTTTCTCCTTTTTTACTAGATTACTACAACTTAAAACCATTATGAATATTCATTTTAGAATAGTCTTAGATTAGAATTTGATCATAACCCACTGACATCAATATAGATTACTACATCTTGTGAAAATATTATTAAGGACCAAGGTGGATCCCAACCACCAAGTTTTATAAATATTATGGAATAGTTTTCTTGCTCTATCATTATTTCCTCATAGGTGATTAATCACCATAACTTGTAACTCATGCTCTAAATTATTTGAATTCTAAAATGAGAAGTGTTTCTTAAACACTACGAGCACTTGTGATACACTTAGAAGAATCAACAAGAAACATAGTAACATTTAAATATAAATGAGACAAGACTTCCAATAGTGCATAATCCCAACACAACCAATCTATAAAAGGTTTTTAAACTAAGATAATCATTAGTACCAACTCATAATTGCACATGCCATATGCAACCAAAAATACATAAGAGTTAAATCTAACCATAACATTAATAACACAAGGTTACAATATAATGAATATAAAAATGTACTAGAAATGGATATCACAATAACAATAAAGGTAGTGTTACAACATAAACATTAATGTTAATGAGATTAAGACAAAAGGATATTTAGAATTTCATTTATCAACACATAAGCTAGTTTATATCAATATAATTACAAATAAGGCACAACCACAAAACTATAATTACAATAATATTGGAAATTAAGCCAAAAAAATAATTTCTATATGCCTCCATAAGTCATTATTACAAGCTAACAAATCCATTAATCTCACTACAAAAAATATATCTCTTATTTTGGAATCAAGATCAAATGAAAGATTTCAATGACCCTAATGATCCCATCTATGAGGTAGGAAATATCCCTATCCACCCAAAAAATTAGTCTGGGGATGCAAGGAAATATATGAAATCTATCCTATAAATATTTAAGAAAATGAAACCAAAAGATCATGGGTGAGACCATGTCCACCAAACCTAGGACTCAACAAATAGTGACAAAAATGACTCAAGTTAAAAAAATACACAATATAATTCCACACCACTACTAAATGCATTCTTGGTTTAGTTTCAATTTATATCTATATGTCAGATTTTACATATAAATTAAAAATCCCTCCATAAAGTGGAAATAACTTTCCACTTTTCATTACTTTGCATTTAGTCAATAACCAAACAATAAAATATGACAAAAGTACACTTAGAATCCTATGCTAGGGTTTTTCCCTTTGTAAAAATGGAATGGCCAATGGTTCATACTTTTAATAAAAAACTTAGAAACCTAAACACACTTCAGGTGCCATCGTATTCACAAATCAAATGGAAAAATGAAAATGGAAAGTGCAAAATATAAACTCTTATTACTGTAGAATTTTAAAAAAATGAAAGAGAGTGAGTGAGAGAGAGAGAAAGGTCAAGGTTTGAAAATTAATTTTCAAACTAGATCCATGTAAGTTTCTTCCTCTATTTTTTTTCTTTATTTCTTTCTTTCTCCTTTATTCTCTTTTTCCAATATTCAATATCTCTTTTCCCACTTCCATTTACCTTCTCTTTTTCCATTTCCAAATCTATGTTTATGCCACTCATACATAACATGCATCATGGTTAAAAAAATTAACTAGGATCTTCAATACAATTGAATCCCAGTCACGGTGAGCCATGGAACCCAAGGTTCCCTTAAAAATTTATATCATTTGACCAAGACAAAAATGATGGCCCATTGGAATAGTAACACTTTTCCAAGTCATAATTCAAATTATTTTAAAAAAAAACCTAATCATTTAAATATGATAAATGTTTCCCATACAATTTAAATTCATGGTAATACTTACCATAACCCCCTTCATGTGTCTTATTCAAATATAATGTTTCAAAATTAGAAACCAGTAATGGTCCCCTCAATGGTCCACTTTAGTGTCTAGAACAAAGTTTCCAATGCATTTACTTTCCTTCAAAAAGGCTTTCAAAACCAAGATAGAGTTAATGTATAGTAAGTTTACAAAACCCAATATATCACATCTTAGAACATTAACACTTTACAATAGCACAATTGGCCACATGACAACGATGACTACCTATAACACATAATTTACTCATACAATAATAACATAGTATGATGTCATATAACTGACAACGTGTGGCTTAGTTGACATATTGATCTTTCATATTTACATTTTTTATTTTTTTACCTATATATGAGAGTAATGATGTTAAAGTGGTCCTTTTAGGTGTATATCTATCTCATATGTCAATCATCAATTACAATCATGAAGTGATGTCAATAGTACCATCATATAAAATAATCATAAAATCATACCATGATAATATAAAAAACTAAATAAATAAAGATAGAACAATATTATTAAACATCAATAGGATAAATTAGATGTATTAAACCATGTTCCATCTCATAAAAAATAACAATGGCACAGAAAAGTAGTGAAATAGTCAATAAAATCATAGTCTTCCCAAGCTAGACATGACAATATGACCAACAAATGAAAATGAAAATATATGGATTAGAAGGTTACATGAGGATAGTTACCTTAGACTAAAGGGTTTTAATGTGTTAAAATGGTGAGTATTTAATATCAAAAACCCCAAGGGAGAGAATAATGTGAAGTATTATATGAGGATTGTTTGAGACCTAATAAAACAAGGATCAAATAAAATGAAATTAAACAAGGCATTGATGTGGATAGCATTATTTGGGCATACATACCAGATAAAAAAAGGGAAAGGTAGATATATTAATATACATGAAAAAGGACATGAGGCCACTAAATCATATCTCGCACTACTTGAATATTGTAATGAATGCTAAGTTGAATCTATTTAAGATCATAAATTAATATATGATATCAAACTGTTATGGGATGTCAATTTCTTAAGTTTTCTACTCCAAATAATTCTTCAATAAGTTGACCTTACATTTTTACTATATTTTTTAATATGAATTTAATATTGAATTTATTTCATTTAATTATTTTTCATACACGTGGAATAATTATGTTAAGACCATAATAATGTAAATGTATTGTTTATTAAATATGAGTGGACAATTAATATTTATTTTATAAAATTATTTTTCATAATTGTTGAACTAAGAATATATTTAAATTAATGTTTAATTATGTAATAAAAATATTTTTCAAACTGTAGTTACTAGCATTATTCTACTTAAGTTCATGGGTTATGTACCAGTAGTGGTACATCATAAGTTGTGGGCTTCATACTTATTGATGTGTGTTTTAAGAACATGACAAAATCTAGTGAAGAAAGAAAGTGAGGCTTGTGAAGTGTTAAACTACAAGGAAATTATTTAAAATTTAGGTTTAGGTCCAAAAACTTCTAAATGATTTTATATGTAGTCCACAAATGTGTTGAACCTTTATCTTTGATTAATCTTTCCTTCACATCTACATCTTACCTACACATTATAAACAAATATAAAATAGTTAAAGAATTTACATCAAATATATTGATTTTAATAATTATAAAACATTGGAAGAGAACACTTGGTAATAATCATGAATCCACATAGTCATGAAGGCATCTTTTGTTCTCAAAGTGGCATTAAAAAAATGCACATCCATTTAAACTTTAATTCCAATTTATCTCTCCATATTTCCACCTTTACTTGTTCATAATATGCCAAAAATACTATGATAATGCCATGAAAACAAATAAACCACATATAATGTTTTAATCATAAATTTGATAGAAAACTGAATACATGTGGCAATAATAATAGGATCATGGGGTCATAAATTCATTGAATCTCTCGAAACAAATCCTAAACTAAAATTAAAAGGGCCATCCATGGACATGTTAATTTATGGATTTCACATGAGACTGTGAATGGGTCCATTATTCATGAATGTATCATGTATTTATTGGCATGAAACTAAATGGGAAATTTTATTTAAAACATATTAGTTTGGTCACAAAGTAATTAATTATTTCACATATCCCAATACATAAAACATGAAGTTCTATTTTTTTTTATAACTATGTGTAAACCACTTGGGTTTTATAAGAGTATAATGGGAAGTTTTTTTGGTTAATGAAAAAGTGTTTTCCAATAATTATATATGGTGTAAGTATGTTTTTTATTGGTGCACTAATATTTGTAAATATTACATGGCATGATGTGATTGGTTAATATATGGTAAAACTTAGATAAATACTAAATAGTATTATAGCAACCATAATTAGGTAATAATATGACAACTATGGGACATTATGTGATCAAAACCCATTTTAATTATCAAACCATGCTCAAATATTGGACCATTTCCCCTAAATATGAAATTATACATGAAAAAATAATTAAGATATAATTTAAATTTTTCCACACTAGATAGAATCCAATAATATCTATATTGGAATTAAATATCACACTAGTTAAAACCAATAATATAAATATTTAATATGATATACCCTAGCTAAAAACCAATAGTAACAATATATAAATCTAAATTGAATAATTATCAAACCTTAAATAGAAATACTATGAGTCTAGATTCTTAAGAATATATCAAAATAATGAAATGATGGTTTACCATGCACTCAAATATGAATTTATTTATTACCCCTTTCTTATCCCATTCACTTATAAGGTGATATAATTCATTACATGACATGAAATATATTCATTTAAAAATGGGTTCAATGGCTATCATCATATTTACATTGCAAGGTAGGATCATAAAATATGACCTTTTCAACATAGTGGGGATTATTTTCCTACAAGGTAATGCCTTTTTGGCTTAAAAATAAAATGTATGTCTTCTCTAGAGCCATGGTCACCATATTTTATGAATCCAGCCATGATTTCATAGAGTTTATTTTGATGATTTGTAGGTATTCACATTGTTCAAAGAATACTTTCTCCAAGATATGATTAATTTTGTAAAGGTATTGAGCACTAATAGTCACTTTGAATCTAAATAAGTGCACATTCTTCACATTAGTTAGTGTGCTAATTGAATATATGGTATGTAGAAAAGGAAATTTAGACTATCAATCCAAAATCATAATCATAATAGGGATTAAGACACTAAATAATCCTTTTGATTTTTTATCACTTACATCCCACACAAGATATTATAACAAGTTAATTCATAGATATGTAACTATCACATAATATCTAGAGAAGTTACTAGATACGATAAACATGTTTGACTAGACTTCAAGATGCTAGAATAAATTTACATAACCTAAGTATTGATTGGTCATGACTCTAATTTTTGTATTTCCAAATTAGAGAAATGAATTTCATTTTCATGTGTATGCATCCAAATCAAAAATTGGATCTATACTTTTACAACCAAGAGAAGGATAATTAGACCATACAATAAATTTTACAATTAACAAGTTTTTTGTGGATTAGAAGAACTAGAAAATAATAATAAGAGAAATCCTAGCCATAATATTGACACTATAGTTTTTTTGACATTACTGTTAGGCTATTCCATTTTCTTTTCACATATCACAAAACATTGTGATTCTTGGTGAATAAACCACTATTTTTAGGTAGGATTTTTACATGATTAATAATTTTTAAATAATATCATTTTTAAATCACTGTGAATCTAGGAAAGGAAAATGTAGGGATATATCATCTTAGATACATACAAATATTTGATGAGATATATTTCTTGAAAGATGACTCTTTATATACACATATATTAAATTTAATTTAAATTCTATAATAACTAGAATAGGTCATAAATTTATTAAAAATGGTGCATTTATAGAGACTATATAGATCAAGATAAGAAACAACTAGTCATAATGTCCCTATCATTCAGTATCATCAATGTATTTATATATAAGTTTGATAAGATGAGTTCCTTTTCATAATGGATTTTGATCATAAGTGACCTCATGTATTAGATGAATCCCATTAACATGTAGTGGGAGATAAATTCTTAGATGAATTGATTATGAGGAGGATACTATAGGGTGTGTTATGTTAGGATATGGTGTTTTAGGATGCATACCAGGTTAAAAAGTAGTGTGTGAATATACTTAAATATGGTAATAATTAATTGACAGTGACAAGTTTGATACAAACTTACCAAACATGACTTGACACCATAATCAAGGTTATAATTCACCATTCAATCACACTTACATGTTATCTTATGAATTAATCATGCCTTTCTATTATTACACACCTATAAAAAAATCATCTTCTATTTTAAAATTACTAAATATCTTACATAAACATCTCCAAAATCTCAATGTAGTCCACCTATACACAGGTTGGTTCCATCAATTTCACTTCATAACACTATTTAATACCAACTTGATCTTGTTATAACCAACCCTCTCCCAACAATAATTAAATTTAAAATGCAACCTTTCCTTAGGGTTTCCCATTTTCCTAGTGTATTAGTTGTGTGATAAATTACCTAATTGAAATCATATAAACAAATTAAGGTCTAATTTAAAAAGGGCTTAGTAATTATTTGGTACACATATATACACTATTACACATTGGGAAAATATACCTTATTCATCCCAAATTATGAGTCTATCACTAAGAACAGTCACAAGACAAGTCTTAAACACTCTAAATCCAAGCCAAAGTAATCATTTTCATGTATCAAATCCACATCATTGGCTATATATATATATATATATATATATATATATATATATATATATATATATATATATTGAAGGATCATACTTGTATAATCACACTAAGTGTGAGAATTATGTGTGACTTGATTTCTTTACTCATATTATAAAATACAAAGAGATTATTAAATAATCAAATGAGGGTGATTGGGCTTAACACAACCCATTACAATATCCTAGTTTATGTAGGTTTATGTCCATTGCAAGTATACCTAGGGTTTTAAGGAAAATGGTACTTATTTTTAGAGTTATGCACATCATCAAGGTTTGGGATCACACATAAAAATAATACATAGGCAACAAAAGGTGATTTTATAGTCATAATCACTCATTTATTTATAGGTTGATGTTGACCAACATAGGTAAATATTGACCATTGATACATACCTAGATTAATAGAACTGACCTTATACAAACAAAGATATAGTTATTGAACCTAAAAAATCACAAGCCTACTTTCAGTTGATATCCACTTTTATAATATACTCACATTCAGATAGTCACCCAAAAATATAATTATTTGTCAATTGGTTTTACTTACTATATTTAACACATGTCACTTACTGAATCATTGCAATTAGTTTCAATATTTTTCATTGAGATGCATGTATGAATTCCATATATATTAATATGAATTATTCTACATGTTTCTATCATTTCAAGGTTAGTATTTATTACATTAATCCAAATTAGGGTAAAACATATTGGTGAACCCATACACATATTGAACCATGGTGAACCCTAGGTTTCCCCTAGGGTTTCATCTTTTTATTTTTTTAGGTTTTGTATCTTAGGGTTTCAAATCTTAATTTTGGTTTCAATACACACAAAAAAATTCACCTTTTAAAGGATGCATGTTTTTTCCTAGGGTTTTAGATCTTATTTACTATTTCCATACACAAACATATCTTCATATTCAACCCTATATCTTCATCATGATTCCCTCTTTCTAAGGTTTCATATTTTAGAATTATAGTTTTATTTTTATACCTAATTCTTAACCATTCCCTAATAATACAAATTAATCACGACCATCATGAATGAAAAATTTGGGTTAATAAAAGGCAAGAAGGAAGTCTTTTCATATTATTTTACATGGATAGTGTATCTCATTTGGATCAATTATTTAATAAAATGGGTTAAAAATATTGAACCTAAATACATCAATAAGGCTAAAATTAACAATGGAAAATCCCAAGCCTTTCTCAAATCATACTCTTGTAATGTCTAATCAAGGGTATTTTTTTACTATTATATGATAGAGGGCATGCATGGAATCATTAATTTTCATTACTATGGATTATACAATGCCTAATATACACCTTATTGATGGACTTATTAATATTGGGATTGATAATATCCAAAAAATAACTATTAAATATCAACTAGATGCCATGGATGATCAAGAATTTATGAAATATTTTAACATGAAACCACATCAAATTTATGCAATGTTATATATATATATATATATATATATATATATATATATAAAATAAGGCTAAAATTAACAATGGAAAATCCCAAGCCTTTCTCAAATCACACTCTTGCAATGTCTAATCATAGGTTTTTTTTTACTATTATATGATAGAGTGCATGCACGGCCTCATTCATTTTCATTACTATGGATTATACAATGCCTAATATACACCTTATTGATGGACTTATTAATATTGGGATTGATAATATCCAAGAAACAACTGCTAAATATCAACTAGATGCCAAAGATGATCAAGAATTTATGAAATATTTTAACATGAAACCACATCAAATTTATGAAATGTTTATACACACACACACACACAAATTTGATTTTTTTTCATGTTAAAATATTTCATAAATTATTGATCATCCAATTATTTTTCTCATATCTTTATATATGTATGCATGTACACACACACACACACACACACACACACACACACACACACACACACACACACACACACACACACACACACACACACACACACACACACACACACACACACACACACACACACACACACACACACACACACACACACACACACACACACACACACACACACGCACGCACACACACACACACACACAAAAAAAAAAATTACCAAAGCTATCACATCATGTGTTTAGACCTGAACTATTGGTATTATCTATATGCCTACACCTCCAATGACATAAATGGTATCCACTCAAGGTTTGTGGGAATTATGAAGCCTCTAATATATTTATATACCTATTCTTATGCAGTAAACCTTTACCCCTTCCATGATGAATACACTTGTTCCATTACCAACCTTTCATACTACACATTTCCTTGAGTATAGTGTTATAAATATACATTCTACAATTATTACATATAGAGAAAGGTACATCAAGATTTAGTCATTCAATTAATTCACATGCCATGCCGCATAACTACTTATTCCCTGAGATAAAAACCTATCCTTAAATACTAATATTTTTAGCTCCTAAGCTTCCATTATATTAAGGTAAAATTTATATTAATCATCACCTTATATCATTCAACATAATATTATTGGACTATGAATACAATTACAAACTATTAACCAAGCTAATTCTAGGAAGCCTCAATAACTATGCATTGCGATGGTTCTAATATCTACCCCTAAAATATATAAGATAATTCAACCCCTTGGTTGAAAACTTCACATCAACTTTTTCCATTAATGTTGATGAGAACCTATCATATACACAAAATTCTAAACTCAAACAAGGTTCTAATGAAATAATTAATGACTATGTAGTTTAGTACAAGACTATGATAGCCAAGATAATCAATGTTATGGATGACAGTCAAATAAAATATATATTCAAGTAAATATTTCTCATACCAATCCATGATTAAATTATATTCAATAAATTAAAATCCTTTGATGACCTATTCCATAAAATTAGGGATATAGAAGACAAGCCAATAACTTTGAACAAACTCAAATAAACATCCAGTCCTAAATCTACTTTAAAAACAAAGTTTTAGATTAAAATAGGTTAAAATTTTAAACCAAATAATAAAAATAATGAGGAAAATATTACATTCAATTTAGTGTCACAACCTACAAACCAACTATAAGGGACAATTCCACCAAAGAGGCAATTTTCAAGATTACCATCACCTCCTAATATACCACTAAATAAACTAATTGATTACATCCTTATCATAAATTTTCCTCCATAATATATTTATCTAAACATGCCCACACCATGTAACTATGAAAATAATGCATATTTTTATTATCATCAAATTATGGGGTTTTCAATGAATAACTACTTAAAACTGATACATAAGATAAAAGATCTCATAAATGATAAAACTTTCAACTTTGGGTATCCCTAAAATACAATCTAAACCATAAAAAAAACAAATTAAAAAGATATGTATCTTTAAAAAATGAAAAAAATATAAACTAAGGACAATTTAGAGTTACATTATAAATACAACATACACCCTCCACCTATGACATATGATCATCTAATAGATGTTATTATTGGTGCACTTATCAATACTTCACCACAATGACCTTTGATAATATTTAATGCAATAATATAGTGGATAAGATAGATCAAACCATGCAATTTATTCAAAATAATATTAAATTCCATCACCTAATGATAAATAATGCAAGAAAATATGATATGTATGGCATCATACAAATCCTATAATGCCTTCACATGATATTTAAAATGGTCAGAAATGAATTGGATGACTATGTTGACACTAATATATATATCAATAAAATAATCATCGCTTCTACCTATCATGAAGGCAAAATTGGAATCATACCAATTTAATTGTAAAATGCCTAAGAACTAGAAATATTAGTGTAAAGGCGAACAAAGGTAGTCTAAAATTTCAGAGTATTTTTTTTTCAAAAAAATCAAATAAACTTAAAAAGATATAATAAATTAAATAAATTATCAAAATAATATCAAATTTATAGGATAAATTAATTTAAAAAAATCACTTCTTAATATCAATCAATACTAAATAATATTCCATTATATTTAAATCAGATAGTAGTATAATATTTATAATTAAAAATATCCATTATCATATTCACTTCTAATCCTTTCTCACTTTCATATCATTCATCACTTTTATATAATTATTAAATTTATATATTCAATAATGTTATTTTATCAATAAAAATGTGATACCTATGGAGTAGGTATCCTCTTGAAGAGTCAAAATAAAATACTCTCAAAATATAGAAGCTACTTCATGATATTTATCAGTTTTATTTCTTTATTTATCTATCTTGCTATTTTAGATCATCTACCTCACTTACATATGATCAAGTCTCAAATTAATTTCCAATTCTCACATACTCAATTTAAAAGTGTTTATCATTGACCAAATATCTAACAAAATTATGTTTGAATTCAATATGCTTGGTTCTAGCATGGAAAACTTGATTCTTGGATAATTATATTGCCTCATTATTATCACCAAAATATGTGTTGGCTCAAGTTAATCCTCTCTAAAATAAACTAAGAGTATTCTAAACCATATTCCTTGTTTTAAAGTTTATGTATGGGCTATATATTTAGCTTTAGTAGAGGATAAAGAAAATGTAGCTCATTTATTTGATGACCATGAAACTAACCCACTTCCCAATGTGAAGTAATATCCTAAAATTGACTTCATGTCATCAAGATATCCTCCCCAATATGAATATGTGTATCTCATTATACATAATGAAATTTATATTCTAAAATTAATACCATGATTATAAGTAGCTCTTACATATCTAAAACTTATCTTTATTGTTTGTAAATGTTTGAGTGGTGGTTTTCCCATAAATCTAGAAACAAGTGAAACACCATAGCTTATATTGGGTCTTGTCATAGTACAACACATCAAACCTCCCACCATAATTTTAAAAATATTTTCATCATTTCAAGGACTCCAATCTCTCTCATTATTTATTCTACACTTACAATTGGAGTGTCCACAGGCTTAAAATATTAAATATTATATTTTTTAACATGTCTTGAGCATATTTGGCTTGATAAATGAATACTTCCTCTTTCCTTTCATGGAATTACATGACAATAAATTTATTCATAAGTCTAATATCAATCATCTCAAATTATGATTTATTATCTTCCTTGAAGCTAATAAACATCTCTATAGAGCTATATGTAAATATCAAGTCATCTACATAGAGAAAATCATATAACACATTAGAATAAAATGTTTGTATGTAAATAATTGGTTCATTTTTAATTATTACAAAGTATTGATCCAATAATCAGCTATCAATTCTTGAGTACCAAGCTCCTGGAGATTGATCTAGCCCATAAAGATCCTTATTTAACTTATATACCCAAAACTCTTTACCCTTTACCTCAGAACCTTGTGGTTGATTGACATATATTAACACACTCCATTTAATAATGCAATTTATACATACATTTTGTGTATTTTACATCCTTTATGAAAATATATAGAAATCATTATTCTTATAATATATTAAAGTGCCACTTGTGCATAGGTTTTGTTGATGTGGGTTTTATGTACACCATAGTCGAACGAGGTAGCCTCTAAAATTTTAGGATCTCAATGGAGGTAGACTGCACTCTAGGGATGAGTTTCAGGTATGTAATTTATTACAACCTATTGATGAAATAATGGGTAGGGCATGTAAGTTGTTGACAAGGTTTTTGGATGGAGGTGTGGTTCCTAATAAGGGTATTGAATCTCTATGTGAGTTAGATGGGCATTTGGATTCTAATCTAAAGTGGGTAGATCTAAAAAAAACTCAAAAAGGAGGGAAGGGTAAGGTAGAAAATAAAACTTCTATGGTTTTTAGGAATCACTTCCCTGGCTAGTTTTGAAAAGGACAAGTGCTTTCAAAACCTATGCCTATTGCTAGTAGCCGTTGCACACACACAATCAAACATGGCTAAGAAGTCTAAGGAGATAAAGAAGTAGGAATTCATAGGCCTCAAACAAAGTTTTCTCCTTTTAGTGTAGCTATTACACACCCTTAATTAGGAGATTATGGCTCAAGCTAGTGAAGTATCTTAGGTAACTTTTACACCCACAAAAAAAATACATCTAAGAAAGTACTCATGCACAATCATAATTATGAATCAATCAATTTAATTATCCTAATCAATATAATTCACCAATATTTCAATTATTATTTCACATTTATAGATTAGTACATCAATAAAAATAATCAAGAATCTATTCACATATTTTTCACACTAAAGATTATTGAAACATACAACCAAAAAAATAACTAATTACACATAAATTGGAAATAAAATATAAAAACACAATCACTGATGATCAAAATTTATGTTGCTCCTATATTCAAAAATTTTCTCACCAAAATCCAAGTTGGATTATATTTTTTTATATAGACTTGGGGAAGGGGTTGCCTTATCCTCCAAGTTCATGCAAGGTCATTACATGTGATAGTCAGAGCTTGAGTTCTAAATGTTTTTTAAAACTATAAAAGGGTCTAATTATAGTTATCAGTTTAAAATAGCCTTTGTAAAAGCTATGTAATATATGCATGTGTATAAAGGAACTTTTTACAATTATAGCTCAAACTGAATGATAATACTTCCTTTTATAGGTTGTGAGAATAACCTATTGATATTTTAGATTATCCACTTTCAAGTAGAACTCAAACATAATTACCACTTTACCAATGCTTTAGAACCAATGACACTATTATTGTCTATGACCAATCTAAATTAAACTATGCATTATATGCTCACCCATGACTTTATAGAATATCCTTTTGGAAGGATTTACAGGGTCTTAACTTGAAAGAATTGATAGTGTTCACTTAATTTTTTTATAGGTATAATCCACTAAGAGGCGTGGGGGGGGGGGGGTGAATCAATGGTGGAAAACAATCTTATTCAATTTCCAAAACATTTCAAATACTTAAGAATTCAATATAATCATTCAAGAAACATACAAATCATTCATAGTAGTGAATAATGAACATTATGTAGGATCAAATACACAACACAATATCTACATGGGAAACCCTCTTGGGGAATAAAACCTTATCTTAAGCCTACAAACACATGGACTACTATCCTATAAGATGATCATAAATATGAGATTGATCAAGTCCTTCTAATCAAGAACCTTGGTTAAGTTCTTATGACCTAAGGCCTTTGGTGAAATAGTATTTCCAAAAGGATCACCCACCCTTAAGATGATCAATTCCTTATAACCTACAACCTTTATCAAGTCCTTCTAACCAAAGGTCTTTAGTGAAACCCTTTTTCACAAGGAGAAACTACCCTTAAGGAAGATCAAGTCTTTTAGACCCTCCCTAAAAATAACACTTCCACCTTAGAATTGATGTCTTTAACACTTCGTTATGGACCTCTAATTATCTGACAACTACACAAACTCTCTTTATAACTCATACTAGCCTCTCACATAGGCATTCCATAATCTCTCTCCTTCTTCACTCAAACAGTCCTCATATGCACACTCATATCTCTTCACACAAATTAAAACTATAAGAACACTATACTATCATAAAAAACATGATCTATTGATCATACTCATAGTAATTAATCTCCTCTACTCATCAACCCAATAACTATGCACTCTCACTCTCCTCTCCTTTCCTTCACTCTCTAACTCTCTCACATATAAGTCTCTATAAAATCTCTCCCTTGTCTCTTGCTCACAAGTCTAGAAATCACCATCTTTGATTTGACTATTTATATATCATACTTAATAATCAACACCTTGGTTGGCCATAACACCTATGGGTCACCTTTAAGTAGCTACACCTTGTAAGAAGGCCCTTTTAGCTCTTATAAGTCTCATGGATACCTATTCACCCATTTAACACACCATCAAGAAAAAAAACACAAGACCACTTTTATAAACATGGTTCCACTCCTTATGTCCCATTCAACATCCTAAAATGATCTTAGTCATCTTATCTCACCTCTATGTATGCTCAAACAACTCAAACACTGACCTTATATATACGAACACCATTATCAAACATATAATCAACTTCTTAAGCATTATTCATAACCAAGATAGATTTATCACACCTCCAAAATACTTATAGAGAATCCTCATGGAGTCTATAACACTCCTTAATATCCAATTCATCAAGATATATCTAAAAAGTATAAAAATAAGCTTGAAAAATCTTCTTGGGTCACTTGAAGAACATGCAAGAACATATAGTCAAATTGGAACCTTAATATTTTTTATTGTACACACTTTTACATATTCAAATTAGGTTTATTAGATGCACCATGGAGTCCTCATCATCTTTATTTTTTATATCACTGATAAATTCAACTTCTATCAAAATATATGGACAAAATATAGATATCTAATTTTTCCCTATGTTAAATTAAAATATTTGAATGATAATTGTCACAGTTAAATTTCAACCACTTTGCTTGTATCTTGTGTCCTCACTACTTTGATAAAATACACACCATTGATATTTTCCAAAATTTAATACATAGGCATCAATACTCAAACATTAAATAAATGATATTTGACCTCATCTTGTGTAATCTAGAAACTTTGACTCAATGCACTCTGTCGATCTCTATAGATCAATCAAGTCTTTAACTAACAATGCTCACCATTTGATTAATCTGTATGATCACATACTCATAATTGATATTTATCCTTTACCTTTTCTTAAATGTTAAACATCATACACCTATATTCATATCACTACTTCTTGAGTTATTAGAGCAATGTGCACCATCGATCTTGATCAAACTTTAAATTGTGTAAAAATGAATATGGGAAACTTGTTCATTTTCTTGAGTAACCATTTTTCAACCTTAATAACTTTTTATGCACTTAGATGCATGATCTCAAATTTGGACCATATGTTCTCCTTACATAGGAGAATCCAACCATGTATCAAAATACTCCTAAAACCTTTATACTTGTGAGATATAACTCCATTAAAATTCCTTCTCAAAATATTTAGCCACAAAGCCAACTATGTAAAAAACTTGCTTGGGATGGAAAATTTGAACAAGCATATCTTTCGATGCACTTCATCCCATGATTTGAATTTTAGTGAAAATTAACTAGGATCAAAGTTGAATAAACCTATATGATCATTTTTTATTGACAACTTTAAACATGAAATATATAACATCATCAAAATGCCTACTCAAATTTTATTGTCACACACAAATTTGGCTAAGTATGGAAAAACACAGTCAAACTACTTGGGAGCCCAACTTTGCACAAGCATATCTTTTGTCACCTTACATTACATGATCTAAAATTTAGTGAAAATAAAATAGGAAAAAAAATAAATACACCCATATGATCATTTTTCCTTGAAACATCCACATATGTGAGATACGCCACCATCAAAATGCTTACTTAGATTTTTTGCCACATTGTAAATTTGGCTAAGTATGGGAAAACATGTCAAAATGCTTGGGATCCCAACTTTGCACCCACATATCTTTTGATGAGTTACATTGCATGACCTAAAATTTTTTACTTAAGAACCAGGAATAAAATTAAATAAACCCATGTGACCATTTATTTTTGACTCATCCACACATGGCAATGACAATGTCATCAAACTTCCTTCTTAGAGTTTTTGCCATTATACCCAAACTATCTAGATGAAAATTATGGACTACCAGATGAATTATACTTATGCACATAAGATATAAAATCATATTTGATCACTAATATGACCCATTTCACATTCTCAAATCACCATAATCATCCCTAAATCTCTGTAATCATGACAAAACTTAAGATCAACCAAGCCAACTACAAGCACTTTAGAATAAGCACATTGCACCCTTTTTCGTTGTTACTTAGGATATCAAATAAATTCATCCACTCACTAAGAAACCTTCATGAAATCACTAAAAACTCTCCAAAACTCTCCCCCTTTATCATTGATGTCAACAAACATCATATATAGCAATATACAGCTCACCTTCTCTCTCTTCAAGCACTCCCACAATAGAAAATTTCTCCCCCTTTGATGCAATGACAATGTGGGCACCAATTAATCTTGAGGACCTAAAAAGACCATAATTAGGAAAGGAACATATTAAAAATGTGATAAAATATCCCCCTTACCTTGAGCCTACCTTTTCTTACCTTGACAAACTTCCTCTTGCTCCATACCAACACTTTTCTTCACAAGCACAACAACTAATGAAGATAGAACACATAAAAACACTAAAATCTAATAAATCTCACCAAGAAACATTTGAGAGGGACTCCCATTAATAACTCTAATCCATTACATAATTTGAGCATATTCAGATCTCCACACACCATGAATAACCACCACACATGCTTACTAGCCTTCTCTCTCAAGACACTTCCATGACCACCAACAAATCATCATATTACTCATCAATTAGGAAACATGATCTAAACCAACTTGAGAACTCAACCTAAAACATTCATGCTTTTTTCTTTTGGAGAAATTAAACAAAATCACTCTTCTTCTCACTAGGCCTATCTAGTCCTCTTGTAGCCCTACCCAAAACTTAAAGAGCCCATAAATTTTATTAGACACACATTCTAGAACTAAATCTTCATATCTGGAGCACTCTCATATTCCCCCTTAATCAAACCCATTTTCATCACCAATATCATCATCTGTGACATACTTCCTTCACAAACCTGATAGCTAAATAGGCCTCCAACTTGAAAAAAACTTGAGAACCACAAACCTTAAAATCTATGTGAATATTTATTTGAAAATAATTTTTTCCCATTCTACATATTAAGAAGTCTCAGAGCTCAACTCATAAAACAAACTGCTTTTCTAACATAGCCCAAAACCTTAAAAACTCAAAACCAAAGTAAAAAAACTTCCTTCTAGTCAACACACACCTATAACACTTATTTCACACCTAGAGGCACACATCACACACTTATGGACCAAGATTTGAGCTTACACACCATTGGGAACATAGACTTCCTATAACCCATTTTAGGCCTGCTTACCCTTAAGCCAAAAACTAAGATAATTAAGAATAATAAAAAATATAGAATTTGCCTTCAACATAGATTTAAAACACAAAATCACTTGAAGAGCATCACAAAGAAGTGTATATACCTTTATGAGCATCAAAATATTCTTGACATTTACATCAAACTTATTAAGCCACTTGGAACCCCTCATTCTGACTCTGTACTACAGCTCCATAAACCAATAGAGTAAAATCATGAAGTTATTTATTTCCCTTAACTAAAATACCTTATAATAGAAAAATAAGTCTATTTTAAAATTGTAATTATGATCTTGATCACAAACACTTGCTTCTCCACTAAAATGAGTCTCTTAAGAAGCATAGACAAAGACCTTCTCTTCACCACAATGTTCTACCATGGTGTGAAACCAGGAGTTGCCCATAACTCTGCATATTCCTTCTCCTCCTTGGTCTTTTGATACTTATATTTATTATTCCTCTTATTAGGATTAAGATAAAAAACCTCCTCAAGAAGTATAACATTCTCCTTTTCTTCTATGATTGGATTGATAATACATGGAAACAACATATATTCATGACATACCTTTTCTTCTGTAGAATTTTCCATGTAGCTTTAAACCTCATCACTAGGTATAGAAAATTGATGTTATTTGAATGAATCTTTATCAAAAATATTAATATATTCACTTGGATCCATACTTACCTTATAACTATTCTTAACCGATACCTTGGTCTTCTCCTTGAGCTTAGTCTCTTCATTCTCAACATGAGTAGACAATGAAACCTGTTGGGACTCTTCAACTTCTGAAGAATTTTCCACCATAGCAAACATATCACTTGGACCTATAGACTCATCATGATTTATAATTATCACCTTTGGTTTCCATGAGTTAACTTGCCTTATTCCTTGTATTCTTGGATCTTGATTGAACCTTTTCTGACTTCTAGGCATTTTCTTGTAGAACTTAGCAATGTGACATATCTATTCATAATTGAAGCATACCATACTTTTTACAAGAAGCTATTTCTACCTTTCCATATTTGGAAATTTTTTTACAATGTGTCCTATGTCAAAAAAACTATAGCACTCAACATCTTTTGAATGGAACTTAGCTTGTCTTACCTTGTTTGGACAAAAACTATCAATGTGTCCAATGTCATGACAAATGAAACAAATTACTCCTTTTGAAGAAGACTTACCTTGCTTTTCCTTATTTGGACAATGCTTAGCAAAGTGTCCTTCATTGAGGCAATTAAATAACTTAACCTTGCTTACTCCATTTGACTGATGACCCCCATCATAGTCCCATGCAAAATCATTTTTAATAGGTCTTCTACATTCTCTATATCTATGCCCAAACTGATTACAAGTATAGAAATAACCATTGAAATTTGCATACCTCATGGAATTTAGTTATCTAATCTAATTTGTCTTTAATATATTTCACCATCATTCCTTTTCTGATGATTTATATTCAAAGGATGATTGTCTTGGTTCACATTAGTCTTCATCTTGTCTTGAATTACATTCTTTTGTTATTCTTCATATTCAAGACCAGTTTTATCATTAGCATGTTTTTGACCAATCAAACTATTGTCTAGATCACATGAGCTCTTTTCAAATCTCACAAATGTCTTCACCTTACTAGATGTCTTCTCTAACTCAGATTCAAAGACTCATTTCCAAAAACATAGCTTGAACATGCATCTTCTTTAGCTTTTAGGCTTGTAGATAGAATTTCCAATTAAAAACAGACATGCTTGATCATATCTTCATGCTCTTTGGTATCTTCATTAATTATTTCCTCATACATACTAAATTTATCCTAATAGTCATTGAGTTTAGATTTCATTTTCTTATTGATCTTATTCTCAATCTTTAGTTCTTCAAGAGCATTCATCAATACAGTCTCATAGTCCACCTCATCTTCATCAATATCTGAATCACTTCAAGTAGACTCCTTATGATGTGAGAAAATTATTTTCTCAACCATGAATAGAGATTCATATTCATTAGGACCATCATATTCATGATCATATTTTGAGTCACTATATTCATTCTCATCTGATGAGATGTAATCTTATTTGTTATAGAGACTCTTCTTATCTTTCGAATACTTCTTGTTGTCAAACCTTCTGAACCCCTTTTTATTTTTATTAGACTTTAATGATCTATTTCCATCAGCATGACCTTGATCATGCTCTTCATCATAATCCTTATTTTACTTATGAGGGAACTTATTATCAAAATGTCCTACCTCTCCATAATTGAAGCATTTGAAAGGTAGCTTACCCTTATACTTACCGAAACTATTTTCAATTTCCTTGTAAAAAAATCAATTAGTTCATCCTCATCAATATCAAAAATATCTTACTTGGGTTTATTACCTTGAAACTCCATTTTTGGATTCATCTCTATTTTTAATGTTGATTCCTTCTTTGGTGGTATATCAGCATTTACTCTCATCTCATAGGTAGTAAGGGTGCCATGTAATTGATCCATCTTCAATTGAGTAAGATCATTACTTTCTTCTATAGTAGATACTTTTGGATCAAATTTTAAGGATAGAGACCTTAATACATTTTGAAATATAGTAGCATCTTCAAGGTCCTCTCCAAGACCTATGATGGTGTTTACAATCTCATCAACTCTCTACAGAAAGGATGCCATAGAATATTCTTCTTTCATTTTGAAGCTCTCAAACTGTCTTTGATGAGTTTGAAACTTTTCCAACTTAACCTTTGAATATCCTTTAAAATATTCTTTAATTTATCTCATATTTCTTTAGTAGATGTGCAATGAATTAATTTTGTGAACTCATTTTTTGTAAGACCACAAGTGATGGCATTCATTGCCTTAGAGTTATTCCCAAACAACTTATTATTTGAAACACTAGATGAAGGAATAACAGGAGAAACATAACCATCCAAAACAAATTGACATACATAAAACCTAGGGACATAATATATGTCTTCATCTTAGCACTCCCAAATGCATAATTGGATCCATTGAACATTGGTGCTTTCTTAGTAGAGAAACCACCTTGCACATTCTGACTAGAAATTTTATCTTGGATCACCTTCAAGTTGTCAAGCCCTTACCAAAGGACCTTGATCTGATACAAATTTTTAGAGTTACAATCCATTGAGAGTGGGGGGAATCAGTGGTGGAAAACAATCCAATTCAATTTCCAAACCCTTGAAAATACTTAATCATTCAATATAATCATTCATGAAGCATAGAAATCATTCTTAGTAGTGAACTATGATCATAATTAAATATCACATACACAACACAAGATATATATGGGAAACCCTCTTGGAGAATAAAAACCACTCTAAATCCTACAAACACGTGAATTATTATCCTATAAGATGATCACAAACAAGATATTGATCAAGTCCTTTTGATCAGGAACCTTAGTTAAGTCCTTCTGACCTAAGGCCTTTAGTGAAATAAAAGTTCCACAAAGAGCACCTACCCATAAGATAATCAATTCATTCTAACCTACAACCTTGATCAAGTCTTTTTGACCAAAGGTCTTTAATAAAACATTATTTCACAAGGAGTAATTTCTCTAAGAAAGATCAAGTCCTTCAGATCCTCCTTGAAAAGAACACTTCCACCTTAGAATTGATGTCTTTAAAACCTAATGATAAACCTATAATTATTTAAAAACTACACAAAATATCTCTCTAACTCATATATACCTCTCACATAGGCATGCAAAAATCCCTCTCCTTCACTCAAACAATCCTCATATGCACACTCAAATCTCTTTGCACAACTTCAAACTATAATAACATTATACTGTCATCAAAAACATGATCTACAAATCATACTCATAGTCCTTAATATACTCTACTCATCAACCTAATAGTTTATAACTCTCACTCTCCTCTCCTTTCCTTCTCTCTCCAACTTTCTCACATATAATTCTCTATAAAATATCTCCCTAGTTTTTTTATCATAATTCTAGAAATCACCATATTTTATTTCACTATTTATATATCATACTTGATAATCAACACCTTGGTCAAACATTAGGCATGCATTATCCATTAATACATCTTTCATATAAAGACATATCTTAATATAAATTACATAGGTCATCCATAGCACCTATGGGTTACCCTTAAGTAGATACACCTTTTAATAAGGCCCTTGTATCTCTTATAGGTCTCATGGAGACCTATTCACCTATTTAGCACACAATCAAGAAAAATTATAACATAGGACCACTTTCAAATACATGGGTCCACTCTTCATGTCCCCTTAGACATCCTTAAATTATCATAGTCATATTATCTACCTTTGCATATGATTAAACAACCCAAACACTGACCTTATACATAGGACCACTTTCAAATACATGGGTCCACTCTCTATGTCCCCTTAGACATCCTTAAGTTATCATAGTCATATTATCTACCTTTGCGTATGATTATACAACTCAAACACTGACATTATACATACAGTCAACTTATTAAGCACTTTTCATACTCAAGATAGATTGATCAAACCTCAAAAACAATCACAGAGTATCCTCATGGAGTCTACAACACTCCCCAATAGCCAATTCATCAAGATATGTCGAAACAATATAAAAATAAGCTTAAACAATCTTTTTGGGTCACTTGCAGAATAAGAATGAACACATGGTCACCTTGGAACCTTAATATATTTTATTTTAAACACTTCTAGATATTGAAATTAGGTTCATTAGATGTGCCATAAATTCCTCTTCATATTTTATTTTTATAGAACCAATAAATTCTAATTCTATCAAAATATATGAATAAAATACTGAGCTTTGGTTTTTCCCTATGTTAAATTCAAATATTTGAATGACAATGGTCACAGTTAAACTTGGACCACTTTTCTCGTATCTTGTGTCCTCACTAATTATATCAAATCAAAACCATTGATATTGTCTAAAATTTAATGTAGAGGCACCAATGCTCAAATGTAAAACATTTGATAGTTGAACTCATCTTGTGTAATCTAGAAACTTTGACTCAATGTGCTTCATTGATCTCTATGGATCACTCAAGTATTTAAATAGAGATGCTCACCATTTGATTAATCTATATGATCACACACTCACCATTTATCTTTATCATTTACCTTTACTCAGATGTTAAACATCATGCACCTATCCTCATCTCATTACTTCCTAACTTCTTGGAGTAATGTGCACTATTGATCTTGATTGAAATTTAACTTATGCATAAATGACTAAGCATGGGAACCTTGCTTATCTACTTGAGAAACCATTTTTGAACCTTAATAACTTCTTCTACACTTAGATGAATGATCTTAAATTTAGACCATATGATCTCCTTACATAGGAGAATCTAACCATGTATCAAAATACTCTTGAAACCTTCCTACATGTGAGATACAATGCCATTAAAATTCCTTCTCAAAATCTTGTCATAGAGCCAACTATGTCAAAAACCTACTTGGGAGGCCAACTTTGAACAAGCATATCTTTTGACATGCTTCATTACGTGATCTTAATTTTAGCACAAATCAACTAGGATCAAAATTAATGAACTCATATGATCAATTTCTCTTGACACCTTTACATGTGAAATATATAAAATCATCAAAATTCCTACTCATATTTTCTTGTCACATGAAAATTTTTCTATGGAAAAACATAGTCAAACTGCCTAGGAGCCCAAATTTGCATAAGCATATCTTTTGTCACCCTACATCACATGATATAGAATTTAGTGAAAATAAACTAGGCATAAAAATGAATAGACCCATATGATAATTTTTTCTTAAATCATCCAAATGTGTAAGATATTCCACCATCAAAATTCTTACTTAGATCTTTATGCCACATTGTAAATTTCACTATGGGAAAAATTGCCAAAATGCTTGGGAGCCCAACTTTACATCCACATATATTTTGATGCACTATATCACGTGACCTAAAATTTAGTAAATAATAACTAAGTATAAAAATAAACAAACCCATGTGACCATTTCCTTTTGATTCATTCACACATGGTAATGGTGATGTCATCAAATTGTCTTCTTAGATTTTATGCCACTAGACCCAAACTATCTAGATAAAAACTATGGACTACCAGATCAATTTCACTTATGTACAAAAGATATCCAATCATATTTAACCATTGATAATACCCCTTTCACATGATCAAATCACCATACTCATCCCTAAATCTCTCTAACCATGCTAAAACTGAAGATTAACTAAGCCAACTACAAGCACATTACACACTTTGTCATTGTTATTGAGGATATCAAATAACTTCATACACTCACTAGGACATCTCCATGACATCATTGATAAATATCCAAAAAATTTACCTTTGATATTCCATATAAATATAACCTAATTTTTTCCATGTAATTCTATTTGATATCTTTCAAAATGTGATTATTTCTTTTAGGACATGCATACCCACCTCATTGTGTCAGGATCTTTGAAAAGTCCACTATCAAATTTCACTATTTGATGTTCTACATGATGGAATGTGATCATGCCAATGGGTATCTCCATGGGGCCTCTATGCTCTTTATAGTCATATTTTGAATGTTTTTATGCCACATAGTAGTCTTTTACTAGTTCTAAGACTTTTGAAAAGTCTCCATATATCTTACATAATGTTGGATCTCTATGTACTAGGCTATCACAATGTTTCCACTTGGCACTCTCATAGATATTTTGAAAAGCCTTTGCTTTTTTTCTTGATTATGCACTATTGATCTTTAATACATGAGTTAATACACATCGTAGATCTTGGTGCTTTACCTTATTTACTCCTCCAAGCTTGACACTTGTCATTTCCTAGTTTGCTCCACTCTGCAATCATAAATGAAAAGAAGACTTAGCATAATACTTTGGTAAATATATATAAAGGAATATACATGAATATTTTAGCCTAAGGTCTTAGTTTTATGAATAAAATGCAATTAGGACCTAGGTTAAAATCTTAAATTAAGCTAAAAAATGTCTTCTTAGCAAGGGTGCCACTTGGTATTAGGGTATTATTTTGGGGTAATTATTACATGGGAAATGTTATGGGATTTATATGTAGGGAAAATTATTTTAGATTTTTATGTGGGTCATGAATTCCATCAAGGGAATTATTTTGAATAATATATCCTCAACAATTCCCCCAAAGACCCAATTCTATTGGATAAAATGTCTAATTTAATTATCCTAAAGGGTCATTTTGAGGGCAAAGGGTCAATGAAAAAAATATAAAGGGTCATCTATTGATAAAAATTGTCACAACAAAAAGGCCAAAGGGTAATTGTAAAAATTTCAAAGGGTAAAATGTCTCAAATAAAATGTCTGAAGGAATGGTGTGAGGGGGAAAGTCTCAAGACACAAGTCCCAAAGGGTAAGTTTGGATGGAAAAATGTCTCAGATAAAAGTCTTTAAGGGTAGGTTGTATAATGTCTAAAGGGCATGTTCAAAAAATTTTAAGGGTGTGTTTAAGTAGAATTATTGTGGGGTAATTGTCATGGAGAAATTATTACAAACAAAATGTCTGACATAAGAAAACTGGAGACCAAATTTATTTAGATAAAATATCTAATAGAAATATCTTGAAATAATATGTCATCCTGAGGAAGATGTCTTGGATAAAATGTCTGAAATAATTTAATTGGCTCAGGGAATTTGTCCAATTAAGATAAGTCTCAAAACATAAAACCTGACAAAGACTCTTTAAAAGGTATTAATAAGGCTAATCTATGAAAACATGATACCAATTCCACATTTCCAAAGTACGAAAAGGCCAATAATCAATCTTCTCCCAAAATTTGTATAAATATATAGAAGAGGGTCTCAAAGTTAAGACCATAGTCTAAAAAAAGAGGGTCCCCATTTCCCTAGGAAAAGGTAGGTATTGGGTACAAAAAATGATGAATCAAAGGGGGAATACTCCTAAGTATTCAATAACCTATAAATTTGGTTATCAATACTTAAATCAATCATGAAGTATGCCACAAAAGAATACTTAAATCAAAAATGTGAAAGAGACTCCTAAGTTCATTCACACAACACACTTGCCTTCTAATTTTTTAGATTTTTGTGTGTCAAAACATGTAATTAATTTAAACCCTATTATGATGAGTTTTTCAAAGGCTTGATGAAGATATACATTTCATTCCATTATCTATTAAATCTCAAAAATAAGGGAAGTTTAGGCATTGCTTTTCTACCAACCAGGCATCCATAGCCCTAATAGAGATACCTTGGGCTCATTTTATTCTCATTCTATTATTTTGTTTTGATCACGATACGTGGTACATTGACCTTATTTCATCATGTGAGCCTTTCGGTTTTCTTTGGATTTTATTTTGCTCTTTTGAATTCATTGGTTCTTTTCTTGTTTTGTTTTTCTTTTGATTTTGAATGAAAAGAAAAGAGCCAGATGTATAATTACAAAATAAATCATTACTAGAATGTTCTTGTCAACCATATCTATTCCTAGAATTATCATTTCTAATAGGTATTTAATGTGATAAGTGAATTTGATCTAAAAAAATAAGAAAACTTTCTAAATTTGTATCAAGTACTCTAAGAGAAAATTACACATGCTTGGTAAAATTATTTAATTTTGACACCATCTAAAATAATCCATAATTACTTACCTTCATCCTAAAGACTCAAAAAATACAAAAATACACCTAATCTGTAAACTAGACCGAAAGTGTCTAAAATTTTAATTTTTCCCTCTTCTATAAGTCATAAGATCAGTTGGTTTGGATTTTATCTTGATTATAGTCAGAGCAAACATAATTTTGATCGTTAGAGAAATCAAAGAACAACTAATCTAAGAAATCAAGAAACTAAGAAAGAACTAAAATTTAATCTAAAAATTAAAATTAAAATACTAAAATCAAGAAATCTAATCTATGAAAGTAAAATACTAAAAGTAGGAAAAATTAATCTAAAAATTAGGAAATTAATATATAAAACTAATAAATCTAATCTAAACCTATGTCTACACTCATCTATCCCTTATTACTCAGTAACATTAGAAGATGACACAACCCTAAAATAGTGCTCCAAAAACTATCTATTGACTGTATATATAAGCTCATTACCTTATAGGTATTTTAGATGAAATGCATTATTGCCCATGATCTCTAAAATCTAGTATGGTCCAATCCATAGTGGGGCAAACTTGTCATGTTATCCTTTCTTCTCATGGGCTTTATCCCCAAGCAGCGTTAGATCTAAAATCTTGAATGCTTTGACTTTTTATCTCTTATCAAACCACCTCTTAACCATGTATTGGTGTTTTCTAAATGTATGTAGGGCCTCATTACTTGAATCTTCCATTTATATTATGTCCAAAAGTCTTGAATATGTTTTATCACTTGGCTCTATATAATCTTGCATGAACTGATAACTGGGTAACTTCAAAATAATTAGGAATATAGGCTTATGTCCATACACCAATAGATAGGGTGAAGATTTTAGGGCTTGTTTGTATATTTCTTGGTCTATCCAAAGAGCATAATTTAAAAAAATATGTCAATCCTTAGGCTTGTCCCCTATTGATTTTTTGAATATATCAATCATATTCTTATTCATTGATTCTACTAATCTATTTCCCTAGGGGTAATAGTTAGAATATTCCCTGATAATGATTTTGTTATCATGTGTCCACTCATTAAATTCTAATAATATAAAATCCAGTCCAATGTCACAAACTAAAGAAATTGGCATGCCAAATATAGTGGTTATGTGTTCCTCTAAAAAGTGAATCACATCTTGTGCTCTTATGTTCTTTGTGGCTATAGCCTCAATCCATCTGGTGAAATAATTAGTAGCAGTAAGCATGAATTTATGGCCTACTAAGGAATTTGGGTTGATGACACCAATGAAGTTTAAACCCCACTAGGTAAATGGTCTTCCTTCAAAAACTAGTTGTAAAGGCATTACTACATGTACTTCTCTCTTGTTTAAAGCTTGACATTCATGGCATGCTCTCATGTGAACATGAGAATCATTAAAGATGATTTAGATAATATTAACCCATTCTTAAGATCTTATGGATTGTGGTATTTTTATATGGGTGATCACTACCTATCTTTTGTTGCAAATTCTCTAAGATTTCTTTAGTTTCTTGTGTAAATACACACCTTAGATAGATACCTTTATAATTTTTTCTATAGAGGACCCCCTTCTTGATCATGTAATAAGCAACTTTAAGCCTCAAATCTCTCCTTCTCTCTCTATTGAGCTCTAGGGAAAAATTTATTCTAAGTAAATATTGTATTATATCAATATACCACTCTCTTTTAGATACTTAAGCTTCACATACCTCTTTAATGGTAATGTATGGACTAGGTTTAGTCATGAGATAAATAATGCCTTGACCTCTAATGATCTTTGTAGGTTTGATATCTATCTTAAATTATTGAAATTTGGCCATCCATTTTCCTCGAGCTAGTTCATTCTATTATAGGGTGAGTTTGACAATAGGATTAGCCATAATGGCAATGGTTTTATTCCTCAAAATATAATGCATAAATTTATTCATAGTTTTGATGAGGGAAAAAATATGTTTATCAATCATAGAATACCTAAGTTTTTCATCTTTTAGGTTCATGTTCATGAACATAATTAGATGATTAGTCTTATCCTTCTTTTGTGTGATGATAGCTACAATCGTATACTCTAAAGTGAATGAGTATAAGTATAGATATTTATTAAAATATAGAATGATCAATATTAGAGACTATGATATTACATCTTTAATGTCTTAGAAAGACTTTTGGGATTCAGCCATCCACTCTATTTTGGCATCCTACTTGAGCATGGTGTTTAGAGGCCTAATGATTTATATAAATCCTGAGATGAACTTCCTTTCAAAGTTAATCTTTATGAATAATTATTTAAGATCATTCTTGTTGTTTGGTGGCTAAATTTTTGAAATCACCTAAATTTTATCTGGATCAATGGTGATCCCATCCTTGGTGATGATGTGCCCCAAAAGCTTACCTTTAGTCACTCTAAATATGCTCTTTTTTGGGTTTAGTGAAATACCAAACATTCTTCATATCTTGAATATGGAGTGTAAGTGACTTATGTGATCCTTCCTATCCTTTGAAAATAATATAAGATCATCCATATAGATGATTATGCACTTTCTTATCAATCCTTTGAATGCATGATCCATGTCACATTGAAAATTAGCTCCTATGTTTATCAGGGCAAAGAACATCCTCTTATATTCATAAGTTTTGCACTTCATGGTGAATGGTGTCTTCATTCTATCCTCAGATTATACTAGTACCTGATTGTAGCCTAAAAATCCATCTAAAAAGGACATCATTTAAGAACCACTTACTATTTGTATCACCTCATCTAGAGAAGATTGGAGATAATTGTCCTTTTTATAAGCCTTATTTAGGTTCCTAAAATCCACACATAATCTGATCTATCTATTTTTATTTCTTAATGGGACCAAATTGGCCACCCAAGTAGAATGTCTTATCAAAAAGATGATTTTTGTGCTTAATAGCTTCTCCACTTCTCTCTGAATGAGAGGCTCTAAAATAGGATTGACTAGCCTTTGCCTCTACCTAAATAATTTTTGATCTAGATTCAATGGAATCATATGAGTAATGACCTACATGTCATATAATTTTAAATCTTCATGTCCAAGAAATGATGTACCTGTACCGAGTGATTAGATCCTTCACTTGTTATCTCTCTTTTGAAGTGCAACTTAGACCAATATTAACATAGTGTGAGTTGTGCTCATCTCCTAGATCTTCCTTTTTGAAGTCTGATTCATTGACCTTCGGCTACCTGAGTTACTGAGCTTAAATGTCTATGTCAAATGGTCTTTCCAAAAAGACCAACCTGGCTAGAATCTAATTCTCTTTGATTTAGATAATACCTTCATTATTTGATTCATATTAATAGAGGTGATTAATGTCCTTATCATCAATGATTTGGGATTTGAATTCCCCTGAACTAGTTAGAAATTGGATAATCTATTAGTCATCATCAAAGACAAAAAATTTCTACATTATCCAGAATGCAAGGACATAGTACCAATTCAATAGAGAACTTTTTTACCTCAGATTCTTATAGTGGCTCCAAATTAGTAGTAGTAGTGGCTAATGAATTAACGGTTTGATTTTTCTCTCTAGGAAGTGTTACTATGTTGAAAACTTCAAAGCTTTCAATTAGGTCCCATGCTCTATGCTTGTATCTTCTCAATTAAGATAAATTGCATTGGTATTTGTTCCTAACTTAGTTAACCACCAACTCTGAGTTACCAAATAATAATATTTTCTTCATATTATTATTGAGTACAAAATCTAGTCCTATAACTAAAACCTCATACTCAACTCTATTATTCATGCATAAAAATTACAACCTATATGGTGACAAGAACCTTTTACCTTATGGATCAATTAGCTTGATTCCCATACTTAATCCTTATTTATATTTATCACCATCAAAGTTTATAGTCCATATCTAATTGGAACCTTCAAGTTTTGGCTTCTATACTTGATTTTGAGTAGTAAAAGTATAAATACCAAGGTTGGGTAACTCATACTTTGCCTCTTCATTCTTGAAATTATATTCCATAATGGGATACTTCATTCTCAACTATTTATCAATTCTAATTTGATTTAAAATTACTCCCTATGGCATCCATATATGAAATAATTCTATAGAGAGATATCTATTGAGTTTTCTAGACCAATCCCTATTTAGCAACAGTTTGTAGTCTTTGGGTATGTTCACTACCAAAATATCAATGGTCATCTAGACTCATGGTTTAAATGCTACTTGAATGCACACATTGGTCAACTTTAAAACTATTGGTACCACTATTTTTTATAATTATTAAATTATTCTCTTTGAAGGGCTTGACATCAAACCAAGCTTTTGGCATATAGAAGTAGGCATGATAGTTGTAGAAGATCCAAAATCAACAAAACAATTATGAATGTTATTATCGAATACTCATATAGTCAATAATAAGGGTGGAAAATTTATCTTACTATTTTAGATGACATTAGCATAAATTTTTTTTCTTTGTCTATAGATGCTTTATCTATTTCCATAAGAAGTTTTCTAGTAATAGACTTCCATAACAGCTCTTTTTATTCAGTGATATGAGATAACTCATGAATAATTATGTTCACCTTGATCTTTTTCATATAATATAAAATTTTGTATCCTCCTTTAATTGGTTATTCCTTGATCTATTATTGATCATTCCATTTTGGAGGGGGTGGATTATTGTATGATTTAAGATTAGGGGGAATCACTATGGTATTTGGAAGAGTCAATGTTGGAAGTGGATTATTATTCTTTAGATTGTATGTACCTCTCTATAACTAATACAAAGCATGAAATTCATCCAAATTATGTTTTGGTTTATTGAAATATTCACTTGGGAAGGGAAAATCATGAGTTTCAAAGAACATAGTAGTACTCAAAGAGCCAAGACCCTAGTGGGACTCTAGTGGATTTTTTATCTGGTCTTCCCTAACTACTTCCCTCTAAAATATTTTGAGCTCTACATAGTCAAGCTTACCATAATGAGAGATGTTGTGAACTCTATAACAATTTGGAATATTTTTTTCTACCATATTAATCTTTGGAAGTTTGTTAGACTACTCAGGCCTGTTGATCTATTATATCTTTGGAATCTAGCATTCTAATTTCTAGTTGGGCCATTATCATTGCCCATCTTATTTTGCATATTCAAGAAGTAATTGATCAAATTTTGAAACATATTTTGTAATATTGTGTTGAAAGAATGGATGGGATAATTAGGTTCTCTACTCATGTTGGTAATGTACTGGCATATCAAACTAGGGTTGGTGACCTATATAAACTATGCAAGAAAAACTACTTGACATTCATCCTAAGAAGTGATAGAATTTTTTGTTGGATTTAAATATCAATCATAAGCAACATCCATTAAATTAAAAGGTAATAATCTTCATGAAACATCCCCATGTACAAATTTCATTAATCTTAAAGAAGCTTTAAAATATTTTATATGTTCCTTTGATATCCTCACTCCTATAGGAGAAAAGGATGGTAACTACTTTTCAAGATTCTGAGGTAGATCATGCACATCTTCTGGGATGGCAATAATAGATCCAAATAACTAGAGATAAGTTATTTGTTTGTTAATAGGAAAAGGGTTCCTTACAAGTAAGGGGTTCCAAATTGGAGGAGGTGGATTGTTTTGAACTAGGGATGTTGGCATAGTTCTAGGTCTCTTATTATTTTTAGGGGTGAGACTATAAAACTAGCCTCAAAATTAGATCTAGTCACTCTCCTGGGTGACTTCAGTGTAATTATATGTAAAAGATAACTATTATTGGGGTGTTATCCCTCCTTCTAGAAATAGTGAAACTATTGATGTGGGTTTTATGCATATTATAGTCAAATGAGGTATCCCATAATGTTTTAGGGTCTCAATAGAGGTAGACTCCACTTTAAGGCACAAGTTTCAAGTATGTGGTTTGTTACAACCTATTAATGGAATAATGGGTAGGGCATGTAGATTGTTGACAAGGTTTTTAGATAGAGGTATGGTTCTTAATAAAGGTAGTGAATCCTTATATGAGTTGGATGTATGGTTTCCTTCTAATCTAAAGTGGGTAGATCTCAAAAAAAATCAAAAAGGAGTGAAGGGTAAGGAAGAAAATAAGGCTTCTATGGTTTTTAGTAATCACTTCCCTGGATGGTTTCTAAAAGGACAAGTGCTCTCAAAACCTATGCCTATTGTTAGAAGTAATTACACACACAAAATTAGACATGGATAAAAAGTTTAAGGAGATAAAGATGTAGGAAATTCACAAGCCTCAAATAAAGGTTTCTCCTTTAGGGAAGCTATTTCACACCCTTAATTTAGAGATTATGGCTCGGGCTAGTGAAGTATCTTAGGAATCATTTGTACACACACAAAAAACTACATCTAAGAAATCACTCATGCATAATTATAATTATGAATCAATCAACTTAATTATCCTAATCAATATAATCTAGAACTCTTTCAATAGTTATTGGACATGTATAGATTAGTACATCAATCAAAATAGTCAAGAGTCCATTCACAATTTTTGCACACTAAGATTATTGAAACATACAACCAAATAAAGTAATAACTAATTACATATAATTTGGAAATAAAATACATAAACACATTTTCTAAAGATCAAAATTGATTCTACTCCTATATTCAAAAAAAATCTCACCAAAATCCAATTTAGATTACAATTATTTATATAGACTTGGGGAAGGGGTCTCCTCATCCTCCAAGTTTATGCAAGGTCATTACATGTGATAGTCATAGCTTGAGTTCTAACTATGGTCTTAAACCATATAAGGTTCCAATTGTAGTTATAGGTTTAAAATATCCTTTGTAAAATCTATGTAATGTGTGCATGTGTATAAAGTCACTTTTTACAATTATAGCTCAAACTACATGACAATACATCCTTATATAGGCTGTGAGAACAACCTATTGATCTTTAATATTATCCACTTTCAAGTGGAACTTAGACATAAGTACCACTTTACTAATGCTTTAAAAAAATTGACACTATTGTTGGCTATGACCAATCTAAATTGAATTGTGCCCTTACCTTTATAGAATATCCCCTTGGAAGGATTTATAGGGTGTCAACTTAAAATAATTGATAGTGTTCACTTAATTTACCTTTATGATGCCATATAACTATAGTGTGATTCTATCCATGTCATTTTATTTTTTATATTTAGAAATGTGACTATTTCCTTTAGGACACATGTCCCCACCTCATTAGGTTGATATCTATAAAAATTACACTATTAACTTGCACCATTTGATGTTATACATGATGGAACATGAGCGTGCTATTTGGAAACTCCATGGGGCCTCTGTGATCTTTATAGTCATATCTCAAATGCTTTTGTGCCATGTGGTAGTCTTTTGCTAATTCTGGGACTTTTGAAAAATCTTTGTCGATCTTACACCATTGATCTTCATGTACGAGGATCCCATGAAATATTAGACCTTTTTGTAATGGGTTCTCATAATGTTTTCACTTGGCACCCTCATGGAGCTTTAAAAAATCCTTTTCTATTTTGTTTGATTATGCACTATTGATCTTCAGAATGAGAGTTAATGCACATCATAGATCT
This sequence comes from Torreya grandis, assembly GCA_037957365.1. NCBI lineage: Eukaryota > Viridiplantae > Streptophyta > Pinopsida > Cupressales > Taxaceae > Torreya > Torreya grandis. The sequence goes on from JARHVA010001128.1 coordinate 1,838,377, forward strand.
TGGTGCTTGACCTTATTGATTCCTACAAGCTTGACATTTGTCATTTTCTAATTTTCTCTACTCTATAATCTCAAATGAAAAGAGAACTTAGCATAGTACTTTGGGAAATATATATAAAGGACTCTACATGAATATTCTAGCCTAAGGTCTTAGTTGTATGAATAAAATGCGATTGGGACCTAAGCTAAAATATTTTATTAAGATAAAAAATGCCTTCTTAGAAAGGGTGCCACTTGGTAATAGGGTATTATTTTAGGGAAATTATTGTGGGTGAAATGTTGTGGGCTTTCTATGTGAGGAAAATTATTTCAGCCTTTTTATGCGGGGCATGAATTCCATTGAGGGAATTATTTTAGACAAAATGTGTACAAAAATTATCCCAAAGACCCAATTTTGTTAGATAAAATATCTGAGGTAATTATCCTAAAGGGCCACTTCTAGGGAAAATGGTCAATGCAAAAAATCTGAAAGGTCATTCTATCGAGCAAAATGGTTGCAACAAAAAGGATGAAGGGTATCTACAAGAAGTTTGAAGGGTAAAATGTCTCTAAAAAAATGTCTGAAGGAATGGTATAAGGGGAAAAGGCCCGAGATAAAAGTCTTGAAGGATAAGTCTAGAGGGAAATTTTTCTTGGATAAAAGTCTTGAATGGTATGTTGCACAAAGTTTGAAGGGCATGTTTAAAAAATATGAAGGGCATGTTCAAAAAGTCTGAAGGTTATATTTCAGCATAATTTTTGTGGGGAAATTATTGTGAACAAAATTTCCAACATAATAAACCCAAAGACCAAATTCATTCATAAAAAATGTTTGATAGAAATATCCCAAAATAATATGTCACCCTGGGGAAGATGTCTTAGATAAAATATCCAAAAGAATTCAATTGGTTTAGGGAATTTATTTGATTAAAATAAGTCCCAAAACATAAAATCCAATAAATAATCTTTGAAAGGTATTAATAAGGTTAGTATATGAAAACATGATACCAATATGACTTTGCCAAAGTATGAAAAGGCCAATAATCAGTCTTCTCCTAGAATTTGCATAAACATATAAAAGAGGGGTTCAAAGTTAAGACCATATTCTAAAAAAAGTGGGTCCCCATTTCCCTAGGAAAAGAGGGGTGTTAGGTAAAACAAGTTTCCTAATAGTCAACCTAATATGTTTGTGTTTAACCCTAAGATCTAGATTAAGACATCTAGCATTAAAGAAGTAGAGATAGCCTAGTGCACAAGGATTATAATATATATTTATAGCAAGCCAATTAATTTTAAAACTCAAATAAAAAATATATTAAATTTATTTTGCTGAGATATGCTAAAATGGAAAGTACAACTATTCTATATATTGTAATGAGAATGAAAACAAGATACTTAGTTGGCTCTGATCCTAACACGGGTCTAGATCTTGAATAGGAAAAAATAAGACTAGATCTATATTTTGTATTGGTTGTTTGATTCTAAAAAGTATACCTCTATAGATGAAAACACTTGCATTAACCTGAGATGGTTGCATCGACACTTATCTTTGAATTGGATTTAGGTGTCTAGTACATAATACCTATTGAGACCACCTAGATTCTTCCAGGTTCTATGTCACCTTCATTCTAGTGTATTTAGATCTGGGTCATGGACTATCACTCCTTTTCAAATGAGAAAGCCCTAGTTCTTCATATTCATAGTGGTTATGTAAAAAATTAGTTAGTGGACACAAAATTTTGATATACCCCAAAGAACCCTATATTAATGAGTGTTTCCTACATAGCTAATACTTTGAAGAGGGTCTCAAAATTATGTATTTTTACCCTATGTATTATCTTGTGTGTGAATCACGAAATGTATGACAAAAAAGTACAATAGTGACCTAGATTTTAACTTGTTAAATATGGCTCACAAGATGCTCCTTAAATACTTAAAAACTTTAGATGTGGTGTCCCTATTATTGATATATAAATAAGAGAAAAAGGGAAGCTATTATCACTTGAGTACTTGATTAAATTCATTTGGTAAATTGCCTTGTGAGTCATTTGGTCTTTAATAGGTGAGGAATGAATGAGTATTGATATTTTATATATATAAATCCATTTGAAGAATATATCACATTAAATTACTTAGGTCAACCATATAAATGCATTTTATTTCTAAATTTTATGATTTTATGGCATTGGAATCTTGTGTCAAGTTAGGACACTTTCATTGACACATGCATTTGACTAGGGTGCAAGTGTCTAGGAATTAGAAAAGTAGGTACATGACCAAAACATTCATATATGTAATATAAATGATCTTAAATCATTATGGTCAAGATAAAAGCCCTAGGTCATTAGAATGGCATTTATTAGATTAAGAGATAAATAATTTGGCACAAATAGATACTGCATGTGATCCTTTCAGCAACTAAAAAGGTGTATAATCTAAAAGGACATCCATGATATGTATTTTACAAGTGTACAATACTAAGGTGATATATAATTTATAAATAGTGTATACATTTCTCCTTTTAATCTAGAAATGGCATTGCTAGTTTAAAGGAAAATAAATGCATACGTGGGTGTGTATAACACACCTTGCCTTTGCATGAGTCCAATTTGAGTGATTTTTTGGTGATTGAAATAAAACTAATATCATGTTACAATGTATAATCATTACATAAAATCTAAAATTAAAAGCATTGAAATGATTGAAATTTAAAGAGAGTAAGGTTTAGAAGTACACATGTGCATCAAAGTAGATGCCTTGAATTTTAATAGTTTGATTTGAGAATATTTATCATTATGAGTCATTATATTTGTGATTAGGACAAATATAAAATATATAAAGATCATATATCTAAAGAGATAGAAATATCAGAGGATACATGCCCCCAACTTTAGAGAAAAGGTGAGTTTTCACCTGAAAATTAAGATTAGCTCAACCATGAAATCCAATCATACTTGTAACTTGGTGAGTATGAGTGAACCAAGTTAACTCACACTATAAAACTAGTGAGATTGAATGATGTAATAAATTCCAACCTATAAACTTGACAAGATTGAGTGATTTAATGACCTCAACCATACCAAAAATAAACCAAATACTACAATAGATTGGTTTAACATAGTTTATAAAAGTACAATAGATTATCTCAATATAGTCCATAAAATTCTAACTTGGTGGGTGATGAAACTCCATATAAGTGTTTGAAATCTAAAATTTATTTGATTTTTTAATATTAGGTACACATTACATACCATATGCATCTTAAATATGGCTGATGATTAAACTATGTATATCAATGGTACCAATGTATATATTTTTACCACAAATTTGTATTTAAATCATACAACTATGAATTTGGATAATTTGGAATTTAAACAAGTGTGTAGGACATGCTTATCATAACATTCCCCAGCTATATATGGATAAATATAAAAATTCATATAAGTGTTAATATGAAGGACATGTTTCCAAAATATGCCCCCACTATAATCTGAGTATGTTGAATACCAAATAAGTGTGGAGAACATGTTTTCAAAACATGCCCCATTGAATTTAAAAATGTAAAAAATGTTGAAAACATGTTTTTAAAACATGCCTTCACTAAAATTTGAATCTGTGAAGAAATGTGGAAATCATGCCTCTGTGGCATACACTCACTAATATGCCCCTATTTTGAGGTGATGGGAAGTATAAAATGGTATTCTCTTTACCTCAAAAGGATGAGATAAATTTATAATATGTGTATGAACCATGTAGCATAAAAAAGGAACATGTCTAGGTAGATAAATCATTGGATCATGAAGAATGCTATCACATCAAGTCCTAAGATGCATGATGTAGATCATAGAAAAATATAGAGAGTGAAAATACAAGATCAATAAGAAACCAAGAAGACACATAAGATCACTCAAAAGTAATTTAGAACATAATGGTCTAAGGAGACCTCAAGCAAGGGGCATATTCAAATTATGCACAATTAAAGGAGCATGACTTAGTCAATTATCCATGAAAGCAATAATGACATATTCAAGCATCCATACAACAAATAATGACATATTCAAATTTAAAAGAGGCAAACAAAGGCATGGGGGCACAAAAAATGGATCATATTCAAATTCTCAAACAAACAAGATAGTATCAAAGAAAGATGCTCAAGGAAGTGCATGAATGAAACCATAAACAACCAACATAAATATAACATACAAGTCCATGGATAATATGTGTTAGAAAAAAATGTTACATACATAGAATATTAAGGACACCGTGGAAGATATAATCATGGATAAAGGCATGCATAAGTACATAAGATCAAACATGATAATGTAAAATGACTCTAAATGATATAACCTGGATGTATCATGATCAAAGAAGTAGACACACCCAATGTCTAAATGACATGAGTATAGGGAAGGCCTAACATCTAAAAGTATATAGATAATGTATTTGTGTATGCTTGAATCATACTCAAAATATCTCTAAAATAGATTTATATAGAAATAAATTATATGATATCCATTAACATGGAACTAACAACATAGATGCCAAGGATTTGATAGAACATGTAAATGCTGAACATATGTTTGGATTTTTAAAGTTTTCTAATTTTTTGATACTTTTTGGAAATGTGAGACCAGAGAATCTACTTGATGATATCATATAATGGATGTTCATATGTATCTCCCCACCAGAAACCTAGCGTAATAAATTGGTGGTACTTCCAAGGAGAATGTATAGGTGAAATATATGCCAATGATGTATCTATAATTCTCTTTGTGTTACAATAAGACTCTATAGTCATTAATAAATAGTAGGAGTAGGGGTTCATGAAACCCAAAACTGAAGGGTATATGGTTTATTTAAAACAAAAATAATATGAACATGTGTAGGTGATCTAGATATCTAAATATGGTGTGTAGTATATGAGGATTTCATGAAACCCACTATGGATCTCTGATGCAATAGTGTCTTAAGTAATTTCCTCCTATGAAAGGGGATTGACTATTGCTTAAATTTTTTTTGGAAGATTAATATTAGGATGTTTTATAATTAAATGCTTGGGTATAAATCTATTTTTTTCAAGAGGATGTTCATATGGAATTTAAGAAATTATAATTAATCAATTTGCTTGAATGTATCTAACACACCCATGCATTATAGTAGGTATGGATCAAAGTTTATGTATCTAAGGTAATATAAATAACATATAAAATACACCCATATAATGTATAAATAATAATGTAGTAGCCAAATATGTAGGACCTATATATAAATCTAAGTCAATATCACTAAGAACCTGTTCTGAGGTCCCATCAGATGTTCTAACTGATCTAGTTGAATGATGTACATTATGATTTTTATAACCTAAATGTGTAATTAATTTCATATTATAAACATTATTTATTTCACCATTTTCAATGATAACAATTCATATAGACTAATGATCAAGATAAGCTCAAATGAATAATGAATGAATACACGAGTCGTCATCCTAAATCTTACTATCATCAAAAGTAATAAAATGTGTCTAAACCATAAGAGGTATATGTTATGTATAGGTATAAATAATCCCATCCAATGGGTTATAATAATTAGATGGAAGAGGACGTGAATTATATGCCATTTTCACTTCTAAATATTTATTATAATGGTCTTGTAAAAGATTGTAAAATATTTTTTGCTTTTGGTGATCACTAGGTTATGAACTTGATTCCTTTGCAGGATCATCAAATTTATTGTTTTGGTCATTAATGAGGTCTTGTATATTATGGCTCAAGGTAAAACATCTATTAATATAATTCCTAGGGCCTTGATGATAGTCAAAATAAACATTTGTATCATACCCTTTAGGTATAGGTCTACTCATATCAAACTCTATAGGATGAGGGAGATATATGAGGTGAAACTCTATAAGCTATGAGAGTAATGAAGTGGAAGACTTAGATAAGCATGTAAATTATCTTTCTGGTACATTGGATAACATAATTTGATTAGGTTTTTGTGATACTCAATTAATTATGGTGGTTTTTTCCTTTTTAGGATTAGGGGGTTTGATCTTATAAATTGGTTTTATATTAAACTTGGTATTGGATGTAGATGTAGTTAGTGTGTTTGATACATAACTAAGTTTCATTTCATAGTTCCAAACAACATGGCATAAGTCATAAAAATATTTGAAATTTTTAAATACAATGTAATCCTGTAAATGAGTAAGCAAAATTTGCTTGAAATTATCTTGAAGATCTTCATCTTCCATAGGATTGGTCATTTTATCCAACATCATCTTGTACCTCAAGACATACTCATTAATAAGTTCATTGGTTCCTTTTTTTATCTTTGTAATTTGGGAATAAGTAAAAAATTTATTAATGTTAATAAATAAATTTTCCAACTATTGATCTACAAGAGGTTTGAATGAATTTATTTATTTAAGAGGTAAATCATAGAACCAGCTCAAATCATAATCCTTGAGGCTCCTTGGAAATAATTTGGTCAAAAGTTTATCATTAGAGGCATAATCAAGGCATGTCATAAATAAGGATATAATATGTTTTTAAAGATCACCCTTTCCATTATAAAATTTTAATTAGGTTCAAAACAAATAGTTTCAAATGAGTTCAAATATATTTCTAGTGTAAGAGGATAATGCAACACCTCTTGTGAATCAATAGCATAAGGTGATTTCATAGAATTTTGTTCAATATTTGTAACCCTAATTTGTAATTTTTTTTATAGTTTGGATAGGAGAATTCACCTCTTGGAATTTTATTTCATGTGTCCTTAATGGATTTACCATTAAAATATTATATATAAAATTAATTTTATATTATGAATGATTTTCGTAAAAGTATGCCCTGTTCACATTAACTAGTGAAACCCAAATTTTGACATTTTTTATGAAATAACAAAATAAATCCAAACTAACACATATGATGAGTTATATTTAATCAAAATGAGTTCAATAATAATAATAAAATATTGGAATATTATCTCCATAATAGATCTATATTAATATACAAAATTTGATCAAAACCCTTAAGAGGTATATAACACTTATAGATTTATCACACAATACTAGAAAATAATTAAATAAATTTAAATTATCCTCACAATAAAACTAATATCTATTTTAAAAAACCCACAAATTTGAAATCACTCCTTCAACCCTACTCACACCAGTAACCCACATTAAATATTGAACATTGGTTGAATCTACACTCCTTAAAGCTCAATTACAATTCTTGCATGGAATTGTATCTCTAGATCATAGGATTTTCATCCTAAAATCCTTGGAATATATGGGTTTCCATATAAATATATCCTACATCCAATATTTTTCATTCTAAGATGACTTGATGAACACTATCTAATAAGAGAAATTGATTAGTTTGGCAAAAGATGGAAAATTATGAGGCTACCTATCTTAAATAAAGTTAGGGAACAAATCCAAACGTCCCAAAACTCTAAAAAACAATAATAATATAATATTTCCATATTATATCTCCAACATAGGTAATGATAATATTTCCATATTTGCCTTTCCAAAATAGACCATTTAAAGATTTATCATAGTCTCCTTACACGTTGCTAATTTTTGCCCCTAAAGATTCTCCACTTCCACTCTCTTATAACCATCATATATTTGTCATAAATTTTACATAAAAATATAATCTTTCCAAAATCAACTGAAAGTAAGTCATAAGTGGACTTTTCAACCTTGACAATTCCAAATAAACAATTAATTAATTACTTGTTCTAATTTTATTTCTTTATTCTCTGATAATTGAAAATTGGGTTAATAGTTATTATATGAAAATTAATTAGAAAGGGTACATGACAAATCCCTCATCCTCAGCATCTATTATTTGTAATTCAAACTTGGATCATTTATAATCTTTGGACCTTCCCAAGTGCCATCCTCAATTAGAAATCTCTTCCAATAAACCAAATATTCAATGATATCTCTCTTTATAAATATCTTAACCCTGTCATCTATCACCTCTTCAGGAATTAGGATCAATTTGCAATCCTAATTCAAAGGTTAAAAATCTATGGAGGGTGAAATATACTACTCCAAATTTCTCTTTAGACAAGATGCATGAAAAACAATATGAATTTTAGTATTTTCTAGAAGTTCTAATTCATAGGCTACCTCGCCAACTTTCCTCATAATTCTATAGGGTCCATAGAATTTGGGCTTGAGTTTCTCTGATCCACTTATCTTTATGGATAATTTCATATATGGATAAAATCTCAGATAAAATATGTCACCTAACTCAAAAATAATCTATGTGTGATTCTTGTCTACATAACACTTGTGCTGATTTTATGTTCTCTACAAACGTTCCTTGAGAATTTTCAATACTCCCTGTGATGGTTAATGAAATTACTTGATTTTGGAACTCTATTTTATATATAAACCAAATAAATAAATGTCATTGCATTATAACCATATAAATATTTTAATGGGAACATACTAATGGACATATAATAAGTGGTATTGTAGTAGAACTCTCCCAAATGTAGTCATTTGACCCATGTAGATTGTTAGCTTGAGGCATAGTTCCTTAATTAACCCTACACCCATTTATTTGATATTTATATTTGGTCATAATTTTTAGGGTGTTAGTTGGTGATAGGAGTTATTTTATTACCCATAAATCTGAATAACTCTTTCCAAAAATAGCTAATACACCTGTTATCCCTATCACTAATAATATTTTGTGATAGTCCATGCAATATAAACACTTATTTAAATAATAATTCATCCTCTTGAGGGGATTTAAATTCTGATGATCTAAAAAATAAGTGTGAAAACTTAGTTAAATTATCCACTATTACATATATACAATCTATATTATTTACCTTGGCCAACCCTATGATAAATTCCATTGATATACTCTCCCATTTTTTATTGTGAATGGGTAAAGATTGAAGTAATCCCACTAGAAACCCTTGTTCCTCTTTATTTTATTGACATATAGTACGCTCCCTCACATGATATAGAAGATCATTATTTATTCCCTTAAAAGTGAATCTTTCTCTAACTTGATTATATGTCTTGTAGTACCCTGAGTGTCCTGCTACTAGCACATCATGCATTGCTCTTAATCTATGTTTATTCATTATAGATTCATGTAACTAAAAGACCTTTTTATTATACAAAATAAACTCATCGTATGTTGTATACATGTCATATTTTACCATTTTTTCAATAATGTTAGTATTAATATAATTATTTTCATACTCCATCATAATAATGGCATTTTTATTTAAATCTCTATAATCAATACACATGTGTAAGATCACATCCTTCTTTTTTCCAAGAAATATAGAAGATGCAAAGATCTATAACTAGGTATTATGAAACCCATATCTAATCATTATCTTATGGTCTTTTTAATTCCCCCTTTAAACCCTCTTAGGTGGTGGTATGGAGTAGTGATGACTAGTTTTACACCTTGTTCTAATTCTATTACATGTTGGAAACCTCTATCTAGAGGTAACCCAGTGGAAAATCATTGAAAATATTACTATGATAATGTAATATTTTTCTGATATAAACATGGTAGGAATTTTAATTAGCTTTAAATGAATCAAGGGATTTACTCAAACAATTTTTTTCCCATGTTTCTTGGATTTTTTGTATAATCCTCTCCATTCTTTTTTCTGAAACCATTTGTGGTGATCCATTGGATAAGCCTCTGAGGACTACCTCATTCCCATTGGAGTTAAACTTGGATTCCATATTATGTTAATTCTAGTAAAATTCCCAAAAATAAATCATCCATTACTCTCTAATACCATATATGTTTCACACAAACTCACAACATAAAATTCATCACATACCCTATAGTCTCCCAAAGTAATATTGAGTTACTTGATCATTTTATTACATGGAATGGTTAATCCATCTACAAAAAAATTGAATCCTTAAAAATATTTCATATGTAACCCTATTTTTACCACCAATCCTTCATCAATGAAGTTGTATATGGCTCCACTATCAATGAGTATTGTCATTCTGTGTCCATTGAGCACTCCATGATATTGAAAATGATGATATTTAGGTGCTCTTGAGAGGGATGAAATAGTAATGCCACCTATATTTTCATTCCCAATCTATTTAGTTTCTAGGTTCTATACCAATTCTAGGGTTTTAGTTTCTCCAATATCTCATTCATAATCTAATATCACTTCAATATAGTGCACTTTCCCTCTACCTAGGTATACATGACTTGGTCCTCATAATTATTTAAATGTGAAACAAAGTTTATTCATTTTTAGTTCATTCCTAGTATCCTCATCCATCCTTTTTATTTTAAAGAAAAAAAATGATTTTTGAAAAGGAATAGGAGGTTCTCTTATAAAAATTTCTCTTATTTTCACTAGAATAAAATGGTTTGGAAGGATAAGATAACTCATTCTTTTAAGATGATGGTTCAAGAGTTAAATCTCTTCTTATCATGTAAAGTGACTAGTACAAAATCCTTGAAAATCCCTTTAAGGGGTTCAAAGAGTCTATCAATAAAAAGGAAAATAAAACTTTTTTCTAAAATATCACTTAAAATCACAACCATATTTTTTAATTTTTATACATAGGTACTTATTTAGGTTTACTTTTTTATTTTTGAGAGTTTTTTGAAGTACTATTATTCATCCTTACACTTGAATATGTCAATAATCCTCTAAAAAAATCTTCAAATTTATGTATTTGATCATGCCCTTGTTTTATTAGGATATGATACAACCAATAATATGAAACACACTCTAAATGTAGAGTAGCAAATTTATTATCTTCATTCTCCTTCATAGGGTTGAGGTTAAAGAAGGTTTGTAATTTTGACAACCAAGATGTTAGCACAAATTTGGCTACCATGAATGAGGATCATCTGAAACTTTGGTGTAATTAATCTTAAATTTTTTTAGAAACATTATGAAGGCTCTGTATTAGTAATTGATGATCTAGGATGATAGGTAATGTATATTCCTTGGCATCTTGTAAGTTCATTTAGGATGGTCTAGTTGGTAGCTAAGTCAAGTCATGTTGTCTTGTCATCAATTGATCATTCTTCATGGTTTTCATTTTGTGTTTATAATTTGTTTATGTTAAGTTTTAAAAAGTTAGGGTAGGTTGGAAATCAAGTCAATATGGAGGCATGCCCAAGGAGACAAGTGGTAACCCTATAAAAAACAAACATGGTCAAAATCTTGTCAAAATGGGTCAAATAAGCATAACTAGTAAGTGGATAACATTGTTTATAAACTTATTTGAAGAGTTTAAGGTAATTTTGACAAGATTAAGGTATTTTATTACTTTAATCTTATTATGCATCTCAATGTGGAAATGACACTTGATAGTTAAGAACATATATATGGGTTGTCTTTGGAAAAGGATTATTTTAAGTCATATAACACCTATATGATGACATTGTTCTTGTATTTGACCGTACACTTTCCATAAATGTCTTGTATAACTAATTTTCAATGTTTGAGGTCCTTTTGTAACTATCATTTATCATTCTCCAATGCATAAATGAAGAGTCTTTGAGAGAATTATAGGTAACAAAGAATGTGAATCATTTTTGAAACCTCTTACATGTACATATAGGTTAGGGTGAGGTAAATAATCATTGATTTCATCATTACCAACAACTCTAAGAGGTAGAACAGTCAAATTCTTGAGAAAAACATGTTTTTAGTGGTATTGTTTAGAGGCTTTATGATGATTGACAAGGTGAAAACTATTAAAAATGTATCCATGGTCTTTTCAAGCCAAAATAAATATATGAAGTGGATCTACAAAGCCAAATAATTCAAATCCCACTCCATTCCTCCATAGACCTTATTTGTAGCTCAAGATAAGCAATAGGTTTTTATTTGGTACTTTCAAGAGAGAGAGGGTTGGAGTCTAAGATATTATAAATAGTATGGGACATTAATTACCTTCCAATTTATGGATTTTTTTCTAGTTAATCCCCTTAACTATATGAATAATCATTAATAAGATAAGGGTACAGGAGAAAGACTCAAAACCCCACCAAGGTCAGTTTTATTTAATTTTAGAGTTATTAAGATTAATAAATACATGAAAATGTTTTTTTAATGTATATTTAAAAATAATATAATACTAAAAAACCATTTTCATTTAGGTTTATTCATGTTCATGTTTTTTACAAGTGTCTAATAGTCTTATTTTGTTAGTTTGGATAACACAGTCAAATTACAGGAACTATGAGATGTTTTGAGTGCTTTTGATGGATGAAATGATATCATAAAGAGTTTATAAATTCAAATTAATTAATATAATAAATATATATGAAAATTTAGATTCATTATATTCAATAATAATAGGGATTGTGTATTCATAAGTTGAATTGTTTGAACTAGCAATCAGGGTGAAGAAACCTTGCCAAATAGAGGGGTGTTTTTAGTGTTCAAAGTTCATTTAAGGAGAAATACCATACCATATATAAATAATTACAAAAATTAAAGAGTATATATATGATAATTAAATACAATTATGAGTTCTCATACTCTCTTTCAATCCAGTATCAAAGAGGTTTTGTAGACATGCAAGTTTGCAGACCTATAGGTCCCTATTGGCACCACATAGCTTCTATTGGGAGTGTATATGACCTTGTGGAAACATAATACAATTAAAATTTTTAATTATAAAATTTTTTAAATAATTTTAGACCTGAAATTATATACCCCATTCAATTCACCTTCTCAATGGGCTATGTGCTTTAAGCCAGACTGTGTGAATCTAATGGGAAAGACTGTGAAGGTCTTGAGAAGCTTTTCAAGGAAAATTAAGCCCATGTAATGATATAAATATATAATAATATTATTTTATCTTACCCTATTAGGTTATTATAAATAATTTAATCTCAATAAGGATCAAAACATAGAGACAAAGAAGGTTTCTAGGCCCAAAAGATAACTAATAGGCTTATTAGTAGGCAGAGAACAAAAGAAACATGCTTGTAGTGGTGTTGGAGGAAATAAGAGGATTTAAGGGTTAGATAAAAAAATTAATTAGGGTTAATAAAATCACTTAATTAAGTTTTTTTTAGCTTTGAGAGATTTACATTTGGTTACTTGCAGTCAAGCAAATCCAAATAACCACTACAACATATGTAAGCAGTGTGACCAAATATCACATGTGGAAGGTGAAATGGAAGGTGGAAAGTATGTAGAGAATATTTAGGAATAATTAAAAAACTTATAAAAACTATGTTTATATTTTTAATGTTCCAAGAGAACAAATAAAGTAGTCTACCTCATACTTGTAGTTATAAATCCATGAGCTCCTACAGGTTTATTTAGGTAAGTTGAAGAAAATATGCATTTTAAGATGAGTTTGAGGATTTTGAGGTGTGAGATACTATTTTATATATGGTTAAGAGGTTTTTACTCCTTGGTAATAAATTAAACAATCAATATAGAGGTTTTTTAGCTTTATAAGGGTTTAGGCTTTGACATAAGCTTATAGGCCTATCATTGCCTTAAATGAGAAAGACTATTCTTGTAAATTTGAAGGAGTTTAAGAGATGACAATAAGATATTATGTACTAAGTATAATCACTATAATTACATCACAAATTTAATTGTAATCACTTCCAATGTAAATTCAATCCAAGGACCAAAACAACAAGCATCTATAGGCCTAATCACCACCTACATGTCTATGCTCAGTTTGAAGTGAACAAGCATATGTTTGGTATTGAGAATTGGGTATATATGGTTAGGATATATTTTTAGTATAATATTATATAATTATTTTAACCTGTATAATAAGGATATAGTTTTAGGGAATGATAACTAGGTCTATAATTCCAAACTAACTCTCACACCCTTTTTAATGATCATATCAGGATGTAAGATGTTTGATAAGGAATATGAATTTTATAAGTGTTTTAGGATTTAATTTAAGGTTTTTTAATAATATTATAACCTTATAAAAAAAAACATTTGAATGACATTTTGGGCCAAAACACTCAATGGACCTTCTATAGGCCTAAACAACCAAAAAATCCAACTTTGCTCATGTGTGAAGTATGAGAATAAAGTGAATGGGACTATAATAATATTGGAGAATTTTTAGTAGGTTTTATACATTATAATTTGGCAATTGGTTCATTCATTCATGTACATAACTTTATAAACCATTGTTAAAAAGGTTGCAAACTCTTAAACCCTACTTAAACCCTTCTAAAGACGTGATGGAGGAGATTGAATTCTTAAGCACTCCAAATTGTTTTAATAAACCTTAAAAAAATTAAACACAATTATTAACTCTAATAGGGTCCTCACCATGAAATTTTATTGTACTTGAACTTGTATGGATGCATTTAATGATGTAATTTTACAAGGTTTTAGGCTCAAAATAGGGTTTTTGGACATATTAACTGATGTAAACCATTGGATAAGTTGGTGTGTAATAAAACATACCTTATTAGACCCAAAAATCCACTAAATTTCTTATAAAATTTCTCCTAAAATTCCAATTTATAAATATAGTGCAGAAATGCTTTTGAAAAGGTGATGTAGACACCTAAGAAAGATGAAGCAACATGGTTGGAGTACTTAGAAGTTATGGATCATACCATAATATAGTTTTAGTATATTATATTGGAATATAAAATTTAAAAAAAAAAATCACATAGATTTTATTTCCATTCCAATGGTTAATACCAAGCATATAAGACCTAATGGACTAACATGCCTATATGGCTAATGAAGAAGAATCTATACCATGGTTAGGTGTGAATAAAGGTGTCAATTAAATACAAAAGATAATAAACAAGTGTAAAATATGATATAAAATAATTCAAGATGAGTTATAAGAGCAAATGCAACTTTTCATTCTTTAACTTCAATCATGAAGGTAGTTTTAAATGGGTTGATAAGTTATCCAAGAAGTTGAAGAGCCTCTTCTTCACCATTCCTCCAGAAGATCATTATCAAAAATCCAACACATGGAAAAAATATGGATGAAATTGACCTTAGACTATCCTTTTAGACTATAAATAACTTGGATGAAGTGAAACTTGTCATTAGAGTTACTTTGGTACCTCTCTTCTCTCTTTCCTTCATTTCTCCTATATATGTAGCCTTGAATGTCTTGTAATGGATCCTTTAGATGAGTATCATGAAGCAATACTCAACTAAACAGTTTTAGTATGCCTTTTAATGTTGAATAAAGTTTATTCTTACCTTCTCAAATGTTTTCAACTAGTGTACTTATGTTATTGTTGATGAATGCTAGAAGTAGTGATTTTACTCTCTCTCTCATTTGTCCTCTCCTACCTATTTTCAAATGGATTGTATTCTTTTAGGTCACATGGTGAGTTTTAGGTAGTTTTTCATAGTTTGGAAGTGGATTTATGTCATTAATTAATTTCTTATATCTCTTGATGATCCCTCTCATTCAATACATTGTCTATGACCTCTATATTTAAACACTCATGATTTAAGGTCCTTGTTGAGTAGTGTGATTAGTTTTAGGTCTGATTTATGTTCTTAGTGAATTATAGTCAATTAGAGGGTATTAATTTGGTGCATCACCTCTCTTTATTAATTTACTTTTAGTTTCTTTTGTCTTTTTCCCTTTCAAGCAATAAGTTTAGTAGTGGTTTTGGGGTGATAATATCAAGGGATATAGCCTTATCTAGAGATTCACCTCATTTATTAGGCATCCCACAACTTATATCTATATCCATGTTATCAATTAAATGAGGATTTTTTAAAAACCTCCTCATGGGTATATTTTTTATGATAATAGTTTTGGCACACCCGGTGGGACCAAGATTTCATCCCATTAAAGATTTCTTGGTTCTTATCTTCAACACATTAGGATTTGGAGGAATGAACACAAGAATAAATGGTGACTCAAAGTGAATCTCAATGGGTACAAGTATCCTAGGTGTCTAAAATTATAAAATTGGTATGTATTCTAATCATTTTTTGGTTAAAATGCATACTCTATGCATTCATATTATCTATATTAGGTTGATGGAATTAATGGATTCACCCCAAGTGGCACTTAAATAACAACATATCAACCTTACCAATCCTATAATTAGCCTTATATGTCTTATCCTAATCCAAATCAGTATCCTTGGCAATCTACTCATCCCCTTAGTTAACCTTGTCAAAGTTATTTTTCTTTTATTCCAAATTTCTTTGACTTTAAACAAACCCTTGTAAGTTTGTAAATGGAAATGATGGGGATTAATAAAGAGAATGAACTTGGCCTAATTGTCTATAACCCTTCCATTCAAAATTAAGACACTCAAATGATGAATAATATTATGCATTCACTTAAGACTAGGTGGGCATCGAATATGAAAGAAAGTTGGCATTTATCAATAGATGATGTGATAGAGATAAGAATTATGATTAAATGTTTAGATAATAGATTAGTACTTGAAGATAAGAAAAAAATTCAATACATTCAACCTTGTATGTCTCCTAATTCACATCAACCTTATTTTTC
This sequence comes from Torreya grandis, assembly GCA_037957365.1. NCBI lineage: Eukaryota > Viridiplantae > Streptophyta > Pinopsida > Cupressales > Taxaceae > Torreya > Torreya grandis. The sequence continues at coordinate 1,854,856 of JARHVA010001128.1, forward strand.
TCCAAACCTAGCTCAAGTTACATTATGCCATCAAGAGAGGTATATGCCAATGCAATATCTATCCACTCTTACTCAAGAACCTAAGACTATTCTATCTTCTATACATTCTTAGACTAATGCCCTTGATTATGTAATTTCTACTCTTGAGAAATAATATTATCCCATGCCTATCCAAATTAAAGAAGAGGATAAGTGTATAGAATTTTATTAAAATGATCTTTCAAGTCCCTCAAGTTATTCACTTATCCTTCAAGTTGAAGCCATCCATGAATTTCAATACACCTCAAATTTTGATAGGGAAATTAAAGAGTGGAAAGATAAGAATACAACACCCTTAACTCAATTCCCTTCTCCATCCATTCCAAAACATCATGATCAACCTAGTACTCCCAAATTCCTAAGCTACAAGGACACTCTAGTAGGTTTCAAGCAAGCCAATGAAGTCTCTTGCACTCCCACCCTCTTATTTTATAAATGAGAATAAGTTGCATTAATGGTAGAAGATGGAAATTCTAATGCAAAAGAGAGCTTGTCAAAACTAGGATATGATGTGGCAATCCTTGAAAAATAAAATCAATCAATTGCAATTGAATCTCAATAAGGTTACGAGGAGAGTGTTTCTATAGGAAATCTTTCTTATCATTCCTCTTTGTCAAGAAGGAAATAAATTAGTATTTAAGGGTGAGGAGAAATATGGTCTTGATGGAAGAGAGAAAACTAACATGATAGTAATCTCATGTCAAAGGGATTTTATTGAAAAGAGTGAAGAGGAAGATCTTGATCAAACATTCCAAAAACTATACCATATTTTCATGGAAGAAATGGACTTTCTTGGCAAGAATGTGATCCATTTAGATCATTAATATGAACTCTAACATGAGGTTGTATAATTTAGTATCCCCCTAGACCAATACAAATTAGGTTTGACATAGATTATACATGATGAATTGAACCTTGAATGGGCTGATGATCTTTCATTATTTATGGAGGAAGAAGAAGATCAATCTAGTGATCATGGATTGAGATTTGATGAAGATAAATATGACTATGCAATAGTTGAGTAGGTTGTAGCTTAATATGAGGTAGGTCTTCTTGAGGATACATTATCTATTAGTATTTTTTAACCTCATGGATAAAAGATATAACATGAAGAAGATAACTTGAAGCCATGCCATGAGTCTATTGAAGAGTTTGAAACATTTAACTAGCATATTATCCCTCAAGAGAATGGCAAGATTGAAGTTGATCTTGGAATGATTTCAAGTGACCAAGAAGAATCTACCTTTTGGGAAGAGTTAGAAATTTTTTGTTCTAGTATGGATAGTGAACCTACATCCCATAAGGAGAGTGATAGGATTTTTATCTTGGATAATGATCATGATGAAGAAATGCATGAGAAGTCTCTTTAATATAACACCATAGTTGATGAACTTGTTTAGTTTCATGAGAAAGTTTAAGGAAGTATTGAGGGTATGTGGTAGTTTTACTTGGACATGTTCAAGGAATTTTAAGATCTTGGTAGGATAACACCTCAAGAATAAAAATAAATTTTTGATGAAAATTACAATGTTCCTAAATATTCAAAAAATCTTATTATTCATCACCAAGATTTTCAAATCCATGGTGTAAAAAGGTATGCTGAATATGACACTCTTTAAGATGAACATGAGATGGAATTTAAGGAGTCAATAGAGGATAAATCTAAGAATGTTACTTACTTTATTAATCAAACCATGGTTGCTTTAGATATCTCTCACATTAATAAATATAGACAATAATATGAGGTAGAAATTTAAGATCAAGATGAGTTTGTCTTTGTTGAAGAAAGGTTTACCACTGTAGACCCATCTAAGGTCAAGCCCAATAAGGTGGTGATAAAATAGAAGCTTGTTAAGTAATAAAAAATTATGATCAATAACTTATACATCATCCTTGATCATCACATGAATGTTATTTAAATAGTTTTCCTTTTGACCTAGGAGGATCATTTCTAATAAGTTAGTTGTACATAGTAGTTCTTGTCTTTCTTCCCTCTAAGTACTTTCTAGCATTGTGTGTTTTGTCTTGTTCTTGTTGTGTGTGTGTGTGTGTGTGTGTGTGTGTGTGTGTGTTTATTTGGTGTGTTTGATTTTGTATTTTTATGTTGGTGAAGGTATTAAATTATTTAATTCATTTCAAGAGGTTTTAAGTCAAGTGTCAAGTTCAATGCAGGTCTTGTGTTGAGTCGAAGTGACTCCATAGCCCAATGTATGGACTAGGTAACCAATCTAAGGTACATAATAGACATATAATCCCAAGATTTAACCAAAGGTGTTATCCAAAATTTGGTTACCATGAATTAGGATCATCCAAAACTTTGGTGTACTTAATATTAACTTTGTTGATAGCCATTATGAAGGCTTAGTATTGGTCATTAATAGTCTAGGTTGATAGGTAATGTGTATTCCTTAGTAGTTTATAAGGTAATTTAGGATGGTTTAGTTAGTGATAAGTAAATTCATTTTATTTTTTCATCAAGTGGTCATTCTTCATGGTTTTCATTTTGTGTTTAACATTGTTTAAGTTGAGTTTGACAAAGTTAAGGAAGGTTGGAAATCAAGTCAATATGGAGGCATGCCCAAGGAGGCAAGGTGGTAACCCTAAAAGGAACAAATATGGTCAAAATATGGTCAAAATGGGTCAAATAATCATAACTAATAAGTGGATCACATTTTTTCTAAAGCTATTTTAAGAGTTCAAGGTAATTTTGACAAGATTAAGGTATTTTATTACTTTAGTCTTATTATGCATCTCAATGTGGAAATGACAATTGCTAGTCAAGAACATATATAAAGGTTTTATCTTTGGAAAAGTAATATTTTAATTCATATAACACCTATATGATGACTTATTTCTTGTAATTGACCATACACTTTCCCTAAATGTCTTGTATAACTAATTTTCAATGTTTGAGATCCTTTTATAACTACCATTTATCATTATCTAATGCACAAATGAGGGGTTTTTAAGAGAATTTTAGGTAATAAAGGATATGAATCATTTTATAAACCTCTTCCATGCCTTTACAAGTCAGGGGAAGGTGAAGAGTCACTAAGTTCATCATCTCCAACAACTCCAAGAGGAAAAATAGTCAAAATCCTAAGAAAAACATGATTTTAGTGGTATTTTTAGATGTTTTATAATCATTTACAAGGTTAAAAATATTCTATAAGTTCCCATGGTCTTATAAGATCTAAATCCTTATAGGAAGTGGAGCTACAAAGCCAAACAATGAAAAAACATACTCCATTCCTCCATCGACCTTCTTGGCAGCTCAAGACAAGCAAAAAGAATTCATTTTAAATTATGTATACTTCCATTATGATTATGGTTTTAATAAAATTATATATTAATCATGTTGAGATTATTTAAAATTGACATTTTAGGCACAATATGTGTGTCCATCTTTAGAGTGAGATATCAAATAGATGAAGATACTAAATGTTGAATTTATTTTTTGGTAATTTTAAGAGAGATAGGTTTGATTATAATATTTTATCCATATTATTGGACCCTAATTCCCTTCCAATTTTTTTCATTTGTTTTATATTTAATCCCCGTAACTCTATGAATAATTGTTAAGAAGATAAGGGTGCAGGAGAAAGTTATAAAACCCCACTAGGGTCAATTTTCTTTAATTTCAGAGTTCTAAAGATTAATGAATACATGAAAATATTTTTTTAAGGTATATTAAAAAATAATATAACCATAAAACAAAATTTACCTTCATGTTTCTTCATTTTCATGTTTGGCGTAAGTGTCTAATAGTCTTGTTTTACTAGTTTGGATAACACAGTCAAGTTATAAAAACTGTGAGATGTTTTGAGTGCATATAATGGATGAAATGAGATGATAAATAGTGTATTAAATATAATGAGCTAATATAATAAATATTTATTCACATTTTTATTCATGATATTTAATAAAAATAAGTACTACATATTTATAAGCTAAATTATTTGAACTAGTAGTCAAGGTGAAGAAACCTTGCCAAATAGAGGGGTGTTTTTTTTGTTCAAAGATAATTGAAGGATAGATACCATACCATATAGTATTAAGGATAAAAATAAAATATTATGTATATATTATAATTCATGTATTTATTAATTATAATTCTCTCTTTTAATCCAAGATCAAAGAGGTTTTATAGACCTATAGGTCTGTACACATGTAAGTCCCTATTGGCATAAAATAGATGATCTTTGGAGTGTACATGACCTTATCGAAACATAATTAAATTCCAATTTTCATTATAAATTTTTTTGAATCATTTAACACTTTGATATCTATACCCAATTCACTTTACCTTCTCAATGGACTATGTGCTCTGAGCTAGATTGTGTGAGTCCAATGGGAAAGACTGTGAAGGTCTTGAGAATACTTTCAAGGAAACTTAAGCCCATATAATGAGAGAAATAGATATTAGTATTATTTTATATTACCATAATGGGTCATTATATATCATTTAATCTCAATAAGGAGCAAAAAATATGGAAAAATAATGTTTTTAGGCCCAAAAGATAGTCTATAGGCTTATTAGCAGGCATAGAATAAAAAAGGCATGCTTGTAGTGGTGTTGGAGGATATGAAAGGATGTAAGGGTTAGAGATAAATATGAATGAGGGTTAATACATTTTTAAAACACCTTATTAAGTTTTTTTAGCTTTGATAGATCTACATTTGGTGACTTGCAGTCAAGCAAATCCAAATAACCACCTACAACCTGTATAGGTAGTATGAGAAAATATCACATGTGGAAGATGAAATAGAAGGAGGAAATTATGTAGAGGAGTTTTAGGAAGCATGAAAAAAAAATTCAACGCCTTTAACTCTATGTTTATACTCTCAAGGTGCCAAGATAATAAATAAATAAGTCTATCTCAGAGTTATAGTTATAAATCCATGAGCACCTATAGGTCTATTTATGTAAGTTGAATAAAATATGCATTTTAAGATGAGCTTGATTCTTATGAGGTGTGAGGTACTTTTGGATATATGGTGAAGAGGTTGTGACTCCTTGGGAAGAAAGGAAACAATCAAGAAAAAGTTTTTTGATATTTAGTAAGGTCTTGAGAACCCTTTTAAAGACCTGATGGAGGATATTGAGGAGGCTTGAAAAACCTCCTCAAGGGTGCAAATTTTGATGATAACACAAGCCCGAGTTTAAATTATATCACCACAATCATAAGTAAGAGCTGATAATTTTATCAAATTATTTTTTAGATCCTTCCCTTTACCACTATGTTGATTTCCTTTTCCTCTTTAGTGTGTGGCTCATTTTTAAATTTCCAAAAACTTATCATAAGGGATAATAGATTTGAGAACTTCATCTAAATTCATGTATGCATTATATATCTCTATTACTTCGGCTAGAACTTCTACAATGGACTTAGGGGGAGAAATTTTGGTATCTCATTTTTATATTAATAATGTGGGTTTTGGTATTTTTAAAATGGAATTAACTATAGATATTTTTCTCATAGGTGAGTCTTATATTTTAGGAATAGATTTCAAATTTAACTATACCGTTAACTCTCCCATCACCTCTCTCAACTATTTTTGACCTGAGTTGATGTTTTTCAAGGTGTTGTATAATTTATATACTCCTTATTCCTATTTTATTCTAAAACCCTTACTAGATCTACATGAAAATAATGAAAATACTTCTCAAAACATAAAATTAACTCTCAAAACTTATAGAATGATCACAAAATATTATAATATATTGATATAAATTTAAATTATCCTTACACAATGCATGATAGATTTTGTAATGAACCCAAACATCTGAAATCACTCCCTCAACCCATGTAAAACATTGAACATTGGCTAAATTTTCACTCTTTGAAGCTAGGTTATAATTCACATGTTAAAATGTAATCCATGTATCATAGGATATTTTTCCATAAAATCCTTGGGATAAATTTGTTTCCAACCAAATATCTCCTACATCCAAGATTCTTCATTCTAAGATGACTTGATGAACACTGTCCAACAAAAGAAATTGATTAGTCTGGAAAAAGATAAAAACTAATCAGGTTACATATCTAAAATAAATTTGGGGAATAAATAACAATGTAATAAAATTCAAAAAAAAAATAATAATATAATATTTACATTTATATGTCCCACATAGGTAATGATAAAGTTTCCATATTTTCTTTATGAAATACACCAAATAAATATTTATCATAGTCTCCTTACACATTTCTAATTGTTTCCCCTAAATATTATCCACTACATCTCTCTTACAACCATCATATATTTTTTCATAAGTTTTAAATAAATATATTATCTTTAAAAAATCATCTAAAATTAATTAGTAAGTGGAATTTCCAACCTTGCCAATTCCAAATAAATAAATAATTAATTACTTGTTCTAATTTTATTTCTTTATTCTTTGATAATTGGAAATTGGGTTTATTAATTATTAAATGGAAATTAATTGTAAATGTATAATGAAATTTTAGGTTGGATATATGAGAATTCACCAAAGGAGGTGTACCCACATGTTGGGTAGATATATGCATTGAAATCTATAATTGGGTTGAAGCATTTTGGTGTCCATGCAAGATGTGGTAATAGTAGTTTCAAGTAAAAAAGTTTGAAAAACATATCCTATGCCACCATTATAAGTATGTATTAGTAATGTGGCCAAGGGGAGTGTTTTTTTCATATGTGGATGACTCATAGCTCTAGTAACATTATCAATAGATGAACTTTCTTGTCCATCTATTCTTTTTGATTTTTTTAGTTTCTAATATGGTTCTTAGGATTTCATCAAGATCTTTAGGGTTTTTATGATTATGCTCATGAAACAATTTAATTGATTTCACTTGCTCATGATCTATTTATTCATGTTCATTAGTTTCATTAGACTCATGGTTTTCATTATCATGATCTTCTTCTATGATAACATCATCAATATGTTTCTCATTCTCATTATGTGTATCATCATAGACTATATAATTAGTCTCTTCATTAGTTTGAGACATCTTAGGTGGTAGGAGAGGAAGTGAAATATGTTCAATATGCACACCTACCAATTTAAATCTATAACTAGGTTACATGAAAAATAATATAAGTAGGAAGGAAATGACAAATTAAAAAAATATGAAACCTTAACTAACTTAAAATGCTAAGAATTAGAAAAATTTACATTCATATAGATCAAGTTCACCAAATGTTTAACCTTAAAATCTATATTAAGGAATCTAGGGTAAAATGGGAAGAGATAACCTATCTCTATAGTGGCTAATTAATTGAAAAAATTAGATAAAACATATATTTAATTTTTTATTAGATAAGATAAACACTTTTGAAATTGGAGCTATGAATTGGACAAGTGAGAGTTTTGATAGTTGGACCCATAACCAACAATGAAGGTTTTGAATAATGGTACCATAACCAAGAGGGTTTAAGGATCCCACAACTATGAAAAATCATAATAAGAGGGTTTTTATGGTCCCACAACCATGTTAGGCACACCAAGAGAATTTGAAGGATCTTATAACCATAAAAATTCAAATAATAAGAAGGTTTGATGGATCCCACAACTTTTAAAAGAGGTTTTTAATGATTCCATAACCTTTTCAAGATAGTTAAGCTAGATCATCAGCAAATAGAAAATATATAAAATAACTATCCCCCTTTGATAAACTTTTCCCTAAAAATAATGCTAGAAAACAAAATACAACCAAAAATAGCTTGTCTTCCACTAATCTTCTATCTCCTTGAGACATCTACATAGCCTTCACACAAATGAAGTAAAACTAGTGATCCTACACACCCAATTAGAATTAAGGGAGGTAACTCTTTAACAAATATAAATTATAAACCATAACTACCATGATTTGGTAGAAATTCCCTAGAACTTCTATTGTAGAACACAATCCTACCTATAGTAGATAGTTTTCCACTAATGTTGTACCTCCTTGAAGCATTTGCATAAACTCTACACAAATGAAACATAATCAAAGTTCCCACACACCCACTAAGCTAAATAAAAGATAAATCAAAATAAGGAACTAACAACCTCATCCTCAGTAATCTAGTAGTAGCTTGATATAAAACAAGAATCTTCAACCCATCATAAATCACCTTTATATCTACCTTGGCTAAGAAACTTTCAACAATATATTTATTTTCATTCCTATTCCTATAATGGTGGTTGGGATGACCATTACAAAATAGACCCATCGATCAACAAATAATAGACATATGTTTTAAGATATATCCTAGAAACTAGAAGAGGTAGGGGTTAAATCCTCTAACATCCACCCTTCCTAGAAAGACAACAAAGTGGAATAATCTAACATCCACTGAAGGGAGGAAGGGTTAGAATACTCTATCATCCACTCAAATACTAATTATTTTGATGAGGAATACTCTAACTTCCTCCATAAAATCCCATAATGTTTTAGCCTAAAAAAGGTGGAGATATTCAAATAAGAGTTATCTAACATCCACCTTCAAACCTATAAAAAGTTTGGCCCAATTCATGGGATTCACATCAAATAAAAATGAGATATACTCCCTTTGGGTCTTCAAATTTGATAGTTGAGCCTCAATAATCTAGCATCATATTAGTACATGGTAGAAACTAGATTAAAACAGATAAATCTAATAAGTTTAATCCCTTTCCCAACATGAGAGGGAGATAAATAAATAACCCATAGACTGTATGAGACACAATCCCATAGGATGAAATAAAGATAAAATAGGAGATTAAAGGGAAGACAAAACCACCTAGCACTTTAAATGTGGTATTATCCCTTCATAGTGAAATAATAATTGGGCTATAAACTTCTACCAGTCCTTTGTATTTCCCAACATAATAAAAGTCATACAAACCTTATGCAAAGAGGCATCAACATTTATACTCTATTTCCATTGAAATAATACCTCCTTTATATCGTAGATGTTTTCCCAATGCATCACCCTACCAGACTCAATTTTAAATTTGGATCTACCAATTAACTTCAATGAATCTTCCACTTTGGTTTTATTCTATACCTTACTTAGAATATTATACTTTAATATTTGGTACATGCTAGACTTCCACTTTAATTCTCTCCCACCTAGTGAGCCATTCAAACATTTGGTGATGATATTTATGATGTAGAAAACCCCTAGTCCTCCCAAATCTAGATCATATTCATTTCCTTCTTCCAAATTATATCCTTCCCACCCACACTTTATTTGAAAAATATTCCTCTTACCACTAAAATAGAACCACCTTTATACCCCAGATATTTTGCCATTCCATTCTATGGATCGACCACTTAACCTTAGTGAATATTTTACTTGGGTTTTTTTGATAAAATATATCCATAATATTCTAATCTTGTATTTAGTACATGTGAGAATTATTATTTGATTATCTCCCACCCAATTAACCATTTAAAATTTTGAGGGATGGCATTGATGATGGAGATAACCCCCAGTCCTCTTAGATCTAGACCATCTTCATCTACTCCTTACACTTATTATCCTTCCTACCCATTCCCTTGTTTGAAATATACTCCTTCCACTCCTTACATTCCCCTCTCGCTCCTTCAACAAATATTTTTATCTAGTTTTTTTCTAAAAAACCTCACCTAAAATCTTCAACTTTAAACCTTAGGGTCCATCAATCTTCCACACTAGTTCTTTCCCACTTAGTGAGCCTTTTAACTCTTAAGGTATCAACTAGATCTAGGTCTAGATTATTTACATATATTGAATTTATTATGTCAAGATATGATAAAAATGGAAAGTATATATATGCTAGATAATATAATGATAATGAAAAAAAGATACTTAGTTGGTTCTTATGTTAACACAAATCTAGATTTGGAATAGATATAAAGTAGACTAGATCTAGATTTTGGATCTATTGCATAATTCTAAAATTTTTACCTCTATAGTTATGCACACTTATGTCAACTTGGGATTGTTTCATCGATGCATTTGTCTAAATAAAATGTAGGTATCTAGTATAGAACACCTATTGAAATGGGATGTGAACATTGAATGCTTTTAATATCTATTTCACCTTCACTCTAGTGTATTCAAATCTCTATCATAAACTATCACTCCTTATTAAATGAAAAAACCCTAGTTCTTCATATTCATAGTGATAGTGTAAAAATGGGTTAGTGTTCACACAGTGTTGAGATGCCTCAAATACCCCTCTATCAATGAGCATTGTCTATATAGCCAATACTATGAAGAGGGCCTTACACTTATGCAGTCTTCCCCTAATTATTATCTTATGTGTGATAATCAAGTACAATAGTGACCTAAATTGTAACTTGGTAAATGTGTCTCATGGGATGATCTTTCACTACTTCAAACCTATACATATGTTGTCACTATAACTGATATAGAAATAAGATAAAATAGGGAAGCTTTACTCACTTGAGTTATTGATTGAATTTCTTTAATAAATTTCCTTGTGATTTATTTAGTTTTTTATAGGTGACGAATGAATGAGGATTGATCTTGTATACACACCAATCCATTAAGATATTATCTTGCATTAAAGCACTTAGGCCAACCATAAGAATATGTTTAATTTGTATTTTGGATGACTTTATGATACTATACACTTGCATCAGGTTAGAACACTTGCCTCAACATAGGAATATAACTTGGATGCAAGTGTGAGGGAAGTCAAAAAGTAGGTACAAGTACAAAACTTGTAGATATGGAAGATAAGAAACATTAAAGCATTTATGCCAACATGGAAGGATTGGATCATTAGAATGACATTGGTCAGACTAAGAGATAAGTAATTTGGTATAAAGAGATAGTGTATGTGAGCCTTTTAATATATTCAAAGATATAGTATCTAAATTTAAATCCATGATATGTATTTTCCAAGTGTACAAGATTGAGGTGTTATATAATTCAGAAATAATGTCTATAGTTTGTGTAAATCCCTTTGTAACTAGTCTAGTTTTCACTTTGTTAATAGTACCATCACTCTTGAATTTGTTCTTATAGACATAATTAGTTACATTGAAATATTTATTTAATGTATGCTAAAAAATATCACATTTATCATTCCTCTCAATTTAATTCATATCTAATTTCATATCATCAACCATTCTTTCTTTTGATGAGATTCTACATAACTTCTAGGTTCACTAGCTATAAATGATAATGCAAACATAGTATTTTCATCATAAGCATCATAAAAAAAATTAATTTCCTATTTTTTAATCCTTGTGATCCTACTCTAATATTTATAATAAATTATTTTATTGGTTGTATGTGGATTCAAGAAACACTTTTTCTTACTTGGAGTTGATGAAGATGGATGACTAGTCTCTTGGGAAGATCTAATAATATTTCATGTGATTTGAGAAACCTAAATCAAGAGACAAAAAAATATCTCCATATTTTATACCCATGATAAATTTTATAAATGAATATGAGTGCTCTTTATTCTCACTTTTTTCAGATTATAATTCCTTCTTTTCATTCTCTTGATTAGCTTGATTCTTAGCTATGAGTATCCTACAATAATTTTAAAAATGTTTTAGTTTTTAAAAATAATCAAAATTAAGGTTTTTATTGATTTTACCTAAGAATTAAATTCAATTTTTTTATTTTAATTTGATTTATTTTAACTCCCTTGATTTCAATTTTTATTTTTCTATTTAATCTTTGAAATTCTTACCTTAGTTTCAAGTGCATGTTCTATATCATGTTCTAGATCTTCTACATATAGTCTCATCTTATCTTCATGGTATAATAAATAACCCACTAACTCATAAAAAATTATGTTTAAATGTCCTTAAACTCTCAAAACTTATCTCAAATTATGTCAATATTATGACCCTATCTTTTATTGTTTCTCCATAAACCTTCATTCTATGCACTAAGACATTTACCCTTATGAAATACTCTCAAACTCCTTCAATATCATACATTATCAAAATTTTAAAATTAATTTTAATACTCTATATTTTTTATTTTATTAGCTTAATATATATTTGATATAATTTTTTAAAGGTATTCCATGCCTCTTTTACATTTTTTCATCCTAAAACTATTGGATAGATTCTTAGGTATATGGCACTCTAAATATAGAATAAAGATTATGCATCCACCTTTTATTCATCCATTTTTTTTATCTTGATTGAAATTACTCCAATTTATAGGTAGTTTATAATGATGGATAACATTCTCCCAAACTTCCTTCAAAACAATTTTTCTCTTAAATTGATCTCTCCAATATTCAAAGTTATCACCTTTGAAGTTGGGAATATTCATAGAAGTAGAATTCCAAAAATCCATGATTCTCCTAATAATGGATTAAAAACATTGTGATCCTTTATTTATTAAGGTTATGATACCAAATTAATGTTTTTATTTATGGAGGGAGAGAAAATCATCTTTAATTTAATCTAAAGTTGAACACACACACACACACACACACACACACACACACACACACACACACACACACACACACACACACACACACACACAAATATAAATATACATATGAATCTATCCCATAATTACTAGTTGTTAATATAGTGTTATAAATGTAATTATTGATAAAAATTGCACTAAATAACTTTAAATTAGATTAAATGTGCTTGATATTTTTAAATTATAAATATATACAATAAAAATAATACCCAAACACATGAAAAAATAATTTACAAGAATAATTATTGCTCCAAAATTCTTTTTCAAAATTTTTTATTAATAATAAAATCTAAAACTAGCCAATTTCAAGTAACTTGCATGAGAAGATAATTCTAAATTGAGACTGCCATTAACAAATAAGTTAACTAAAAATAAAATATCAAAAATATATTTTAAGATAGCTGAAATTTGACTCAAGAAAACAAGTTTTACTCATTAATAACATATGGTCATCATGTAAGTTACATTTATTAACAAAGAAGCAAGACATGCACACTAGACATGCTTGGCACCCCAAATCCATATAAAGTAGGATATTGACTAAAATAAAATTAAATTAAGTTAAATAAGTATTATAAATTTCACCCCACCAATTGGATATGAATGTATAAGTATATGGGATCAATTAAGTACACATTATATGAACTACTCTCTAATTAGCACATCTAGCATTTTTTAGGAAGATGTAGACACTAAATCTAAATTATATAACACCTTAGTATTGTATACTTGGAAAGCATTTCCCATTTTTGTACCCTTCAATTCCTAGACCTTCCTACTACTGAAATTCTCACATCCATTATCTCTTGTGTATATTTATTATCTCTTATCTAGACCATATGTTATTATGATGACCAGACCTTATATGCTACTCAAAATAATATAAACCTACATATTATCATCCTCTAAATTTTTTGGACATGTACCTATTTTCCATATTCCCAAACACTTGTGTCCTATCTAGACACCTACATCAATGCTAGTGTCTTATGCCAAAATAAGTGTTAAGTGCCTTGAATTCATTAAATTTAAAAATGTAACATGCCTTATGGCCATCCTAAGGGATTTAATGCAATACATTTATTTAAAGGATTGGTATATGTTGATGATCAATCATCATTCATTCCTCACCTAACAAAGACCTAAAAACTCACAAGGTGGCTTAACAAAAACACTCAATCAAAAATTCAAGTGAGTAAAGCTTCCCTATTATTTCCTCTTTCAATATCAATGATAGGGATAGCCAATATATAGGTCTAAATTATTGAAGGATCATTACATAGGCCATATTTTCTAAGTTACAAGTTAGGTCACTCTATGTACTTATTTATTACATGTTACATCCTTGTGCACACAAGCTAATGAATAGGGGATAAATACATAATTATAAGGCCAATTTCATATTATTTTATATTTATAAATTGTTTATTTATATAAGGGTCCTTGGGGTATCTTGACATTATGTTCCCACTAACCCATTTTTACCACAATCACTCTAAGGGTGAAAAATCTAGGGTTTTGTCATTTGACAAAGAGTGATAGCTTGTGAAAAAGATCTAAGCACACTAGAGTAAAGGTGATATAAAACCTATAAGGTTATATGTGGTCACATATAGGTCTAATAAATATTATATATTAGACACCTATATCCAAGTTAGACACAAGCATTAATGCAATTGTACATGTCTAACATAAGTGTTTGAATCCACAAAATGAAAATTTCAAAATCTAACGACTATTCAAGAATCCATATATAGTATTTTATAACATGTTACATATTAGATATACATACACATAGTAAACTATATAGGTAATATTTTTTTCCATTTATTATAATATCAATCAATAATTATACTTTCTATTTTTAGCATATCTCAGTATTATAAATTTAGGACACTATTTATCTAAGTTTGTAATTAATTGGTCTATTATATATCTATTTATTAAACTTGTGATTATTAATTTATATATTATTAACCATATAATATGGTAAATTTTAATATTCCTTGCACAAAAACCCCCTTAAATTTTGTTGCTGAATCTATGGATAACTTTTTGCAAGCATGGTGAATTTGATATGCATGGTGGCAAATCCACCAGGAGGAGAGGCAACTATTTTGGTTTTTGTTTTTTTGTAAAATAATATGGATACACCAAGAAAAAAATACAAAATTATGAAAATAAATAGCACAATAATATGGTGTAATTGAATGTTACAACTAGATAGTGTAGCCGAATGGTATAGTCAAATCGTGCAACTAGACGGTGTAGTTGGATGACTAGCTTATAGTTCAACAATGTATTGAAATAGGTTGAATAGAGTTATTAATTATTAAATATATTAATAATGGATGGAATTTAGTTACATGTTTTTTATTTGATTGGGTTGATTATTTGATATCATGGGGTGGTTGTCAAAAGTATAATTTTATGGTTACCTGTGGCATCATGTTTACTATATATAAGGAAAATTGGATGGCTAACCATGAAATTTTTAGGTGACTCATACCTATTTAATGGCCCTAAAAAATCACAAAACACAAAATTATAATATAGGAATATTCATGAATAAACAAATATTTATTGCTAAAATTTATCATGCCCTATACTATATTAACCCATCTCAATCCAGGGTTAACATTTAGTGAACATGGTACTAAACACTTACAAGTTTATTAAGATCATGTTAAGCGAGCATATAAAAAATATGTTTGACCATATTAATTTATTATGGGTGACTTGGTACTCAAATAAAATTGAAATAACACTAATGCAGAGAAAGAAAATAAATGAAAGTTCTAAACAAATTGGGTGGGACCATTTAAACTTATAGAAAAAATTAGAAAAGGCATGTATCACCTATATACACTTTAAGGAAAAATTATCAAAAATCCAATGAACATTATGAAATTGTGAAAATTTATTTCTTGAGATACTTCTAATATTATCAAAAATACCAAAAAAATATAAAAAAATAAAAATCCAAAAAATAATTTAGCATTTACATGCTCTAGTGGATCATTGGCATTTATGTTGTTAGTTTCATGTTTGTAGATAATATATTATATTTTTATATATGCATGTGTTTCACACATTTTTTAGTGTGATACAAGCATACCTAGGCACATGATCTATGTGCTTTTAGATGTTGGGCATTGCCTCTACTCATGTCATATGGACATTGGGGGCATTTGCTTCTTTCATCATTATACATCCAGATTATATCATTTTATCATCATTTTCCATTATTATTTTTGAGATTATATATTTACACATATATTTATACATTCTTATATATTTATTAGTGTACTTGATATGTTATGTACTCAATGTTTTTGCTAACACGTATATCCAAGCACTAGTATGACATGTTTATGTTGGTTTTTATGTTCTATACTTTCATTTGTTTCACTTCCTTGAGTGTTTTGCCTTACTTGTTCAATAATTTTAATATTCTCCATTGATTATGGCCCATGTACCTATGTTTGTCTATTATGACATTTTCATCTTATATTTTGTTATATGTGGACATTTAAACATGTATATTTATGCTTTGTGGACATCTTACTAAGTCATGTCCCTTCAATTATGAAACATTTTCACATGTCCATTATTTGAAGTCTCCTTGGACCCTTGTATTTTGATTTGATTTTGAGTGATCTTGTATGTATGCTTGATTGGTTATTGACCTTGTATTATTACTATATAGACATTGCCATGATTTACATCATGCATCTTAGAATTTGATGTGATCACATACTATGTATCTCATAATTATATCTACCTAAACATGTTAATCCAATATTTTTCATGATCCATACATATATTATAAATTTATCTTATCCTTTTAATGTAAGGTGAGTATCGATTTATACTTTCTTCACTCACCTTAATATGGGGAACATATCAATGGGGGCATATCATTGATGCATAACCTCACATTGCTCACAATTATATATTTGAATGGGGGCATGTTATGGAAACATGTTATCCATACTTATACCAACCATTAGTTTCAAATTTTAGTGGGTGCATGTCATGGGAACATGTCTCCTACCTTTAAAATTTTCAAAATTGGCCAAATTGCATATTTATATGATTCAAATACACATTTATGGTAGCATTATATACATTGGTATCATTTTTATACCCAAGTTTCAGATTGAGACATATATGAGGTGAATATTCCATGCAAAATAGCATCTTAAATTATAAAATAAAATCATCTTTCATATTTCAAATACTTCTATAAAATTTAGCATACACTAAGATGAAATTTTATAAACTATTATTGAGCCAATCTACTATAGTAGCTGGCTCAATTTAGGCATGGTTAAGGCTATTACATCATTAAATCTTACTAATTTTATAGGATGGAGTGATTAAATCATTCACCCTCACCATATTTATTGTGTGATTTTTACTCACCAATTTATAAGTATGATTGGGTTGCATGATTGAGTTAACCTCAAATTTCATGTGCCAACTCACCTTTTCTCCAAGGTTGGGGAAGTTGTCCTCCAATATATATATATATGAACTTTCATTATTTAAATTTGTCCTTGTCTCAATTTTTATTATACATAATGAAACATCTTTTAAAATCAAATTGCTAAAAGGATATATGATTGCATCGATTCTCAAGTGTACTCATAACCTTGCTCTCTTTGCTTTCAAGCATTTCAAATTATTTCAATTCCATATTATATACATTGATTATATACTATAACATGCTCTTTATTACTAATAAATCACCAAAAAATCACTCAATTTGGACTCACATAGAGATAAAGTGTGTTATACACACCCAATTACACATTTATTTCCATTAAATTAAAATTTCATTACTAGATTAAAGGTGGGGAAAGTGTATACACTAAATTTAAATTATATGACACCTTAATATTTTATTCTTGGAAAGTAGTTCTCATGGTTTTAACCTTTAGTTCCTCGAACTTCATATTGTAATGCTTGCATCCACTATCTTTTATGCCTATTACTTATCTCTTAGTCTAACCATATGTTATTTTGATGACTAGGTATTCTATTCTACTGAAAATGTTATAAACCTACTTATTATCATCCTCTAAAATTTTTGGACCTATATATGTTTTACATCTTATCAAACAAATATGTCCCAACCAGATGCCTACATCAACACTAATATCATATGCCAAACTAAGTGTTCAATTCCCTAAAGTCATCAAATTTGCAAATGTAACATGTTCTTATGGTTAGAATAAGTGATTTAATGTAATATATTTATTAAAAGTATTGGTATATGTGCATGATCAATCCTCATTCATTCCTCACCTACCATAGACCTAGGAACTCATAAGGTGACTTACCAAAATCACTCAATCAAGAAATCAAGTGATAAAATCTTCCTTATTCTTTCATATTTTAATATCAATCATAGAGACAACCCATCTATAGGTCTGAAGTACTAAAGGATAATTTCATAGTCTATATTTTCCAAGTTACAAGATAGGTCACTCTATGTACTTCCTTATCATATATTGAATCCTTATTCACACACAAGCCAACATGTAGTGGATAACTACATAAGTATGAGGCCTTATTCATACTATTGTCTATGTAGGAAATACCTAATGATAGATGTATCCTTGGATTAAATTGACATTGTGTGCCAACTAACCCATTTTTTCAGTCACTTCAAGGGTGAAAAATCTAGGGTTTGATCATTTAATAAAGAGAGATACCTTGTGCATGAGATCTGCACATTCCAGTGCAAAGGTGAAAGAAAACTTAGAAGGTTATAGGTGGTTACATCCCACTCCATTTAATATTTTATACCATACACTTAACTCTAACTTAGACATAATCATCAACTCAACTATAAAGTTCTAATGCAAGTGTCTAAGGCCATATAATGTAAATTTTTAGAATTTGATGATAGATCCAATCTAATTTAAAAATATTCCATATTAGATCTAGATTAACACAATAAACTAGCTAAGTATTCTTGTTTTCCATTTATTACAATATCAATCACTAGTTTTACGTTCTATTTTTATCATATCTTGGTATTATTAATTTAGGACAATATTTATTTAAGTTTGCATTTAATTGGCCTACTATAAATTTATTTATCACCCATGTGTTTCTTCATTTCTATATTATTAACCCTATACTATTATGACCCATCTCAATTTAGGGCTAAACAAATGTTCCCATAAAGTGTCTAAAATTGATCAACTAATTAATCTAGAATATAATTAAATTAAATAGCCTTTCTAAAATAATAAAACAACAAATAAACTAAATCAAACATTAATAATCAAGTGCCAATATTAGAATCATACTAAAAATGATGATAACTCTAGACTTGATTTAGAGGGATATTGAATTAGCTTATGGATGATCCTAATGGATAATGTATAATTTGGGAAGAATAGTGAAAAGTTTTTGAATGTGTAGAAGTGTAAATTCCAATACCAAATGAATATCAAGTGGATAAATGAATGGATTTTGACATGTATTTATAGTAAAATATTTTGATTATTTCCATTATTTGACCTTATGAAACATGCAAAAATACATAAAATATTAATTTTAAATTTGGAAACTATCCATTATTTAGTGTGGGAAAACTATCCCATGTAGATAGGGGTGTAGTGTACCACTATCTACTTATGGCAGACCTATCCAGGAAGATCAAAGGCAATTATACATTTTAGGGAATAGTCTTAAGTTATTTTTAGATATCACAAGAATTTAACATTGAAAGTTATGTATAGTGGTAACAAAAAAAAAATCAAGACTAAATATAAACAATTATCTTAGAATAATGGTGAATAAGATTCATGTAACTATGTGAAAGTCATATGGTTGGGAATGTGTTAATAACTAGCATTGTTAAGTACTTGTGACTAAAAATGTGTCTATAACTAACTATCTAAATTACTATTGAGGAGGAAATATTAGATAAATTTAAACATATTAAAATTAAATGAAGATTTAGAAATTATGGTATAAGGTCACCACCAAAAAAAAATTCCAAAGTCATTAAGCATTTTGGATACAAAATGTGTATTCTCTACCAATTGGCCTATAGTTTCATGATTTTTATGGTACCCTAAGAACTTGTGTATGTGTGGTATATTATTAGTGAGATAAGAAGAGATATGGATAAGTGGAAAATTCCAAAGGTGAATTTTTTCACAAATTTCCTTTTCCTCTCCCAAGTTTGAACTTTCCAAAACATTGTAGTGGATTTGTAGAGGCATCACAGAGGATGCCACAATCATTGAAAATCACATTAAAAAGTTAAAAATAAATAAATGTATAAAATTTTCCAATTTTCTAGGAATCAGACAAATGAAAGTGGAGACTATAGTGAATAATATGACAAGGTATGGCTTGACCACAACTTTTTATTCAAGATCAATAAGGAGAAGGTCATCCAAATAATAGAATAAAAGAAACATGATGATGACCTATATCACTTGGATGTAGAGAGTTCAATTGGGATCAATTAGGTCTTATATTCACATAATTATAAGAAAAAGGACCTTTGAAAACCATGAATTTAAACATAAACATTAAATATATTCCTAAGAATTTAGTGGTTAGAGACTATTATATGGATGAATAACTAGAATGAGTAGTTGAACTATTATAGAAGTTCCTTGAAATTAAAAGGAAATGAGAGGAATACACTCTTAGGTAAGATGAAATTCAAATTAATTGAGGTTTTGAGACAATAATATACCTTATAAGATCTGTATACACATAATATTTTAAACCTTTTATCAAATACTAACACTTTACATCTTGGAAGAAGCCATCAAGACTCAATCTCTCTGAGTGCATGCCCTAAGGGGTGCATCAGGAAAGGGGTGAGTAGACCTTTGGTGCTTCACAAGATTGTTGTCCTTTTTTTCCACATTATTACCAATCTAATCAAATCTTAAAACCATTCCCTAAGCTATTTATCATCCCTTGAATATTCTTCCAATATTTTCCCCTTTCCATCTCTCCTTTTCTTGTCTTAAACCTCTTTTGTTCAATCAGTTATACTAGGTCAACTAGGTCAACCCAATATAGTTTAGGGGTATTTTGCACTTTCTTATCTTATTATCCTTTTAGTCAACCTAGCTCATACCTTGTGAATTATCCTTGAAAACACACTAGATCAACTAGGTCAACCCTATATAGTTGACATTTCCAAGAGTATTTAGGGAAAGATATACCTATATATACAAGATCATTTCATCATTATTTCATATGTGCGAAGAGTTATTATTAACTCATGCTTCTTCACAATCTACTCTTCCACCATTCTACTTGAGGAGACTTAGCTTAGGTTTATTATTTGGAAAATCTAGTCTTGTGGATAAGTCTTAGATTCTTTGGCCTTTCTTAGTTATCTTTAAAAACCACAACAACCTCTTGAGAATCTCTATTGCCTAAGGGAGAGATTGAGTCTCGATGGGTTCACATTCAGGTAAGTATATTCTAACTTTATTCTCCTTTCTTTTAGTAGATAGAAGTAGCATAAGTGTTGGATCGAATAATACTATCTTTCATATTTCATGTATTAGGGTGTTACTCATACTTACTTTAATTAAGGTTCTCTATACAAATTTATTATATTATTTATAACCTCCACTTTGTCCCACAAGCTTTGGTGTCCACTAGATTAAATTTATTTTCTTATTATTAGAATAGGTGAATGCTTTAAACCATAAGACTTTATTAGGGTTGTTGTGTGATTGTGTTAGACTATAGGCTTTAGAACCCTTCCTAACATAATATATTATGACAAGTGATCCCTTAATTAGGTTTAGTATATCCCCATATTGGTCATGCTCTCACTTAACAAATGTATTCCCAATCAAAAGTGTAGGTATGATCTATCTTCTCTAAGCTAGGATTGATTTATAGACATGATGAATTTTTTATTGCATAAATTCTAGTAAACCTGATGTGGAACTAACCCTTGCAGGATTTATTTCACTTATTTTCATTCTTTTAGTCATTATTTTTATCATACTAGATCAACTCTATCAGTCCAATTTTTTTACTTTTGTCCACAGGTTTTTAGGAACATGTAACTGGATCAACCCAATTGACCTAGTATATGTTTTTACCCTTTCATACATCTATTTCAAACTAATAGGTCAACCCAATCAACCTTGAATATTTTCAGCACTTTGTAGCAGGTTCCTACATAGTTTGATCAATCCTATTGACCCAATTTGTAGGTTTTGCCAACATACTTTGAGGTTCTTCATCATCAATCTTCTTTCATTAAATATCTGATCCAACAAGGTTCCTTTATACCTCTCTATTTATTTATTTTCTATCTTTATTGTCATAGTTTTTAGTCTTTAAAACTACCTTTGCACAATCAATTTAAATCAACCTTATTGACCTAGTTCTATGTTCTATTTGTTGTCTAAAATAATTGGGTTGACCCTATTGACCTAGTTCATTTTCAGACCTTACTTCCATAGTATAGGTTCAACCCTATCGACCCTATTCTATATTTTTTTCATATAGTGTCAACATTATACCTTGTTTCAAGTTGGAATTAACCTCATATCTACTAGTAATTAGCTCACACATTTCTTTTCTTATTGCTTCCATGATTAAAATAGATCACATAGTTTAATTAGGGGATTTTTAATTAATCACTTAGTTTCACTATTTCTATTTTTTGCACACATGGCCAAATCATAAAACATAAATAATGTTTTTAACATTTGTCTACTCAAGGTGAACTTACTTGGATTTATTCACCAAGGTGAATTTAACTTGATGCTCTGGTCAAGTATAAATCATGATTAATTGTATATTCTGGCTAAGCACCCAACACCCTTATCATTGTGGTGTGTGAAGTGAGGGGGTAGGCCCAAATACCAAGCCTATACCATTACCACTATAGTCCTTTTCAACCTAAACTACCTAAAACCATCCTTAGATTACTATCTAATCCCTTACTTTATAGCCAGCTTCCCATCACATTTAAAATCATTTCTTAATACTCTAATAAAACATACTAGGTTGACCAATTAGTTAGCTATTTATTTTTTAAGTTGATTTCTTTCTCTTTGCTCAATTATGCATGAAAAAACTTGCATTAGGCAAAGTTAGTGCAAGGTTTTGTATTGTGTACCTCAATTGGATTGGCTAGTGTTGATCCAATTGATTGTTTGTTTACCTTTAGCTCTTACTTTCCTAGATTAGTTGCAAAATTTGTCTTATTTCAGCTCATAACTTCTTATCAACTTTTTATTTTTCCTTGTCTTTTATACTAGGTCAACCCAGTTGACCCTATACCTTTTTTAGCCTCTATTCACTATACTAGATTGACCTAGTAAACCCTATATAAATTTTAAACCCTTTTACCTCTTTTACTAGTCTTTATGCACTATACTAGATTGACCCAGTCAACCCTGTATAGTTTGTAGGCCTTATTTTCTATGCTTGGTTGACGTAGTTGACCTTATACTATTTTTTATTTTCCTTGTTCATTAATATAGTTCTATATCTTTCCAATTTTGTATTCTATTAATCTCTCTTTAGTCAAAATTAAATATCCTATCAAAATCTTCTTGGATAACTTGAATCCATTTAGATACTATATGGAATGTTCATTTCTCCCTCTCTTTTCCTCCCAAGAGCACCATCACTCTTGGGTAACCTATTCTCCTCCTTCATCCATGAACTATAATATGGTGTAAATAACACCTCAAGATGAAGTTGATGGATCTCATCCCTTTTATACTTATCATGAAACTTCTCATTTTTAGAATCTTCAAACTAATGTGGGAGTGATTGATACAAGTTTACTTAACAATCCCACTAGTAATCCTTCTTATAGTAATCCTCCCCCTAACACCAATTTGGGAAGTGCTCCTACCAACACCAACCCACCTCCCAATACAACCCAACTTTTAGCCCAAGTTATGCAATAAATGAACATTATGCAAAATTCTAACACCCATCCAATGATGCAACTTCAACAATATCAATCAATGTGGCTAATCAACCTCAAACTATGCATCCTCAAGTGAATCCTAATTTCATTCCTCCACCTCTTCAAGATGCTTCAAGAAATGTTATTCCTCAACCCATAATGAATAAAAATATGCTTTAAACTATTCAAAATGAGCCTTTATCTCCCTTCATTGTATCCATTGATATTGGTAACATATCTCTAACTATCAAATATGGTGGAACTAAAGACCCTGCTTTATTTCTCAAAGCCTTTTATAACCTTTACAAAGAGTGGATCCAAACTAATACCTTTTTTGCAACTAAACTCTTAGTGAAAACTTTTATCAGTGATGTATTAGAATGGTATAATCAACTTCTCAAACATTCTATTTATAAACTTGAATATTTGGTTTATCCTTTGGTAAAGAGTTTCAACACAATGATCTTCCCAAAAATTACCTTTGCCACTTCATCAATGCTAAGTAGTCTCCAACTAAATCAGCTCATGAATTTATCAATATATGGAAATATTTAGCTCATAAATCTGATCATAATATGACTAATTATAACTTATGTAAACTCTTTATCACTATTTTTACTCCCACTCTTTAATATAAGGTTCAAACCTTTGCTCCCTAAACACTAAATAAATCTCTTGATCAAGCTAAATTTCAAGACTTTCTTATGAAGAAATTCAAACCTAATCCTAAAATTCTTAAAGGATCTTTCCAAACATCTAATGTTATCACTAGTAATACTCTGCAAACTAAACAAGGAGTTTCCAAAACTGATATTCCTTCACCTTCTCATATACCCCTTTTAGTTCAATAAATGAAATAATTATCACCCTAAAAACCTTTCATCTATCCCAATGTTCCTCCTAAGTGGTATGATCCCAATCTCTTTTGTTGGTTCCATGATGACATTGGGTATTCTCATGAATCTTATAGAGGGCTCACTAAGTTTTTTGTCTCTTATGTGCTTGGTGATTCTTTCAACCATGAAGCTATCATCAATCTTCATCATCAAGAGTACAATATTGCCTTTCAAAAATGACAAAATTTCAAAGCTTATACTTTAAATAAATAAAAATCCTCTTTAAATAATAAATCAAATTCTAAGGATGTTTATGCCATTGACACTGATTATGACTAATACTTTAATAATTTGCAATATGTCGACACTGCTAAGGTCAATTATCATCATAAACCAAATCATAAAGATCTTGTTACCAAGCCTAAAAATCCATATTTAGAAGATTAATTCTTAAAGATACTACCACTACAAATCCCAATTCTAAAGAACCTAAGGAAAAACTCCCTCCTTTTTATCCTCCAACAATATATATTCCTCCAAAGTCTAATTTACCTCTTAAACTTGATGCTAGTTCTTTTAAATCTCATTGGAATTTTCTTGAAGAACTCAACTATATGCCTTACAATATTCCTCTTATGAAGTTAGTTTTTAATTCACCCTATCATCATAAATTCCTTATTTAACAAATTCAATAAATTTAAGATCCATCCTCTATAGATGAATAACCACCTTCTATTTATTCTCAACCTACTAATGTCAATACCTTTGAAACTGTGTATCCCTCTTCGAAACCTTCCAATGAGTTTCTTAAAGAGGACATGATCAATGATGAAATTATTTTTTGTGTTGATGATTTACCACTTTTTATTAAAGTAGCCATTAATACAACTCTTATCCATAAATTATTATTTGATGAAGGATTTAGTATTAATGTGACATCCTTGTGGCTTATTTAACAACTTGGCTATAACAAAGATCATCTCAAGTAAACTCATCTTATTTGTCATGGTTTTGACAAGACTAATAAAAAACCCCTTGGTTATATAAGGCTTCCATTAACCATAGGACATAAGACTATTTGAACTAAGTTTATGGTCCTTAATCTACCTTTATCTTATAACATACTCCTTGGTCATCCATGGACTCATCGAATGAGGGCCATTACTTATTTCAGTAGTCAATGTATTAAACTTTTGCATAATGGAAAATAATATAATCATAAAGCTGATCCTAACCCATGGAGTCTTTAGCTTCCCAATCCTAAATCACAATATCATATTCCTATGATTCCTAAGATCAATAGTGTTCCTTTACCCAAGTTCATCAACATGAATCTTAATTTATAAGTTACTCTTGAAGATTCTGATGATGATGATCCCAATGCATTATAACATACTTGAAATACTACTAAGTTACCTCCATACATTTCGCAATGGCTTCCTCCTCTCTTACCAAGAGACCATAATATTCCTCTCATGGATGAGATTATTGATTTACCCCTTCATGTAATTCTCAGGATCCTTCTTTACCAGAAGATGCCTTCACTTGAAATTATTTTGGAGTGGCTAAATTATTTCAAGATCCTCTCATACATTCAATAATATCAAGATTTCATCCTCTGAAACTCCCCCTAATTCTCAAACATGTATAATTTATCCAACATATGATGATAACTATATCATGGAACAAGATCAATCGAGAGACTTAGATGTTCAACATTACCAGTAAATTTTAGCCCAAATTCATGCTTTTAATCAAGATGTTCATATCATTTTTGTGGATCATACCTTAGATCCTGAAGGTCATGTACCTCCTATCAATTATCTTCTTATCGATACTCCTTAAGTGGTAAAACAAATCAAACCTTCCAAACCTATGGAATATATTACATCTTCTCTACCTCATTTGGACCCTATCATTCCATCAGATCCTTCTATCATCATTGAATCCACTAACATTTCAATCTCTTCTGATCTATCTACTTCATCTACTCCTAAAATTAAACTATATGCCAAGGCAACTAATGTCTATTAGATTCATTCTAAGTGTGATATCCATGGCAATCAAATTTTAGATCTTAAAGTATATGCCAAGTATTATGGTCTTCTTCATACCTTTCCTAGTGATGAATCTATCCTTGAGTTAATTTATGCCCAAGAACCTCAACTTCCTCAGTAGCATCATAAACTTAGAAATTTTAAGACAAACTCCTTTCTTCAACAACTTCATTTCTAGTATTGATCCTAAAATAAATATAATTTTTGCCTTACCCAATACATCATATCATTTTTAAGATGAAAATTCCATGATCATCGAAGAAATCATTTGCATTGAATATGGTACACCATCTTGCCCTTGACCAATTATAGTTTCTCAAGAGCTCTCACCTACTGAACATGATAATTTTAGCTTATTCTTTGGAAAATATTGTGAGGATTTCACTTGGTCCTATGAAGACATGCCTTGCATTGACCATAGAATTATGGTCAATAACATCATTACATATCTTGATGCTAGGCTTGTGCATCAAAAACAAAGAAAATTTATACCTAAATTTTCAACTTTATGTCATAAGGAAATCATCAAATTACTTGATGCTAAATTTATTAAACTAATGGATTATTCTGAATGGGTTTCTAAAATTATCCCCATTTAGAATAAGGTCACTATGGTAATTCACATTTGTATTAATTTCCAAAATCTTAATATTTCTTGTCCCAAGGACAACTTCCCATTACCTTCAATAGATTCCATTGTTGATTTTATGGTTGGTTATGAAATGATATCTCTTATGGATGGCTTCTCAAGATATAATCAGATTCATATTATCCCTGAGGACCAAAATAAGACTAATTTCACCATGAAATGGGGCACCTATTACTATGTCAAAATGCCTTTCAGCCTCGAAAACTCTAGGCCACTTACCAATGAGCAATGACTCATATATTTCATGATCTCATTCACAAAATTTTTGAAACTTATGTGGATGATCATTTTGCTAAATCCAAACATCATAAAAATCATCTTTTTGATCTTGCTATCATCTTTGATCATATCCTTAAATATAAAGTTAGACTTAATCCTTACAAATGTGTCTTTGGAGTCACATATGGAAATTTTTTAAGATTCTTAGTCTTTCTCCATGGCATTGATGTTGATCCTGCCAAAATTAGTGTTATCATCAACATGCCCATTCCTCATTCTATTCCTATCATTCATAATTATTTAAGCAAGATTAGGGAAATTAGATGATTCATTCCAAAAATGGCATACAAAATTCACTCTATCAATTCCCTTCTCAAGAAATATACTAATTTAGGATAGATGGATCCATTTCTAAAGGCCTTTGATAAAATGAAAGAATCATTGCTTCACCCACCCACACTTTATCCTCCTTCTAATGGTAAACCTTTGATTCTATATAATTCTTCCACACCTATTTCAATTTGGGTAATGTTTTCCCAATAAGATTATATGGGAATAAATTATTTTATCTAATATATTATCTGAGGCCTCATCAACTATGAGACAAGTTATACCAAAATTAAGTGTGATTGCCTCTCCATCTATTTCATAATTAAAAATCTTCACCACTATGTGCTTTACCAAACCACTTATATCATCATTAATTCTGATCTCCTTCATCATTTGTTCTCAAAAGCCTTTATTCTTGGAGATATAATTGGAAAATGGATGGTCTTACTTATGAAATTTGATTTCTACATCATCACTCAAAAAGTTATCAAAGGGTAAGTCATAGCTTATCAACTTGCCAAAACTCCCATTATAGCCACTTCTTCTCTTCAAGATGATCTTCTAGATGATAATATACTTTACATTAAAGGTCTTAATCAAGATATCACTCTCAAATATTACTTTCATAGCTTTACCACCGAGCTTGAATCCAATCAACTTGATGAATCTTCCCCTCCCTCTAGTACTACTAAACCAAAAGTAGTTATCAAGGATCTCCTTGAAATTAATATTGATTTGCAAGAGGATACTTGGACCCTTCACTTTGATGGTGATAAATGCCTTCAAGGAGTTGGGGTAGGTTGCATTCTCACAAGTCCTCTTGGTAAGATCATTATTTTATCTTTTCAATTCACCTTTGATGTCACCAATAATATAGTCGCATATGAAACTCTTATCTTAGGCATGAGAGATGCTCTTGATTTATACTTTCAATATCTTCATGATTTAGGTGATTTTCAACTTATTTACCATCAAGTTAGTGGTGATTATCAATGTAAAATTGAAAACCTCATCACATATCATCAAATTTCAACCACTTTTTCTAGGGATTTCATCTCTTTCACTATTAAGCCTATTCTTAGAGATCAAAATACCATTGCTAATTCTCTTGCCTCTTCAACTTCTCTATTTCATCCATATCAAGTTATTTTTTATCCTTATTTTCTTATTCAAATAAGAAAATCCCTATCTTCTACTCAACTACTAGATTCAATTATCTATCATATTGAGGCTATTACCATTAGATAAAGCCCATGGTACCAAGATATTGTTTCTATACGATTTTCACTTTCTACATTCAAAGAGAGAATAATAAACTAGAAGAAATGGTCTAAGGCTTGTATGTACCTGGATGAAGTCATGCGCACCGTAATCTAGACATTGTGAGAACTCCTCTTTGGTTGTGGAGGATGACACCTGAAAAAGGAAGAGACTAAAACAAATAAGGTATTAGATGAGGAGATGGTGGGCTGCCAAGCGAAAGCTTGATCCCAAAAGCAAAAGCTTGAGGGATGTCAACCCACTGACTGATAAAAATAATGTCTGATAAAGAGCAGAATGATAGAAAGACTGAAATGATTAAAGACTGAAAAGGAAATGGAAGCAAATGCTTACTTGAATGCTATTGTTGGCCTGGTCACAGTCGCTAGCATCGGTGGTCCTACCGGCGTCGGTTGGTACAGGTCTGCCGACATCAGTTAGTATGCCAATGTCGGTGGGGGCAGTGGTCTCTGTGGCTAGCGTTGGTTGGGGTAGTAGTCTTTGGATGAGGTCTGGATGAGTTTTTGGTTTGTGGATGGGTCTGAGATGGATTTTGGGCCTTGTTAATGGTCTGTGCAAGGGTTTGGGTAGAGTTATAGGAACAATGGATAGAGTGTATGATCTGAAAGAGGCTAGATAGAAGATAGAGGCAATAGGGAGATGGAGAAATAAGGATTTGGGTCTGGTCTAGAAGTGCTGAATGGGAGCTAATAGCTAATACATTTCCAGATTATTGAAATGAAATAAAGAAACATTCTTAGCTCATACCTGCTGAAGAAGAAATGTTGCTGATGGGTTGTACCTATTGCTGGTGGAAGCTGATATAGAGTACCTATTGTTGGTGGAGCTTGTTGTGTGCTTGAGAGAGGGAGTGAGAGGTCTAATGGAAATATTGGCTGATTGATTGATCGATTGCAAGATTCAAGAGTCAGATGAAGAATATGGGCAAAGGGCGGATAACAGATGCAGAAAACCGTTATGAAGGAAACTGACGCTAGCAATACTGCCGATGTCGATCGATAGTTAACTGACGTCGGTGGCTGGAAGGTAAGAAAAAGGCTAAAAATAGCCTTTCATCTATTTTCCCAACTGCTGGGTTTAAATGGCAGGGTAAGAAATGGTCGAGAGGGGTTAAATGGGTGTGAGGATGAGGAATAGGTCATAAATGGGTCATGGGGGGATGAAGGGAATCCAAAGAAGGGCATCCTAGGGTGGTGAGGTGGTAAGGGAGAGAGAATTATTAACTTAAAATAAGATAATTATTTCAAATTAATAAGACATAGGTTAGGAGTGGTTAAGAGGACCAAGGGGGAGAGAAGGGGAGGATGACCAAGGGAGTAGACACGATTTCGGTGTCTACATTTGCCCCTTTTTGTCTTATTGGTTGTTCTAGATGAACTGCAAGACAAAAATAGGAGTTGATTGCCCCAGGTATGGGATAAGATTGATTTCATCTTGTTGGTTGTTCAAGTGAACTGCAAGACAAAAACAAGAGGATTGGTTGCCCCGAGTATGGATGAGGTATTCCTCCTCAAAGCAGGAGTTGAGGGAAGGGAACCTGGAATTGGGTGCTAATTTATAGAGAGTGGATGAAAAAATGGTGAGTATGAACACTGCAATAGTTGTGATTACACGTATACCACTTCACAGGATGGTCAGGTCAAATTATTGTAGGTCAAGGGTCAAGGAGTGCCAAAATTGAAGTAATCGAGCCCCGACATTTGCTTGTAGCTGATCGAGTTATTCAATCTAAGCTATAGCTCCAATGGTCATCATGTTCCAGGTATCTCAGGATTAGGAAGTGCTCCTATAAAACATGAAAATGTCACAAATAGTGGGGATCAACCAGCTTGTGATCCTATACTTGTGAAGGTCAAAAATAGTCTGTGCACAATTTTGCTAACCAGTCATGGGGTAGCATACATGAAAAAATAACCAAGGCGAAGTTATCTTGGAAGTGGTCAGGGTCGAAGGAGATAGGCATGATCTCCATGGTCATTGGTCGAGTTAGATGGATGGATGAAAGAAAGTGGCCGAGCTAACCCCAGAACACTGAGTGCTACCTACATAGCCCCTAAGGTTAGGACCTCAGGCCAATGTAGTTCTCCCTAAAAGGGAGGAAGAGGGTCAAAGGTATGGATTGGTCTTGGTCGAGGTCGAGGTCATGGTTAAAGGTCAAAAGAGTGGTCAAAGGAAAGAATGGTTTGTCCATCAAGGAGACAAACAAATGAGGGTGGTCGAGCTAACCCCAGAAGACAGTCGTGTCATCTGAGTGCTACCTACATAGCCCCGGTCTTAGGGCCTCAAACCAATGTAGTTCAGATGAAGAGTCAAAGTGGTCGATGATTGGTTTGGTCATGATGAGGGTAAGATGTTGTAGCCTTTTCCATATTGTGTGATGGTGTATTTTGCAACATTGGTCGAGTGGTCTTTCATCCCTAGCAATTTTCCATATTCGTGATGGATGTATGCTAAAAATGAATTGAGGTCTATTTATGCTTCAACAAGTATTGGTTTATGCTTAACATAAATTGTGTCTGGTCGATAGTTTCCATGTGTATTGGTGTCCATAAAAACTATGTGAAGTGGACTAGGTCATGTCGGTGGTCTGAAAATGTTTTGGTTTTGATTTGGTTTGGGTTTGGTTGGATAGATAATGATTGGGTTAAATGCGTGACCAAAGTGTGATAAAAAGTGAAAGGCAAATTGCTCTTTCATTGACAAGGACTAGAATGATGGCATGGATAAGGGTTGTTAGAACAAAAGACCCATTCATGCATTACGTCGTTGATCAGTGGTTGTGTTAGAGAAGCAATCGAATCACTTGACGTTAAGTGAGCTCGAAATCCCTTGAGTATGCAGGGGGGATAGGTTTGATTATGTGAGATGTAAGGGGGAACCCTTTTTGGCAGGAACAACTTTGCCCCTTTTATAGGTGACACCGAGAATGACTATAGACAAGTCCATGACTCTAAAGTTTTATCAGTCAATTTTTTTTTTGAAGGCAGACTAATCGATGTGGGAAGCCTGCGATGGGATGTCGTCTTGATTTGTGGTCATGTCATGAAGCTGATCGATGCGGGAAGCTTCAGAGATAGTGTTATGTATGTAGCAAAATTTAGGAATAGCCATCCTTTGAGGGAGTGGTCTATATTCTGATTTTTATGTTTTTGATATGACTTTGGCCTAGCTGTCCTTCAAGGGAGTAGTCTAGTAAATACATTAATGATGATGCAACTATCCTTCGAGGGAGCAGTCTACACTTATAGTTTTATGACCTTGGAATATGCATCCCATTTTTATATATATTTTATTGATTTGTTGACTGGACTTTTGGCCATGGACTTGACTATAGAGGTTTAGAGGGTTTCCCTTTTATTAGGACAAAGCATTCATGCTTGACAAAAGGGGTGACTAATGTTTGTAGGGTTGAGGGTTGAAAGGAATAGGAATGACAATGACAGGGATTACTCAAGGGATCGAGCTCAAGTTAAACGTCAAATGAATAATTACTTGACTAACAGTAGACTGGTCAAAGATGCAAGGCATAAAAGGGGCTCAGGTTCTAACAAAGTCCTGACCCATGCTTGTGTTATGATGCAAGGTCCAAGTCAATTGGGAGAAAACTTGCCCCATTTGCTTCATTCTAAATTGGTCACATGTTGATTGATGTTGAAAGAGTTGGTCAATGTTTGGTCAAAGTTTGGGGTTGATGCTGAAGAATTTGATTGATATTTGATCAAGGTTTGATTGAGGTCAGTTTGAACGTTTGGTCAAAGATAGGTGAAATGTTTGGTCGAGGTCGGGTCGACAGTTTGGTTGAGGTTGGGTTGAATGTTTGGTCGAGGTCAAGTTGATGCTTGGTTGAGGCCTAGTCGAGGTTTAGGATTAAAAGAGTTATTGATATTTGGTCGAGATAGGGTTGAAAGGTTGGTCAAGGCTTGGATGAAGGTTGAATTCCCCCAGTGGCTAGGGAGAATGTTTGATAGATTGGTCAAGGTCAGTTGAGGCTTGGTGGTTAGATTGACTATGTTGATGTCAAATAAGGGAGTTAAGGGTGGCAAAGGGACCATAATCGGGCATGGAGATCCTGATTTAGGTGATGAGGTTTGAGAAGCATGGGTCGGTGTTGATGATTTGTCGAAGGGGTGGTCAAGAGGGTCCTTGATGAGAAGGGTATCCTTTTTCTAGTGTTGACGAATGACAGCTTTAAGAGTGTAACAATGCTCAGTGTCATGTCCCATAGTGTGGTGATAATGACAAAATTTAGAGTTGTCGAACCAAGATGGTCTTGGTCCGAGAGTTGATGAGTGGGATGGTGTTTTGGGTTTGTTAATAGTATGGTCAAGAAGAAAGGTGTCTTTCTCCAAGCATTGGTGAATGACAACCTTGAGGGCACAACAATGCTCAGTGTCATGCCTAGACGTGCGATGATACACACAAATCTGAGTGTCATCGAACCAAGGCAGTTTTGGTCTGAGGGATTGATATGGTTTAAGAGGCAGGAGATTGATGCGAGAAGACTACAACAATTATTGTAACAGCAGGGCATAAGAACCTACTAATGGGTCTGTGTGTCTTGTTGTAGTGGGAGTTGATGACTTTGGTTTGAGAGGCGTAAGAGGCATTGGTCATACCATTGTTTTCGTGGGTGGTGTAACCACATGTGGAGATGGCACTTTGGTGGTGATAGGTGTTGGATGTTTTGGAGGAAATATATGTCTGATGGGTTGAGAGAGTAATGGAGGTGACTTGCCTCTGTGAGGTATGGGAGTAGGAAGCACCCCTATTAAAGTGGATAGATGCAGACCCAAAATTGAAAGTAATGATGAAGGTGGGGGAGGAGTCTGATGTGGTTTAGTGGCCTTCTTTGGTTTGGGTTGAGGGCTACCATTGTGCGAGGTGAGGTTAGATACGGGTTTGGGTTCGGATGTGGACAGAAGTGAGTGAGATGTAGCAATCTCAGGCAAAAGACAAGAGGAAACCATGATTGGATCTTCCTCGATCGAAATGGGTGAAGAGACTGGTTCTTCTCTTGGTGGAGAAGAAATAAGAGAGTGCAGCTCCGCAGTTGGATAGAACGTAGGAATGGTCATGGTCTCGATGTGTGGTCTAGGCGTGGGAAATGTATGATTCCCCATTGATGACAAGAAGGATGAGGGTGAGGCAGCCAGTGTGGCTGCCATCAAAGCATCCTCTAATATGAGAGAGGTCGATGGAGGACTAATAGGAGAAGGGGAAGAAGGGTCTTCCACCTATGGAGGAGGAATAGGGGAAGAAGGGTCTTCCACCTATGAAGGAGGTTGGTCAGAGACAAGAGAAAAGACAGTGTCGACTGTGTGTATATCATGGTCTTGAGGGTCATTGGTCATGGTCTGGACATTGTTTTGAGTAGGCAGGTGATTAGGAAAGGGTTGTTTGAAGATGTTGAGGTTTTGATTGGGTGGTGCATTTGGGTTGTCCAAGATGAGATCCCCCTTGTCTAGCATGTCTTGGATGATGTTTTTGATGGTTTGACAGTTGTTCGTGTCATGGCCTTTGACACGATGATAGTTGCAAAAGTCATTCTCCTTGTACCATGCAGGGATAGGTGTTGAGGGGTTAAATTGAAGTGGTCAGATTGAAGGGAGATTGAGGACCCCCTGCTTGACAAGTTTATCCAAGACAGAGGCATATGACTCTCCAATTGGAGTGTATTGATGTTGTATAGATCATCGTTGGAAGTGTCTATTGATGTAATCTGATGTTGAAAATTGAGGTTGGTTGGTTATTGTTGAAGATGATGGTTTAAAGATGACAGTGTTTGCCGACCCCTTGGACTGGGAGTGGGTAGAAGAAGGTTTGGATGAAGAAGGGTCATTAGATTTTGTGTTGTTATTATGCAATTTGACTTTATTTTCGTCAATGGCACAGAGTTTAATCGAAAGTGCGGAATGTTTGAATCTGCAAGGTAGAAGAGATGTGCCTAGCACATGCTTGAGAAAAGAGCTCAATGAGCTTAGGTTGAGACAAGGAGAAGGAGAGCTGGTTGATTAGGGCTCTCCAACAGGCGACAAAAGTGACTATGGATTCATCGTCAAATTGCCTGATGGAATAGAGGTCTGTGATTGAGACTTTTTTGGTGATGTTGATAGAAAAATGGTCGAGAAATAATTAGGTGAGTTGAATGAATGAAAAGACAGAATGTCTGGCAAGAGAGCTATACCAGTCAAGGGCAGGGCCAGAAAGTGACATGGGGAATGTGCGTAGAAGTAACGCATCGTCATGGGCTATGAGATAACAAGCATGTCTGAACACTCGTAGGTGTTGTTGTGGGTCCTCCTTACTCTGAAAGTGAGTAAATTTAGGGAGTTCCCATTGGTTAGGATAAGGTCAAATGGGCATAGAAGGATGGATGGGTTCATTACAAATTTGCTCATATGATAGAGCATTACTTGAACCAGAGATAGATGTCTCGAGACTAGACATTTTGTCCATTAGTGTTTTGATTATGTCAGCTGATAGATTGGTAGGTGGGGTACCCCCTAGGTTATAGGGTACCTGAAAGGTGGTCGAAGAGACGTATGACGTACTTGGTTGCGCTTGTGTAGGTGCAACATAAGGGTAGTACGTCATAGGGATAGATGTCGTGGTCAAAGGGGATTTTGACATGAAGTTAGAGGACACAAGTTGACTAAATACCGCTAAAGGTGGTTGAGTGGTAGCAATAGTAAAAGGATAGGTTGTCACTCCCGTGTGTATAGGTGTAAGAGTGGGGGAGGTCAACACAATCAAGTTCTGGTATGGTGTAGAACTTGGTTGAATTGTGTGAGGTTGAGGGGGTAATGAAACCCCGATGGAGGTAGGTTTGAAAATAGATGAGGAGGCCAAACTTTGTGTATTGGCCATGGTCGAGTGACTAGTCGAGACAATAGGCTAAGTCATGATGGGTTAGGTAGTGAATGATGTCGATGTCATTGCCGCTACGAGTGAAAGGTCCCACATTTGGTTTCTTGCGAGATAGTTTTGGAGGGCTTTGACATTGAGGTCCAAGAATCTTTTGAAATTTTGGTCCCCTTCAGGGATAATGGGGGTTTGAGTCGGGGTCAGTCGAGTAGGAGTTCTTTCCGTCTCTGAGTGAAACTCCATTATAGGATTGGTTATGGACGGGGAAGACGGAAGTGATTGATGCCTTGCATGGTCAAGAAAAGCCTTGGTTTGACTGCGTGTCAAAACCATTCAAGGAAAGAAGGGTCAGGTTTTAGAAATTGTGTTTTTTTTTAGTTTCACAAACTCAGAATGTGGTTTTGGCAAAAAAAGGGGTCGGGTTTTAGGATGCTATTTTGAAAAAAAAGGACTGTGAAAGTGACCGACGTTAATTGAAAAATCGATGTCGGTGATATAAGATGGCTGACATCGATTAGATAACCGATGTCGGTGAGGAAGGGTTGCTGACGTCGGTGATAAAACTGATGTTGGTGACTGTGTTTTCCAAAAACCCAAAAGATTTGAGAGTTTTTGGAAAAAAAGGAAGAAGAACATCCTCACAAGCTCAAACAAGCAAATAGGAATAGAAAAATAGAGATGGAGATAGGTAGACCCTAAGCGTTAAATCCTAAGAATCAACTTTTAGAATCCTGTGGCTTATGCCTTAAAGTGATGTTTGGGAGGTTGGCTGTCAGAATGGGTCCTAGAAGAGGTAGTCTATGAATGGTTTTAGGTTTGTTTAGGTGCTCAAGAGTCTGGGTTATGTTTGGTACATGGCCTGGTGCTAAGGAGCAAGCTCCCCTCACTTCACGAGCCAAGTGATAAGCTGGTCTCACTTAGCCAAAATATACCTTCCCTAGAGATTATCCTCCACCAGAGAATGGAGTGGCCTTTCCCCTTGGTGATGAAATCCAAGTGAGATTGCCAGGGAGGGGCAAGGTATCTGCTGGGGGATGAAATCCCAGTCGGGCCTTGTCTCAAGTAAGTTTGATGTTTGATTTGTGTAGGTGATTAGGTTGTGTAACATAAGTGTGATTAATTCATGATGCGGTCTAATTACTAGATGTGGACTAAAAAAATGAAAGCAAGTAGAAATGAAATGCAGTTTGTTTTAAGCCCAAGTTGAAATGTTAGTTTGTATGAAGACAAATGGAGAAAGGGGTGAAGAGTATGATTTTTGACTAGTCTATGATGCAAGAAAAGAAAGAAGAGTTCTTTTTAATCTTGCTTATGATGTCTTTTGGAAGATAGAAGAGAGAGATGAAAAGGAGAATCCTAATGCACCCTATATGAAAAAAAATAAAAGAACCCAAGGAAGACCCTAAGGTCCCACCGGGTGTGCCAGAATGTTTCTATACGATTTTCACTTTCTACATTCAAAGAGAGAATAAGAAACTAGAAGAAATGGTCTAAGGCTTGTATGTACCTAGATGAAGTCATGCGCACCGTAATCCAGACATTGTGAGAACTCCTCTTTGGTTGTGGAGGATGACACCTGAAAAAGGAAGAGACAAAAACAAAGAAGGCATTAGATGAGGAGATGGTGGGCTGCCAAGCGAAAGCTTGATCCCAGAAGCAAAAGCTTGAGGGATGTCAACCCACTGACTGATAAAAATAATGTCTGATAAAGAGAAAAATGATAGAAAGACTAAAATGATTAAAGACTAAAAAATAAATGGAAGCAAATGCTTACCTGAATGCTACTATTGGCCTAGTCACAGTCGCCGGCGTCGGTGGTCCTACCAGTGTCGGTTGGTAAAGGTCTACCGACATCGGTTAGTATGCCAACATCGGTGGGGGCAGTGGTCTCTGCGGTTGGCCTCAGTCGGGGCAGTAGTCTTTGGATGAGGTCTGGATGAGTTTTTGGTCTGTGGACGGGTCAGAGACAGAGTTTGGGCCTTGTTAATGGTCTGTGCAAGGGTCTGGGTAGAGTTGCAGGGACAATGGACAGAGTGTATGATCTGAAAGAGGCCAGACAGAAGACAAAGGCAATAGGGAGATAGAGAAATAAAGATTCGGGTCTGGTCTGGAAGTGTTGAATGGGAGCTAACAGCTAATACATTTCCAGATTATTGAAATGAAATAAAGAAACATTCTTAGCTCATACCTACTGCAGAAGAAATGTTGCTGATGGGTTGTACCTGTTGTTGGTGCTGGTGGTGTGAAGGCCCTATTGCTGGTGGAAGCTGATGCAGAGTACCTATTGTTGGTGGAGCTTGCTATGTGCTTGAGAGAGGGAGTGAGAGGTCTGACGAAAAGATTGGCCAATTGATTGATCAATTGTAAGATTCAAGAGTTGGATGAAGAATAGGGGCGAAGGGTAGATAACGGATGCAGAAAACTGTTATGAAGGAAACTAACGTCGGTAATACCACCGATGTCGGTTAAACCCAGCAGTTGGGAAAATGGATGAAAGGCTATTTTTAGCATTTTTCCTACCTTCCAATCGCTGACGTCGGTCGATAATTGACCAACGTCAGCGGCTGGAAGGCAAGAAAAAGG
The DNA here is from genome assembly GCA_037957365.1 of Torreya grandis. Taxonomy (NCBI): domain Eukaryota; kingdom Viridiplantae; phylum Streptophyta; class Pinopsida; order Cupressales; family Taxaceae; genus Torreya; species Torreya grandis. Next base: position 1,893,091 of record JARHVA010001128.1, read on the forward strand.
CTAAAAATAGCCTTTCATCCATTTTCCCAACTGTCGGGTTTAAATGGCAGGGTAAGAAATAGTCGAGAGGGGTTAAATGGGTGCGAGGATGAGGAATAGGTCATAAATGGGTCATGGGGGGATGAAGGGAATCCAAAGAAGGGAATCTTAGGGTGGTGAGGTGGCAAGGGAGAGAGAATTATTAACTTAAAATAAGATAATTATTTCAAATTAATAAGACATAGGTTAGGAGTGGTTAAGAGGACCAAGGGGGAGAGAAGGGGAGGACGACCAAGGGAGTAGACACAATTTCGGTGTCTACAGATATCATTTAATTATTAGAACATCAAACTTATCCTCCTAATTTAGATTCTCATGAAAAGTCACACATTCATAAACAAGCTTCCAAGTATGTATTTTGACACAACATCCTTTATTATCATAACACTGAAGATACCTTGCTCCATTGTGTTATTTAAAATGAGGTCCTTCCTCTTCTTGAACAAGTACATGGAGGCATTTGTAGTGGCCACTATAAACAACATGATACAACATGCAAATGACTACGTATGGGTTATTTTTGACCTAATCTTGAAAAGGATGCAATTGAATATGCTAAAAAGTGTACTCCTTATCATCTTCATGATGATCTAATCCATTTACCTCCATCTAAACTTCAAACTATCTAATCTCTTTAGATTATTTCCACAGGGGATTTGATCTCATTAGTAAACTTCCTCACTCCCAAGATGGTCATATATTTATCATCATGACTATCAAATATTTTACCAAGTGGTTAGAAGCCATGCCCCTTATTAACATCACTGATCCTACCATTTCCAATTTTTTCTTAACCAAATCATTTAATTCTTTGGCATTCCCCATATCATCATTTTAGATAATGGTGGTAATTTTAAAACAAACATGTTAAACAACTCTGTAACAAATTCAAAATCAATCATAAATTTTCCATGCCCTATCATCCATAATGAAATGTTCAACCTAAGGCCACTAATAAAATTCTCAAAAAAAGTCTCCAAAAGATAATTCATGAAACCCACATGAATTAGCATATTCATCTTACCCTACACTTTGGGCCTATCAAACTAGCATATGTACTACCACTAGGGTAACTCCATTTTATCTATTCTATGGTTCTAAGTTAGTTCTTCCTTTAGAATTTGAGCTTCCCTATCTTTGTATATCTCTTCATGGTATTATTCTCGATGAATAATTATTTGAATATCATCTTCATGCCCTTGATCTACTTGATGAATGTTATCTTTTTGCCTTACAACATAACTACCAATACAATGCTTGCATTACCCAATAACATAACAAATGTGTCAAAGTCCATACTTTTAGTGTTGGTGATATTGTCCTTAAATTATACTACACACATGATAAATAAGGTAAATACACCTAAAAATGGTGGAGATCATATTTAGTTAAATATATTCTTGGTCCAAGCACCTACCATCTTTAAACAAATGAAGGCCATGTTCTCAAAGAATCCAACAATGCATAATTCCTCAAAAAATACTTTACCTAAACATTTCATTCTTTTCATGATTTATATCTATATCTATCTAACACATGTTTTCATGTTATTTAAGCACAAGTCTTTCCCTCTATAGTAGCTCCCTCTTTTTCATAAACCTTTAGTCCTCCCTTTTGGTCTTTTGGTTTCTTGGTGTACCATAGTCTTCTTTATCTTCTTGAATTTTCTCTTATTTTTCATACCCCTTGGGTTTCTCTTATATGATTTTATTTGTAAGGTTATGGATAGGACCCAACATTCCTCACAAAACCACCATCTTCTACCTATTTTTCACATATTTTTTACTTGCCAATGTTGATTTGGCATCCCTTGGGTTTTTATTTTGTGAGTTGTTTTGTAAGACTACAGATAGGACTAGGTATGCCTCACAAAATTACCATCTTTGCTCATCTCTTTAATTTTATCTTTCACTTTATTTTTGGCACCCTTAGGTTTCTTTTTTATGTAGTTTTAGTGTAGGAACATGGATATGACTTGACCCTCATAAAATTACCACCTTTTCATGTTCTTGATCCTTGTTCTCAACTTTAGCTTCTATTTCTTTTATTAGATGAAATATACACAATAATATTTTTTAACATGTTTTCCTCCATTTCCCTCTTTCTCATGATAAGGAATCACACTTTACTATCATTTTTATCCCTCTTTTCCCTTTGACACATTTTTTTGTAATTTAAAGTAATTCAAATTATTCCATGTGTCACTCCTATTGATTTCCCCTTTTTTCCACTCCAAATTGGATAAAACAAGTCCAAAATTAATATAACACTTTTATTTCACTTATATTTACAAGACTCTTAAATTTCATGCTCTTTTAAGTTCTCTCTCTTAGCAACCTTGTCCCAAGTATTCAAATGAAAGTTATCTTTAGCACCCATGTTTGGTTTTTCAAATCTATGTGAAGGAAGAATCTTAAAAAAGACATCAAGAAAGTTAAAAGATAAATTATTTGAAATAAAAGGAAATGATATCTAAAAGGAAACATACAAATCTTAGAATTCAAATTCATACCAAAATATGTGATTTAAAGCACATCTCCTATCTCTAATTGAAGCTCAAACTCTATAGTTGGCCTCACATATCACTGAGGTCCTTTAGGGTGTGGTAGGCTAGTATATTATAATATGGGAATTTAAAAAACTTTATGGTGATACCTACTTTCTCATTCAAGTACCCAATCTTTGTAGTAAATCAATAGCTCTATAAGGGGTCCTGAAGAATAGAGAACATGTTGTGGTAAGGTGGTCCATTTTACTTTTCATGCATTTAGCCTTCATGAAATAATATATATACTCCATTTTTTTACCCCAAGAATTTTGTGGTTAAGATAAGTTCTTCATAATCCTTGAGGTCAAAATTCCTCTTATTTTTACAAACCTAAATTGAGTGTCTTGACTTCAAAAAATATTTTTTCTACATTGGTTTTTACTTCATTCTCCCCTCCACCCACTTCATTTCCCCCCTTGATAGACAAATTATTATTCCAAATCTATTTTACCTTATTATAATTCCTTCTTCTTCACCTCTTAAAAATATGCTAGCACTAATTTATTTCAACTTTATCTATCCTTAGAAGAAACATAACATGTTTGAGCAACTATGGATTACTTTCTTTACACCATCGCTTTACATTTTATCCACTTACTTTACTTTCCTTTTACCATTTGTCATTGTTTTACTATCCTATTATTAAATACACTTTATTTCATAACCTTTTTCCATTATTGAGTGTGGTTGGCTTGTTACTTCTCACTCATCAATGTTATTTTTCATTTTATGCATCTTTTTCCATTTTTGAGTGAGATGTGGATTGTTACTACTCATTCATCAATGTTGTTTTACCATTTTATTTAGTCTTTTACCCTTTGATTTATTTTATTACCATATTTTTGACATGTATCCTTTGTTTTACTTGGTGATTTTTCCTTTCTTACTTAAGGATAACTTGTTTGAGTTTTTTGATCTTTAGTAGCCTTGGCTTTTTAGTCACCCAATTTACTCTTGTTGTTTAACTTGGTCATTTAGTCTAACATAGCACCTATCACCCCAACTTGCCAAATTTCCCAAGTACGTCCCATCCTCATAGCACCATCTATCTTGGCTTTTATTTCATTTGTTTTTTCTCTTTAGTTTTATATTCTTGGGTTTGTCGAAAGTAGTCTTTGTACCCTTCACAATTAAAATTAACATCAAAGTAGGCAACTATACTGAAGTAAAGGTAATTCAAGGTACGCATCACATTTAATTTTTAGTTATTTACTTTTTAGATTAGTTTCCCTTTTAGCCATTTAATTTTAGTTATTTTTTATTTAAAATATTATAACTTTTTTTAGAATCAACATTATGTGTGTCCTTGTGTTCTTTCTTAAATCACCATCCCCTATCATAACTTAGTGACACGTGATGAGATTCAAGTGGGGAATATGTATACACATAATATTTTTTATTTTTATCAAATACTAATTCTTTACATCTTACAATAACCCATTGAGACTCAATCTCTTTGAGTGTATTCCCTAAGGGGTGTACTAAGAAAGGGGTGGGCAGAGCTTTGGTGCTTTGTAGGATTGTTGTCCCTTTTTGCCACATTATTACCAATTCAATTAGCCCTAAAAACCATTCCCTAAGCTATTTATCCTCCCTTTAATATTCCTATAGTATTTTCCTCTTTTCATCCCTCTTTTTCTTGTATTAAACCCATTTTGGTTAGTTGGCTATACTAGGTCGACCGGGTCAACCCAATATAGTTTAGGGGTAATTTTCACTTTCTTAACTTGTTAGCCTTTAAATTGACCTAAAACACACTAGGTAAACCCTATATAGCTAACATTTCAAGGATGATTTAGGGAAAGATCTACATATATACAAGATCATTTCATCATTATTTGATATGTGTAATCAAGAGTTATTATTCACTCATGCTTCTTCATAATCTGCTCTTTCACCATTCTACTTGAGGAGACTTAGCTTAGGTTTCTTATTTGGAGAATATAGTCTTATGGATAAGTCTTGGATGCTTTGGCCTTTCTTATTTATCCTTACAAACCATAACAACTTCTTGTGAAGCTCCATTAGCCAAGGGAGAGATTGAGTCTCGATGGGTTCACATTCAGGTAAGTATATTCTAACTTTGTTCTTCTCTCTTTTAGTAGATAGAAGTAGTATAAGTGTTAGCTCAAATAATACTATCTTTAATATTTAATTTATTAGGGTGCTACTCATACTTACTTTAATTGAGTTTCCCTATACACATTTGTTATATTGTTTCTAACATTCACTTTGTGCCTCAAGCTTTGGTGTGCACTAGATTAGATTTAATTTATTGTTATTATAATAGTTGAATGCTTTAAACATTATGACTCCATTAGGGTTGTTGTGTAATTATGTTAGACTGTAGGCTTTGCAACCCTTCCTAGCATAATATGTTGTGACAAGTGATCCCCTAATCAAGTCTAGTGGATCCCCATATTGGTCATGCTCTTGCTTAATAAATGTATTCCCAATCGAAAGTGTAGGTATGCTATATCTTCTCTAAACTAGGATTGCTTTATAGACATGATGTATTTTTTATTGCATAAAAGATGAACCCTGATGTTCATGTCAATGTTAAAGAGTAAATTGATATTATGCTACCCACATGATACATTCATGTAATTGATGAGTCATAATCGGTGAGCCTAATGTTCATTGGTTTGAATAAGGATTGGAACATTAATATTTTTATGGACTTATATTTTATAAATGATACATTTATTAATGATCCATTTCCAACCTTGTTTACTGACGAAATATTGGAAGGATTCACTTGTTGGAGAATATACACAATCATTGATAGGTTTACTAGCTATCATCTGATCCAAATTGATGAAGAAGATAAACCCAAAACTATATTTTAAATGAAATGGGGTACTTTTCTTAAAATTTAATGCCTTTCTATATGAACAATGCATTAGTGGTATTCTCACAAATTATGTTCACATATTTAAAATATTTCATTCATAAGTTCATATGATTATATATTAATTATTGGAGTGTTCATGGGATGGTAAAGGATCAATAAAATTATTTGAGGCTAATGTTCTAGTAGTGTGGAAACTTAATACCTCTCTTAATCTATTTTTGTGTTTTTGACACATCATTTGGTATTTTAATCAGACACATCATCTGTAAAAAATGGATGCTTGTTTATCCCATGAGGATTATAGTTATTTTTAAACTTGAAGTAACCAAAACTCAAATGAGTTTGCATTCATTATTGACTCACACACAGTGGTATCATAAGTTCATTAAGAACTATGAAAAGATTACTATGTGATTAGAGGAAATTTTGTGAAAATATGAACCTTTCATCTAGATAGACAAGTAATAAGAATAATTTGACATATTAAAAGAAACTCTCTTAATCACACCAATTTTACATTTTTTTAATTGAAAGATACCATTTTATGTTCACATCATTTCATCTAGGTTGGGAATTGGCGGTGTTTTTCATATCCATGGGATTCTAAAGTTGATCATCCCATCTACTTTTCTAGTAGGAAATGTTTTAAAATTATTTTGGTTTTAGTGATCCAAATAAGAAAAAAAATAGAGATTGGTCAGATTATATAATATATTTCCTAATATATGGGTATAAATGTAACAAACATATTTAAATTAATTAATTTCACTTAATATTTATAGAAATGACCAAGAGGATAGTCTAATTATATTTTTTTATAATTTGTTCTAGTTTGTGTCTATGTGCCACCATAAAAATTACATAAAATGGATATGTGGTCACTCATATTAGTATAATTACTATTAGAATATAATTGGACTGATCCACTAATACACAAACACCTTCAACAACCAAATATGTCCATTGTTTACAAAAAATATCCTTTGTGTTTTTTCAATTTATTATTCTAAATATCACTATGCCTATTTTTAATATGTTTCATATGTAATTTAAAAGTATTTATCATGTGAAAAGACTTAAATTATTCTTCCTTCACCTTTAAACCCTAGTTCCACTTTCAAAACTTGTCTTGACATATAAAAGAGGGTTAAAAATATGGATTAGATAGATTCAAACACATCCTTATAAATTAATGAGCATCACCTAGGTTCCAATACTCTTAATATGGATAAAACCACATGTGGCTCCCCCCTCTATGTGTATGTGTGCTCAATAATGATCCACTAGTATGTATGAAACCTAATTGGATTTTGACACTTGATAATATGCAACATTGAGCTTGATTTGGATGTTTAGACTTGGCTTAGTGACTATCACTTTGAGTTTTTTTATATATTCATTTGTTTAGGATAATAGATCAAGGATTTTCATATGCATTACTTAATGTGTAAGTGATTTTTTATGTGATCCTCAAGTTAGTGCTAGACAAAATTATCTTAGGTTTGATGTGTATATATAGCTCACACTTTGGGTAATTTCCCTTGATAACTGACATGATGAAACATGTGGGATAACCCAATGATAGGGTTTTAATTTTAAAAACATTAATTTGGATAATTTAAGATACCCACAATAAAAGTAGACAATACTGATAACTTGTATCATTTGAATATTTCCAAAATTATCTAAGATGGAGAAGATAATGAAGTGGATTACAGTGGTAGTTTGATTTACATAATATATAGTTAGGCATGAAATAGGGAGATCCTATATGATAACAATGAAAAATTTAGAAATCAAAGACCATAAATAGATAAAATGGTCTAGAGAAAATGTGATAAATATTTATTTATGTTATTTTAGATAGATTGTGATATTTATTTATGTAGCTCTTCCTTGGGAGATATAACCATAATATTAGTAGGTTTCTCAACTATATAATTTGTATAAAATTTAAGATCACCACTATCAATAAGATCTTGCATTATTATTTTCAAATCAATAGAATGATTAATAAGGATTCCAAAAATTATATTATAAGCACAATAATAGTTGTATCTTTTTATAGGATGAAAGGAGGTAATTTGATCAACTTTTTTTGAAGAAAATTCCAAAGAGTTTTTTTAGAGTTATATTAGTCTTATGGAAACTACTTGATAAATTAGTCATATATCAATATTTTTTATTAAAAAATAATTTATATTTAACAATTTGAGACATAAAATATTTTAATGTATAATTGGATGTGCAATTTACATTTATTTACTCTAGATGTAACCTATTTAAAAGCTTATCTTTAATCGATGTGACCTTTACACATAAATTTTTGGTTTTATTTTGTAAATCCTCCATGGAATATATCATAGTAATCATATAATGTGTAGTAATGGTGATATTTTGAATAGATTAATTTAATGATTGAGTCTTTTCATGATGACCAAACTAGGCACACTACTCATGTTGTGAAAATATTTAACTTTAGGATCATAAACCCTAAACACTTTCATTTTGAAAGTCATATAATATTGTGTATAAGGATCCATCCTACCTCTTGGGATTGTGATAATATATAACTATTTATCCAATATAATCCTAGACTGAATAGTGGGGGAGGGATGGTGGCTATCACTACTTTTAGGATGGAAAAAAGAGTCACATATGGAAGTATGCTAGACAATGCACAAATATAAAACCAACCATCCAAAAAAAATATGAGGAATTTTTGGAAACAAATATAGGTTTTTGATAAATATTAGCCAAAAAATGAAATCCATATTTGTTTAAAAAAAATGTATATCCTTTTCCCAATAGACAAAAATTTACTAAACATATAAAAAACTATAATCTATAAACATCCATATAGAATTTTATGGATTAAAAAGAGGTTTTTATCCAAATAGTATGTTAATAAAAATTTGAGTTTTCAAAAATAGAGTCTTTTGTATCAGATATGAGTCAAATATGTATGGGGATGAGTCAAAACCCAAATAAAAAAACCCCTAATATGATATTAAACATTAAATCATAGTAAAATTGAGAAAACAATATTTGCACACATATGATAAAGGTAAATTAGAAATTAAATTTAAAACCCTAACATAGAAAGATGAAACCCTAAGAGAAAAAGATGAAACCCTAAGGGAGACCTAGGGTTTTTATTTATCAAAATAATGATTGGATTTACTAATATATATAAACTTATTTTTTATTTAGTGATCGTAACAAGTTAAAACTAGAGACTATTCAAATTTTATAAGATATGTCCTAGATTACATAGATCTAAATGTAACAAGTAGATTAAAATTAACTAATTTCACTTACTCTTTATAAAAATTACTAGGAAGAAGAGTCCTTAAATTTTTTATATATTTTTTGGTATGTGTTTATGTATAATCATTAGCAGTGGCCTAACATGGAACTGTGGTTTCTTAAATGAGGATAATGAATATGCCTAGATGGATCCAGTAATGTAAAAATGTTTGTGGCTGATGAATATGTCCAATTTATTATAATTATCCTTTATGATTATTTTTGGTATGGATTTATTTAGTATGTTTATCCTATCTATCAATATTTTTCTTGTGTAATTTTATAAGATCTATGTATAGATCATATTTCTCTTCCTTTACCTCAAAACCTTAGCTCCACTTTTGACACTTAGCTTGGCCTATAAAAAGGGCCAAGAAAGATGTGTTAGAGATTCCAAACCACATACTACTATATGGTTGAGATTTTATTATATTCTAATACTTTTAAGAGGTATCAAACCACATTTATTTATTACCCTATGTGTATGAGTGATAAGTAGTGATCCAATAGTATGTATGTAACCTATTTATCTTTCAAAACTTGATAATATGCAAATTTAACCTTGATTTAGGATTTCATACTTGGCCAAGTAAATATCCCTTTAAGTCTTTTTTCATACTTTGATGATTTGGGGTAGTTCAAAAAGGTTGTTTAGATGTATTCCTCAATCTACAATTGATTTTCCAAGTGATATTCAACTAATTACTAAACAAGATTGACCTTGGGTTTGGTATGTATATATAACTAACTCTTTGGGTAATTTACATTTATAATTGACATGATAAATGTTGTACCTAACTAATGAAATGGTTTGAATTTTTAAAATATCCATTTGGATAATTATTGACACCTATGGTGAAGGCAAATGATACTAGTAATCAATATCATTTGATTGTTTCCAAAACTATCCAAGATGGAGAAGACAATGATCTAGAGAATGGTGTAAGCTTTGTTAAAATAATAGATAGTTAGGAATGGACTATGTAGATTATATATGAACAACATAAAATTAGGAAGGAGAATCCATTAGATAGATATAATGGCTAGGAGTGAATGTGAACAAGAGTCAATTGAGTATGCAAAAGTCATGTATGTTAGGGATTAGTAAAAACTAACATTTTTAAGTGTCTAATATAAAATTGATGTGTCTACACAAACTATACAAATATCAGCAAAGTGTTATCCATGAGCTTTGTGCTCTAAAAATTTAATTTTACTTTATTTTTACCTTATTCATGTTCTTCATAGATTATGAGACATCGAATTATCTTGTCAATGAATTTATATTGCATAGATGAATTTGTATATGGATAGTATTGTTTTAGGATTCAATTTTTTTATTCTTGTAAAAGTTACAAAACATAATTATGGGAAAGATCAATTATTGAATATAAACATAGGTGAGTGTGCATAAAATATAGAGGATAGGATGCATGATGTGTAGCTTTACATGATCTTAAAATTACATAAGGACTTGGTAAAAACTATATATTTTCTCACTTATAGGATGTTGGTGTAGACTTTTGACCTATGGTTTTTGTCTACATAGTTTATTATGTTTGATTAGGGTCTTAGAGTCCATTTGGGTCATTTGGGAAGATTAGTCTCACATTCACTAGAAAGTGAGGTTTCACTCTCTCTCCCACATATATATATATATATATATCCCTTTGTATTCATTATCCAAAGTTAATGAGGAATATAATTTTATGCTCTTTACTTTTTGGTAATCTTTCTCACCTAATCCATAGCTTTCATGTGTGCATTTTATATTGTTGAGAGGTATTTGAGAAATATGACCTGGTATCAAAGCCTCAATCAATGGTCATTTGCCTTTTCTGAATTATTGGTGAGATTCCTTGTTTTCTTTGAGATCTGAGTAGGTTTTTGCTTGATTTATGTTGTGGTGGAATTGTAGCTTTTATTTAGAATTATAAGGGTTATTATTCAATTTTTATATGGTTTATGAAAATTTGGGGTTGTTTTTTGAAATATAAATATCAAAAACCTTAGGATTTGTTAAAATCCCTCAGTCATGTAAGTGACCAAAAAAATTATAGGGGTCCTTTTATAAAAAATACAGGGTATTACTAGTATGTTAGAATTTTGAATTGAGGTTTTTTATTTTGGTATATAAGGTAATATTTTATATCTAAAGGTTTTTTCAAGACTCCATTTCCTATGCTCAGTCTTGTTTTCCAATCAGGAGTATATGGAGCTAGTGTTGGGCTTGATCTACTCATGATCCTTAAGATCACCACCAAGTTTCCAACTCCCTTGCTTGGACATCAATGCCCTCCAATAACCTATATATTTCTTGTTGCTCCTTAAAATATTCTATACATCCTAATTAGAAATTGGTAGGTTGGCATCTATTCACCTATCAAGGCCATGCCTACTATGTTGGTGTTAAGTCATTTGTGTTGGTCATTACACCCTCAAAAACCTTTCATAGCCCATTTGACCTTAAAATAGCCTCTGTTTCCTCCTCTAGGACACTCATCATCAATCCTCCACTCTATGTATTTAAATTTGACTATTAAAAAACTTTCATAGTGAGCTCAACCTATGGAATTTTTACCTTGGTTGGCATTTTTTGAAATAGTTGATTGGTAGTTTTCCTTGTCACATAAACTAATGATGGGTGAATCTATTCATTAGTTGGATGTATTCTAAAAAAAATAGTTCTATTCATCAATATAAGTATTTTTTGGAAGGTGAGGGATTATTGGTAGCATGGAAGGCTTCATAGATGGAGTAGTATCTACAAATAATGCCAATGTTGAGCTCTAGATAACATGGAAACACTTATACAAGGAGAAATAGCTACAAACAATGCCGAGATTAAAATATAATAGAGTTCCTTGGCTTGATCTCCATTCTATGGACTTCTACAGAAAGTTTTAGCCTACTAATACTCACCCATGACCTACTTCAAACCAACATAACATCATTCAATAGCTAGTTATACCACATATTTCTTCACCTACTATTGATTTGATCATAATTTCTATCTATTAGGATGTCTATTGAAAAAGCTTTCCCTCTTGAGTTTTTATCAAATCCCCATGGTAGTGCTCACCTCTTCTAATAGCTAAGTCTAAAAACCTAATTATATCATGAAAACAAAAAAATAATAATTTTTTAATTATTATTATTTAAATTATTGTTTTATTTTGCCTTAAGTGGCATGTTTTCACTAAAGAGCACTAGGGGCAATTAAAAGGTTTTTTTTTTTTTTTATAATTTAGATGGATTAAAGAGGTCCATTATTTAGTTATGGTTCCAATGAGTGGTTTTAAGGCTATGTTCATCCCATTTCCACTTGAGAATTTAAACTATTAGTGCAAATTCATTAAATATGCCATTAATGATGGGAACTATAATTTATCATCACTTTTGATCATTAACTCATAATTGAGTGCCATATTTTTCAAAAGTGCATGTTTTTATGTCTTATTTACATTAGTATTTTTTATTTTGTAAATTCACTAAAGTTATAAAGTGCATATTTATGGGGGTTACCTATGATATGGGTCCTACTACTTTTGTAATTATAATTCACACACCAATTTTTCATAGGTGGATGAATTTTTAGCTGTGTCTGACATCCCCATTTTGAACATGAATTAGGGGATATTTATAGTTTGTATCTTGTAGTTGTGAATTTCCCTGATGTCTTATCAAAGTCATGTTGACTCCATTTGAGAGACTCCATAGGAGGAAGGTTTAATCTATGCCAATGGTCCTTTTAAGAAAGACAAATACTGTTTTATGAAATGTGTATATGGAATGTTCACTCATAGATTAATACCTTATTCCATTCTTATATTAATAGATTCATGTTATTATTGACCTAGGTCAATATGATGACTTGGCCAAATCTTGTGACTGTGTCTATGGTAACTTATTATTACATGTTTCATGGGATTTACACCACTATTTAGATCACACAGAGTGTCCCTCCATTATTTGTAGCACTCTTCATAGTCTTTTTAGGGATCCTACTATGCTTTATATCACACCTCCCCCTCTTCCTATTATATCTTTTGAGACTATTTTACTCTCTTTTCATGCTTTTACTTATTGTGATGATATATCCATGGTGGAGAGTACTCTTCTTTCTATGGATCCCCCACTATAGGATGAGATTTTACCAAACCTTAGTTATCTCATTGTAGATTCTAAATCCATTCCTATTCAGATTATTTCTATGATAAAGCCTTCACAAACTTTAATTTTAGAGAAATTTATTGATTTTAGTGAGATTATATACATTGAGAGTATTTATGACTTGTATGTTCTTATGGAAATTCATTTTGTAGATCTGAGTGATTCATTTACAGAGCAATCTTCAGTTTCAATGGTTATTGAGCCTTTCTCTCCTCTTCCCATGGACATTATTTTAGTGAATACTCTATGTCTATTTTCTTCTTTAGCTATTCTCTTCCCTTAATTTTATGCTTATTCATTTCCATCTTCTATAGTTAGTCATGTGATACTTTATCAAACATTATCACATTCAAGCACCGTTAGGGAGACATTTGAGCATTTTTCATAGATATACATATTTATTCCTATGCGTATTATACTTGAGTGGGAATTTAAAAGTCTGATAGCTCAAGGTTTATTTATTTTGAAAGGAAGAGACATCATCTATTGTAGATGGACCTACTACAATATTCACCATGTGACTTATGCACTTACATTCTCTTTCTTATTTATGGAGGCACACATCCTTTGTATTTTATAGGATATTGGGATCATCACTATGTATTTGGGTACTATTATCAAAAAATCCTACACCCTAGAGGAGGGTGTTCAATCCTCTTCCAAATTTTGGAAACATGGTAATACTTATAGGCATGTGAGTTTATGTATAGTAGAATTAGACCTCTAGGTTTAAGGGATATCTCCCTGAATATACCTTGAATTGCTTATCACCTACTCTAACTATTTATTTATGGGAAAAGAGATAAAATTTTGCATGAAATGAAACTAATCTAAGGGGGTGATACACCATAAGATTTTACACAAGACCATCACACTTATTTCACTAAGAAACAAGATCTACAAACTAGCTTCAAAGTTCTAAAAGGTTATAACATAAGTGTTTCAACATAGAGGTGATATGCATGAGACAAAATAAGGTAAGTGAACTAGAAGGAAGATTGAACACTCTAATAATAATTTTACACTTTAAAGGAGAATAACAAATTAACTACACTCTATATGAATTGTTAAGATAAGAACTCTTGCATAAACATGAGAGGATAAGGAGAAGTAAGGATAGGAAATTATCACTTAATATCACCATACATCACTTTACACACTTTTGAAAAATGTTCATGAACTCAAAAAAACTTTAATTTATTTTTAAAATTAAAATTACAATATCAAAACTAGTAGGGATTCACCATACATGGTGTGGTATTAGTTTTCAAGAGCTAAAATGGCTACTACTTATAGAATTTGAAAGAGAAGAGAAGAGAATGAAGTCCAAGAGTCACTAGGACATGTGTCATGTTAAGAAAAGGAATTATACATGTAAGAGAGAGGAATATTAAATATACCATGAAAGGTATACTTGGACAAATGTCCCTCAAAAAATGAAACTTCTAAAATGTGGCATAGAACTCCCCAATTACTTGCTCAAAAAACTACCTTAATCATTTAGCCTTCTTAGAACATTCCATAGTAGAATAGGTAAATATGTGATGATTTGATTGAGAGAAATGGGTTTTAGACATGATAAAATATTCATTTTTTTCATCCTTAATAATTAGGATTCTTCTACACATGAGTTATCACTACTTACAATCTAAATAACTCCTTTTTCACTCACCCTCCACACTTGGCACCAAAGTTGGTATTCAATTTTAAAATTTGATTCATAAATAGGATTATATGACAATTTTTAGGACACTTCATGGCTGAATACTCCTTAGGTAGACCTTAAAATGCCTCCCACCTAAAAATTTCACCTTCTCACTTGCTTGCTCATTATGCCAGTTTTGATAAGTTGAGATGAATGCACTTGCATAGGCACTTGTGAGATTATCTAAATCATTAAATTAACATGGTGTCTTAGTTTAAGTCCCAATATCTCTCTAAAATTTTATTTCATCCTTTTAAACCCTTCCATACATATACAACACCATTAATAGTTAAGAAAAAGACATTTTCCACCTTATCTATATAGGTAGGGTATAACTCAAGTTGATGGGGAGGAGCTGTGGAGATTCATTTATAACCTATAATCATATCCCAAGACATTATAGTTTATCTAGATGGCCCTTCTCCTTCATTTTACCAATTGGGTCATTACCAAGGGTTTTAAAGGGTTTAGAGTATTTTTCCCTCTAAATATTGTTCATACAAGTTTGACATTGGATTTGTAAAAAACAATCTGCCAAAACAATGTTTAGGGCCTCCTTAATCATTCCTCAATTCCTAAGACTCCCATGCAAAGCCTCCAAGTTGGTGAGAGCTCTCAAAGTTTCCCTCTCGAGCTTTGTTCTCCATTTTGTGTAGGATTGAATTGGTATGAGCCAAGAAATGACTTCTTTATGATTTTATTTACATTCCAATAGATTTAAAACTCCTTATAACTCCACATACAAGTGTTATAATTATTTTAAATGTCTATATAATTATATAAATGAAATTAACCCCCTCTTGCGCTTTAGGCCTAGTTGAGACCTAATAGTTATGTTTGCATGCTTAGAGGTTAAGGACACCTTTCCATGTTCTTATCCTCTATGCCTAGTTTTTCATGTTGGTCCATATATGACATAAATATCAACATCCTTTTACAATTTCTTTTCAAGTTTCCAAATCATCCTCATCTTCTTTCCTCTAAAACTATAGGTTTGCAACCTTGGGGAGTGCCCTCTATTTGAGATAAAATAAAGGGAACTTCCCCTATTTTCATATAAAAAATGAAGGTATGTTAGGATTATTAAATTAATGGGGACCATATTTATTGAATTTCAAGTCTTTTTTTCATCATTAAACCCTCCAAATGTCATGAAACCTAAGATAGACTTGTGGGAAATAGTGACTGTGTAGATTGCATACATGTGTGTAGACTGTAGGTTGTCCTTGGGACCCTTATTACCTTGTTATCTTTCTTTGATAATTTAATATTATGTAAAAAACATTTAATAATATCTATAACATGCAAACAATTTATTTCATACCTTTCCAACTCCTTCATTTCATACCTTATATTTGACTTGACAGAAGTGTTGACTGTGTATGACTATGTTTTACCTACTTGTAGGTGAATATATTATCTTATATATTTTATAAAATACCTAAATTCCTTAAATATTCTTCCAATGTCTTTCCATAGTCATCTAGGTCAGTTCAAATCATGAATTTTTAAGGAAAAACACAAAGGCAATCATCCTTTAGGTTACTATTAACTACAGTCAACTATAGTTGACCCTTTTAGAGAAACAAGGGGCATGTGGGTGAACATCAACACTTAAAACCAATGATTCATGAATTAGGATCATTTGAATATATTTTTAATCATTTATTAAATATATAAGTGTTCTTTTTATCATGTTTTCACTAGGCTCACCTATGAACCTACAAGTTTACACTTACAGTCAGGTGTAGGTAAGCTTTTTTCGGGGCAAGGCACCTATAGGTGGTGGTCAAGTCATAAAATTGTAATTAAATTACTTCTTGATGAAATTTGAGATAAATATGTGATATCTCAACTCAAAAATACCACCTAACATGAATATGTACCCCTATACTACAATTTGGATTATGAAGGTTATTTGGAAGTTCAAAATTATAGACAACATTGAATGTCTATAATGAATAAATGTCAAAATTGGAGACCCTCAAACATCACTTTCCTTTAGTAACACACACACTCATTTTTAAAAATATATTACCCTAAGATAAGGATATAATATATATGTACTTTTATTCATCAAAATTCCTTGCAACACTACTATATGGCATCATCAAAAGGGCCTAGGTCTCTATTTTGGTTTTTTAGGAAAATTTGTCTCTAAATTCAAATTATATTCTAATGAAGTGAATTCTCACTCTTCATACCAGATTAAATATTAAAAAATTAATTTAATATATTTTACAACATATTAATACCTCAATAAGGGTCTCAACACATGTTTCAACATCTCTGAGCAACATTTCTAGGTCTATGTTAGTGCCACCTATAGGCAGACATTTCAATGTACATGTAGTTAAGAGAAGGCATGGATAATGTGAATTTTTTATAGGTTTTAAAATAATATTATAGACTTCATAAAATATAAAATGGACTCTTTTCACCATGTATAAACTCATTCAATTCAAATACTCCCTTTCAATGTGATTAACATTTGTGAGGCACCTATAAGCATGCAATAAGTTGCAAACCATGCAATGAATAAAAACCTGAACAATGGACATGGTTAAGGATCATATAAACATTATTATATCATTAAAGATATTAAAATTAAAGTTTTCAATCATAAATAACTTAAAAAAAATCAAATTCCTTATCTTAATGTGATTGGATCTTTCTATGGCACCTATAGATGCTCATTCAATGGTGTAAGATTGTGTATCTTAAATAGCTAACTATCATAGTCAGTTGTATGAAATTATATAGGTTTTAATTTATTAATAATTTTTAAATATTATGTTAATCACCTTTAATATCTCCCTAACACATCCATTATCATGTTCAGGACCCCACACGCCATGACTATAAGTGAAAGTAAGCAACAAGTTGATTGTGTCTCACATTTTGACTATAAATTTCATGATGTTAGCTTGTGATGTTATTATTATAAGGATATTGGTTCAAGGATACATTATATTAATGAAAAAAATACACCACACATTTCTTTGAAACCATTGTAGAGAAATAAACCTTCTACAAGTGTTGAAAAATGACTGCAAGTTCAATGATAACATCAACCTACAAACTTTAACTATTTAAATCATGAAAACAACTCCAAACATAAAAAATAGAATTAAAAACATGAAATGAGTAATTTCATATCCTTGAGAATCAAATTCATCAATTAAGTTTTACAGACTAGCTCAAATAGGAGCAAAACCTGAAGGGTGTGGGAAATAATAAGCAAAAATGGATAGTCAAGTTGTTAAGGATAGTTAATAAAGTATAGGAAACCATTATTCCAAATAAAAACATGAAAATTAATTATACCAGTTTTAATATCCACCACTAAGATCATTTGACCTAGAATTCCTCCTACTGACAGTACCATCCAAAGACCTGTTGACTAGTTTTACTTGCCTAATGAAGTGATGGAGAGATATAATTATTTTAGACCATTTTTTGCACTTAAAAGTAGATAAATCACTTAAATTGAGAAAATGAAGATAAGTTTTCACTAAATAAGCTTCTCCCACATGACATTCTTTCCCATAGGATGTACAACCTTTAAAACTCCCATTTTTCACTTATTTTCTTGATTTACAGTTAACACCTAGAAGTTTATATTAGTACTCACATTATTGAAAATAAATTTGACAAGTAATAACAGTAAGGATATTTAAAAGTATTTTATAACACTTTTATACCTATGAAAATTTTACCACTTCATTTATGACCCATATATGACCCCTTAAAGGACATAGAATGACTTAGGATTACATTGAACCATGACCAAAGATAGAATCACATTAAATCACATAAAATGAATAATGAAACACCATATTAAATTATAATAAACACCTATATCAAGTTTTATACTATAATGGGTTGACTCATTTTGACTTATGGTCAAAATGGTTAACATTCTTGGTGATTTCCCAAGGGTGGTATGCTTGTTATGCTAAGACTAGTAGCCTAATCCTCTCCATTGGGACATGTAATCACATATACATAGGTTTAACACATAATTTTCCTTTGAAACCACACCAAACATAAATGAAAAATAAACAACAAGACACACTAAAGGAAAAGACACATGTCTTGAACTAGAACACTTATGGAACACAACACAACTGAAAGAAATACACACACCCCTAATCTAGTATTTATAAAACCTCACTCTGAAGGTGAAAAAAATATTATCATACCTCAAATAGGGTCAAAAATAGTTCCCCCTTCCATATTTGTCACTCCATAAAGTAAATCTAGCACGAGGAGCATGCTCATCATCAACCACTTGCATATGTGAATGTTTAAGAAGTATATCACCTTTTGATCTTCTCATGATTGCAAGTGGACTATTTAGAGCCTTCATGAATGCTCTTAACTTCTCTCTAAAATACTTTATTGGAGTAATAAGTTGGTTGATCACTGTCATATCTGATATACCTTCCTCAGACTATAGATTAAACTGTATGACAACTACCTGAACCTTTCTATCTTCTTGTAAATTATACACTTGAAGTTTGGAAACATCACTATGGTTTGAATTTTTTTCAATCATAGCTAAGAGTGTCTCAACATCAAACTAGTCTCTTGATTTTCCTTGAAGCACAACCAAATCAATTTTGATGTCATTCTCCATGTTTACAACTTCCTGGACACTAGCATCATCTAGCTCTTTCATCCTTTTTCTTGATGGAACACTCAACAACATGCTTTTTAGTCTCATTAGCAATATTGACATCAGATATAGAATCTCTTGGATAAAAAGGAGGCTTACCTAAATTGTCAAATTCTTTACATGTGGCATTGAAAATTTTCCATAGTTCATCCTCATTCATAACATGACACTCTTTTCCATTATTTATGAGACACTTAACATCATGTTTATTAGAATCATTATCAAACACATTAGATATATAATTCTTAGGAGGGTAAGTAGTATTACCTAGTTAATCAAACTCTTGACATATAAAATTGAACCTTTGCCATAAGTCATCCTCCTCTACCTCATGTGTATCATCATCAAAGGTAGTTTCATAAATAGTAGGAAAAAATACATCATTATTTCCACTATGGTGCTCAATTAGGTTATTCAACCTATCATCATGATACTCATGAATCATGTAGTTACCTCCAACAACTTGTGAGAAAAAATGTTTGACACTTATCTCAGCTTTCCTAAATGGCTCTTCATGCATTATCTAAGTGTCAAGGTCAATTTTATAAAATTATGTATAAGGATCATGATCATAAGCATCTAAACCAAATTCATCTAGGAAAAAGTTAGATATACCTTCAATTTTAGAAGCACCATCATCCACATTAGACTCTTCCTTCTCATGGACCACATAATTTATATTATAGCTTGTTTCAATGTGGGGATCAATGTGAACCTTATAATAAGATGAGTTATAATATTTAATCTGGTTCCATACCTTGTTATAAAGTCCAATAAGAACCAATCAACTGAGATTTATCCACTTATCTTGGTTGTAAAGTCTCTTGAAATACAAATTTCAAAATAAGTAGGAAGGTCTACAACAATAATGTCTTGAAGGATGCGAAAAATAGGATAGTCATGCAATAAAACCTTAAAAATTTTTATCAACCCTATGCTATTATTAGGTGTAAAATCTATATGAATCACTCCTTTACTTTGGGGTTCATATTTTATGCCCAACTTATCAGCTACAACTTTAGGCATGACTGATGTAGAAACACCACTATCAATTATGCAATTATGTACCAATTTGTCACCCACTATGAGAGTGAGGTAGAATTATGGATGTTTATTA
Organism: Torreya grandis; assembly: GCA_037957365.1. Taxonomy (NCBI): domain Eukaryota; kingdom Viridiplantae; phylum Streptophyta; class Pinopsida; order Cupressales; family Taxaceae; genus Torreya; species Torreya grandis. Next base: position 1,913,517 of record JARHVA010001128.1, read on the forward strand.
GCCTTGGTAGATGGTTTAATAATGGTATTAATGGAATTTTTAAGATCAACATGACCATGACCTTGAATTTAAGGTGAATTACTAGTAGGTGTTAGCATCCTAGGTTGCACCCTAACTGAAAAAGGGGAGTGTGCAGGTCCTTCTTCTCAAACCTATTCCAACATAGGACTTACCATAGGTAGTGTACCACCTAATTTTGGGTTATAAATCTAGATAAGTTAGGATTCCTTTTGATTTATATCACCTAAACAAGACCTAAGCTAACTCTTTCTTGGAAAAGGGAGAGAGATTGACAATAATTCATAAAAGCATGTAAAAATGAAGTGATACACCAAACATTTTGATCCTTATACTTGCACAAGACACACTATAATACATATTAAAGACTAAAAAATATCACTTAATTCACTTTTTTATCAGCTTCCACATAATTATTTCACAATAAGGCATTGATTATCTATCAACCTAGAATGGGAGTGTAGTTGTCCACTTCCAAACTAACCAATAAACTATATATGCACTTAGAATGACCTTTGATAACTACCAAAACACTACATGAAGGTGAGGGAACTCATATAGAGGCAAGGAAAACATACATTCACTTAACCACATAAATTAAATCATGAGACACACTTTAATTTAACTTGAAAATGGAGGAATTTAGTCTTTTATTGCATCATATAGGTGTTACAGTATAAATCTTGGTAGAGTCTAGTCATGCAAAAGAGAGGGATCATTTTCAAGGCTTAGATGCCTATATTTATAGTAGAATGGAATGAAAGATATTGGGATTCTGTGTAGAAGGATGGATAAGGGAGCATAATGACCCAAATTTCCCATCATTTGGCATTGATTTAGTTAGAAAAGATCATAATGTCCAAGACTAATTTTGAAAGCGACCATAAAAACCATATCAATCTCTTTCAATGTGTTTTTAGTCTATATTGATGTTCCTTGTGGTTAAAATGGTGAGAACAAGTCATTTTAAATTAGAATTCCAATGTTACAATAGTTAAAATAGTTGGATCAATATGTTAAGATATTGTTCTAGAATTAATTACTTCTTATTGATTCATTTTGGCATGTAAAAAGGGTCATAATTATCTTTAAGACCACCTTGTTAATGGTTTATCCATGGTACTAGTTTTGTCAATGAACCCTTTGAACTAACATGTCTATCTCCATGGCATCCATTTTAAATATTTTCTCCAATTTGACTTCAATTATATATGGCTTTAGCTTTTGATATTGGCCCTTGATCTTGATCTACATTTCTAAAAATATGTTATTTATCAGCTACATGTCCCTTCCTAAGATCCTTTTGTCATATCCATCTACTTCTATGCTTACACCATATGATGGCCTTGCATTTGATCTAAGTTCATTGTCATATTCACTATTGATCTTACTTTCTATGAATGAATGTGAGATATAGGCCTTCTTCTAGTCTAACTTGGTTGTGACACTTGGTAGCTTCTCATTTGTCCTCAAGATCCTTTGACTCTTTTACCCTTGTTCATCACCAATCTACTTTGGTATGATTAAATGCATACCATTATTCTATTTGGAACCACTAGCCTTGTCAATTGATGCACACCATTGGATCTCTATTTAGGTACCTAAGATCTTGACACTTATCATTGACACATTTATGTTGACCTTTTGACTTGATGCTCATGGTTGATCTCTTTGGTATGATTGAATGCATGCCATTAGATCTGCCTGGACCCACTAACTTATCAGTGCCTACTCACCATTAGATATAAAATCAAGCTCCTAATATTTGGACACTTTTCATCAATGAATTTATAGGAACATTTAGATTTAAATGGCTATGTACCAAGACCTTAACTTGACATTTGCATGAACATCTCATTTTGCTTAATCAACTTTGAATGCTTATAACTTGAGATAGACAACTCATCAAATCACAAAATTTATATAGAATGTTCAAGGCATAAAGGACATCATGTATGTGAAATAATTTGGCTTAAGTGGCTCCCCAAGTGTATTTATTAAACACACAATTAGACTGACCTATTCATTCTTGTAAGATGTGTCTAAGACCACCAAATTCACACTTTAATCTTACTTAAAGTGTTTCAAAAGCTTGCAAATGATAAGTGATCTTCTCATAAAATCTATTTGGTCTTTGTGAAATTATATCACTCTTCAATCATAAATTTTCTTAGCTTCTTATTCTATATTAGACAAATTTTTGTATGTAGGCTAAATTTGGCCAACATTTTTGGTGACTCAATTGGGAAACATGTCTGTTATGCTTGATAACTTGGACCATTTACATGAATTTTAGACTCATAAAACAATGACAAATTTGATTCATGGTTATAAACAACCTTGTGAATTACAAATATAATGCATTCCACCAAAATAGGGAAGGAAACAAACAAAATAGGGAAGCTAATTAAACACAACAAAATCAAACAAATAAATGTGCTAGGACAACACTTGGAGGAACGCCAAAAAAAAAATGTATAAGGAACTTATCTTCCTCAATAGAAATTTTTATATGTATCCCATTAACTAGGATAGGAATCTCCTCACCATCCATCCTTTCAAGTTATAAGTCATTATGGGATTTACATCTTGAGGTTATGTGTGGACCACTTTAAAGAGAGTTAAAGTTTGTATGCCTTCTTGGCTTAGCTCTATCCTCATCCCACTTGAAGACCAAATCTCTTTTAAAATTTTATGAAGAGGATCCTTTGTTAAAGGATCTCTTCACTTTTGCTTTATATCTTTCTATGGCTAGCATGTATTGATGTCTTGTCTCTTCCAAATTCATAAGCTCAATGTATTTGATCTCCATAGGTTCATTCTCCAAAAACTCAAGTTGGTGCATCAATTCTAGGGTAGGAAATATAGGAGAAATATGCATTCTTGCTTCCTTACCATATATAACTTATAGGTGGAGTTGTATATTGACCTCTTATGGGTGATCATATCAACCCATAGAGATAATTTTAGCTTGAGATGCCATGACCTCTAATTATCTTCAATAGTCCTCCTTATGATCTTCAATAGGTCCTTATTTGTGGACTCAACAAGACCATTACCTTGTGGGTAGTAATTTGATGAAGTGATGAGAAAGACACTATGTTAAACTACCCATTGGTTGATCCTAGTCCCCAAAAAGGCCATAAAATTATAAAAAATGATGATTTAAGGGACTCAAAATCTAGTAAGCAAACCTTCATATAAATCTATCACATTGGACTCATTTGCCTCCTTCAATGCCACTACTTTTATCCATATAGTAAAGTAATCTGTGGTATTTAGTATCCATTTATGACTTGATTTTTAAGGGGGATTAATAAGACCAATAAATTATAATCCCCATTGGACAAAGGGTTGATCTACTATAACTGGTTGGAGAGGTAAGGTTGTAGGTTTCACCTTTCCTACAAATATAGCACATTGTCTACATTTCTTAACCCATGCATGAGAATCACCAAATAATCTTGGCCAATAATACCCACCTCTCATGATCTTGTGGGTCATAGTCCTTTCTAAATAATTCCCTCCACCATGTCCATCATTGAACTTTTCAAGCATCCTTTTATTTTGATGTTGTTCAATGCATCTTAACAACATGCCATTGATATCTTTCTTGAACAAAACACCATCAACAAGAATAAATGGAATGGATTTCAATCTGAAATATCTTCTTTTTGAAGGAGTTAGGTGAGAGGGATAAATACCATCTTGGATATATATTACCAAATCATGATACCATTTAGAAGGTGAGGTATGATCAAATACAATTTCCTCATCATTTGACACCATAACCACCTCATTGGATTCTTGTAAGTCTTGGGCTAGATGCTCATAAAGTCCTTTACCTCTAACCAGCTTTATGACATTTATCTTCACATCATATTCCATTAATTTTTTTATCCAAATACATATTTTCTCATTTTTATCCTTTTTCAAGAGACATTCTTTGATACTTGGATGGTAAACCATCATATGTATCTTATTATTAGACAACAAGTATCTAAACTTCTTGAGAGACTTAATGACAAAAATTCCATGTTTTCCAACAAAAGAGTACCTTGTTTCATATTCTTCCAAGCCTTTATTAAACAAGGTTGTTGGTTACTTTAATTCCTCATGGTTTTACTACATAAGAATGCCTAAAATGTTATCAATGTTAGCATAGGTGTACAAAATGAAGTCCTTTGAGAAATTTGGGCTCATGAGCATAGGAGCACTAGCCATACATTTCTTAATTTCCTCAAAACTCCTTAATCTTTCTTTGGACCAACTAAAGCTCTGATTCTTCTTTATCATGGCTTTAAATGGCTTAGCTAAAGTGGCAAAGTCTAAGATGTATCTTTTAATAATATTAATCTCCCCTAAGAAACTTTGTAAAACTCTTTTGTGTTTAGGCAAGGAAAGTACAAGAATTGAAGCTATTATTTCAAGATATATACTTAAACCATGATTTGAAACTATATGTCCAATGAGCTTACCTTAATGAATTGAGAAGACACACTTTTTGGTATTTAGGGATACCCCAAATTGCCTACACCGTTCAAATACTTACTCAAGGGGAATCATGTGATCACTTTCGTTCTTTGAAAACACTATTTTATCATCCAAAAATACCAACATATATTTGTTAAGAAATCCCTGAAATGCCATATCCATGGCTCTTTTAAAAGTTACTCTAGCATTGGATATACTAAAGGGAATCTTTCTATATGCAAATGTCCCCCACTTTATGGTTAAATATATCTTTAATTGGTATTCTTCCTTATCCAAAATCTAGTTGTAAGCACTATATCCATCCAACAAGGAGAACCTTTCTAAACCTATAACCAATTGTAAAATCTATTCCATATATGGTATTGGATATTGGTCTTTAAAAGAATCCTTGATCAATTCATGAAAGTCAACACACAGTCTAATTTCACCATTCCTTTTCTATACTGGAAAAAAGTTTTCCACCCAAGTTAAGTTTTTGATTGGAAATATAATAGATAACTTAATTATATTATGAATCTTAACTCTCATCAAAGGTTTGAGCTTAAGATTAATAGGCCTTTGTAATTGCCTTATTAGTTTAGTTTCATCTTCGAGCTCAATGGTATGTTGAGATAGACTTGGGTCAAATCCCTTGAGATCACTATATTAACATATAAATACATCAACAAAACATGCACATAACTCAATGAAATCTTCCTCTTCTGAATAAGTCCATACCTTACCCAACTTTAGGTTCTTACTAGGTACAACTTTCACATTAACATAGTGTTCTTCCTTTGTTGAAAAATTTGAATTTTATTTCCTCATCTCATCATCACCATTGAATATGTTTCCAAGTGTGACCAATCCCTTAGGAAAATTATTTATTTTAAATTACACAATTTGATCACCATACTACTGCAAGTACTTTGACTAAATTCTTGAGGAAAACTCAGCCTCTTATTGAAAGAATCTGATAGTCTAATTATCATCTTCAAACACTTTATAATTATCATTATTATATAGGATATAAGGCCTTATAATAACCTTAATATATGACTAGCCCTTTTCATTTCTTACATCAGATAGGATACTAAAGTGTGACCCAATGGTAACTAACTTGTCTACATGTTTGTTCTCATATCTCGATATTGCCTAAATTTTGAAGGCCTAAAATTATTTAAACAAGTTCCATACCCTATGATTATAAGATTTAAGCAAGGTTTTTTGCATAAATTAAAACCCCTCACTTGGTGAATTACAAGTTAGCTATCACCAAAGACTTTTAAGGCATTGACTTTCATCTTCCTAACCCATTGTAAACCATAAACTAGTGCCTCATATTCAGTAGCATTGTTTGAAAAACCAAATTGAAAATTAATATATGAGAAGCACCTTTTATTTTTTGTATAAATCAACATCATTTTATCCTTGGTACCATGCCTATTCCTTGATCCATCAAAGTATAATTTCCAAAGATTGTCACTAGACTCAACATCCTTCATCAAGGCTAGAATTAGTGCATATTTCTCATGTAAACAATAAACACCCAATAATTATTTTTCAATTATATTATAAGGATAATATTAATATGAGATATATTCCCAATCATCAAGGAAAAAATATACAATCTCATCTGAAGGTGATTCAGTTTCCTCTACACTATCTTCTATCACCTCATTTGAGATGAGGCAATTGGTGTTCACAACACTTGACATATATGGTTCCAAATGGAATCATGAAATAGGTTAAAAATGTATTGTTAACTTGGTACCATACCTAGTCTTAAATATAAAATATATCAAATTAGATAATAATTATCCCCTAATATTTGAGGTAAAGTCCCTTGACAAATACATAGCAAAATAGGGAGGCAAGTCCACCACAACTACATCCTGTTGAATGGTAACATTGAGATAAGTATGTAGTTTTAACTTTAGATACTTAATCATTACCACTATTTTTTTGGAAAAACATCCAATTTCAATCCTCCTTTAACATTTGGTTCATATACAAGACCAATCTTTCTTGCAATTTTCTTAAGCATGACAGTGTTACTAGCTCTATTATCCACCATACAATTATGAACTAAATAGTCACCAACTATTAGATAGAGGTATAAGGGAGGAGTTTTACTTGAATTTTCCTTATCTTTATCCCATTTTTCCATTTTTTTACCTATTGTACTTGATTCTTCATTAGCGGATCTAAATTAGTTAGGATAACTCCTTGTTTCTCAACTAGTTCTAAAGATAATTTGAGAGCTGAAAAATCTTGGATGAGCATATCCTTTTATCCTATAATAACAATGGAATCCCACATGTTAATTTTTACATTGTATTTCTTCATCTAATCCACTATGATAAATTAAGCTCCACTAACCTTTGGCTACACCTTTTAAACCACTAGTTATTCATGAACTAGAGGTATTTGAGGGACCTTTCCACTCTCTGCATTCTAATTTTTATATGTTGTATGGGTGTCAAGTTGATATTTGGTAATATTGGAAACAAAATTATGAGTACTTTAATAATTATTCATATCTTTAGCCTCATCAATGTCTCTTCTTTTATCTATAGTTATAGCTACAACTTGACCACTTGAACTACTAGTATCACCGCCATGATTGAAAGCAACGTAATCATCCATTTACCAATTTAAATTAATGGCATTATGATTCCATTTAAATTATTTAACCTCTCCTTTAGGAACCAAACTTTTCTCTTGATACTGACCTCTTTGAATAAAAAACTCTTCTTATGTCATTTATGGCATAGTAATGTTCTATGATACGAAGGCTTGGTTCTGAACATCATTGAGGTGGGAGGGATACCAATTTTTGTCATGCACCAAATTATTTTGAGATGGTGTGGGGATAATATCCTTTAAATTTTTTTTTAGATTAGGGTCAAGATATGCATATGGATTATTAGGAACTATGGCTCCTTATGCCTGGTAGGGTGGTCTATTTTCCCTAAATCCTTGATAGGGAGGCCTTTGATATCTAAAAGGCTAATAAGTAGCCTAATTTTTTATTGATAGGTCCCATTAGTTTGATATTATTTCCTCTTAAGTTGTAATATTTCATTTCTAAAAGATTAAAGAAAGCCTTTCAACTCACCAAGCTCATTAGTTTGACTAAGAGGGGCTACAACTTGAGCTTGAGGATGTGGAATAGGGGCTAATGATGGAAATTGAGTAACTTGAAGGGGTAAAATATATTTAAAATTTGGGAATATAGGCATTGAAGGCCATAAAGTAAGCTTACCAGCTTGTATCAAACTATTTTTTGATCTTATTGCAACCTCATAAGAATCTGGCAAAGTATTACCACACATGGACTATATCATCATAATAATATCAAAATTAAGGGCTCTTAAATAATATAAGAATTAATATTAAAGGGATGGTCTAATCAATGTATGTGTTATAGTCGATGTATTTTGGAATCTGAGGTTGAAATTAGACATGAACACATGAGGAGCTCTCTTTATGTTAGTCAACTATTTAACTAAAGATAGGTGGTCAAAATTGTCTTCAAATTGCCTAAGGCTGCACCTAATTCATCCCATGTAGTTATGGAGTTTAACAAGATATTTTTATACATTATAGATATTTTCCTTTAAAGGAAGCATCAAGTAGTCTAATTACCACATTATCTTGAACAACATTATGCACTAAACAAAAGGTTGACAACATCCTTGATGTGTTCAATAACCAATGTTTGATCTTATATAGAAAATAATGGGATGTTTTTAAGAGAAGACATAGGAATATAATCATATTTGTCCAATTTTAATGGACTACCTCTATTGAATGGAACAAATACTTGAATTATGATAGCCATTTGAGTAGGGGGGAGTATACTGATTAACATAATAGGATGACTAGGGGATGAATATTGATTTTGGGGATAAGTTATTTTCCTATTAATTATATATCTCTTATATGAAATAAAAGGTACATCGATAAATTCAAGGGGAATGCCTTTACTAGTTGACCTTGTAGTGACCTTTGGCATGAGAATGTTATATAGATGGTGCTATTAACTTTATAACTTTAAAGATATTCAACTCCTAATGATGATGGATCTCCTTTACTACTATATATACTTTTATTTATCTCTAAATATCAATTCCTCTAGGTGACCTAGTCCCATTGAGCATGCCAAAATTATTGGCATCCTAGATTGCACCCTAATTGAAAAAGGGGAGTGTTTAGGTCCTCTTGCTCAAACCTAGTCTAACATGGGATAGACCTTAGGTTTTGGGTCACCTAATCTTGGGTTAGACCTATATATAAGGCTATATTCCTTTTTATTTATATCACCTAAAATATACATAATCTAAATCTTTCTTGGAAAAGGGAGAGAGATTGATAATAATTCATAAAAGCGTTTAAATATGAGGTGATGCACCGAATGTTTTAATCTTTATACTTGTACAAGATACACTGTAAGAATTATTAAAGACTAAAAAATATCACTTTATTCACTCTTTTATAATTTTACACATAAGTATTTCATAATAAGGCATTAACTAGTTATCAGCCTAGCATGGGAGTGTAGTTTTCCACTTCCAAACTGACCAATAGACTCTATACACACTTAGAATGACCTATGATAACTACTAAAACACTACATAAAGGTGAGATAACTCAGACAAAGGCAAGGGAAACATAAATTCACTTAACCAAATTATTGAATTCATGAGAGAAAATTCATTTCAACTTTTAAATGGAGGAATTTAGTTTTTTATTACATTAAATAGGTGTTATAGTACAAATCTTGTTAGAGTTTAGTCATGCCAAAGAGAGGGATCATTTTCAAGGCTTAGAATCCCATATTTATATCAAAATGGGATGAGAGAGATGGGGATCATGCATATAAGGATGGAGAATGGAGCATAATGACCCATATTTCAGATCATCTAGTGTTGATTCAGTTAGAAAAGATCATAATGTCTAAGACTACTTCTAGAAAGTACCCATAAAAACCATATTAGTCTCTTTCAATGTGTTTATGCCCTAAATTTCTGATCTTTATGGTTATAATGGTAGGATCAAGTCATTTTAAATAATAATTCTAGAATCAAATAAGCTACAATAGCTAGATCAATCTATCAAGATCTTATTTTGGCATCAATTGCTCCCTACTGGTTCATTTTGGCATGTAAAAAGGGTCATAATCAACTTTAGGACCACCTTGTCAATGGCTTATCCACATTGTTTCATTTTTTAATGAACCTTTTAAACCAATATATCTACCTCCATGGAATCCCTTTGAAATATTTGTGTTGATTCAACATTGACCTTAATTGGCTTTAACTTTCGATACTAGCCCTTAATCTTGATTTGGGTTTCTAAAAATGTGCCATTTGTTATCTAAGCATTCCTTCCTAGGATCTTGCTATCATATTTATCTACTTCCAAGTTTGTGCTACATGATGGCCTCAAATTTGATATGAGATCCTTATCTTATGCACTATTTATCTTACTTTGTATGACTGAATATGAGCCATAGATATTCTGCTAGTCTAACATGGTTGTGATACTTTGTATCTTCTCATTTGTCCTCAATATCCTTTAAATATTTGACCCTTTCTAACTATCAATCTACTTTGGTACAATTAAACATGTACCATTAATCTATTTAGGCCCACTAGCCTTTTTAGTTGATGTGCACCATTTGATCTCTATTTAGGTACCCAAGATCTTGACACTTGTAATTGATGCATTTACACTAATTTTTTGACTTGATGCTCATCATTGATTTCTTTGATAGAATTAAACACATGTTGTTTGATCTACCTAGACCTATTAACTTGTCAATGCCCACTTGCCATTAGATCTTGAATTGATCTTTTAAGATTTAGACACTTTTCATAAACATGTTTATCCTTAGGAACATTTTAATTTAGATGACTATTTGTTGAGGCCTTAACTTGATGTCTTCATGAATGTATCCTTCTTCTTGTTCAACTTTGAATGCTTATAACTTGAGATAGACAACTCATTAAGTCATGAGATTTATAGATAATGTTTAGAGCATGAAGGAAATCATGTAAATTCAATCATTTGGCTTGAGAGGCTCCCCAAGTGTATTTATTAAAAATGCAACAAGATTTACCCATTCATTCTTAAAAGACATGCCATGATGTTCTGGTTGTCTAATATCACCAAATTCACACTTTAAGCTTGCTTAAAGTGTTTCAAAATATTGAAAATGACAAGAAATATTATCTTATAATCTATATATTATTTTTGATATTAGATCACTCTTAAATTATAAATCTTCTTAGATTATTAGTCTAGATTAGACAAATTTTGGTATTTAGGCCAAATTTGGCCAACAGTAGGGATAGTGGACAACTGCTTTTACAAGATCTCTTTTTGGTCAGGCATATGGAAGATATCCCATAAAGAGATAGATGATTTAGAATTTTTCAATAAATCCACTATGTTTAGGGTAGTATTACTCACCTTCTCTTGAATCCTTAGAGGCAAATAATTTGTTGAAACTTGATGAATTAAGACACCTTAAGCATACCTTACCACATTTTGACTTGAAGAAGGTGTAGGAGATTTAGGGACTACTATGCTTGCAGACATGCTTTGATACCTTATAGGAAGATTAGATGAACTATTAGGCCTAATATTATCACCTCCTAAATCCTTCCTCTTAACTTTAGTGTTGTCTATAATATAGGTTTCTTGATTGAGCACAAAATTATCTTCCACTAAGAAGTTTCTATGCACTGGTACCATCTATCTTAAAAGTATCTTTGAAAAACTAGAGCTTGATCTCCACCCTAATTATCATCCATTAATTGGAATTATTTCCAATATTCTCCCTACACCAAGTTTCTATGCATTGGTACCATCTATCTTAAACTGGTGGTGGAATTGGGATTGTACACATTGACAAGCCTATTGAAATTAGGCTTACCTTGACTTCTTCCTCTCCCATATTATTGGCCATATTTCTAATGATATGGATATGGATTTCAATGAGCACCTTGTTGCCTAAGTTGAGATCTTAACATTTGAATTTATACATATGGATCCATGGAATCATCTACCTTCTTAAGAATAACTCTAAGCTTGGTGTTAGCATTAGGGACTTGAACAATGTATGGAGTATTCATAGAAGTATTAGGTAAAAAGGGCATAGACACCTTAGGAGTCAAATTTCATACTTTAATAAGGCTATTATTAGATCTAATGGAAATTTCATATGATTTGGGAAGAGTGAAACCACCATGGATTGAAGCATGATAATAATATTAGTTCTAATGGATCTCAAGTAGGTAAGGAACACAAAGCTAGCAGGTAGTCTTAAGAGAGGAGGAAATATATACCAAGTCTTTTGAAACCTCTAATTTAAGTCATTCATTATTTATTTGAGATATCTTTTAATCACATTGAGCTAATGTATGAGAGAGGTATGGTCACTTTCATCTTTAAAACTTTAAGTTAGAAACATTCCAAAGTCATCCCATGATGTGATACATCCACTAAGAAAATTCCTATACCAATCAAGTGATTTCCCTCTAATGAAAATGGAAAGGAGTCTAATGGAAATATTATCCTTAGTGTCATTGTGGAAAATACAAAAAATTGAGATATCCCTGATGTGTTCACTAGGTGTAACATGACTTTAACCATTGAATGTAGGCACACTCTTTGTAGCAGTGGGAGGAATATCATCATACGCTTGAAGGTGAATTGGATTTTTAGTATTAAAGGTAGGAAGGCATGTTGCCTAGCCATGTTTTATTCAAGATCTTCAATTTGTTCAATATCTTCACTTTTTTTGGCCAACAAAATCTTCTTGGTCTTTAAAGGGAAGATTAGGTTAAGGGTATTAAACTTCAATAAGAAGTTCAGGCTGAATAGATGGATTGATAGGATTGAGAAATTTACTAGATGATGACCTAGTAAGAAACATGAATCATGAGATAAAATTTATGACAAAATAATGTCCTTGAACCATAGTTTACCTTGAATAGAGTCATGAAATGATGAGAAACACACTGATTTGAAACTAATGTTGTCAAGAATAACATTCACTTTGACAAGTTATCTTGAGGATAATGGATCCCACTAGGCATTACAAAACTACTATCACCAAATATTATACCTTAGATGAGGGTGTTGAATCCTCCTTTATATTTGGGCAACATGGGAATACATATAGGTATGTGGGTTTACCTATAGTAGAATTAGACCTCTAGGTTTAAGGTCTAGCTTCCTGAATATACCTTGAAATCCTTATCACCTAATCTAACCATTTAATTGTGGGAAAAGAGATATAAGTTTGGATGAAATGAAACTAATCCAATGGGGTGATACACTATAAGGGTTTCCACAATACCATCATACTTATTTCACTAATAAATAAGATCTATAATCCAGCTTCAAAGTCCTAAAAGGTTGTAACATAAGGGTTTCAACATAAAGGTGATATGCATGAGAAAACACAAGGTAATTAAACTAGAGGGTATATTTCACACTCAAAGAACAATTTTACACTTTAAATTAGCTTAACACATTAATTACATCCTATATGACTTGTTATAATAAGAACTCTTGCATAAACATGAGAGGATAAGGAGAAGTAAGGATAGGAAATTATTACTTAACATCACCATACATTACTTTTCACTTAAAAAAATGTTCATGAATTCAAAAATAGACTTTAATTTATTGTTCAAAGGCAAATTACAATGTAAAAAATAGTAGGACTTCACCATACATGGTGTGGTATTAGTTTTTAAGAGCTAAAAAAGATACTACTTAGAGAATAGAAGAGAATGAAGTCCAAGAGTCACTAAGACATATGTCATGATGAGAAAATGGTGTATACATGTAGGAGAGAGGAATATTTAATAAAACATGAAAGGTATACTTGGAAAAATGTCCCTCTAAACATGAAACTTTTGAAATGTGGTGTACAACTCCTCAATTGCTTGTTTAGAAAATTTCCTTCATCATTTGGCCTTATTGAAACATACCAAAATATTCTAGGGATATATGTGATAATTGAAATAAGAGGGAGGGGTTTTATGCATTATCAAACATGCATTGGTTGCATCCTTAATCATTAGGATTATTCTGGACATGAGTTATCACTACCTATAGTCTAAATAACTCCTCTTTCACTCACCCTCCATACTTGGCACCAAATTTGGTCTTCAATTTTATAATATTATCCATAAAGAGGAGTGTATGATATGCATTAATAACCCTCATGAGATTAAATTCCTCAGGTATACCTTAAAAGGCATCCCACTTAGAACTTTAACCTTCTCACTTGCTTTTTCACTATGCTAGTTTTGACTGACTGAGATGAAGGCACTTATGAGATTATTTGAAGCATGAAATAAATATTTTGAGTTATTTTAAGTCCCAATATATCTCTCAAAGTGTATTTCATCATTTAAAACCATTACATACCTAAAAACCACCAAAAATAGTCAATAAAAGACATTTTACACCCTGTTTATAGAGGTAGGGTACAAATCAAGTTGATGGGGAGGATCCTTGGAGAATCCTCTACAACCTCCAATCATCTCCCAAGCCATTATATTACATTTGGATGCCCCTTCTCCTTTATTTTACCAATTGGGTCATTACTAAGGGTTTTAAAGGGTTTAGAGTAATTTTACCCTCTAAATATTGTTCATATAGGTTTGACATTGGATTTTAAAAAAAAATCCACAAAAACAATGTTTAGGGCCTCCTTAATCATTCCCCAATTCCTTAGACTCCCATTCAAATCCTCAAATTAGGTGTAAGATCTCAAAGTTTCCCTCTCAATATTTATTCTCCATTTTATCCAAGCTTTAGTTGGTTTGAGCCAAGAAATGGATTCCCTATGGTTTTATCTACATTTAAATAGTTTTAAAACTCCTTATAATTCCACATACAAGTGTTATAATGCTTTACAATGTCTATCTAGTGCTAGAAATTAAATTGACCCCCTCTTGGGATTTAGGCCTAGTTGAGACCTAATAGGTATGTCTGCATGCTTATAGGTTAAGGACACCCTACCATGTTCCTATCCCCTGTGCCTAGTTTTTCATGTTGGTCCATGTGTGACATAACTCTCAACATCCTTCTTCAAGGTCTTGTCAAGTATCCAACTCATCCTCATCTTATTTCCTCTAAAACTATAGGTTTGCATCTTTTGGAAGTGCCCTCTATCTAAGATAAAATAGAGGTCACTTCCCTTATTTTACCATACAAAATGAAGGTATTGTGGGATTATTCAAGTAATTGAGACCCTCTATGTTGAATTTAAAGGCTTGGTTTCATTATTAAACCCTCTGAATGTCATGAAACCTAAGATAGACTTGTGGAAAATGATGACTATGTAGACTTCATACATGTGTGTGGACTATAAGTTTTCCTTATGACCCTTCTTGCCTGCTTATCTTACTTTTAGAATGTCATATTATGGAAAACACCTTTAATAATATCTATAGCATGCCAACACGTCATTTCATACCTTGCCAACTCCTTTATTTCATACCTTTTACTTGACATGATAGAGGTGTTGACTATGTGTGACTATGTTTCACCTATATATAGGTGAATATATTGTCTTAAATATTGATTAAAATTCATAAGGGCCTTATTGAGTCTTCCAATGTCATTCCATAGTTCACATCATGCATTTTTAAGGATAAACACCAAGGTAGTTATCCTTTGGGTTATTTTTAACTACAGTCAAATGTAGTTGACCCTTTTAGAGAAACAAGGGGCATATAGGTGAACATCAATACTTGAAACCAATGCTTCACACCTTAAGTTATTTTGAAGGTCTTTAGAATTGTATATGAACTTTTTAAGTGTTCTTGTTAGCATGTTTTCACCAAGATCACTATTGCAGTTTAATTAGGGTTTCAATTCATCATTTAAGGAGTCAAGCACTTATCTAGTAGTTAATTCAATCTTGGAATCATTAAAAATAGGTGTGAATTTAGTATATTACCATATCACTCAAAATTTATCACTCAACTATGTCAACATCAAGTCACACAAGGCATGAGCCTTATGTGCTCACTTAAAGCATAGTAGAGAAAGAATCAAGGCTTGCATTGGGATAGTTATACCATGGCATAACTAATTACTTATAATACTTGGTAATTTAAATTAAGGCTCTAGTGAGTTCATTGAAGTAAGCATTCATGGGCTAAGATTGATGATCTATAGGTGTAAGACTATTCAGGGAACTCATTTTGGCCATAAGGGTACAAGTATTTATTAGGTTAGTTCTATAAGCTCAAGGGCACAAGTTTATTTGTCACTAAGCTTAGAAGCATTACGTTGATATGAGGGGTCAAGGGGATGCTTTCACTTTAAGTCTCATTATAGACTCACACATCTAGCTAGGGTACCAAAGTTTGGGTAAATGACCTCACCTACACTTAGGCTATTTCAAATAATATGTTGATGCCATCCATTACATAGGAATGCCATTAATGACTTAGAATAGAGCTTCACTATAGACTAATCATTCATATATTGAAATTATACTATTATAAATATTACATTCAATTAGCATTCAAATAACATTACCATAACCATATAAACTAGATCAAACCCAATCAGGTACAATGACATTCTTTATTAAATGAAGTCCTAGTAAACAAAGTACATGATAAGTGAAGTAGAGAAAATGATTATCTAAATATACTAATGGATTAGAGGCTCAAAAGTGAGCTTGGGCACTACAATTTAGATCCTTAAAGGCATCCATGATAATCATAAATTTCAATGGTAGTTGAATCACTATATATGGGACCAATTATGCAGGGATTTTCTACATGAAATTGTGTCTCTCTCACTCACTGGTTCAAGCTTAACTTTATATAATAGAAGATCATCTTCTACCAGGTTGGATTTGCAAACATCAAGTACTAAGCTGGATCTTTTTGAAATCATTCTACTAGCTCCATTACCTTGCACCCAGTATGTTTTGATTACCACATGTAGCCACTCCTTGAAGATGACCAAGACATCATGAAATTGGTTAGATGCTTGCCAATTGGCATAAGGTGTGCATTAATTCCTCTAGATAGCACAAAAAGGGAATAAAAATAATGATCATACCAAATGATTTCCTCACATTGAGATGTTTATGAAGTTTTCATGGAACCACACTTACCCAAAATAGGGTCCCAACATTTCCCCATACAAAATTACTAGTTTGGATTCAAAATAGTCTTTCAAAGCTTTTGACACATAAAACTTAAGTGTGATCTCCTTTAGATTGACACTGAAGTCTTTAAAGCCCTTGATAGTAAGCTTGAGTTCCTCAATAGTGTTGTATATATCCATGGAGGTAGCACTGAGCCCAAGCACATATATGTTATCAAATTTCATCTTGAAGGCTTATAGACTCTCCTTAGCTTTTGTCACTCCTCCATTCATTAGTTCCCCTTATTTGTAGGCCTTAGTCTATAAGGAATGAAAGAGTGCTTCTAGGTTTTATTCCTAGTGTTTGATCTGGGTGTAAGGCTTTGAACTTCCCCATTATCTGGGTGTGCTCTGACCTTAATACCATGTATACCTATGCCATAAAATCCTCTTTATCCCCCTCTATATACTTTAAGTGTGCATCTATGACTAATTATTGGTTGGAGAAGCTACAAAAGATGGCATAAACTACATCTATACCCTTTTAAATTTTGGCAAAGAGTTATTCTACCACTTTGAGCTTTTCAACTAGCTCATTTTGTATCATGGCACATGGGTACTCCTCTTCTTCTTGCACTAGCTCTACCTTCAACCTTAGGATAATTTACTCCACTAACATGCATATTTTGTCAACCTTTGAGAGGTTTGATGTGTCAACACCATCCAAGAGGGATGGAATAAATTATTTTATGTACTTGTCTAGCTATTATAACTTAAAATTCATGGTGTGTTTTTCCTCTTCTACATCCTACACAATTTTTGTCTATTTCTTTTCCCTAACATCATAAGGTATTTTTTTACATGATTTCATTACCCATCTAGATGAGTGCATTGGTAAACGTTCATGAGTTCATGGTATGGGTATTTAGGATAAAAGAGTCTTTCCCCACCTCAAGTTTATCCACACCCAAAATAGCCTTTTGATCCACCTCAAATTGAGTCTCATCCATGTATCTATCAAATGCAAATGAACGATATTTGCACTTCCTGTCCATGGAAAATTTTAGGTGCATGTATTCAAACATGTAGAAGTCTTCTATCCACTCATTTTAAATCTTTCCCTAAGACTCAATTCTATGCTACCACTCTCTTTGGCACTTTCCTTTGAGGTTTCTTCTTCTTGTGGGGGATCTAGTGCATGAGATTGTGTCACAAGTTCAAATGGGGTAAGTGTATCTTGTGTATCTTCAATGGTTAAATTCTATAAGAACCCATAACATTATACACCTATCAACTATTGAGTTTAATCTATGGCTTCATTGTTTATCTCCTCTTAGCACTACTACAATTTAAGATATCCTTCTCCATGACCTCCCCACTCACTATGGGTTCTCTCATCACTTTCAACTTTTATATCTTCTATCAGCTTATGCCTTCTCTTGTTATATTTCTATCACCTAACCTCTTATGTGTCAATCTACTCATCTCCTTCCATTGCACTTCACCTACACATCCCCTTCTTCGTTGTTGTGTTGCTCATATGTGTAAGGACTTTATCCTTCCATTCTCATGATATCAAATCTATAATATACCATTAATTTATTAACCTCTATGCTAAAATATTTCACAAATATGCCTCGAGGCTCACATAAAAATTGATACTTTACTTCCTCAAGGTAGGAGTATGTCGACACTATGAGCTTAAGCACGTAATTGTTTAGTACTCCTTACCACCATTTGTCTATAGAGCTAGTCCAAGTGGAATATAAGGTATCAATCCTATCCAATCACTCTTGTGTCCACTCAAATTAATATCCATAGCTTCATCTTCTATGGGTCACATAAACAACCAACCATCAATACACATTCTTAGGTAGTTTGTAAAATAACACCTCATACAAAGCATTATATAGGTTATTTGGGACCTACTTCCTTAGATTATATCCTTTATAGGATACACGCTTTCGTGCAAAAATATCTTCCACCTATTACATCTAGCACTCAATGTTATCAAGGGAGAGTCATAGCATTATTCTATCACATCATTGAAATAACAAAATTCAACATGGGTCCTAGTAATGAAACCAAAATGTTTTTAGTGTAA
This sequence comes from Torreya grandis, assembly GCA_037957365.1. Lineage (NCBI taxonomy): Eukaryota > Viridiplantae > Streptophyta > Pinopsida > Cupressales > Taxaceae > Torreya > Torreya grandis. The sequence continues at coordinate 1,932,256 of JARHVA010001128.1, forward strand.
TTAGAGTTCCAATTCATCATTTAAGGAGTTAGTCACTTATCTAATTGTCTAAGTTAGTCCTAAACTCATTATAACTAGGAAAAAAATTAGTATATTTCCATATCACTCAAAATTTATCACTCAACTGTATTAGCATCAATCCACATAAGGCACGAGCCTTATGCACTCACCTGAAGCACAATAGAGAAAGAACTAGGGCCCACATTGGGCTAGTTGTGCCATGGTATAACTCATTACTTATAATACTTGGTCATTTCAACTAAGGATCTATTGGGTTCACTATAACAAGCCTTCTTAGGCTAAGATTGATGATTGATAGGTGTAAGCCTATTTGGGGAACTCATTTTAGCCATGAGGGTGTAAGTCTTTATCAGGTTGGTTCTATAACCTCAAGGGTATATATTTATTTATCACTAAAATTAGCACCATTTGGTTACTTTGAGGGGTCAAGGGGATGATTTCAATTGAAGTCTCATTATGGACTCACACATCTAGCTAGGGTACCAAATTTTGGGTGCATAACCTTACTTACACTTAGGCTATTTCATAAAATATGTTAACATCATCTATTACATAAGGACTCAATTAATGACTTAGACCAGAGCTTCACTAAAACATAATCATTCATATATTAAAATTACACTATTATAACTATTGCATTCAATTCACATTCAAATAACATTACCATAACCACATAAACTAGATCAAACCCAATTAGGTGAAACACCATTATTTGTTAAAAAAAGTCCCATTAAACATAGTACATGACAAGTGAACCAGAGCAAATTCTTATCTAAAGATACTAATGGCCTAGAGGTTCATAGAAAATCTTGGGCACTATAATGTGGATTTTTAAATGCATACATGATAATCCTAAATTTTAATGGTGGTCAAAACACTGTATCTAGGACCAATTTTGAAGGGTTTCACTAAATCAAATTATGTCCCTCTCACTCACTGGTTTGAGCTCAACTTTATATCATATAAGATCATCTTCTACTAAGTTGGATTTGCACACACTAAGTGTTTATATCAATATTTTTACAATCATTTTTCTATTTCCATTACCTTTCACCCATCATGATATGATTACCACATGTAACCACTCCTTGAATATGCCTAAGACATCATGAAATCGGTTAGCTGCCTATTAGTTGGAAAAAAAGAGATTAAAATAGTTATCATACAAAATGATTTCCTCATGATTATATGTTTATCAAGTTGTCATGGACCCCAAATTATCAAAAATAGGGTCTTAACACTCACCTATGATCCTTCAAGTTAGCACTTACAGTCGCCTATAGGTAAGCATTTTTAGGGACAAGGCACTTGTAGGTGGTGGTCAAGTCATAACCTTATAATTCAATTCCTTATTAATGAAATTTAAGACACAAATGTGTTATTTAAACTCAATAATACCACATAACATGAATATTTGACCCTATACTAAAACTTTGGATTGTGAAGGTCATTTAGAAGTTTAAAACTATAGATAACACTGAATGTCTGTAGTAAACAAATGTCAAAATTAGAGACCCTAAAAAATCACTCTCATTTAGTCACACACCCACTCATTTTTTCAAGGATATTCCCCTAGGATAGGTCTATAAGATATATTTACCTGGATTCATCAATTTTTTTGCATCACTACTATATAACATCATCAAAAGGGCCTAAGTCTTTATTTTTATTTTTTAGGAAAATTTGTCCTTGAATTTAAATTCTCTTCTCATGAAGAGACTTCTCATTATTATTAAAAAATTAAAGCCTAAAACATGAATTTAATATCTTTTAAAAAATCCTAATACCTCAATAATGGTCTCAACATCTCTGAGCAACATTTCTAGGTCTCTGTCAATGCCACCTATAGGTGGACATTTTAGTGTACAGGCAGTTACGAGAAGACATGAAAAATGTGCATGTTATCTAGGTTTGTAAATAATATTAGACCATATATTAACTCTTAAATATAATATTTTCACCATATATAACATCATTAAATTCAAATACTCCCTTTTAATGTGATTAGTATGTGTGAGGAACTTGTATGCATGCATTAAGTTGCAAACCAAGAAATAAATAGAAATATGAATAATGCACATGGTGAAGGATCCTCTGACCAGTCATAGTTCCTTTAAGATATTCAAGTTAAACTTTTAAATCATAATTAAAATTAAAAAAATCAAATTCCTTGTCTTAATGAGATTGGCTCTTTTTATGGCACATGTAGATGTTCATTCAACAGTGCAAGACTATCTATCTTAAAGAACTAACTATCACAATCAGTTTCTTGGAATTATAGAGTTTTAAATTGATTTATCACATTTATATAGTATTTTCACCACCTTTTATCTCTCCCTAACACCTCCATTATCATGTTCATGACCCCATATGCCATGATTATAAGTGAAATTAATAAACTAATTGTGTCTCACATTTTGACTGCTACCTTAATCATGTTAGCTTGTGATATTTTTATTGTAATGATATGGGTTCAATGAGACACTATATTCATGATATAAAAACACCAAACATTTATTTAAAACCATTGTATACAAATAAACCTTTTACAAGAGTTGAAAATTCACTACAAGTCCACTAGTAATGTCAACCTATAAAATTGAACTATTTGGATCATGAAAATAAATCCAAACATTAAAATCAATATTTAAAAAATTAAAATAGTAATTAAACATCATTTATAATCAAATTCATCAATTGAGTTGTATGAACTAGGTCAAACATGAGTAAAACTTGCAGGTGTGGGAAATAACAAGCAAAAATGGATAGTCAACTTGTTAATGATGGTTCATAAAGTATAGGCAACCATTATTCCAAATTAAAACATTATAATTAATTATACCAATTTTAATATCCACCATGAAAATAATTTGACATGGAAGTCCTCCTACTGGTCATATCATCCAAAGCCCTATTGACCAGTTTTACTTGCATAGTGGAACGATAGAGAGGTAGAATACTTTTAGCCTATTTTTGGAAATTTTAAATCATATAAATCATGGAAATTTAGTCATGAAAGCTTAATTTTCAATTCATAATATTCTTCCATGTTTCATTCTTTTCCATAAGCCATACAACCTTTGAAACTCCCTTTTTTCACTTATTTTATTGATTTTTAGTTAACACCTACAAGTTTCTATTAGTACTAACATTATTGACAAGTAATTTTATATGTAATGACATTAGGGACGTTTATAAATAGTTTATAACACTTTTATACCTAATAAAACCATACCACTTCATTTATGACCCATATATGACCCCTTAAAGGACATAAAATGACTTAGGATTAAAATGAACTGTGACCAAGGCTAAAATCACATTAAATCACATCAAATGAACCATTACAAACCATAATACATTATAATAAACCCATATATTAAATTTTATACTATAGGGGTTTGACTCATTTTGACTTGTGGTCAAAATGGTTAACATGTACCTCATCAAGTCTAATTGTCAGTACCTATTTCTCCAACCCACCTAAGCTATGCTTAAATGGGAGTGTTGGTTTATAATTTTATCCTATGGGTTTTTTTATACATGGTTAATTATGATTTATTAGGGTCTTAGAGACCATTTGGGTCATTTGGGAATATTAGTCCCACATTCACTAGAATGTGAGGTTTCACTCTCTCTCCCACCTATATATGTACCTCTCTCCCTCAGTATTCATTATCTAGAGTTAATGAGGAATATAATTTGATGATCTTTTATTTTTTTAATCTCTCTCACCTACTCTATATATTTCATGTGTGCATTTGATCTTATTGATATGTATTGGATAAATTTGACATAGGATTATTCTAAATGTTTATAATACTAAGGACAAAAGCAATTACTAGCTTTTAATACCCCATAAGAGTCATTAGAAATGATTTATACAATATTGGGTACAATGAGGTATTAAATTTATGTGTAATATAACATGAATGATATGATGTCTTATATTAAGGTCATGATGGACTTTTAAGTGTTCACTATGTCATAAAATCCACAATGTATAAAATATTGGTTGAGAATATATAAAGATTGTAAAGATTTTAGGCATAAATGTGAAAAATAAAAACACATTATAAAACCTAAAATAAGAGATTAAATCCCTCTTATTCCAATAATTACACAAGATATGTTTGATAAATGGGTTATCAAATTTATGAGACCAATCTCCCTTGTTTCACATAAAATTATGTGTGTTACATTATAATAGCTATAGATTATCTTACCTCATGGATAGAGGTAGACCCCATAAATTATTTTAATACATCCATGGATACACATTTTATATGGTAAAAAATCATATTAATGTATGGGTGACCTATGCATCTCATAAGTGAGTGGGATATTCACTTTCTTACTATGATGGTGTGACTTTAATTGGCTAAGTTCATGGTGGTACACCAAAAAACTATCCCATACCAACCCTACGGAAATGGGATTCTAGAATATTTTTAAAAAATTAGGCATGACTATGACCAATATTTGTGATGTAAGATCCAAGGATTGGGATGATCGAGTCTCAACATTTTTGAAATGTAAATTTTTTAAAGGTACTGTGAATTATATTTTTAAAATTAATTTTTATAAGCTATATATGTGACACATGTATATCTTATATAAGATATATTTTACATGTTCATTTAAGTATAAAATAAAAATGGAAGGTTGAATGGTTTCTTAGGACTAATTAGGAATAAAAACAAAGAGATGAGAAGATAAAGAGTCATGCCAAGTATACAATTATATGGAAATAATAGAAAGATATGGAAAGTATTATTTTGGTTATTTTGATAAATTATTATTTTTGAATAAATATAACACTTTTTTGTCGCTTATAATATGAATAATAATTTGTAAGTTTCTGAGTTGTACATGGTTCTGTGTGAAAATATTAGTATCTTTATAAAGTTTATATCTAATCACTCCTTGATTCGGTAGGTGATGGAATAATTATAGTATAAAATATTTTTAACCATAAAATTTACATGTATGGATCATTCCATATATTTTAGGTCCCATAGAAACTTATAGACTCTAACACTAGCATGTCTTGACAATGATTTACAGGGACTGCTTCTAATAATGATTCCATTATCAAGACATGCCAAGATGCTAACATGGTTAATGGGTCAAAGAGACCTTAAAATATGGATAGAAGATATGATACATAGGTTTTCAGAAGAATCATATTCTAGAATAATATTTCATGCATAAGAAATTATTACCACCCATATATGGTGATATTGATTAAGTTTTTTGGTTTGAGTTAGATTAATTGTTGGCAAAATGGTTATCAAAGCTTGATCACTAATTTTTTAACTCACATGATCAAACCATTATTTAATGAATTGAGGTTCCAAATTTTGCATAATTTAGATACAAAATAGATGTTTTATTTATCATTAGGTAATAACCACTATTAATGGATACATATCCAAGTTTTCTATACAATTTTCTGTTACATTCAAGACTACATAAGACTTGTTCATGAAAGGAACAAGAGATTTTTTTTAAAAATATTTATAGTGTTGTTGAATATTTTGGTTGTGTAAAATTTTATGGTGCCATTTAGATGATATGGAGTAGTAAAATAAGGTATAACAGGGATGTGAACTCTCAATATATAAATTAAGGATAGGATAACATATAAGACTAGAAACAATGAATCTTATAAGGAGAAGAGGACATATGTAAAATAATAAATAAAAATTCATAAAATATTGGGTATTTATTAAGATCTATAATAATATAAAATATGGTGCAAACAAAACCTTGTTGAAGATGGGAGATTGAAGCTAGCTCTGAGTAAAAGTAGTTGGGGAACATCACAAAGAAAGGGAGGAAGAAGACCTTAATCAAAAGAGACCAAGTTTTAAAATCATATGGAGCTAGATAAAATGAAATATATCATAGACATATACAAAAAATAAGATACTACCTCAAAATGTAAATGATAAATAAATTGGAGAACCAAGGTATCAAGTATCACAGAGGAATTAGAGATAATTAGCAATAATTTTAAAGAGTGACTTCATCTTCAACACATGTATATGGAATGGTAAGGGTAGTATTTATATATTGAACCATGTGGAGAAGGGTCTAATAAATTTTAATGGGTGGTTATTATTGACACCCCAAATTTATTTCATTCATAATTTAGGGATGCATCTCCTCTTCCATCCCTAATTACAAAACTCAATAATCTATAAGTATATAGGGAGCTCACATTAACTATAAATTGGTTTTATGAAGTTTTTAAAAAAAAGATGCATAAGCATGAAATTAAAAATTAATTCATCTCAATTCCTATTTCAAGCACATGAACCATACCTATAAGCATCACAATAAATTCAAAGACATCAATACACTAACCCAATAAACTAGTGGTAAGTAATATTCTTTCAAGGATAATGTCACACCTTATTATATAATATTTTAATTTACAACCTTATTATTTTATAAATAAAGAAAAAAATATTTTTTGACTTTTGAGATGAAATTTTAAGTTAAGGGTATCCTAACCAATGAATCCAAAATTTATGAACACATAGGAGTGTTAACTAACTAAGCATTGGAATTCATCTTCAAGAATGGTGGAACTAAGATAATTTTGAATGAGGTAAAAAAACTTATTTGAGAATTTTTAAAAATAGAGGATTAAAAGTTAGACCATATAGAAAATTATGGAAATTAGGTGGAAACATGAAAATCTATATTAGACTATGATCACATGTTCTCTGATGTGATAAATAGGATGACTTTCAATTTTGAAGATACTAATAATTTTGTTTGGTTTTTATAAGGGATATGAATTAAGATAAAAATTTTAATAGTGAAAACACAATTCCAAACTAAATATTAAGGGATGGAAACTATAATAAGATTAGAGTAGATTGAGGCTTATAGTGAGTATTCCATCAAAAATGCATATATCAATGTTAAGTTATATGTTCTACAAAGTATAAATAATATAAAAGAAAGAAATAATAAAAATATCTATATTATATCTAGTGAAATTAGTAATAACACCATTGCAATGAGTGTCCTTGGATATAAAAGGATTTATGTTAGTAATGTCACACCTAGGATCATGCTACTATGAATTGCCATTTATTAAAACATTATGTGTGTCAGCCTTGGAATGTGTTTCAAATTTTATATATCTACCACACATGATGAGAATAATTTCAAGGATTTATTTTAGTTAAAATATGATATCACATGAAATGTATTTATATTCTCTATGTGATAACCACTAATCTTAAATCCAAAAATGAAAACATAAGACATAAAGATGTTATAATATGGAGATTAGGATCTATCATCACCACAACATAAAATAATATGGGCCCCTCTATCACCAAAAATTTAGATAGGGTGAGATCCACCATCCCCTGGTATTTATTAGATTTGGATCCACCATCATGATAACAACAACCAAGTTGGGTACCAACTTATTCATAGTAAAAATCAATTTGGCTACCTCCATAACCTTAGGAAAAATATGGGGGATATCCTAACCAATCACAAGGATGGGGTTTATCATAAATAAAATAAGGATATTATACACATGGAAAGTGACATGATAAAAATTTCACACTTAAATTCCTAAAAATTTTCTAAGACAACCAATGTAAAAACTATAGGATGGTAGGTCTATGGGTTTGGTTGATTAGGTTTAGGTGTAAGGATAGGGTTTTGGATAGTAGGTGGTAAAGGTTATTCATGGTGATACAAAAATAGTTATCTTATGTCAATTTTATCATTAAGAACATAAAATTGAGAGGATATTGAATTCTAAAAACCCTAAGTGTGAGTGAGGATAAGATATCATAGTCTTGATGATTTAAAATTGTGCTTGATTCTAATAAAAAAAAATGGGAAGTTTCAAGATTTGGGACTTGCGTTCTTGAAACAACCTCCAGATTTTAGAGAAGTTGGCTCTTCTTTAAATTGAGTAGATATTGGGAAAAGGGATAGGAATTTAAATCAGAAACACAATGCTAGAAAGGAAATATAATCTATGGTGATGCACTTGAATGTAATTAAACCTTAATCCTAATCATATTGAGACTATATGTAGGATTCATTTACATTTAAGAGCGAACAAGTGCATGATCAATGTAAAATATTGAAACAATAGAAACAGAGGCTCATAGCATAGACTTCTTTTGCTGAGATACAAAAAATGTCAACAAAGGCATAGGGTTTAATATTCTTATTTGAATCTTCTAGACATACAAAAGGTGAAAAAACATGTACATTTATATAAACCTTTCAAATCAAGAAAATGAGACAAAAGCAAATGATATTACTTAGTCACAAGCTCTAGAAAGTCTAAACTTGTTTACAATAATTCTCTCTCCAAAATTCTTTTGATAATGGATTTTTTCTAGGAATCTCTGCACCCTTATTTATATCCTTAGATCCACTCCAAATTTCTTGCTTGTTCTCAATCTAATATCCCAAATCAAATCTTCCCTCACTGAACGTGTCTAACAGAAGATATCTTATAGATTCTGGAATGCTTTATCTTCTAGCAGTTCATTGGCTAAAATAGATTATAGGATGCTCCCTTCTCTTGAATGCTAGGTGAAACTTAGCCAATTTCCTCTTATTACTTTAGCAAACACCGGAGGATGACACTTTTTGTGTTTCGTATCACCTATTGAAGACACGCGGCACTTTTCGCGTAACTTATACTCTTTTGTGTCTTTGCTCAGCCATGTTTTGCCTTTGACACTTGTCGCTATCCACTTTATCAAAACTCCAATAGCTTAAAAGACAATAAGATTCATGACATTTCTTTTAAAAGATATATCTGAATTCAAAGCCTTAAGATAAAACACTATGGCCATACCTGGTAATGGTCTAACTGTAACAGGAACTCTATCCCAAGTCTTTTGAAATTTGGAATTGAAGTCAGTCATGGCTTCTAATGGTCCCCTTTAAATGGTGATTAACTACTGCAACAAAGAAGATTTATCACCCTTCTCTGCAAATCTCTCAAAGAAAATATCTCCAAGCTGATCCCATGTAGATATGGTATTTGGGGTTAGGGACCTATACCATTCTAGAGCCTTCCCTTTAAAAGAAGCTACTAATAATCTTATGGCCACATTTTGTTGTGTGAAAAAATGTATATCATAGACATCTGATACATCTTGAAGATGCTCCTCAGGTGTTTTAGAATCTTGCACACTAAATTTAGGTAGAACTTTTAGGGCATTCACTAGGATAGGATCCCAAATGGCTGGTGGTATTGGGAGGACTAATGGACTACCAGTGTTCCAGCTTACATAATTTCTTGGGGGTATAGGGGCTCCCATATTTGCTATTGGTATTGGTACAAATTAGTTAGCTCTTCTTCTTGGACTTGTTACCAAAGGTGGCAAAAGAATACCTAGATTTGTAGCAGATTGTGATCTGGTGACTAGTCCACAGCTATGACTTCTTCTATCTCTTTGGTTCATGCGATCTTGAAAGAGACTTCAAGATTTGTCCCACCGGGCATACCAAATTTTTTTGATGATTTAAAATTGCACTTGATTCTAATAAACAACAATGGGAAGTTTCAAGATGTGGGACTTGCATTCTTGAAACAACCTCCAAATTTTAGAGAAGTTGGTTCTTCTTTAAATTGAGTAGATACTGGGAAAAGGGATAGGAATTTAAATCAAAAACACAATGCTAAAAAGGAAATCTAATCTATGGTGATGCACTTGAATGTAATTCAACCTTAATCCTGAGCACATTGAGACTATATGTAGGATTCATTTACATTTAAGAGTGAATAAGTGCATGATCAATGTAAAAGATTGAAATAATAGAAATAGAGGCTCACATCATAGACTTCTTTTGCTGAGATACAGAAAATGTCAACAAAGTCATAGGGTTCAATCTTCTTATTTGAATCTTCTAGTCATACAAAAGGCACAGAAACATGTATAGTTATATAAACCTTTCAACTCAAGAAAATGAGACAAAAGCAAATGATATTACTTAGTCACAAGCTCTAGAAAGTCTAAACTTGTTTACAATAATTCTCTCTCCAAAATTCTTTTGATAATGGATTTTTTTTGGTGATCTCTGCACCCTTATTTATAGCCTCAAATCTACTCTAGATTGCCTACTTATTCTCAATCTAATAGCCCAAATCAAATCTTCCCTCACTGAACGTGTCTAACAGAAGATATCTTATAGATTTTGGAATGCTTCATCTTCTGGTTGTTCATTGGCTGAAACAAATTGCAAGATGCTCTCTTCTCTTGAATGCTAGGTGACACTTAGCCAATTTCCTCTTATTACTTTAGTAAACACCAGAGGATGACACTTGTCATGTTTTGTAGCACCTATTGAAGACACGTGGCACTTTCCATGTAACTTATACTCTTTTGTGTCTTTACTTAGCCATGTTCCACCTTTGACACTTGTCACTATCCACTTTCTTAAAACTCCAACAGCTTAAAAGACAATAAGATTCATGGAATTTCTTTCAAAAGGGACACCAGGATAGGTTTCAATCTCTGCTTCTTCATTAAAAGACACATGGCAATCTCCACTTTTCTTTCTTGGGTTGCATGGTGATCTCCGCTACTTGTAATTGCCTTTTTAGAAACCTACAAAAGATGACACATGGTGGTCTCTGCTGCTTGTATTTATACCATAGAAAAAATTTGGGTCTCATTTCACATTTACACGAACAACGACACCTGGCAGCTTCTGCTCATTTAAGAAATAAAACTTGGGACCCACCATAGTCTTTGTTATATCAACGAAGCAAAGATGAAGATAATTCAGACTGCAACACATGGTGGCTTCCACTTTCTTTTGCTGGAGTACGTGGTAGCTTCCATCTCTTTTAGAAAAGCAACATTGAGACCTTCCACGACTACCACTTGGCACTTTCCACCTGATCTTGATACTTAGCTTTTGAAACCTTTTACTAGAAAGAGATGAAATGTGGGTGCCGATATGAAACTATAGGTGATGACACTTGGTGTGTTCCGCTGAGCTACTAAGAGACACATGGCACATTCTGACCAACTCATAGCACATATAGAAGGCACCTCGGACTACAACACTTGGCAGTTTCCACTCGACTTCAACACTTAGGCAAAAATGAATCAAAAGGAAAATAGAGCCCATGCTCTGTATCATGACTTTGCCATCTTGGACCAATGAATGCGAGGACAAAATTTGGTAGTGCACAGCTGAAATATAGAATGCAATGTAGAGTAAATTTTTACTCTACATATAGTTCTTGGTCAGTACTAGGTATAGGTAAATAGGCATAATTAGGTTGGGTAACCCTAGGGAAATGGTTAACTCTATCAAGTTGACTATGTCTATTTAGTGTCATATGTGAAAAAAATGAAAATATTACAAGGTAAATATGCATGAAGGTAGGGGATAATCCCATGTACATTTACCCCAATGCATACACATTATGACCATAATGTGTATACATTATGGTCATAACATGTACTCATTATTTGAGTTGAGGCTCATAAAATCTGACCCATAACATGCACACATTATGTGGCTATAACACATATTTGGTATGAGCACATAATGTATATCTATTATGAGTATTAGGTCTAGATCCAATAACACATTCACAATATTAGCACTAGGCCTAGTGCTAAAAATTTATACATGTTATGTCTTCATAATGTGTACATGTCATTGAAAATACAAAAAACAATATAAAAACCCATCCATGGGCAAACACATTTTATTTTCATTTTCTTGTTTGCTCAATGCTTATGTTAGATAAATGGTGATCGTGTTTTACTTAAAGGAGAATTAAAATGCATATTGATTTTCTAACACCTCACCAAATCAATGATTCCATCATGAAGGGGAGGTAAGCAATAAAAAACCAAATGTATTAATAGTAGATTTTGAAACTTTTTTATTTGTATTATTTAATTATTAAATCCTATTTTTTAATAGCTCATTCCATTGAAAGAGAGTAACATGCTAACTAACCTCATATCCCTTTGAACCCTCTTCCTAACCATCATAACCCTCCACCTAACCTATCTAACACTCCTAAACCTCTTACAGTTCTATAAGATCCCCCAAGCAGTCAAGAGGACATAGTTGCACACATAGTGGAGAAAATAGAAATTGAATAAATAATTATGATAATGAGGGATCCCACATTAACCAACATCCATTACACCTATTTGGCCAATACCATAGTGTCTGTATTAGGTTATTTTAACTTGATAATGAGTAAAACTAATAAATAAACATCATATAGGTATAGATATAAGGATTACTATGCTAACACATTGTTAACACATTAGGTGAAGGACAAAAATATATCAAAATACCTAATTTGTGCCTTATTCATTGATCCAAGAACCAATGCACCTTTATAGTAACTGTTGTCAACCTAGAGTTTCACCCTAAATCGAAGACATGTTGAAATGCCTAATCCTCTCTCCAGTTGAAAAAATGGGATCTTCTCATGAGGGTGGGTGCCTCAATGGTGAGAAGAACCTCTAGAGAATGTTGGTTCTTGTAAGACGTGTCAATGAGGATCTCTACTATGCATTGCATGCTACCATGAAAAAGGAAGAAATCAACTTAAAGGGGAAATTATACCTAATGATGGTGATACAACAGAATATTGATCTACCCTACTTAGAACCTTAAACACTGAACAAACAAGGGAAAAGGAATACCTTTGATTTCAATTGATCACTATGCATGATTATTTCATGAGAAGGTTCGATCCAATGATAAAAAAATGTAAGGAAAAGCTATGAAGAGAGGTCTAATACAAGATACTTTAAATCCACCTAACATCCACTTACAGCTTTAGCAAAAGACATATAAAACACTGAACATGACTTGCATAACATGATAATCTAGCAACTAGGTACAAAAAATTTGGGAAGGGAGAGAAATCTACAACATATGTAAATTACTAAATGAATGTACACTATACTAGCACTTGAAATCTAAAAGTATAGTCCTTATATTGATTAAAGAGGTTACACAACTCACCAATGGTAGAGTCTAGTCTTACCAAGGAGGGATGGATTTTACAAGGCTAAAAAGCCATTAATATATAAAATTACAAAAAACCAAGAGATTGGCATTTGAAAATAGAGAGGGAGTAAACTCAAACCAACTCAGCCTTTACAAAGATCTATTTTGTCTTACATGAAAATTCCTTGTGTTTAAAAGTGGATGGTGGGCTCAAACATCTGACTTTGCTTATGCATTATCGGCTGAGCCATGTCTAAAATTAGAGACTAGCTCTTTGGAATTTGAAAGTGGATGACTGGGCTTGTTAAAATGCCCACCTCTCTTTGCATGTAAATCTACATTAAGAGTCAATAGATGAGCTCTACTCAGACTGTTGGAATTTTTGGAGAAGTGTGACTCCTACATTAACCATTAAACATTTCTCAATCTACTAATGCCAACATAGTTTAATTAGAAACAATTTTTGGGACCGATGGTGGATGATGTTTGAATACTCACCATGTAACAACCATGAGGTCCATTATATTTTTTTAGGAAATTATACTATAATTTTGTACTCAATAAGATTCCTAACTATTTTTAATATAGTGAGTTTCAAGGGTGAGGTAAAGGCTCTGTGTAAGATAGACTAGGTGCACTTCATCCACCAAATCAACCTAAAAGGATCCCTACCCAAAATCTACTTTATCCCTATATACCCTCTATGGTGAATGAGTTCATGAAGGTTGAAAATTTTCATGCACGTAGTGTGATTATTGATACACTCATTCAACATACAAGTAGGCTCTATGAGACTAATGCTAGAGATACTCCACCCAGTGTGAATACTCAACCTCATCATTGCATATATTATCGTGTTATATTCACTACACATTTAGATGATAATGGTGGTGCTTCTAAGGGCTTAAATGATATAATCATAAGTGATCATTTTTTGACATGTACATTTGTTGTGCACATGGTAGTCACTACATACATGTAGGCATCTTTTATATAAATGTCATGTTAAATTTAAGTTATATTTGTATTTAAAAGATAGAAATTAATTTACACAAAAATTTAATAATATATATGTAATTTTTATGTTTCAAGAGGAGATGGTGCATACATATTCATTTATAGAGATAGCTTGTGGGCCATCCAATACTTTAACTTTTAATGTTACTAGGTCGTTGTTTACATATACGGAGGTAAAATTTAAAGTTAATAATATACTCTATGTACATGTTTATATATGTACATGTACATAGAGTATATTATTAACTTTAAATTTTACCTCCGTATATGTAAACAACGACCTAGTAACATTAAAAGTTAAAGTATTGGATGGCCCATAAGCTATCTCTATAAACGAATATGTATGCACCATCTCCTCTTGAAACATAAAAATTACATATATATTATTCAATTTTTGTGTAAATTAATTTCTATCTTTTAAATACAAATATAACTTAAATTTAACATGACATTTATATAAAAGATGCCTACATGTATGTAGTGACTACCATGTGCACAACAAATGTACATGTCAAAAAATGATCACTTATGTGCGTGTGTGTGTGTGTGTGTGTGTGTGTGTGTGTGTGTGTGTGTGTGTGTGTGTGTGTGTGTATGTGTGTGTGTGTGTGTGTGTGTGTGTGTGTGTGTGTGTGTGTGTGTGTGTGTGTGTGTGTGTGTGTGTGTGTGTGTGTGTGTGTGTGTGTGTGTGTGTGTGTGTGTGTGTGTGTGTGTGTGTGTGTGTGTGTGTGTGTGTGTGTTCTTGACTAACAATACAATTAGAAAAATGTGAAGCATTAAAATAAGTTTGAAAAATTGAAGGATCACCAACAATACAATTAGAAAAAATAGGGATAAGAATATATTTAAAAAACAATGAGAAAGACATCATTAGACATTAAAGGAGACTATCTAGAAGGTTGATCACTATTAGGTTATGTATTTTCTCTCGCATCCCACACATATCTTTTAGCACATCTCACACAGATAATTTTTATTCACATCACTGTCATTCAAATTTTAATTTGAACATGTATGATTGTCAGTCAAGAAATATATATGTTCTTGACTAACAATCATACATGTTCAAATTAAAATTTGAATGACAGTGATGTGAATAAAAATTATCTGTGTGAGATGTGCTAAAAGATATGTGTGGGATGCGAGAGAAAATACGTAACCTAATAGTGATCAACCTTCTAGATAGTCTCCTTTAATGTCTAATGATGTCTTTCTCATTGTTTTTTAAATATATTCTTATCCCTATTTTTTCTAATTGTATTGTTGGTGATCCTTCACTTTTTCAAACTTATTTTAATGCTTCACATTTTTCTTGATTATCATCTCTTCTTCATAGTGTTTATTAAAATTACTCAATATTTTCATTGCTACCTATAGTACCACTACTTATCTTCCAAATCCTCAAATTTTTCACCTTATATGAATCATTCATGCTATGCAATATATTAAGTCATCTAGAAAACTAAGTGAGGTTGTTTATTTCACTAATGATGATAGTAGACACTCCTTTGTCTCTATGAGTAGAGATAGACATAGTCACTCATTGAGGTACATATTGACTTGTAATTTTGAACTATAAAATATATTTGTTTTAATAATTTGACTACATACTTAGGAAAATATAATTATGCAAATGTATTTTGTATACAAGGTTTTCATATGACATATGATAGTCCTGGAATTAATATGATTAATATATCACCATCTCATCTTTATTCCCCATTTCACATTAATTTTCATGCACCTCAACTTGTCATTGACCCTATTGAGCATTAGGCATAGATTAAGCATGACCATGAGATGCAATAAGTGTTTGTTTAAATTATTTTTATATCCTAGTTTAAAATTAATTTTTTAACTTGGTTTCATATATAGTATGTAATTTTTTTAATAATATTTGTATTATAATAGGTTTAATTACAATCAGTCTGAGTGTAGAAGGACTTGCAGTTAGACCTTGGAGGAATCCAAGGCATTTGAGGGATCTCCATCTATGAGCAGGGCATCCAAGGGTGAGTCTTATTAGAGGAAGGAAGAGAAAGGGAGACTATTTGATGATTACAACATATTAGATGATGTACTTGTTTAATGCCTCTATGGTAATGTATGTGTACAAGACATTCACCTGATATTCTCTTTTGTTTTTATATGATGTAATTTTTTCTACACTTATATGGAAATGTATGCATTAATGGCATTATATACTATATGGTATTCATCTGACATTATATTATGTTCTTATTTTGTATGATTTTATCACTTTTATGGATACATACATACATACATACATACATACATACATACATACATACATACATATATATATATATATATATATATATATATATATATATATATATATATATATAAGCACACACACACACACATTCACATTTTGTGGCAATCATACTTCTTGTAAAATTTGGCTCACATTATTATTGTAGAACTAAATTTCATGGTTAGTTGTATGGATATATTTAGAAATGATTGTATTTAATATTTCCTTCATGTAATTTATTAATACTAACAGACAATATTTTTTTATTCAAGAGCATATATATATATAACAAGAGTATAGTAAAATGCTAATCATATAAAAAAAATTGGGTGGAAAAGTCGCACCCCATGAGCAAAGTGACATTGAAGGAATAAAACTTTGATAAATTTATAACATGTGGTCAATAAATGATCACTCAAAAAAAGCATCACATTAATAGTTTATAATAGCTAAGAACAAATAAAAAAATATCACATAGTAATAAAGAGATCAATTAAGTAGCCATAAAAAACATGAAAGCTAACGGAGTTAATGGAGATAACATGTCTTGAGGGTTCCCACCCCATCTTCCTATAGAAGGAGGATCATCATCCATAGGTAAGGGCTCCTAGCTATCAATTTTTTAATCTTATAATATATCCTCTTTGTGTTTTTTAGGAGAGATTACCAGATCTTGTCATAAAAAATTATCTTGGGGGGAGGACCCTAACCCTTGTTCTTGCCATATTGATTTAGGGGAGGAGGGACCTAACCCCTACTATCACGTCTAGATATAGAAGATCCATTCTATCTAAGATGTTGGTGACTAATAAGGAGAATGACTCCTATGTCTAGTTCTAGAATGCTACCAATGTGCACCACATCCTTTCTCTCAGGGAGGCAAAGGATAATGTGGTAGCTCAAGAGGTTCTCGATTGACCAAAAATGGGGCATTTCCCTTTTGGTCTATCAAACATTAGAGATGATTAAGTTCTAGGTGAAATTTATCAGTCTGGATTTGAATCTAAAGAGTAACATTAGATAAAATAGTAATTTTATTAGTAACATAAAAACTACATTCTAAATCTTCATGATTAAAGCAATAATAATTTAGAGATTTCCATATTTGAAATAAAATATCAACATGAAAGATCTACCAAAATCTATTGTATTTTTTAGGAAATAGAGTCAAGTCCCTCAAGAGGTCCATTTTCCACGTAAAGAACTCAGGTTAGAAAAGCTGAAAGAGGGAATGAATCCAATGACATATAGATTGTGCATGAGATCAAAACCAAAAAAGGTACTTAAATGTCTTAGGTTACCTATAAGATGGGAAAATAAGATTTGAAACCCTTATATGCTTGATCTGGTCAACAATAGGCAAGCCCTGACAGAGAATTCACCAGATAAAATTAGATTTGGACTCAATGACAACATACCACACAGTGCTAAAATGCTTATCCCAAACCCCGTGACCAAAATAGATAATCCATATGAGGTTGAGAATTTCATCTAGAATGTGTTAAGGGGATAACATATTATAACCCAAATGAGGAGAGTATCAAGTGAAAGGGGTGGCCATAGGCCAATGCCAATCTTTACACTAAGGAAAATGGGAGTCAACCCCTATATTTTGTGAATATTCATCAGATATGGAGCCTTTAATTTATTTTATATCCTCTAAATCTAAATTACTTAAAGGAAATTTGTTATAAATTTTCTGCCAAGTGAGCTAGGATCAATTCACCTTGTAGAAGAGGTCTCCTATATTTTTCACACATTTCCTAAACAATCTTAACCCTTTAACCAAGGGACTAAGGAAAAGGGAACATTATGAAAATTTAATTAAGGTGGCCACTAACGAGAATGGGAGTTAATAGAGAGGCCATTCCTAAAAACTTTGCCTATCTAAGTGAGATGGGGTTTAAGCTTCTCCCATGCCTTCTATAGACTTTTCACATCAAAAGTACCCTTAATTTTAACTAGCACTAGAGTGATAAGAAGGGAATGAATTACCAATCCCTACCAAGATTTAATACCACAAGGGATCCCCTAAGAAATATAGTAGTGAAGAAGAATATTTCAAGATTCATCACTAAAAATACCCCTAATGATCCATTTAACATTGAGAACAAGGCCTTGAATTTTAATATCCAAAAGGCCCAAACCAATTGCTTCCTTAGGATAATAGTATATGTTCTAGGAAAATCTATGAAAACCCTTGTGATCTTCAGAATTAGACCATAAAAAATATCCTAGGATCTTTTCTAGTTTATTGTAAGAAACATTATAAGGCACCCAACAAGAAGAGTAATAAACATGGGTAGCTACCAAAACCTTGGAGAAATTTTGAAATTTGCTAGCTAAAGATAAAGGATTTGTGATCCAGAAATAAATTTTTTTCTTGACCCTTTGCACCACATAAGACCATAACTTAGAGGGATAATCCCTAAAAGAAAAAGGCATGCTAAGGAATTTAAACTAAACCCCTGGAAGAAGCAACCACCACTGATATCCCTCCATCCAATGAGGTTTGGGAGCCAAAGATTGGTGATAGAATTGAGTCTTTCTCCATTGAATAGATTATCCTTAAGCTAAACAAAAAATATTATGGAATTCCATAACATTATTAATTGACTCTTATTCCTCTTGAACAATGAGAAAGGAATCATCCATAAAATGTCCATTTAATAGTAGACAGTTAGATTGAGGTGGGGGGGGGGGGAATTCGTTTCACCAAACCACTATAAGTGTAATTAGCTAATAGGTAGCTCAATACCTCTACTGAAAACATGTACAATGAAGGAGTTAAAGGACATCCTTTTCAAATAGAATGATTAATTTCAAATTGATAATATTGAGTGGTGTTGATGGCAATACATGCCCCAACATCCTAAAAGAGCATATTGACCATGTGAACAAATTTGGGGCCAAATATAAGGGCCTATAACATGGATAGAATAAAGGTCCACTCAATATGGTCATAAGCCTTTCCAAAATCAATTTTAATAAACAAGGTTTTTTTATTAAAGACCCAAGCCCATTCCATACCTTACCAGATAATAATGACATTATTTATAATGAATTTGTGTTGAATAAATCCTGTTTTCACACATTTAATAATGAAATGAGAAAGATGTTTTAATTTGAGGGCTAAAACCTTAGTAATAATCTTATAGGATACATTTTGAAGAGTAGTAGGTATCTAATTGGTGATAATTTCAAGGTCACCAACTTTGGGAATAAACTTAATATTTCCTTGCTTTATAAGAGGTCCCATATAATTCATTAAAATAGCTTCATAATACACCTTATGAAGATCAAGATGTACATTATCCCAAAGAACATGATAGAATTCATGTAGGAAACCATCAATCCCTAGGGTGTTTTTAATCGTCGTATACTTGACTACCTTATGGAGATCACTAAGAGATAAAGGACTATCATAGGAAATCCTTTGGGAATTAGAAAATTTTTAAGGAATAATTTGAAGACATTGATTGACGGTCACCTCTCATTCTATAGAGGTGGCTTGGGATGAAAATACTCCAAGATAATGATGAATAAAATCCTGTAGAATGTTAGGAAGTTTGGTAAGTCAAACATTTCCTTCATTGATAACTTTAATTTTATTATAAGTCCTTATAAAATGGAGAAGGAAAAATAAATATTTAGAGACTTTGTCTCCTATTTTCAACCAATACATATGAGGTCTTAACTAACGTCCTCTAGCCTTGTGGGTCTCCTACACTTGAATCTTATGGTGCTAATAGGATACTTGAGTTTGAATTTGAACATTGAAAGGAAATAGTTCTAGCTCTTATGAAACCTAGAGTTATTCGCTATTTGTAGCATTATGCAGATGATACTAAAAAAAGGCAACTTGTTTACTGTAAATATGAATAAAGGTGGTATTATGAGATAGAGCATCTGACCACCATTGAAACCATATATAATCCCATTCTGATTGGGGAACTAGGTTCTAGATTTTTATTATATGCCCCACTATTCTTTCATTTTTAAAATGAGTAGTATTGAGATAAAATTGAGCTAAGATAGACTTCACATGAGGTGTGGAACACTTGATATTGAAACAAATAGGGTGGTGATCTAATAAAAAAGTGTTGGGGATAACCAACACTAATTGGTAATGTACCAAGGCAAAAAATAGGTCTTATTCAAATATAAAATCTTGGTTTAGCTGCTAAAGCACCTTATCTTCTCCTTATTGAAAATTGGACCAAGTAAACTAGGGGTATTTGAGTTTTTCCTTTGATGGTGGTTAGGATCAGACATACTGTGTTGGTTATACATATAAAACCAAGCCTCCCATTAACCAACACACCAATGCATGGGAAGGTGCCCTTCCCTCTCCTCAACAAATTATACCATGTTGAAATCTCCATAGAGGACTCAATGCACATCAAGAAGTAAATTTTACAACCATCTCCAAAGTAAATCCCATTCCATAACATCATTAGAGGCATAAAAATTATCAAACCTAATGAAATGATTATCAAAATAAAAATGGTTCTAAACCACCTAATAGGTGGGTTCCAAACCCTAATAAATAATGTTTTGAGAAATCTCTCAATATTATAAAGTTATGGCCCCACCACACCTAACTTCATTCCCAGTAGCCTGACAAATGACCCCAGGAAAAATTATTCATGTTGAATTCTATAGTAAAAAGCTATAAATCTTGACCTATTGAAAGCAAATAATTTTCTTACTACTAAAATTCTAATAATTATTCCTAATTGCATACTTACATGGATGATCAGTAAGGCCTTCAACATTTCAAGAGTAAACTATCATTAGGAATCATCAAGGTGAATATCATTCTCTCTATGAGATATTCAAGTGTAACCAACTGATTATACATCAGATTTTTTAGAATGTAATAACTTATTTTAAATATTTATCTCTTATGAGCCATATATTCCTCCTCAGGAGAAGGAGAGTCACTTTAGGAATGCCATAGAACTAATTTTCTTTCTAAGGTGACCAAACTCCATTCTTCCTTATATATGTTTACCCTAGGAAAGGGTTGTGATGATGAATCTAAAGGTGGTGCCTCAACTAGAGAAGCCACTGTATGTGGTGTATGCATAAGTGGAGGTGAAGATTTATTAGTAAAAATAGATTTTCTAGTAGATTCTAAGGCTTAATTTTCTGTAATGGGTCTATATAAATAATCTTATGACCTGCCACCACCTTTTGATGGGTTACTATTTTTTCTAGTGCCTGCATTCCAACCATCACTATTTCCATTTTGAGGTTTGGCCTTAGGTTTACCCTTTTCTTGAGAAATAGGAGGTGCATACACCATCAAAGGACATTGATGGATCATGTGATCTAAGGATTGGTATTTAAATCAAGTATTTTATGGATTGATATATAAAACCCATTATGAAAATCTATTAGTACCAATTTGTATATCAATGGAGTCTTTCAAATATTATGATAAATTCACTTATACACACCTATTTTAGGGATGATCCATAAATAACTAGGTCTACTCATGGAATATGAGTTTCTTGATGGGTTTTATGAGTTGATAAATGAAACCCAATAAAGGGAGAGGTAAGCCACGAAACTCAACCCAAATTGGGGGTTTCAACTTTTCTTATTCTAAAACTTGAAAGTCCTAAGTCTAATGAGAAAAAACATTTAAAGTGTTATGAATAAAGCAAGGACCATGGTTGAAAATGGATTTAGAATGTTCAAAGTTAGAGAAATGAAACAAAAAAATCCTTGGTAAGATTTTGGACTCCTTTCGGTTTCACTCCATAGCCTTGACAATGATTATAAAATCATTATTTTAAAAGACTTTGAGGGGAGACTTAACCCACAAAATAAAAAATCAAGGTAAATTTTTAAAAAAGTTATAGGTTTTTTAAAATTTAGGTATATCCAAAATAATATCAGGTAATGGAAAGTCATAATTAGTAGCATTACTTTGTAAAATATTTTTGGAACAAATTTCCTCACTTGCTTTGGTGCCATGGTTACTTTTGACAACTCCAACTTTCCCTACATATGCATATGCATAGAGAGAGAGATATAATGGTCACTTAACATAGGGTACCCCTACCACCTATAGGGTGAATCAACAATCAAAACTAGAAATAAATGCAATCTAAAGTAAAATCCTACCTAGATCCATGGTGATCAGTGGTATGACAGAAAAACTAGAGGCTCTTAACTTACAATTTTTCAATATGTGTTGTAATTAAAGCTATATGGTAAAAATGAGTATAATGTTTTTATAGATAGTTTCATATATTGTTGTGAAATACCTCTCATTATTGGGGTACACCATTTATCACTATTTTAACATGGATGCCCTTGCTACACTAGTTTAATATCATTTGGGACTTGATATTCACATTTGGTAAATTAATTAAATTTATAGACATACCACATTTCTATTAGAAGTAATTAATTTAAATAAATAATGAAATACTCATCTCTTACATACCTTATTGGTATTCCCTTATATGTTTTACCTATGCATGTTTGATTAAGTGGTTATGTTATACCTCCTCCTTTGGGATGTTCTCTCTTTGGAGATGCTTTGCATTCTTGTTTAGAGACTCTTCTTTGGCCCTTTGAAGTAGTGAAACATTGTAATTCTCATGTCTCCTGAGGCCTTGGAATATTTTTTTGGTTATATCTCTTTTGTAATTCTCCTTCTCCACTGCACTCAACTTGGCTATTTTGTGTTTATTTGTCACTTGAGATAACTATTTATTCACCATTTGATAAATCTACATGCTCATATTCACTTGGTTTCATTTTAAGTTCAAAATATTGATATTATAAATCATATATAAACATGTCATTTGATTCAAAATCACCTCAATTATTACATTTTATGGTTTATTATCATGCATTATATTTGGATTCTTTTTGTTACCTCTAGTTGAGGCTACTAATTTCATGGTAAGTTCCTTATCTAAAAATTAAAATAATGGGTTAAAATAGCCTCAAGTATTTTCATATCATAAAAAATAATATAATTTGGGTTATTATAATTAAGTATTTGGAATAATATAATAATATAAAAGATTATCTTTCATCACATGATTTAAAAAATTATGAAAATTAATTTAAATATATTAAAATCATGCCCACATAGATGAATACATACATATACCTAAGATATAAAAATCATATGTATATACATATATATGTGCACTTTGTATAGATATGACTATAAAATATTCAATAAATTATATTTGGGACCCTCCAATATGAAACAAGAGAACAATCATAATTATATATAACATATAAACTAGTGTATGTACAACATAATTTTAGCATTAAAAAAACAATTTAGTTTTATTTCAATATATATTTATTAACCTAGATTAATGTAACCATTAGATGTGGTGGTTGAGACATTGATGAACCAATGCATTTTGTGTATATTTCCATACTTACTAGAGTCATGGTCACTCATAATAACTGTGTTTATCTCTACTTCTACCTCATAGGACATGTCACTTTCAACATCATTAAATATGTAGTTGGATTAATGGATAAAAAATAACACTACAAAAATATTAAGGTGGAAAATAACATCTAGTACCAGGTTGTCTTCTCATCACACCTGGTTGAGAGACCCACCACCCATTCTGGCCTCAAGAAAGCCTTTCCCAAAATAAGAAAAATATAGTTTTTTAGCTTAACTTTAGGCATTTATAAAATGGAAACCATAATTCATTATCAAAAACCAAAATAACCCTCCCATGCATGTCAAAACCATAAAATTTTACCCTAGATCATGTCGATGGAACCTTCCATACCAATATGTGGCACAAGTTTTAATGACATGTCCTTAAATACAACTTTTTTGTAGCGAAGAGACAAGTTCTTGCCTTCCAATTGGCATTTCCACCTCTAGGACATCTACTAATTTATTTTAATACTATTGGTGTTATTTCATAAATGTTTTCATTTATGTCAAGGTCAAGATGGATGCCATTAATGTCAAATTCAAAGTTGGTGTCATTCATGGTGAAGTGTTATGTGAGAAAAAGTCTTATGACAAGATAGAATTTGAGGAAAACCTATTGTATCTCTATTGATAGATAATTTTAAGGTAACCTATTAATTTTTTTGAGTTTGATGACATGTAAAATTCAAGATAAATATATAAGGTAAACATAATTTTGAGCACTAGTCTTAAGGAGCATTGTCATATCATGAGAATGTGTATGAAGATTGTGGTCTAGTAAGACAGATACATATAGGTATGAGTGGATGTTCAAGGATGCCAAAACATGTATATTAAGTGTGGTAACACTAAAAAAAAATTTAAGGTAAACCTATAGGGGTAAGGTATTAAGCTTAAACATACAACCAGACTAGTCCTATACCCTGCTTAACCTAATAAGATACAATGAAATGTTGTCAAGACTTATGAAGGATAAAAATCAGTGGTATATCATGTGATAATATATTTTACATTATGTAAAAATATGTTTAAGGTAGATAATCCTTCATAGGAGATGTCAATGCCAGTTCATGGCGTATTCATTTGCATAAAGAGAACTAGTGAGAAGGCATAGGCTTGGTAGCATGATAAGGTAAGTAGTTTGAGGCTTGTGAAAAGAATATTGATAGTGTGTATGGTATGAGGTTTTATGACATTATAATGAAGTTTTTAGAGTAGTTTAAGTGGTTTTAAGGTATGTTTAAGGTCTAAGTGTGACTGACGGTTTAAGGCATAATGTGCAAAGAAACCAAGTATGGCCTAATGAGGGGTCAAGTTTAGTTTTCAAGGTAATAAAGATCATGAGATAATTTTTATAGGTTTTAAAGTTTGTTTCAAGTATTTTTACCAAATATTAGGTGAAATTTTGAAGGAGAAAGCATGAAATGTGGTTTTGATGTTTTTTGTGTGCACAAAATAAAGTATTACAAACTTGAGAAGGATTTTCTTATGATTTTTGGCATGTGAAACTTTTGCATGAGATCTTAAGAATCTCATGGAAGTTGGGGAAAGATCCCAACTCAAGTTTTCAAGCATTATTTTATGTATTAAGGGTCCAATATTTATGAATGATTGTTAATACTGTAAGGTGGTCTTAACCCTCTCTAAAACCCTAACAATGACCCGAAATGGAATATATAGATAAAAATGGATAAAAATGAATTAGATGATTTATTTTGATGATTATATCATGTATATGACTCTTCTAGGTACCTCAAAGTGGCATTGGTATGATAAGAGAGTGAGTAAAAGCTATAATAAACCCCTTGTTTCTTGGATTTTTATGTAACAATCAAGGTTGACTAGGTCAAAACATGAAACTAATTGGAAGATGATGTGTGAGACTTTTATTTTGTATAAATGTAATTTTTTGAGCAGGTTATATACTTTAAATAAGCTCAAATTTTCATGGAAGCTGGCCTATTGCTAAAATGTCCTAGTGAGGAAGACAATGAGAAAAACAGGTAGAAGTGGGAATGAGATTAGGGATGTGTTGCCATGGTTTAGGGATGGATCTAATTAAATAAGGTTATTTTTAAATACATGTAACACATGTAAATATTGGATATAATTTTTGGATATGTGTGTAATGCATAAATTTGTTCTAAATCTGACTTGTCTAACATGAGGTCTGTGTACAATAAAGCCATGAGATTGGTATATAAGACCAATTTTGCTATTTGATCCTATAATATATTTGTTTTAAGTTAATTTTATAATTTTTTATGATAATATAAACCCATTATAATTTCATGAAATTGAATCTATAGGCATTCTAAGTCATTATTTCTATGACTATGTTTTGGATCATTAAGGTAGTTTTTTATGTGTTAGTAAGATTAATGTTCAAGATGATTTACCTAGAGTTAAAGAATACAATGAACATTAATTTTATATATATATATATATATATATATATATGTATATATATATATGTATATATATATGTATATATATGTATATATATATATATATATATATATATATATATATGTATCATATGTTCATTTGAATTTATTTTTATTAATGATAATTTACAATGAAGGTGTGAAAATTCAAAGGTTCTTGATTGGGTTTTGAAGCCTCTGAGTGAGCATATGGAAGTGATCAGTTTGAAGTATTTTGTTCTATATGGTGAAGTCTCTAAGACATGGCGATGACCATGAGGTAGTTTACATTATATTAGTATGATTTTTAAATATATTTATTTGGTAAATTTGAGTGTATACTTCATATATTCAAAGCATACTTTCTGGTAGTGAGAAGGCATAATTGTGAGTAGGCCTAATGGTGTAGTTCAAGGAGTGAAATGAGATAGATGGTGTAAAATACCTAAGGTGAGATTATAATGGGTTTAATTTAAGTGTTTTTGAAGTATTTAATCCATTTAAGGAGGTTAAATATGTTTAAAATGTGGTAAAGGTGAAATGTGTGCTTTGAGAAGGCTTAATTACATTAAGTCTCTATTAGGCCTAATGATGTTTTTGGTCTTTATGGGTAGTGACCGACCTATGTAATGGTTGTTTACTTATGAAAAATGTTTTTTGATATATTAAAATGATGATCTAAGTATGTATATGTCTGTGTCCAACCAATGTTTTATTTCTTAGTTGTACACCTCTATCGCTAAACCTTGCACACTTGAGAGAAAATGGAAAGCAAAGATGGAAAACCCACTAGAATGTCATTGTAGTTAGGGAGGGTTTAGAAATCATAAATGTACCAAAAAATAAAATTTTTAGGAGGAACTAAAAAAGGGTATGGTTAACTCCCTTCTAATTTTGGCTCTACCTAAACTAAGGTGAGAGGACATATGTGGTAGCTCATTCACATGGATAGATTTAGAAATTCAATCTCCATGGGGATTATTGGCATGAGGGAATACAAATATGAATGGAACACAACCAAGATTTCTCAATCCACATAACAAGGGTTGTCACATTAAATGATTAAATGTTCTAAGCCAAACATAAGCTACTAAAGACATATATGAATGTGATTGCAACTTTCATTCTTAAGGATGTTTAACAACACATGACTAAATAAGAGGTTGAAATGTTGATATTAACACACAAAATGCAAACACATGTGAAGTATATAATATTTATGCATCTGTAGTCAAATAACACTTTAGATATTCAAATGGCATGTTATATGGAGGGTAAGATAGGGTAGGACAAGATTATCAGTTAATAAAAATGAAAATGGAGGGTTAACAAATGAAATAAATTAAATTAAACAACTATGTCATCTTTACCAACAAATTTACTATAAATAAAAAAAATGAGATGAAATAATGCACAAGTGATATCCTTCAATAACCCCCCTTAATTTAATTTGTGAGCCTAGGACTACCCTTAAAAAGGCTATCAACACCCTATTCCCAAATTTCAAAGCAGAAAGGATTTTACAATCTAGATATGCTCTCTAAATGACTACAATAAAGATGAATACATTAGATTACCAATCAATTAGAGAATGTAAACCAAGAACATATTTCATTTATAAATTAAATATAAAATGAATGCAATGTGTTCTAAATAACATAACATACTAACACCATGAAAAACAATTCTGTGACAAGGGAGACATGTATAATGCTCTCAAATCTTGCCAATAATTTTATAGCTAAAACCAAATTGGCACAAGAAGGATCATACAGAGAGAATTTTTTGAGGCTATAGCTCTTGACTCAAAAATTTAATTGACCCTTGTAAAGGGACAAACCCCCTTTATTTATATAATCGAGCTAAGCCTAACATATTGCCAAAGGTGATCCAACTAAAAGATGCCTTCATGGGTCTAGTGTTTTTTAAACCTTGTAACTAACATGATTCCTTGGATATGCTCATGATCCTATGATGATGGAAATATTTATCCTCCACCTCATTAGAATATTTTTTATTTATCTACATAAAGGAAGAACTTGTAAGGGACAAAACAAAACCTTTGTCCTCTTGCACAACAAATAAAAATGTCCCTTTCCTATCCTCATGATTACACAAAAACTAACCAAAAGTGACATGCCACTATTGGTCTAATTAAAATGGTTTCCTTGTGGGAAACAATAAGAAAGAATAAGGGAGGGAAGGGAATAAAGAAGTGGTGATAGCTTATAAAAATCAAAATATCTGACTATGCTCTAGAGTCGATCTAGATGATGAAATCTTTCACCAACTTGTTTTTATACTTGGTATATCCTTCCATCATAGGGGTAATATTCCTTTGGTCTGGGTCTACCTAGTATTTTAATTTTACTCTATACTCCTCAAGAAAAGTGTCTATCTTTTAAAGCATGGTTTGATTTCATCAAACAAGCTCCTTAAGATGGTCACAAGATTTCTCAAGTGACACTAGTTACTTTATTTTATCAATGTCAAAGGACTCTTTTGGTGCATTAATGAGGTTTTTTAGAGTAATGCATATTGTCTCTTCATCTAAATAACTTTCACTTTCAAGGCTTACCATGTTCCTAAGTGTATAATATATCTCTTTTGTTTTAGTTTTGAGAAACTGCTCCTCTCCTTTCAAATAAAAGATGTCATTTTTAAGCATCATCAAATGATGCTTGATTTCTAGTTGACATTCCTTGGGCTTCTTATGATCATTGGGAGTGATGATCCTTTCTATAATAAAATTATCTATGCCCATCTTATATACCTCATCAATTTTACATTGGAACTCTTCCCCCTTATTGATGTTTGCCTCATAGAAAAACATTTGAGCATCACATTCCCTTTTATTATCCATGATGTTGTTCAAGCATTTCAATGTTGAGTGGATTATTCCTTCAACCCTAATGTGTAAGTCTTCTTGCCATTTTTTTATTGCTCTTCCTCTATATTTCAAATCATCAATTTGACCAAAATCAAAATACCCTATTGAGAAGAGAGGATGCTCAAGAGCAATACTAGTTGGAGTTACTACCTTGGGCTCACTCAATATCTTTTGAAAGTATTAGATCATAGGATGATTTTGTGTGTTCAACTCTTCCATGGTGGCTTTATCTTTATCCATTTGATTGGCCACCATTTTTTCCAAAACCTATGAGCTATGATTTATCTCATTCCTTGATGTATCCCCTAGACTGTAACTATAAATAGTGTAACTCTCAAGGGGAGAATATTTATTCAAATCATCTAGTGGGGAAATGGTTATCTCCACATTCCTTTCTCTTGTAGTAGTGAATGTGGTCGTGGAGTGTGTCTTGGCCTTATTGGGGGTTTATCCTTATATGATTGAGAAATATTCACTACGTTAATCTCTCAAATATTTCTCATATTGTCCTTCTACTTAACATGTTCCTCAACCCAAATAAGGGGCCTAGTCTGAAATCCTATTAATGTATTGGACATAGATGTAGGCCTTGAAACAATAAAGGGTGGTGTCATCAAAGTAGTTGATGTATGAAGTTTCATAGGAATGGAATATGGACTTGACATGAACTATTTAATTTCTTCATCACTTTTCAAATCCTCACTACATTTGTTTTCTCTAGGTTCTTCTTCTAGGTTTGGCTTTATCTTCTCCAAAACTTCAAAATATAGACTAAATTGGTGAGACTCCTTGAGTAAATTTTCAATGGAGCTCACTTATCTTGTTGACTGACTGGAAATTTCTATAATCACATAACCTTCTTTATTTATTTGATATTTAGGTATGGATGAGGCTATGGTGACCTCCTTATTTTCTTCAAGTAACTCTTTACCAATCATGGCCTCTGGACTTTTATTATGGGTTAGATCATAGACCTTAATGGGAGGAAGAAGAACTCAAGGTAATTTAATTGAAGCAACACTACCTAAAGCACTCTACTCAACACCTTTATTAGTTGGTCTAATTCCTTATTTATATCTACATGGGTGGGGGTACCTAATTTCAAGTTTTCCCCCCACCTTCTTCTATACTTGCCATCTCCTCTAGTGTTGAACTTGATACCTTGGGAGGAGAAGGGATGACTAATGATACATCTAGAGTTTTTTGTAGTCCTTATTTCTCAACCACCACTTTAAGATTAGTGGTGACTTGAGTATCCTACTTTGGCTCCACCTTAGTTCTCTCATCAAAATTATTCATTTCCTCAATTTCACCCTGATTATCTTATCTTGGTGGTTGGGTGATGACATTCTCAAAAAATGTCTCTATATCTGATGAGATAATTTCTTTTTCTTAAGGGTACTAAACCTAAGTATCTACCTCAACCTCAACCTGCATAACATATTCAAAGGAAATAAGATCACTTGAGGGAAAAATTTCCTCCTCATTACCTTTATTTTTTACTCTTAAAGGACCCTCGTCTATAAATAAACCAAGAACAAGGATCTTCACTAGGGTCTGGGGTATTTCCCTCAGAGTTCTTTATCTAATTTTTACCTAAGGAGAAGTGAATGATTAGTACTTCTTCATCACCTTATTAATTAGCCTATATTCATCTGAGTCTTCATCATCACTCATATATCTCAACCTTTGAGCATATGAGGATTGATCATCTTTTCTCTTCATGGGGAGTACTTTAGAAGGTAGGTCCTTGATCACAACATCCTTCTTATTCTTAGAACTCCAAACTAGAGGTTTTAGAACCCTTTTGACTCTTTTTTGCTTGAGATTCTCTACCTCTTATTCAACTCCACTATTCCTTGAATAAATCTTTGGGGGAGGGACAATGACTTTATATTGTGTTGTTGGAGTAGGTGGAACAACAATTGAATTGACCATTTAGATGTATATTAATATGGATGGTATCATTGGGGCTCCCTCTGATGTAATGGATATAAGGATGGAACTAGCCAATGTAACCTCTCTAGTAGAAATCTTATCCTAATTTTCATCTAGACTTGTTAACTTTGAGAAGGATAATCCTATCTTGGACCATGATGTAGATATGAACTCCACATCAATCAGCTTGGTGAAGTCAACATCACTAACCTTGAACTTCCCCTTTCATTGCTTTACTATTGGTGGAGCTAAGGCATCACCACTTTAATTTGGGAGGAAAACCTTTAAATCCTAAACTTGTTTGAGCTCCCAAAGGGTAGGGGTATCATAAAAACCAAGGTTAACCCCATGTTCCTTCAACCACTTGAAGGTTCTTCTCATGATTCAATATTGGATAGACTATACACTATAGATAGTGTCCTTTTATCATCCTCTATGTTATTTGGAATGGGAGCCATATTGTAGGTAATGACTTTCTATACTATTAGCCTCATATAATATAGATTTTTTATGTTATCCTTAATGGTGTAATCAGACTAGATATCTTCGTAATGTTATTGATTTATAATAACATTGGTTTTTATGTTCACCAACCATCTAATATCATAATTTGGCTTGGGTGGCATCTTATCAATCACATACTAGCTCATTTATTACTCCAATACCTTTGCTTTGGCAATAAAAGGACACGAATAATGTCTGATCTCAATTGAAATATTGAAGGGATTACTTATATTTTTCACCAATATCATCTCATGTAGGGGCACCATCTACCAGCGCAACTCCATTACTATTAATCGACCATCTAGGTATCTTGATAGTTTATGTAGAGATCTTGAGTAACCAATTATTCTGAAATAAGTGAATGTTCTAAGTTAAATATATGAGGTGCTATACTTATCAATTGTATCTTTGGCTACCGTATCAATTATATTGAATCTCCTTAGAAGAAAGAAAACACTCATCATAGTATTAAATAAACAATTGTAAACTCTATATAAATTATTTTTGAATCCATCCAAAGTTATTTAGGATAAAACTCATATATTTTCATTCCATTGGTATTCCTAGTGAGCCCTTGGAATGTCTTATTATGTACCAAGTTGTACATTAGGTAGGACATGTAAAATGTACCTATGAACTTCTCATTCAAGTGGATTGTAACCTAGAGATACATCATCTGCTTGTGTAGGTTATCACTTAGAATGGTGGCCTAGTCTAGCTTCTTCTATTGTTTTAACACATAGATTAATATTATGAACATTCAAGGATAAAATTTCTCTATGGTGGGTATCCCTTAAATTTTGGATGCCATGGAAACTACATACTGGGGAAACTCCTTGAATTTTTCTAGTTTTAGAATTTTAGACATTCTTGAGACCTTTTACCTTTTCTTAATCATCTAATAGGAGTTAATAATGTCCCATATTGTCTTTTCATTCTTGTTTGCATACTCTTGGACTTCCTCCAAAGATAGTGTGATACTTTTAGGTTGGGGAGGAATCCAAAGAATGGTGTTAAGGGTCACAAAAGTGAAATAGTAGATAATTGATTGGCTTCCATTGATGATAGTATTAGTGTCTAGTTGGTATACTCATGCACATGTAATCACTAACTCTAGGTATGGGGTAGCCAAGAGGAATACTACTGTAGGGGAGATATAACTCATGCCAAGGTTGAAAAATAATAGAAGAGGGTTTAGATATTATAATACATTCAACAATACTATGAAGTCTAATCCCTAAACATATGTATCTTTAATTTCATCCAAAATAAAAATAATGCTACTCTTGATAGATGCTAAAGATGCTGTCATTTTTCTCTAACTCTATAGTATAATACTTTGAATTAGAAAAAATTCTTCACTATGATAACCCTCAAAATACCCTAAAAACTCTTCAAAGAACACAATACAAGGAATTAGAATAATACTTACTAATAATCCATAGGGTCGTACATAATTGAAGTTTAAAATTCATGAAGAATTCATCATAATCACTTTTCTACACTGCATGTAACTAGGGTACACAAATGGATTGAAGATGTAAGTATAATCTCTAAATGTAAAAGGTAAATATGAATGAATTAAAATGCCTTAGTTATAATCCTTTGTATTTTTAAATTAGGGTTGCCATTAATGCTTTAAAACATAATGGCTAATTAACAACTACCCTCTTTAAGTCATTTGAGATTATTTTGAAAAAGGAGAGGGAAGGTGCAAATATTTATTTTATGTTGAGAAATATTCCTTGAAACACATGGATACATATAAGCAAACTTTTTCATTCTAGTGCTTTTTCAGCCATCGAGAGCTTTTTTTCACCTTGCCTACCAAAAGGTAAGTGAGCCAATCCTCAAAAATTGCCCAAAGCTTGAAAATCCCCAAGTATTTTCCATGTACCATTAATTTTATTCATAAATTTAAGTGTTTAGGCCTTGGAGACTTTGTGTGACTTTCCCATCAAAACATAAGTGGGATAATATTTAGAAAGGTCCCAAAAATTATAAAATCCTAAAGACCCACCATGTGTCCAACTTAGATGTAAGTTTAAACTCTCAGCTAATTTTTACCTTTACACCATCCTTCTTGATGTAGAGAAAGGTATGAAATCCTTTCAACCCCTTGAAGATAGTCCTAGTATCCCCCTAATATAGCCACATGTCTTTCATTTGGCTCATCGGTTAATTCCTCACCTCAGTCACCAAAACATGTTGAAGGTACAACATGACAATTTCATTTGGGACCCTAAAAAAATTATTCTTCAAGCACAAGGTATAAAATTAATGTATGCAAAGGGATACATTTCTATCTTTTACCAATGAATATTCCTACCATAAAACCTTTGGACATACCTTAAAATTCCTTCAGAACTATTGAAAATACCCTCCATCTTTAGAAAGTGTCCTTTGGATTTTTTGGTAGACACCCTTTAGGAATTTTACAAGGGCATAATGCTCAAAGGAAATAATCCTTCAGAAATTTTTTAGAGGCAAAATAATCCTTCAAAATTTCCATTCAAGAATATTTCAAAGGCAAAATTCTTGAAGTAAATGTTCCTTCAGAGATTTTGAAAGGGAAAGATGATCCTACAAATCCTTTGGGATTTTTGTGTGGGAAAATCATGTGAAGGGAAAGTGACCTTTGGACTTTTTTTTGTGGACAAAAAGTCCAAAAAAAATGATCTAAAAATACTTTAGACTGAAAAGAGAAGGTATGGAACTCTTTTATAACTTTTGTATCAGACAAAATGTCCAATAAGAATAAGTATTTAGTCTTTTTATTCGAGACAAAAATCTCAAATACCTATTTCCATTGGGAATTGTGTTCATGCAAAAGGCTCGAAAAAATCTAAGGGAAAGAACATTTTTACCAAGTAAAAACAAGACAAAGGACTTGGAAAATTATGAACATGAACTTGACCTTCCAAAGGAAAACATGTAGATGAAAATGGGTATAATGACTTAAACATTGATACTCAACCCAAGCTAGACTTAGGAATTTTCATGAACAAGGGCCCAATTGCTCTAGTGTAACCTTGGGCATTATCATAGGATTTCATGAAACTTGGTAAATCAACAAAATGCCCTAGATAGAGATATCAAAATATAAGAAATTTTCAACATCCCAAATATTTTAATGCTAAAAAGGGTACAAATTACTTGGTGTATATTTGAGATCCAACATCAGGTCTTGCTCAGGGATGTGTACCCCCAGTGGGTACACAAAGAACACTAGACCACACACCTATCCATTAGGCCATGGAGTCAAGGAACTTGCAACAAAGGCAATGAAAAAACATCATGGGTGAACAAAATTATAGTAATGCATCTAAAGATAACCAAGGAAAAGGAAAGAAAAAACAAACTATAAAAACAACCCCAAATAGGGCAACAAAAACACAAAGAGACTATATAATATGTACATATTTACATGAGCTAGCATGGACTTAATCTAAAAATTCTTGAGGTGTCTACCATTAACTAGTATTTCTATGATTTCTTCATCAATATCTCTAAGATAAAATATATGGTTCCCTATTTGATAATCAATGGTATAGGGACCCATCCATAAGGAATCAAATTTACCATGTTTTCTCTTATCTTCATGTTTTTTATCCTAGAGTAGGACTAGATCTCCAATTTAAAAAGCTCTCAGGGTAACCTTTTTATCAAAAATCTTCTTGAGCCTTTATTTTAACTTCAAATATTTTTCATGATATTGTCTATGAGATTCATCAAGCTCTAAAATATGGTTGATCTTTTCCTTATAGTGGTCTATTTGTTCTTCATCCTCAGCTATTTGTTGCATGAATTGGTAAGTAGATAACTATATATTAAGGGGTAAAATAGCTTGAGCTCCATAAATAAATTCAGAGGGGATTATTCTAGTATACATTTTAGATTCAAATTATCAACACATACAACAAACTTCAACTTCTCACCCTATTTCCTTTTATTAGCATCTAAAGTCCCATTAATAATTTAAAAAAAAAATTGTTACTAGACTCAGCCTGCCCATTTCCTTATGGATTATGATTAGAGACATATGATAATCAATCCCATAATATTCACACAATGTAACTAATTATTTTTCTCTAAATAACATGTAATTTTCATAGATAATTTTAACTAGTACTCCAAATCGACAAATCACATTATTTAAAAGGAAATCAATGACTACCTAGTGGGTTGATTTTCTAGTAGATATTGCTTAAACCCATTTTGTGAAGTAATTAGTGTCTACTAAGATCCACTTGTGACCAACACTTGATGCATCTAATATTTCACCTATGAAGGCCATTCCTACCTACCTAAAAGGTCCCTTAACAAAAACTAGCTACAGGGGAAGTGATCTAGATGCTTTCATTCTCCAAGAAAATCACTGACATTCTTCACATCTCCTTACCATAGCAGCAACATATTTTAATAAAATGGGACACCAATAATCAGCCCTCAAGATCTTATTGTATTGACTTTGAGATAAAAGTGACCACCACACACACCACTATGGAACTCCATAACTAATTTGGAAATATTATGTTCCACTAAGCTCCTTAAGAGGACACCATCTAGGTTCCTCCAAGCTAGATCATCTTATAATAAGAGATAATTTTGGGATACTAACTTCAAGGTCCTCCTTTGATTTTGGTCTAAGTGGGGAAGATAATTCATAGTCTTCAAGTAATGGACTATATCTCTATACTATGGAGATTGGTTGTAATTGGATACAGGGCTATCAAAAACCCCTTCTACATTATTCACCTCTACAGCTTAGAAGTTGGCTTTAGTCATCTACTTGGTGATAGCCATGCCTATTACCAACTTATTAGTTTATATCTACAAATCATATTATTGAAGTTTATTGAACCATCAACATATTTTATCAGTAGATTCATTTTAATTTAATATGTCCTTCACCATAGTGTGAGGAACATATGCCACAATCTTTGAACTCTGAATGTAGGATATAAATTGTTTGATATCCGTTAAGAGAGAAAAAGTTTGATTTTCCATTATGGTATAGTTTATCTTATATCCCTATAATTACTTTCTAAAAACATCAATTGGATGTTCATGATCTTCATCATTCTTTTGTAGCAGCACTAAAATAATAGTGTGTTTTAATACAAACAAAAATATATGGAAATATTTTCTATAATCAAGATTGGCACCAGGGTAGTTTTCAAAGTTGCTTTGATGTCTTGGAATGATATGGTGGCCTTTCCCTACCACCTTTTAGTTTGAAATTTTTTTAAAATTGAATTAATGGGTAGAATTATCTCTACAAAATTGGAAACAAACCTTATAACAAAGTTAATCTAGTCAAAGAAAGATTGAAGACCTTTTTTGGCCTATTAGATGGGTACCTTACCAATAGCCTCTACCATTTTATGATCTATTATCACACCTTGCTTAGACACAATGTTCCCAAGTAGCTTTTCCTTTTGTAATCTAAAGTGGTACTTCTTAGGATTGAGGGAGATTCCAAACTCCTTAAATATGATAAGAATTTTTTTTAAGTATCCCAAGTGGTTATATTTTTTCTTTGAGTATACTATAACATCATCCTAATATATTGTAATGAACTATTTGATTAACCAAATGAAGGATATGTCCATCACTCTCTAGAAGGTGGCACCTACATTCATTAAGCCAAAAGGCATTTAGACATATACATAAGTGCCTCATGGGGTAGTGAAAGTAGTCTTATACCTTTCAAACTCTTTCACTACTACCTAGTTATAGTTAAAAAAGCCATCCTGAGTTGATAATAGCTTAGAACTAGTAACAACTTGAAGCATGTTGTCCATATTAGGCATTTGATAGTTATCCTTTAATGAAGCCTAGTTCAAATTATAGAAATCAACATAGAGTTAGATATCTCCATTTTTATTTCATACAGGGACTAGATTGGCCACCCATAATGAATATCTGATGGGTTGAATGATCCCACCATCCCTTAAATTCTTTAGTTCCTCTTGCATCTTGATGGCCAAGATGGGATTAACAGGCCATTATTTTTGGTGGAATGGTTTCATACTAGGCTCAAGGGGGATACATGATAGAATAAATCCCTACTATAGGCATTTAACTTTGAATATAAACATGCTAAATAGTCATAGTATTTGATCAAAAGATTTATAAATGCTTCCTTCTCTTTCTTTCTTAGGTGGGTATCGAGCCAAGATTTCTTTGGATTGTCTTTAGTCTTGATGTTAGTCTTAGTCACATCCTTTGATATAGAAAAATTTATATATTTAATTATTTTAGCTTCATCAAAATATGCCTCAAGACTAACCAATCCTCTAGGGATAATATTAGTCTTCAACTAAATAACTTATTTTCCAAACAAGGTTTCTTTTCCATCATATAGATGTACCATGGAGTCCAAATCTATAATGGTTCCTTTGAACTCATATATAAAACACATAAACCTTTTTATTTGATCATCATCATCATCAAATAATTTCCAATGATCAATGTTTTTTAGAATAGAAGGCCTTAATAGCACCTCTACCTCATATTCACATGAGGGATTTATATTTTCAACTTTAAATTCTACATCCCTATTTGAAAACATATCTACTACTTGATTAAAATCATAAGCATGATATTTGATGTTGAAATCATTGAACCATTCCAAATAGTCCCATACAAAATTTTGATACTAATTTAGTCTCTTCTATTTCATGGTGTAAAAAGCTCATACCGCTAATTTTAAATTGCCTTTGACTAGTAACTTGGTGAGTCCATACTCACGAGCAATCTGAAGGCCAATCAAGAGTGCTTCATACTCTACAATATTATTTATGCACTCAAAAGACAATTAGAAGGAGTGTCTATAATCTTGGATATTAAGGTCATAGAAGACAACCCCTACTCCATTTATAATATTCAAACATGCTCCATCAAAATACATAGTCTAGATGGAGTCTTCATCTATAACACCAAATTCAAGAGGTAGTTCCTTGTAATCAACACTACCCACAAAATTTTCAATGTTTGTATCCATATATAACACTTCATTTAACTTATACTTAGGATCTTCTAGGACATAAATCATTTGTGGCTCTAGATTCAAGTGAACCATCTTCACATCTAGAGGTATAGTGGCATAGGACAAGTCCATCTGAACACTACCCCTAATACTAGTATCTCATTTTTTAGACAATAACATACCCCACTTCGATGGATAATCTACAACAATAATGTCTATACTTAGGAATTTACCAAGGTATTATGAAAGATACACCACCAATATTTTAACCATTCTAACAATAGGTAATTATCTAGAATTCATAGTGAGGAATCATCCATATGATGTAGTTATTATTATATAGAGTTCATTCAACACAACCAATGGCATTATGTTACAAAATGAACTAGAGTCAAACATGTAGTTATGGAAAATTAAACCATTGATTATTAGGGTGGTATAGAATGGGTTGACATGTAGCTGAATCTCTACTAACATTGTTATTAAATACACCTCTAAGTGTTGTTCATGGGATTTTGAGGTGTTCTTACTTTCCACAAGGGAAGTGGGATAAGGCTCAGCTTCAACAATCTTGCTTCAACAATCTCATTGGTCAAAAATTTCTCAGTGAATCCCAAATACTCAAAGGCTCTTCTCCTATGCTCTAGAATTCTAGGTAATTCCATAAAGGGCACCGTGACCTTCAATTAACTCAATATTTTTGCCATGTCATAGATACTATATTTAGGAAAAGGAGTGTTAGCATGTAGACTAGTGACACTTTCATTTGAGATACACCCCTCAATATTTAAGGGAA
Organism: Torreya grandis; assembly: GCA_037957365.1. Lineage (NCBI taxonomy): Eukaryota > Viridiplantae > Streptophyta > Pinopsida > Cupressales > Taxaceae > Torreya > Torreya grandis. The sequence goes on from JARHVA010001128.1 coordinate 1,971,572, forward strand.
GAGAGGTAGGAGAACCAATATTTTTAACTTCATTTTTTAAGGGAGGCTTCTTGGGTTCATCCTTATTAGGAATACTAGACAATAGAGGGGTTATATTATTAGGTTGGGTGCCTTTTGGCTTAGCATTATAAGGTACAAAACTAGGCTTGGTGTAATTTGGGACATCCTTACTCCCTTTGGTCTCTTTCTCTTTTGTCTCTACTTTAGGGCTAGTAGAGTCTTTATCTTTCAGATGAGAATTTTGATCCTTACTTCTCAAATTATACTCCTTCTCTTGGGAAATCTCTACATGAATCATCAATGGTTAGTCCTCAACTGATGGAAGTGAATCCCCATGTTTTTATTTCATCATTGATCTTAGAAACTCAAAATCAAGAATAGGCAATTCATATTCATGCATCATATTTATCTCATAGTTGAAATCTAAGGTTAGGACCCTTAAATTTCACATGCTCTCTAAAATGCCTGAGTAGTGGTGGCACTCATCATATTTATAGATGGAGAGGTAACTGTCACATTTGGTTTACTAATTTGGAAAGTAAAACATTCATAGGTTAGAGTGCCTTCACAATCAGGAATAGTTGAAGCACCCATAGCTTATTCTTAGAAGATGTAACTTTACATCTCTTAGAATTTGAAAATATAGATGTCATATTCATCAGATGTAGATTCAAAACCTTATACACCCTAACCATCACTATTAGCTATGTTACATGAAAGATGAGGAAGGAAATACCTATCACACCAGTCGATATCATAGTCGACTATATTGACCTTTGTAGCTAAAGGGTCCATTACTTCCCTTCTATTTCCTTGGTTCTAGTTTCTCTCATGTTTTTCATCCCTTGCTATCCCCTTTCCCTTATCATTATTCCTACCTTGGAAATCTAGCCAACTTTGACCCTAGTCCCTGAGATGTTTTTTTTCCTCTTTCTTGTGATCCCTCCTATCATCATGGTTAGAAGAACCTTGAGTAACCCTTTTTAAGCTCTAGCCAACTTATAATAAATTTCCTACACAATAGTAGCCAGAGTCTTTATATTATCCTTTATATCTACATTCTTATGGGAGGTTTGAGGCTTCTCTAGATTCACTAGTTTGACATCAGCCCACTTATTCAAAGGCTTACCCACAACTTTGATGTTATTCTCTATTTGGATAACCAAATTAAAATCCAACCTCAAATTTGTGGGAGTCTTGTCTCTAAGATAATAGGCTACCTTCTTGTCAAATGCATCACAATATTTAATCAAATAAGTAACACCACTGGGTCTTATGTCCTTTGGTATCCTTCTTAATACCTTATTGAATCTAAAATTAAAATCCTTAACACACTCATTAGGATTCTTATTGAGGCTCTCAAATTTAGAAAGAAAGAATTTAGGATTAATTATATAACCAAATTACATATTAAATTCATTAATAATAGATTATCATGTGTCTATGGATGCATTAGGGATGGATTTAAAACACTCCCAAGCCTCTTCCTCAAGTGTGTTCATAAAGAGCTTTGTGCACACATCTTCTAGATCAATTTCATAGTCTTTAATAACATTTAATAAAGATTTTAAATGATTTTCCATAGACATTAAATTATTCCCTTTAAGCTTAGGCAATATATTCCTTAATTTAATGAGAAATTCATCAGGGAAACTAGGCATACCATTAAAGTTGATAGGTCTGAACCTTGGGATCACAAATGGTCTACATTTATTAGTTAGACCTTGATATTCCTCTTCATTTTCATTACCTAAATTAAACCTCCTCATATCATGGTCTCCCATTTCTAAATCTAAAGATGAATATGAATTAGGGGAAAACTATGGATGAATACTATGAGGAGGAAATAAAGGAGGAGAAATAGAGTAATACCTTAATGGCCTTGCAGGAGGAGAAAGACTTCTTCACAAAGAAGTAAATTGACTTTCAGGGAGCTCAGATTTATCTAAAGTGCTTTGATATCCTTCCACTAGAGGGATATTTTAGAAAAGGGGGTAAATAAAAAGGGGGACAAACTATTCAAGTTTTACTTGATTCCCTGAGCTTTGACCTATACTAGGCTTCCACACTTGTCTCTTTTTGAATGGACCTTTTAACTCAGGGACAATCTCTTTAAATGGATCTTTTTGAAAGGAAGACCTAGTACCCTCCATATTTTTATATCTAAATAAAACTCTTTAAGACAAATAAGAGTACATATTATTAGCACTGATCTTTAAACTTTTAATGTAACGAAGTCACCATTAGAAGCTAAAACTTATAGACAAGAACAAACAGAACTACTAACACCAACTAATATAATCAAAAACTTTAAAATACTAAATATAATTCCAAAAAAATTATAAAATTTCTTAAAACATAGGGGTGAACATCCCTAGCATAGTCACAATTCCAAAAAACTATTGGGTCATTGACACATTAAAGATAGTCAGATCTATATAGTAATAGTAGAGAACTTAACAAGGTGAAAAACTCACAACCCTCTACAAGAATCCCTACTAATATAAGTGACAAGAATTTTCCCCAGCAATGAAGCCAGAAAAATTTTGGTTCCCAGTTTTACACCTCTATCACTCGACCTTGCACATTTGAGAGAAAATGGCAAGTAAAGATGGAAAACCTACTAGAATGTTATTGTATCTAGGGATGGGTTAGACTTAAAAAATATACTAAAGGAAGAAAATGACTGGGAGGTACCTATAAAGGGTATGGTTAACTCCCTACTATGTTTGGCTCTACATGAACTAAGGTGAGAGGACCTATGGGGTAGCTCACTCACATGGAAATATTTAGCAATTCAATCTTTATGGGGATTATTGATATGAGGGAATACAAATCTAACTGGAATGCAACCAAGCTTGCTCAATCAACCTAACAAGGTTTGTCACATGGAATGAGAAAATGTTCTAGGCCAGACAGAAGGTACTAAAGATAGATATGAATGTGATTGCAACTTTCATTCTTAAGGATGTTTAACAACATAAGAATGAATAAGAGGTTGAAATATTGATCTTTAATACATAAAATGAAAACACATACTAAGTATAATATATTTATGCATTTTAAAGAAAATAACACTTTATATATGTAAAGGGAATGTTATATGTAGGATAAGATAGGGTAGGATAAGATTATCAGTTAATACAAATGAAAGTGGAGGGCTAACGAATGAGCACAAAGAAATTCAATTAAATGACTATGTCATCTTTACCAACAAATGTACTATAGATTAGAAACAAATGATATGAAATCATGCACAAGTGATATCCTTTAATAACCCCCTCTAATTGAATCTATGAGCCCAAAACTACCCTTAAAAAGGCTATCAACACCCTATTCCCAGATTTTAAAGCAGAAAGGATTTTAAAATCTATATATACTCTCTAAATGACTACCAAAAATATGAATACATCATATTACCAATAAACTAAACATGTAAAATAGAGCATTTTACTTCAATAATAGAAGGAGAATGGAAAGCATAAATAGATTTCATTTATCAATTGAATATAAAATGAATATAATGTGTTCTAAATAACATAATTGATTAACACTATGAAAAATAATTTTGTGATAAGGGAGACATGTATAATGGTCTCAAATATTACCAATCATTTTATAGCTAAAACCAATTTGGCACTAGAAGGATCTATTTTATTATTTTAATAAATTAGGTATTTAATTCCTAAATAATAAATGGGTCTGAGCAATGTAAATCAGTAAATAATATGCTTTAATTACCATAATAATTTGTGTAAATAGATAGTATTTTTGCCTTTTCTAAATATATCAAGAAGTGAGAGAAAATAGAACTTAGCTTATTTTGGTTGATCTAGACTGAGATAGGGCCTGATACTAGAGGAGTAGGACTAGAAAATAGGTTGGGTCAAGTTCTTGAACTTCATTTCTAGGTTAGACAAGAACACCAAAAGTGGACACCCTACTATCTAACACCATAGTCCTATTTTGAAACTATTGTCCCAGGGATAAAATCTTTTTGGGTTTTGTTCAGTAAGATTGTGTTACCCTATCTATGAATTTTTTAGGCTTAAAAGCCTGCATAGTTCACTGTGTGTTTGATTTAGTCTTAAAACCCCTTAGGAGCTCTTTATGATTGAACTTGAATGAAAATTTAGGAAAGAGAGAGAAGGATTTAGTGTGTAAAGGATACACTATACTTACTTCACACCCTATATGTGGGCATGCTACCTACATACCAATATTCTGAAGAGGGATCAAGCTAATGTAGTTCTCCCATTGAAGTTCTTGGTGCAATTGTGTGTGATGTATGCAACTAGATGTAAAAATGGATGTAATTTGGATGAATATGGATTGGCATGAGTGCTTAAATAGGCTTGAAATTCTTTTAAAAGGCTGTATGCATAGAATAGGGAAGAGTGCCTAAGTGTACTTGCTTGTATTCTTGCTTCTTTCCTATAAATGAGTGCTAACCCTTATAAATGGACTTTAAATGACCTTTTATAGGGTAATTAATCATCATGGGTTAAATGAACTTATATTAGTCTTATAGGTAAAAAGATATGGATTCAATAAAATTTGATCGTTAGAGGTAAAAAAGCACTTGGATAATAGTGCCAAAAATAGGACACCCTAGGTTCTAGTGATCTTATCCAATTTGGGAACTATTATCCTAAGGGGATGAGACTTGGGGGTAGATCTAGGCTTAAAAGGGTTGCCTAGGTTTAAAATAACTAATTATAGAAGGCTATGGATGATTGAGAATTAGTGAAAGAATAGCCTAGAAGGGTCATGTGAGAAAGAAGGACCTATGGGTTGGGTGTTTTTATCCATGCCTAATTCATCCAATTTTAAAATTTATATGACTAAATTTGACCCCACTTTATTATAGTGATACAAAAAAGTGAAATACTAGGATAAATGAAAAAAAGAAAGCATACCTGAACTTTCCTATAAAGGAGAAGCTCATGAAGTTATGTGATGCTAGATGTGGATAAGGAGGGCATGTTGTGAAGTGTGAATTTGTAAATGAAAATATAAAGTAGATTTATTCTTACTAGATATGTTATATATAAAATAATAATGTATAAATATGACTAAGAGGAAGAGAAAGGAATGAATACACCTCATCGGGTACGTGAATCTATAAAAAACCTATTATGATGTTAGATTGTGTTGAGTATGTGTTGAATCAAGAGTAATATCATGAATGGAGCTAAGTGCTCAATTCCATAAAAGGTGTCTCAAGAATATAAAAGTTGACCCTTTAGCTCCATCATCACCAAATAAGTAAAGTTATCAAATCATGTGTGTATTAATCTATGTCTGAAATATGTGTCCAATCCCTCTAAATAGGTGGCTCAAGAATACAAAGGCTAGCCCTTTGACTCCATCATTGCCCTATGAAGTGAAGATATTAAGTGATAATGATATAGAATATATGTCATATGAAATGGCTCATGGATCCCATGGATGTGCTATAAATTTGACAATGTGGCATAGATAGCCTAAATGTATGCAAAAAACTAGGCCACTCTTGGCCATTTTGAAAGATGGAGGTTAGGCTTGTATGAAATCCACTTTGAAACTGATGTAATAGGATTATATAAAAGTCAACATGGGAACTAAAGTACTTATAAAGTTAAACTTGTATGAAATTTTAACTCAAAAATGATGCTAACCACCTACAGATGGAGTAAGGCACACCACTATTGAGAATGCCTGGAATAAACTAAACTCAAAATTAAAAGAAGATCAATGTGTTATGCCCATTTCCCATAATCAATAATGTTTGGAACATGGATTTTTATCTAGAAGCTATGACAACTACCTAATCTAAATTGAAAGTGAAAACCATCATGCCGCACATGATAACCACTTATATCTGAGAAAACTATACTGAAACTACTGAATTTGACTAATCTAGAACTGCAAAAACTATCCCTAAACTAAATTTTTTGCCTGATTCTAGAAAACCTAAGTGTTTTTCTACTTGGATAAGAGCACAAAAATGTGGACACCCCTATGTTTGGTGATACTATCCATTTTTAGTGCTATTATTTGGTATGAAAACTGGTTACTAATTTGGAATTGTCACCATTTTTCTACTCTATTTTGATCAATTTGACCTCTATATTCTATACTGAGTGGTCTAAATGCTATTGTTTTTACGGTTAGGAGATTTGGTCTCTATGAAAAAACCCCTGTTTGATACCCTCTCTTCTAAGGGTAGGAATGATGAACCTATAATGACTATCCTCAAAAGAAAAGAGTCTTGCAAGTGTGTTAAGATGTACATATATATGATATAACATTTGATATTTGACAATATGTTTTAAGATATAATAATGTTTGTATAGATAGATTATTAGATCAATAGGGGTATGCCTAGATAGATATAATAATATGAAATCATGTGAAAATTATTAAACTAGAAATGTTACATATTAGTTGTTAGTTGTTAGTTAGAGGGATGGAACATGATGTCCATCATGGCATCTAAGAAAGTAAAAGAAATACATGATATGGATTATGGTATTACACACATTGAAAAGCAAAAAAGAAAGAAGCCAAAATCACACAAGGATGGCCAAGGGGCCATACAAATAAGGGACATGGGCACATGTCACTCAAACTATAAAATAAACATCTAAGGCATGTTCAAATGTCACATATATATACAATTAAAACAAGAAAAGTTGGCACAATGGACACAAACTCATGGAAGAGTACAAGAAAAGGACATTGGTAGGTGTCCTAAGGAACACACATGAATATAATTAAAGGACATTGGAAAATGTCCTAAGGCCTAAGTAAGAGATAGGTTAGAATTGGAAATTCAATCACACAAGCTATGATAAGCAAGCAGAGAAAGCATGAAATAAATATAAAGATATAAGCACATCTAACTAATCAAATCAAATGTGAAATTATACAAACCATGTGTAGTATAAGACTAGGTATATTATAAGAGATACATAAGTGCTAAATACTAGTGAAATGTTGATATAATATTCTTTGTAAGCTATAAATTAATGTAAATCAGTATGATAACTCAGAGTGTGTAGTGTAGAAATGAGATAATCTTAATGGTGTAGTTATGTGTGTCTTGATTGTATAAGTAGGAGTCCCCCCTAAATGGGTAGAGTGAAGCAATCAAGTAGCTAGGTGTCACTACACACACTCAAAGAAGATCAAGTGAAGCATGGTAATGTATAAAAATCAACATACAATGGCACGAAATAACAAATATAAGTCCTATCATGATAGTATTAATGTAAATCATGGATGATGCATATAACCAAAATATTTTTGGTATTTTTGATATGTTTTAAATGTTTTTGTATTTTGAATTTTTGTATTCCTTTTATATTTTTATATAAGCTATGTAAAATAAATACTAGGAAGAAATGATACTAACTGATGAGTCTTAGATGAGACTCCCTATCATGGCATCCTATATCGAATAAATGAATCATGCATGATCATGAGGCATGGGTGTATGTCTAATATTATTAAGATGAAATCTATGTACATTATAACTACTCTAAAATATTTTAAGTGGAAGATGAATTTGGGGTCCCCCTATAACTCTAAAAAGTGGATGCAATTTTAGGGATCTTAAGGACTATCTAGAAGTAGAAGGGGCTCTCTGAATAGGTGCTCTTTATGTAGTTGTATGAGACCTTAATGCAACTATTCTAGGTGTGAATACTATCACTATAAATTATTTAGAATCCTAAAAATATGGGGGTGTATGAGACCTTAGTACTAATGATTTATGTCATAACTATGGTTGGATATAAAGTGAAATTTGTACTAAAACTAGAGGAGAAACTAAAACTGGTGGAAGAACTAAAGCTGGTAGATGGTTCTGAAGTGGGGAGTGGTGACTCATAAGGAACTCCATTGATTGTGATAAATTTATTATCATGAATGAACTTCATGCATCTATGAACTATAGAAGGTAATACCTTGAGTTTTTGAATCCATGGTTGACCAATAAATATGTCAAAAACTCCTATGCTAGGAACTATAGTGAATGGTGTGGCCACATATGTAGGACCAATTTGTAGTAGTACTATCTCACCCAATGAATTTTTAATATGCCCATTAAAACCACTAATAATGGTTTCAATTAGAGTGATATCCTACTCTGAATAACCCAAATGCTAAAGTAATGTGAAGGTGCATATGTTAATACTAGAACCATTATCAATGAGTACACTATGAATAGGTTGATTATGAATATGTGATCTAATAAAAAGTGCATTATAGCCTATATTATCCTCCATAATCTCCTAATCTAAAAAATATATCAAAATCCTAGCTAGAACTTTGGACTCATACACACCTATCATACCTCTCAAAGGATGTGCCTCAACTAAAGGTGCCTGGTATGTAGCTAGCAGAGGATGTGTATGGTATGTATGATAAACACCTAATGTGCCCTCCTTATCTTGTGTTGAATATTTTGAAAATGGATCTAAAAATATTTTCAAAGATTTATCTTATGTTGGATTTATCTTTGGAGGCTCAATTGAAGTACTAAGATCAAGTAGATTATCATCTATCAAGTCATATACCTTATGTCACAAATTGATGAATTTGTTTGTGGCATGGCCTAGTGTCATATGAAAATTGAAAAATGCATGTTGATCACATCCCCATGGAAAAGGTTTTTATAGATCTACTTCCAAAATAGGATGGAGATGATGATGTTACATTATAATAACTACTATAAAACCCTAACTAGAGAAACTGGCAGATTGGTAAATGCACAATGAGGAGGTGTTGATAAAACCACATGCTAACGGGTATCTAAAGCCACATTGATTATTGGTTGATTATGATTCTTATTGTCACTAATTTTTACCTTGTATGGGACTTTGATATTACTCTTATTGGTTATGTCTGAGATAATTGAATACTTAAGTTTACCCATTGAAATTACCTTGACTTCTCTTCCCTTGAGTGTATGACACAATTTGGTGAAGGAAGAGAATATTTTAAACATAATAGATTCATGCAGTTCTAGTAGAAAGCTCTATTTGAAGTTGTCTTGTAGATCTTAATCAACCATGGGGCTAGTTAATTTAGCTAGAATAGTCTTGTATCTAAGAACATAATTTGTAAGGGGCTCATTTGACCTTTGTTTTAGCTATGTAATCTATGTATATGAAACATTGTCACCAATGTTGATACCGAAATGTGATAGGAACATGTCTACTAAAGGATTAAAGGCTATGACTGACAGATTTAGTAGACTATAAAATCATTCTAAAGCATAATCCTTTAGGCTTCATGGAAATAGTTTGTTATGTAGCCAATCATTGGGTACACAATCCAAACATGTTACATGAAAATCTCTCAAATGTGTCTCTAGATCACTATTACCATCATATAGAGTGAGTTTGGGTTGAACAAAACCTGGTGGTAAGGGTGTATAAGTAATATGACATGCCAATGGTGTATGCAGAAGAGCAAAAGAATCCAAAGCCTATGTAGGGCTAGTGGTACCTTGCGTAAGATGTTGTACCTTGGATTAAAGAGATCAAATAGCTTTCACAAGGGCTACCACATTAGGAAATAGGGATGTATTATCTATAGCTAGTGGTATAGAAGAATGTTGTGTTAAAATAGGGGTGGTTGAGACATAGTTGCCCCCGTAGTGTCATTTACAACTGACTACTCTAAATGACTAAAAGACTCAACTTGATTATAATTTTTGATTTCCATGATAGATTGAAAAATAATGGTATGATCTTTAGGTTATTCTTTAATTATTTCTCTAAATATTTTTAAAACTAAATCTTTGTTGAGGACTACTTCATTATCAACAATAGGTGGAAGTGGATCGGTAGTCCCATGTGGTTGAGCAGGAGCATTGGTGTGTACATCATCATTGGTATTTTCATATTTCTTATGATCAAATTTATCTTCATAAAAAATTGTATAATTTGGATGTGTAGAATCTATAATAGGAATTTGATTTAGTTATTTAGCCATGGTATATGGTTGAGTTGAAGGAATCTGAAATAATTCAAGATGATTTCCACTAAGTCTTACACTTGATCTTGAGGGAAGAGATGAAATGAACTTAGGTGACATAAGGAAAAAAATTTGGATAATAGAAAAAAATATTAAGATGATATAATAAAAACAAGGAACTAGAATATGCATAGAAAGGATACAAATCTTAAAAACATGTAAGGTGATACCACAAGAAGCAAAGAGGTGCTAGTATATGGAACTAAATATTTTTTAGAAATACTTGTGCAAAATACTATGAATTTTTAATTTTTAAATTGATTTTTTGAGTTTTATATGAAACTAAAATTTTAGAAAATGATGTGAAAAGTACTAGAAAATAACTATGAGTTTAGTTGATGACAACTAGGGTTTTGAATAATGTGTTTCAAAATTAGTACAATAATTGGAAAATTTTAGACAAAATTTGTAGAATTTTGCTTTAAACATTTAGGAAAAATTATAAAATGTTTCTAAAATTATAAATATATTTTTCCTAGTGTTTTGAATGTGTTTGTATGCAAAAAAGACCTAGTATGTACAAACTAGGGTTTGAACAAAATATATGATATTTTTGAAATGAATTGGTAGATTTATGATTTTTAAATTCAATAAAAATCAATAAATTATGGAAAAAAATAAAAAATAAGTATCCCTAGGGTTTCTATTATTTTTGTGCAAAAATTTGAAGTTAGGGTCACCAAATGTTTTATTATTTTAGGAAATTAGGTGTTTACTTTAGAATTAATAAATGGGTCTGAGCAATGTAAATCAGTGAATAATATGATTTAATTAACCTAATAATTTGTGTAAATATATATTACTTTTTCATTTTCTAAATATATTAGAAAGTGAGAGAAAATAGAACTTAGCTTATTCTAGTTGATCTAGACTGAGACAAGGCTTGATATTAGAGGAGCAGGACTGGGAAACAAGATAGAATAGGTTCTTGAAATTTTTTTTGGGTTAGACATGAGCATCAAAAGTGGACACCCTACTATCTGGCACTTTAGTACTATTCTGGCACTATTGTCCTGAGGTTGAAAGCTTTTTGGGTTTTATTCAACATGCCTATGTTACCCTATCTATGAATTTTTGAGGCCTAGAAGCTTATGTAGCTCATTGTGTGTCTGATTTAGTCTTCAAAACCATTAAGATCTCTTTGTTATTAAACTTAAATGGAAATTTAGGATATAAAGAGAAGGGTTAGTGTGTAAAGGATATACTAGACACACTTCACACCTCATGTGTGGGCATATTGCTTACATACCAATACTCCGAAGAGGGATCAATCTAATGTAGTTCTCTCATTGAAGTGCTTGGTGAAGTTATGTGTGATGTATGCAACTAGATGTGAAATTGGATGTACTTTTGATGACTAAATATTGGTATGAGTACTTGAATATGATTTAAATGCTCTTGGAATGATATATATAGAGAATAGGGAAGAGTATTTGATTGTACTTACTTGTATTGTTGCTTCTTTCTTGTAAATAAGTGCCAACCCTTCTAAATTAAATTTGAATGGACTTTTATAGGGTAATTAATGATTATGGGTTAAATGAACTTGTATTAGGATGATAGGGAAAAAGATAAAATTTCAAGAAAAGCTGATCGTTAAAGGTAAAAATGCACTGGACAATAGTGCCAAAAATAAGACACCCTAGGTTCCACCATTCTTATCCAATTTAGGTACTATTGTCCTAAGGGGATGAGACCTAGTGGGATAGATCTAGCCCTAAAAGGGATACTTGGGTCTGAAATAGCTAAGTTTGGAAGGTTATGGATGACTAGGAATTGGTGAAAGAATAATGTATAAGGGTTGTGTAAGCAAGAAGGAGGACCTATGGGTTGGGTGTCATTAGCCATGTCTAAGTCATCTAATTTCACATTTTATATGACCTCAAGATCATATAAAGAGAATTATTTGAGGCTATAACTCTTGACTCAAAACTTTAACTAACCCTTGTAAAGGGATAGACACCCTTTACTTATATAATCGAGTTAAGCCTAGCATATTCCTAAAGGTGCTCCATATAGAATATTCCTTCATGGCCCTAAAGTTTGTTAAACCTTGAAACAAACATGATTCCTTATATATTCTTGTGATCTCATGATGATGATAGTATTGATCCTCCACCCTGATAGAATAGTTTTTAGTTATCTACATGAAGGAAGATCTCGCAAGGGACAAAATAAAACCTTTACCCTCTTGTATAATAGACAAAAATATCCCTTTCCTATCCTTATGATTACACAAAAACTAACTAAAAGGGATGTACCACTATCAGGCCAATTTCAATGGTTTATTAATAGGAATTGAGAAGAAAGAAGGGAGGGAAGGGAAGAAAGAAGTGGTGCTAGCTCAAAAAAATCAAAATATTTGATTATGCTCAAGAGTCAATCTAGATGACACAATATTTTTATAAATTATTTTTATACCTAGTATATCCTTCCATTATAGGGGCAATATTCCCTTGGTTTGAGCCTATCTTGTATTTGAATTTTAATCTATACTCTTTAAGCTAGGTGATAATCTTTTGAAACATGGTTTGCTTTCATTTAATGATCTTCTTAAGATGGTCATAAGATTTCTCAAGTGACACTAGTTGATTTATTTTATCAACATAAAAGGACTCTTTTGGTGTATTAATGAGGTTTTCTAGAGAAATATGTATTGTCTCTTCCTCCAAATCACTTTCACCATCAAGGCTTACCATCTTCCTAAGTGTAGCATCTATCTCTTTTAGTGTAGTCTGGAGGGATTTCTACTCTCCTTTTAAATCAAAAATACCATCTTTAAGCATTATCAAATGATGCTTGATTTCTAGTTGACATTCATTGGCTTCTTGTGATCATTGGGAGCAATGATACTTTCTACAATAAAAGTATCTATGCCCATATTATAGACCTTATCAATTTTATGTTAGACCTCTTCCCACTTCTTAATGTCCACCTCATATAAAAACATTTGAGCATCACATTCCCTTTTATTATCCATGATGCTATTCAAGCATTTTAGTGTTAAATGGATTATTCCTTTAGCCCTAACATGCAAGAATTCTTGCCATTTTTCCATTACTCTTCATCTACATTCAAATCATCAATTTGTCCAAAATCAAATGACTCTATTAAGAAGAGAGGATTCTCTAGATCAATACTAGTAGTTGGATTTACTACCTTGGGCTCACTCAGTGTCTTTTGCAAGTAATAGATCATAGCTTGATTTTGTGCCTTCAATTCTTCCATGGTAGATTTGTCTTTATCCATTAAATTAGCCACCATGTTCATTATGACCTATGAATTGTGTTTTATCTCATTATTTGATGGCTCCCATAGACTATAGCTATAAATAGCATAACTATCAAGGGGAGAATCTTTATTTAAAGCATCAGGTAGGGGAATGGATATCTCCACATTTCTTTTCCTATAGTAGTGAATCTAGTCCTAGAGTGTGTCTTAGCCTTCTTAGGGGGTTTGGCCTTATATTCCTAAATTATCTTCACTACATCGATCTACCCAATATTGTTCATAATATCCTTCTTCTACTTGGCCTGTTTCTCAACATAGAGAAGGGGCCTAGTCTAAAATCCCATTGATGTATTAGACATAAATGTAGGCCTCAAGAGAGTAAAAGGTGGTGTCATCAAAGTAATTGATGTAGAAAGTCCCATAAGAATGGGATATGGAATTAACATGAACTATTTGATTTCTTCATCACTTTCCAACTCCTCACTGCCTTTGTTTGATCTAGGTTCCTCTTCTAGGTTTGGCTTTATCTACTCCAAAACTTTAGAATCTGGACTAAATTAGTGAGACTCCTTAAGCAACATTAAAATGGATCTTGCTTGTCTTACTGACTAACTAGAAGGTTATATAACCACCTCACCTTCTTTATTTACTTGAGCTTTAGGTATGGATGAGGCTATGGTGACCTCCTTGTTACCTTTAGGAAACTCTTCACCAATCATGGCCTCTAGACCTTTATTATGGGTTGGATCATGGACCTTGATGTGAGGAACGAGACCTTGATGTAATTCAATTAAATAAACACTACCTAAATCACTCTCCTCAACATATTTATTGGGATGGTCCAATTCCTTATTTATCTTTGCATGGGTGGGGGTACCCATTTACAGGTTTATTCCCTCACCTTCCTCTATACTTGCCTTCTCCTTTGGTGTTGAAATTGACACCTTGGGAGGGGAAGGGACAATTGATGATACATCTAGAACTATTTTTAGCCCTTTTTTCTCAACCACCACTTTAGGATCAATGGTGACTTGAATATCTTATTTTGTCTCCACCTTAGTTCTCTCATCAGACTTATTCATTTCCTCAAATTCACCCTAATTATCTTGGCCTAGTGGTTGGGTGATGACATTCTCAACAAATGGCTTTATATTTGATGAGATCATTTCCTTTTTTTGAGGGGCCTAAACCTAAGTATCCACCTTAAGTCTAACCTACACAACATCTTTAAAGGAAAGAGGATCACTTGAGGTAAAATTTCCTCCTCATTACCTTTAATTTTTACTCCTGAGGGACCCTCTTCTATAAATAAACTAATAATAGGAACTTGTATTGGGGTCTAGGGTCTGGGGTCTTTCCCTCAAAGTTCTTTGTCTAGTTTTTACCTGATGAGGAATGAATGTTCATTGCTTATTCATCACCTCAGTAATGGGCCTATCTTCGTTTGAGTCTTCATCATCACTCATATCTCTCAACCTTTGGGAATATGAGGATTGAACCTCTTTTATTTTCAAAGGGATTTCCTTAGAAGGTAGGTCCTTGAACACAACCTCCTTCCTCTTTTTAGGACTCCCAATTAGAAGCTACAGATACCTTTTGAATATTTTCTACTTGGGCTTCTCTACCTCTTCTTCACCTTTTCTCTTCTTTGAATAAATCTTTGGAAGAGGGACAACAATTAGCTATTGTGTTGGTGGAACAAGTGGAACAAAAGTTGGATTAACAACTGGGATGGCTACTAGGATCGCTGGTATCATTGGGGATCCCTTTGATGTAATGAATATGGGGGTGGCACTAGTTAATATAACCTCCCTAGTAGTAATCTTATCCCAATTTTTAGCCAGACTTATTAACTTTGAGAAGGATAATCCCATATTAGACTATGATGCAGATATGGAATCCACATCAATTAGCTTGGTGAAGTCAACCTCACCAATCTTGTGCTTCCCCTTATCCTTAATTTTTGGTGGTGGAACTAAGGGATCACCACTTTAATCTAAGAAGAAACCCTTTACTGATCAAACTTGTCTAAGCTATTAAAGGGTAAGGGTATCATAAGCACCAATGTCAACCCTATGTTCCTTAAACCACCTGAAGTTTCTTCTCATGATTGCAAAGGATCTATATGAAATGGAATCATTTTACCTAGTAGTGAATTCAGCCTATGAGATGTCATGGGCTTCAATATTAAACTAACTATACACTGTAGATAGTGTCCTTTTATCATCCTCCATGTCCTTTGGGATGGGAGACATATTGTACACAATGACTTCCTACACTGTTAGCCTCATATAATATATCTTTTTGATGTCCTCCATAATGGTACAATTAGACCAAATATATTCATAATGTGATTGATGCAAAATCACATTGGTCATTGTGTTCACCAACCATCTGATATAATAATTTGGCCTGGGTGGCATCTTATCTATCACATATTGGCCCATTTCTTGATCTAATCCCTTTAATTTGACAATAAAAGGATATGAATAATGTCTGATCTCAACTAGAAAATTAAAGGTATTATTTATATTTTTCACTACTATCATCTCGTGTGAGGGAATCATCTATTGGCTCAACTCTGTTACTACTAATCTATCATCCAGGTATCTCAGTAGTTTATGTGGAGACCCTGAGTAGTCACTTATTCTTATATAAGTGAATGTTATAAATTGAATATATGAGGCACCATACTTATTAATTATTTCTCTATCCACCTTATAAATTCTATTGACGCTACTCAAAGGAAAGATGACACTCATCATAGTATTAAATAAACAATTGTAAACTCTACAAAAATTCTTCTTAAAGCCATCCAAAGTTATTTTAGAATAAACCTCATATATTTTCATTCCATTAGGATTTTTGGTGAGCCCCTAGAATGTCATATTATGTACCAAGCTATATATCAAGTAGGAGGACATGTAAAATGTACCTATGAACTTCTCATTTGAGTGGATTTCAACCTAGATCTACATCATCTACCTATACAAGTTGTCACTTAGAATGGTGGCCTAGTCTAACTTCTTCTACTATTCCAACACATAGATTAAGATTATTAACATCCAAAGCTCAAATTTATCTAAGGTAGGTATCCCATAAATTCTAGATACCATGGAAATTACATACTAGGGAAACTCCTTGAATTCTACTAGTTTTAGACATTTTTGAGACCTTTTACCTTTTCTTAATTAGCCAGCAAGAGTTGATAATGTCCCATATTATCTTTTCATTCTTGTCTGTATACTATCGGCATTCCTCTAAAGATAGTGTGATACTTTTAGTTTGGTGAATAATCCCAATCATGGTGTTGAGGGCCACATGAGTGAAAGAACAAACAACTGATTGGCTTCTATCAATGATAGTCCTAGTGTCTGGTTGGTATACTCGAGCACATGAAATCACTAACTCTAGGTATGGGGAAACTAAAGGGAATGCTATCATAGGGGAAATATAACTCATGCCAAGGTTTTAAACTAATGGATGAGGGTTTGGATATTATAAGACATTCAATAAGGTTGTGAAGTCTAATTCATGAACATCTATATCTTTAATTTCATCCAAAATAAAAATAATGTTTCTCTTCATATATGTTGAAGATGTCACCATTTTTTCATAACTCTCTAGTGCAATAATTTGAATTCAAATAAATTATTTACTATGATCACCCTCAAAATAACCTCAAACCTCCTCAAAAAACACAATATAAGGAACTAGAAGAACACTTACTGATAATCCAAAGGGTAATACATAATTGAAGCTAAAAATCTATGAAGAATCTGTTGTAATCACTCTTTTGCACTACATGTAGCTAGGGCACATAAATAAATTGAAGACATAATTTGAAGCTCTAAATGCAAAAGGTAAATGTGAATGAAGGAAAATTCCTTAGTTATAATCCTTTGCATTTTGAAATTAGGGTTTCCATTAATACTTTGAAGCATAATGACTAATTACGAACTACCCTCTTTAAGTCATTTGAGCTTCTTTAGAAAAAAGAGAGGGAAGGTAAAAATATTTATTTTATGTTTGATAATCCTCCTTGCAACACATGGATCCACATAAGCACTTTTTTTTCATTTTGTCACTTTTTGGGTTTTTAGGAGCTTTTTTTACCTTGCCCACCAAAAGGTAAATGAGGCAATCCTCAAAAATGGTTTAGTGCTTGAAAATCCTAGAGGATCTATCACATGCCATTAATTTTCTTCATAAATTTGGGATTTTGGGCCTTGGAGACTTTGTGCACCTTTCCCATTAAAAGGTAAGTGGGGAAATTGTCAAAAAGGCCCTTAAAACTTATAAAACCTTAAGGACCTGCCACATGTCTGACTTATATGTAAGCTTAGACTCTCAGCCAATTTTTACTTTTG
Organism: Torreya grandis; assembly: GCA_037957365.1. NCBI lineage: Eukaryota > Viridiplantae > Streptophyta > Pinopsida > Cupressales > Taxaceae > Torreya > Torreya grandis. Next base: position 1,989,202 of record JARHVA010001128.1, read on the forward strand.
CACCATCCTTCTTGATATGGGGAAAGGTGTGAGATAATTTTAACCCCACAAAAATAGTCCTAGTATCCCCCTAAGATATCCATGTGTCTTTCATTTATATCATTGGGTAATTCCTCACCTCAGTCACTAAAACACATTGAAGGTGCAACACAACAATTTCATCCAGGGCCCCATAACTTTTCTTCTTCAAGCACAAGGTAGAAAATTAATGTATGCAAAGAGACTTGGATTAAATTTATATCTTCTCCCAATGAATCTTCCTATCATAAAACATTTGGCCAAACCTTAAAATTCCTTCAGAACTATTGAAAATTTCTTCCATCTTTAGAAAGTAACCTTCAAACTTTTTGGTAGATACCCTTTAGGAATTTTGTAAGGTCATAATTCTTGAAGAAAATAATATTTTAGACATTTTGTAGAGGCAAAATGATCCTTAAAAAGTGCCCTTAGGGAATATTACAAAGGCAAAATGATTGAAGGAAATGTTGCTTTAGATATTTTGCAATGGCAAGATGATCCTATAAATCCTTCAAGATTTTTATGTGGATAAATCTTCCAAAGGGAAAGTGCCCTTCAAACTTTTTGCCACAGATAAAAATTCTAAAACAGATGATCTAAAAATACTTAAGACTAAAAAGATAAGGTATGGAATTATTTTAAAACTTTTATAGTGGACAAAATGTCCAATGAGAATAAGTTTTTGGTCTTTTTATCTAAGACAAAAATCCTGAAGACCTATTTACATTAGGCATTATGTTTATGTAAAAGGCCCAAAAAATTCTAAGGGAAGGAACATTTTCACTAAGCAAAAATAAGATAAAGGACTTGGAAAATTATGAACATGAACTTGACCCTCCAAAGGAAAACATGGAGATGGAAATGGGGATAATGACTTAAACATTGATACTCAACCTAGGATGGACTTAGGTAGTTTCACAGAGAAGGGCCCAATTTCTCTAGTGAAACCTTGGGCATTAACACAAGCTTTCACAAAAATTGATAAAGCAACAAAATGCCTCGACTAGAGATATCATAACAATATATTTTCAAAATCCTAGATATTTTGATGCTAAAAAGAGCACAAATTACTTGGTGTAGATTTGGGATCCAACACAAGGCACGTGAGAGAAAGAGTCAAGTATAAAAGAATGTCTAATAGGCCTAATTTGACTAGTTGGAATATTGGGGTGGTGAATGAATGAAATAAAAGTTTGAAAACTAGGTAGAGGGATTTAAGTTAATAAAATAATTATGTTTAATATTTCATGAAAATAATAGTCATTCTATAGATGATGAGAAAGTTCATATGACTTAAATATGCTAAGAAGAGGGCTAGATGAGTGAAGAGGCCTAATAGGTTATTTGAGAGAGATAGAAAAGTGTGAAGAATAAAAGGAGGTGATCATCATTAGTTGAGTGACTAATATGTGTGAAAATGTGATCATAGGTTCAATGTTTATGATTTAGTGCTAATTTACCTAGGGGTTTGTGCCTTCTTGAAAGTTAGTTCTTACAAAATGACTAGTTAAGTTGGTGTTTGACTAATGAGGCATTGGTGCTCCTTTTGGGGTTAGTACCTCACTAAATATTGATTCATTGATGATAGGACTGTAGTCAAAGATATTTTTACCATATTTTATCCTCATTTAGAGTTTCCCACATATCTCTTGTGTTCATATGTTATATGCTTATGTGGATGCTTGTTTATGCATTGGTTGGTGTATGTGTTTGAATGAATGCTTCATGAATGATAAGTGAAATTGAGTGATTATTTTAAGGGAGCTAATTCACCCCCATTATTAGTAGGTGTACTTATAATAATTGGTATTAGAGTAGGTATTTTGAATTACATGTATTAGCCTAAAGTTGATCCTAAGTAAGCAAATATGGCTAGTCAAACACAAGGTAGTTTCTCTACAAGCAAGGCTCCATTATTCAATGGATCTAATAATGATTTTTGGAGTGTCAAGATGAGAACATATTTTATGTCTCAAGGTCATTATGTTTGGAAATAATTTTTGAATAGATATATTGTACCCTCTATTCCCCCTACAGATGCAACAATTAATAAGGCTAGTGACAACAATTCAAAAGCAATGAATGGTCAACATCATAAGAGGCCTAGGTGAAGAATTAAAAAAGTCTACTATTGTTAAAAATGTATTTAAATCTATAACTCCTAATATTGATTATAAAGTATCTACTACTGAAGAGATACAAGATATAGACAAGCTAGAGATGGATGGACTTCATGGCACCCTAATAGCCTATGATGTGAGGATAAGTGAAGGAAGGCTTGAAAAGAAGGAATCTACATTCAAAGCAGAAAAGAAGTAAAAGGAGAATAAGACACAAGATAAGAAAGGAAAATATAATTATGATTTTGATATTGATGATGATGATGATGAGGTGATAGTTATGTTTTCAAGAAAGTTGAAAAATGGTTAAGGTAAATACAAAGGTAAGCTACCATTCAAGTGTTTTAATTATGGATAAATTGGACAATTTTCTAAAAAGTGACCTCATAATCATAATATAAAGGATGATGAATATCATGATTAAGGTCATGATGATGAAAATAAGTCATATAGGTCTGATAAGAGAAAGAACAGTTTTAGAAAATATGATGATAAGAAGAAGTCTTTCAAGAACAAATGAAGATTTTATACCACAGAAGATTACAGATCATCTGATGAGAGTGATAAAATTTATTCTAAGAGTGACCATGAAGGTGATGGTCCTGATATCAATGAAGTTCTCTTCATGGCTGAGGAAGCAAGTTGTTCAAATCAAAAAGAGTCCATGTGATTTAGAGGTATTGTTGGTGATTCAGATGAAGAAGAAGATGAGGTGGACTTTGAGGTTGAGTTGATGAATTCTCTAAAGAAATAAATATGGTGAAGAAAAAGAATAAGCTGATGAGGTCTCTTGTTAAATATTATGAGGATCAAATCAATTTTTTTGAAGAGAGATTAAACAACAACTCCAAGGAACAAGAAGAAATAGTCAAATAGGTGGAGACTCAAATTGAGATTATGACTACAAGCCTAAAGGCTAAAGAAGAAGAATGTGCCAGGTATGTAACTAAAGTGGATTTATTTAGATTTAAGTTAGATCAAGCATCAAGTAAGGTAAATTACTTTGTGAAGTTTGAAAAAACTACCAATGATCTAGACAACATCTTGAGTAGTCAAAAGATTGCTAATGATAAAATAGGTCTTGGTTTCAATGGAGACAAAAAGAAGAACACTAATGTGATCAAGGATAATCAAACCTTAAAGGTCAATGGTCAATTAAGGAATGATGGTGATGGTAGAATGAAGACTAATCCTATAAGGTAGCCTAATACTATAAGCTATGCTAATACTTTCAATGGTTATTGTTATTCATGTAACCAATTTGGTCATAGAAAAAGGCATTTATAGAAGAGAATCCAAGAATGAATATGCATGGAATTATGAGAAGAATAATCAATCAAGAGGTATGGGTAATAATGTGTTTCTATCAAGAAGAATAGTGTGTTTCAATTATCAAAATTTTGGTCATATTGTAAAGTTTTGTAAGCATGGATTCTCAAGTCAAAATAAGAATATTGAGGCCCCTAGAGTGAAAGAAATAAGACAAGATAATGAATGGAGACCAAAGTTATCTAAGGTGAATGATGATCAATATGCAAGTCTAAGTGGACTATTTTCCATGGTGGAACATACTTCAAATTTAAATAAGTGCCAAGAATTCTCCCTATCAACTCAGGTTGTGGATGAAGGAGTCAAGACAAGTAGACCAAGTCAGAATGTTGTTCAAATAGAGATTGAAGAGGTCAAGTGAAAGAGGTTATTCAAGCCTAAGAGGATCATGAAGAATGTTTAGTAAAGTGAGGACATAGAGATCTAGGAATATCCTAAGTTTATGTTATTTTAGTACCCTAAAGAAGAGGTGAATCCATTAGTCTTCATGGAGTCACTCAACTAGTGAGTAGAAGAATAAAGGGTGTTTGGTCTTAGGGGGGGGATTGTATTCTTTGTTTTAGATCCAAAGTTCAATTGATAGTCTATTGGGGGTGTGATTACAAGATATGGGTTACAAATAATTTATATGATAACTTGATCAAAACAAGTCACATTCATGATAGTTTTTGAATACCTCATAGAGATAGTGGAGTCAATCATGCTCCAAGAGTAGGTGTGTTTTCCAAGAAGATCTGTAGTAGTCATGAAATAATTTGAGTTATGGATTGGTTTGCAATATCAATATGTTCATGAAGTCAATTGGTTGTGAGACTGATCTATGTTGAGTTTTTGACAAAGAAAGAAATAATGATCTTGTTTGGAGAAAAAAGGTGTGTTTTTATAGGTCCAAGGATCAGATAGTTGTCAAGACAACCATTTGTCATTAATGTCAAAGGGCAAGAAAGTTCTAGTTTGGGATAAAGTTTAATTTGAAGAGATTCAACTTGGGGAAATGAAAATGATCAAATTTATTTAAGTGTTTAACATCAATGACAAAGGGGGAGATTATTGAGGTATTTTTATATTTTTGGTGTTGTGTCATAAATGTTTTCATTGATTTCAAGGTCAAGATGGATGTCATTAATGTCAAAGTCAAAGTTGGTGTCATGCAAGGTGAAGAGGTATGTGACAAGGAGTCTTATGACAAGAGATAATTTGAAGGAAACATATTGTATCTCTATTGAGAGATAATTTGAAGGTAAATTTATAATTATTTTTAGGTTAATGATATGTCAAGGTTAAGATCAAGATACAATGTAAGAATACTTTTGAGCACTAATCTTAAGGATCATTATCATATCATGAGCATGTGTATGAAGATGGTGGTATAGTAATATGGATACACAAAGGTATGAATGGATGTTAAAGGATTCCAAAGAATAAATATGAATTATGGTAACACTCAATAAATTTTGAAGTTAAACCTACATGGGTAAGGTCTTAAGCCTAAGCATACAACCAAACTAGTCCTAAACCTTGCCTGACCTAATAAGGTACTATGAAATGTTTTCAAGACTTATGAAGGATAAAAATCAATGGTAGATCATGTGAGAATATGTTTAACACTATTTAAACATGTTTTTAAGGTATATTATCCTTCATAGGTGTCAAGGCCATTTCATGGCTAGTTTATTTGCATGAAGAGACATAGTGAGAAGGCATAGGCTCAGTATCATGATGAGGTGAGCAGTTTAAGGATTGTGAAAATAATATTTTCATTTTGTGAGCATGGTATGATTTTTTATGACATTATAATTAAATTTTTAGAGTATTTTAAGTGGTTTCAAGATATGTTCAAGGTCTAAGTATGACTGGCAGTTCAAGGCCTTATGTGTAAAGAAACCTAGTGTGGCCTAATGAGGGGTCAAGTTCAATTTTCAAGGTGATAGAGATCATGAGAGAATTTATAGAGGTGTGAAAGGTTGTGTAAATTATTTTTACCAATTTTGAGGTTGAATTCTAAATGAAAAGGCATGAAATGTGGTTTTGAGGTTTTTTGTGTGCACAAAATGAGGTATTATAGACATGAGAAGGATTTTATTATGATTTTTGGAATGTGTAATATTTACATGAGATATTAATAAGTTCATGTAATTTTTGGAAGGATCTTAAGTCAATTTTTTAATCACTAGTTTTTGGATTAAGGGCCCAATATTTATGAAAGATTGTTAAGACTATAAGGTGGTCTTAACCCTCTCTAAAACCCTAATAACGACCTGATATGAAATATATGATGTAAATAGATAAAAATGAATTTGATTACCTATTTTTATGATTTTATTATGTAAATTACTCTCCAAATTACTTCTAAGTGGTATTGGTCTTATAGAAGAGTGAGTGGAACCTAAAGGAAACCCCCTATTTCTCAAATTTTTAATGTAGTAGTTAGGGTTCATTAGGTCCAAGCATGAAAAATATTAAAGGATGATGTGTGATAATTTTATTTTGTATCAATTTAAATTAATTATTATTGTTAAAAACTTAAAATATTCTAAACTAGTCATGGAAGTTGGCCTACCACTAAAAAGGCCTAGTGAGGAAGATAGTGAGAAAATAGGCAGAAGTGGGAATGAGATTAAGGATGTGTTTCCATAGATTAGGGATGGATCCAATTTAATAAGGTTGTTTTTAAATACATTTAATACATATCCATATTGTATATAAGTTTTTAAGATGTGTAAGGAAGAAAGTTGTTCTCAATCTGACTTGTCTAACACAATGAAGTCTGTGTACAGTAGAGACATGAGATTGGACTATAAGACCAATTATTCTATTTGAGACTATAATATATTATTTATAAGTTAATATAAGAATTTTTTAGGATCATATAAAACCATTATAATTTAATCAAATTGAATCTATAGGTGTTCTAAGTCATTGTTTCTATGATTGTGTTTTGGATCATTCAAGAAGTTTTATATGTGTTAGTAAGATTGATGTTCCTAAGGTGATTTGCCTAGAGTTAAATAATATAATGAAAATTAATATTTTTATATAGGTATCATAGGTTCATATTAATGTATTTTTATTCATGATAATTTCCTCTAAAGGTGTGAAAATTCAAAGTTTCTTGATTGGGTTTTGAAGCCTGTTTACAGTTCTGAGTGAGCATATGAAAGTGATCAGTTTGAGGTCTTTTGTTATATATGGTGAATCAACATGGATGTCATGGAGGATATATTCATATTATTTTTTTATATAGTTGTGTGTCAAATTTAAGTGTATACTTCATACATTCAAAGTAGACTTTCTAGCACTGAGAAGGTCTAATTGTGAGTAGGCCTAATGGTGTGGTTCAAGGAATGAAATGAGCTAAATGGTGTAGGGGACTTAAGGTGAGATTATAAGGGTTATAATTGATTTTTTTAATTTATTTAATCCATTATTATATTCTTAATATGTTCTAATGTAGTCAAGGTGAAATGTGTGCTTTGAGAAGGCCTAATGGTGTTTTTGGTCCTTATGAGTAGTGACAAACCTATGTAATGGTTTTTTAACTTGTGAATTTTTTTTTACCTATTAAAATAATTATACAATTATTGATAGTTTTTTGGCTTACCAAGTCATGTAAGAGTAAGAGTCAAGTATAAGAAGAAGGTCTAATATGGCTAATTTGACTAGCTAAAATATTGAGGTGGTGAATGAATGAAATACAAGTTTGGAAACTAGGAAGAGTGATTTAAGTCAATCATATATGTATTTTGAATATGTCATGAAGTTATAACAATGGTTATATAGATGATGAGGAAGGTCATATGACCTAAATCTTCCAAGAAGAGGGTTAGTTGAGCGAAGAGGCCTAATTGTCTGTTTGAGAGAGATAGAAGAGTGTGAAGAGCAAAATAAGGTGATAATAATCAGTTGAGTGAGAAAAAGTGTCCAAAGGTGATCATATTTTTAAGGTGGTTGAGTTGGTTCTAATTTACCTAGATGGTTGGTGCCTCCTTTCGAGTTGGTGCTTGTTATTATCACATAAATTTTGCACTTGTTCTTTGATGTAAAATAGATCATTGTGCACTACCTAATGATATAATGGGAAAAACTCCAAGCTATGGGAATTTTTAAAATTTAATTCAACCTATATAAAAGGCCAAATTACTTTCATTAAATCTGATGTAATTCATAAGATTCCAGTTCTATTGCTCTTTTTTAGTGTTCTTTCTCCTAAACTAAATTTTGACTGGGAAAAGAGTTAAGAATGAAATTTTGTGAAAATAAAATGGTGATTTCACCAAATATTTTAGTGGGTCTTAATTATTTCTTGATAAACACAATATAATAGGAAATTAATGGAAATTTGTTTGAGCATAGAGTCATGCAAATGAGAAATAAAAGGAAATATTTGTTATTTTTTTAGAAGGGACATGATTCACTTATTTTCATCAAATAATATTTTAGAAGGGTAAAATAACACAAAATAATTTCTTGTGACTAAAAATAAGAACTGTAATATCCACAAATACTTGAATAAATCTACATACATAAGGATCTCTCAAATAAGAAAGGCAAATCTTCAACTTATTTTTATTCTCAAGGTTACAGCTTGTAGAAAATACATTAAAAATGTTAAAATATATCCCTTATTAACAAAAATATAGATTAGGCCATATTGTCTACCCATATTAATTCCATCAATTTCCATTCTCACCTTATCCTATGCATTCTCATACCTGATAAATCTATGGATAGAACTTAGGGTGAAGACTGTAGTCTTTGCAGATTCTTTTTCAACCACTTTCTTAAACTTATTTTGAACTTCCTCTACCTAAAAGAGGTTGTATACATCATTTTATGAATGGCATGACATCATACTCATCATTACCTCCATACCATACAACATGTCAATAGTCCTATCATGTTTTACCTTGGCCTCACGAGTAAATTATATGAGTATCCTTATCCAAAATTGAGCTACTCTATGTAATTCCTCATGCTCACCATCATTCTTAGTATCTTCTTAGAAACAAGGATATCTATATCAATTGAACCCACAACTATCAATTTGAGATAGTATAAATTCAAGTTTTGAAATTTTCCTTCATATTTATTACTTGTTCTCATAGGATATTCTCTCTCTTTGATTGTTTCATATTGGTCCATCATTGAATTAATAACCATATTGCCCTTAGAAATAATCTCCTCAAGCCATTATTTGGTATCCCTTCCCATATGAGAAATATTTTGAACCACATCAATTATTTCTTGATCTATAATTTGATTGATTAGTTATATTAACTATGGTTATTCTGATGATCCACTAGGTTCTATGAATTGGTTCAATGTAGTAGTAAGTTGATCCACTTTATTCTTAAATTCATCCTTGGTGGCCTTATGATGATCTATTCTCTCAAAAAAGGAGTTTATGTTAGATTTCACATCATGTTTTAGCCCCTCTTTTTGGTTGTACAAGGTGGATCTTTGAAATCTAATAATCTCCCACCATAATATTTTCCTTTGATTTATCCAATGGAGGCATTACAATCTCAACAAATCCCTCTCCTTTATTATCATTGACAATTCTAGAGAAGGTTTGAGTAGACTTAGACTTAGACTTATTCTTGACCTTTGACCAACTAAAGTCTAGTGTATTAAGGGAAATCATTTATTTTATCTTCTTTCATACTAATTATGATATCCAGCCAAGGATAACATATGGTTACTTAAACATTGTCACCAGAGAATCAACAAATAATGTTGCTGCATTGGTAGGTACTGTGACAATTTTAGAATATTGAGTAGATGTTGTCATTGGTTACTCAAGAGGTGATTTTGAAATATCACTCCCATTAGTGGGTTTTATATCTATATTTGCATCAAGAACTTGTGTTACTCCAATATCAACTAAAGGTGTTATATAAATAATAGAAGTGGATGAATTCAAGGCAATGGAAATAGCTGTGTCTATTATGGGTGTGGAAGATGGAATAGACACATTTTTTTTATAAATTTGTGAACAAGTGGGAGGGTGGAATCCAAAGCATTGAATGAATCAATAAAATGTGTAAGACTACTCAAGGTTGATGATGTAATGAAAGTGAGTGGGGATGAAATTGAAATAGTAATTATCCTAAGAGCTAAGATGGCCTACAAGACTAAATTCAGGATGATTGAGTCCATAGCTTTATACTGCTGAGTGGTGTTGGAAACTAATGGGGATGAAATAGAAGGAATTATGGATGGAATGGAAAGATGGAGTGGAATAAAAGGGGATAGTGAAATTAGAGGAAGGGAAAGTGGAGTGGAAACTTGAGAATACACTGATGGGGGGCCTTGAGTGTCCACTTGAATTGATTGTATTGGTTAAACTTAGCTTATTATAGTAGGTAATGTGGTAGGAATGATAGGTGAAGTGAAAACTATGGATGCAAGGGGAGTAGAAATAGGATGTGGAAAGGAAACCTAATATGTTAGAGTGGAGACAATAGGTGGAGGTGTTAGAGCCTCTAGAAAAATATATACAGGAGGAGGGTGAACCATGGAAATTGGGGTTGTAACTATTGTGGACATGGGGATTTAATCTATATAAGATTTTGTTGTTGATGTGTCTTCTAATGATATGTCAATTGGTTATTATATATCTTCCCTATCCTTACTTTATTGCCCTTTTTTAGCTTTAGTCTTCTTCTTCATCTTATCTATCTCCTTTGATGCTTTTCCTAATGTTCCACTTGGACCCTCTACTAATGGATAAATCCCTTCTAATTTAATCTTTAAGATCTTCTTTCTAACTCCTATTATTTCTCTTGATACTTTTAATCCCTTGCTCCTTATCTAATTGATTGTTTTACTGATCACACATGTTATTATATCAAATAGAGAAAAGGATTTTAGAGATGACCACCTTACTATTGGAAGGGGTTGTGTGATGATCTACTAGTAATAAATCAGGTCCATATTATACTCATCATCCACCAAGTCATTAGGGATTGGTGCCAAATCATAATATTTAATCTATTATAAGGTCATTCTTGAATGATCCCTCATTTAAACCCTCTCCTAATCCTCATAGTCCTCCCAATAATCTTTATAATATGAAACATGAGCATATGTTAAAAGTGATAGTATTTTGATGATCTTCCCATAGACATCAAAAAATATCCTAGACTCCAAAGTCCTTAAAGTCATTTGGTACATTTTAGCTTTAGCACATTTGGTTTTGAGGAGGAGGGGCACATGTATCTACCAATACTGATTGGGAAGTGAATTCTTGCTTTGTTCCTATTGTAAATAAGTTTATGGGTCTTGATAAGTTGCCTAACTAGCTCCATCAATGTCCACTTATCACTAACATATCAAGGAAGTGTGTAGGGGTAACCACTGAATTTGGATGCTATGATATAATAAAAGGTGGTGAAATAAATAAAATATGAGCCCTATTTGTCAATATTTACAACTATTGTTGGTGAGAATATTATTCTCCCTAGTTCTTTATCAAACATGATAATGATGCAATAGATGAAATTATCATTGATTCTTTTGAAATTTTGTCTACTAGCCTCTAATGTGAGGTTAGGATAGTAGTTGTATACTCTATTTATTTCTCCAAGGATGGTATTGAGTCCTAGGAAATATCTCCCTTTGCCTAAGACATACATGAAGTAAGAAGTCATGTAAAATTTGATAGTTTTTTGCACATCCAATAATTACTTGTGGAGGGAATAACTTATTACTTGAACCTAGTGAATGTATTGGACATTTTTTTGGATGACCTGGATGTATTGGTACATCTATTCTTGGAGTTTTTTGGCATCAAAATTGTCAGTGATTCTTTGCAGCAATATGATAATATCTCCCACTTCATCAATGAAATCAACCCTATACAAGGTCTTTGGTAATCTAGTGGAGGAAGCCTTGGGGGACTTAAGCCATTATTTTTTAATCATCTTCTGACATCCATCTCTATTATCATAAAATAATTGTGTAGATTTATATGGATTTATGTTAAGATAACTCCCAAATTCTAGGATTACAAATACTGAATCTATAAAGTCAAGGTCTAGCTTCAAAATCCTTTCCCCTCTATCATTTTAGACTTCTCTTCTATTAGGATCATAGTGTTGGGCTATTTTTAACACAAACTTAGATCTTTGGATTGATAATGGAAATTATATATCTTGGGGCAAGATAAAGTCATAAATACTTTAGATCTAATCATTCTTGAATTTTGCACCTATTCAGGTCCAAAAGTCCCCTATGTCATTATGACCTAAATCAGTGTCTATTATCTCTATTGTATTGGACTCTAAGCTAAGATTCACTAAAGGTAATTTTGATTTGAACTTCATTTCCTTTAGAGACATGAAATTTAGATAGGAAGCTTATGGAAAACCAACTATGAGAGTTGGCAAAATTTGTAGGTACTTAGGATAAGTGTGATCTCTATTGGAAGTGGAAGGTGATCTGAGTAGGTAAAAGTTCCATTGAAACCATCAAGTGTTTGTAGTAGGTGACAACTTTGTGGAGCTAGGAAGTGTTCCAAATAGGCTAGATTTCTAGTAGAAAGGGTAGGTGTTTTAATTAATGTGGATTCCCATAAGGATGGGAAGTGTTTAGAACATGTCCAATGTATACAAGGACAGAAATTTGTAGGGATATTAGGTTATTGAAATAAGGAACAACTCAATATAAATGGAAAGTAATATAAATAGATCCAATGTCTATAGGGACTTATAGGATATTAAGGGAATATTCATTGGTGATTTTAAATGAGGAATATATTGGGAATATCTTCTTGGTTTGTGGCAATGTCCTAGATTCAAATGCAAATCCTCAAAGAGAAAAATTAGGTTTTTAGTGATGAAACTTTTTAGAAATAAATCCTAAAATATCCTAGGTTTAACTCTCTACAACCTAGCTACTTGAAAGAAAAATAAACTTGACCTTTCAAAAATCATAATCATAATTTAAAAAAACCCTAGAATAGACAACTCTAATAAAACCCTAAATTTAGAAAATAACTTTGTGAGAAGTGTGAATAACTGAAAAAGTTTCAAATTGTAGGAATAATGGTAGAAAACATAAGAAAAATACTATGAAAAGGTGATAATGGTGTGGAAGTCAATTTTTAGTCATGGCTTGAACTTGAAGGTACTTATTTGGCATGAAGGATTAGATGATGTGAGATTTATTATTAGAGCTCAAAAAATCACACTTATTAATTTAAACAACAATAAAAAATCCATAAAATACTTGGTTTATATAGAAATCCCTATCATTAATGCATTAATGGTGGTTAGTGGTGTGACTTTAGGGTGCTTAAAACAAGTCCCATGTCTGCTAAGTTGAATGGTGGGAGGTATAACATGTGATGCAACTTAAAAATTTTCACAAATTGCAAATTACTCCTTGGCCTTTCTGCCCACCTTCCAGCTGTCAACGTCGGTCAGTATTTGGCCGATGTCGGCAGTTTTACCAGTGTTGGTTGCCTTCAAGACTACGTTCTTGACCCAAATGTAGGATGCCCATTTTTCAATCTTCAACCCATTTTTCCAATATTTCAATCCGCTCCTTCAACCTTCAATCATCCACCTTTCGACCTTCAACAATCAGCCAATCTTCCAGTCTTCAATCCACCAGACCTCTCACTCTCTCTCTCTCTCATAGGGCTTCTGCACCAGCTATAGCAACAACAACAGCAGGGACTCTGCATCAGTCTTTTACATCAACAATAGGTACAAGCATCAGCAACATTTCTCCTTTAGCAGGTATGAGCTAAGAATGTTTCATTTATTTCATTTCAATAATCTAGAAATGTATTAGTTGTTAGCTCCCATTCAACACTTCCAGACCAGACCCAAATCCTTATCTCCCTGTTGGCCTCCTCTATCCCTCTATCCCTTTTTGACATTTTGTCCATTGCCCTAGACCTTTGCACAAACACCTCAAGCCATTTTGTTGACCCCAAACAGACCACAGACCCATACACAGACCATAAACTCATCCAGACCTAACCAGACCTCATATAAAGACTACTGCCCCGACCAATGCCATCCACAGAGACCACTGCCTTCATTGATGTTGATAGATTAACTGACATCAGCAGACTTGACTAACTGATGCCGATAGCCTAATCGACATCAGCGACTGTGACCAGGCTGACAGCAACATTCAGGTAAGCATTTGCCTCCATTTTTGTTTCAATTTTTAATCATTTTAGTCTTTTATCATTCTATCTTTTATCAGACATTATTTTTATCAATCAGTGGGTTTGACATCCCTTAAGGAAGTTATTGTACTTTTGGGATAAAGCTTTCGCTTGGCAGCCCACCATCTCCTTATCTAACGCCTTCTTTGTTTTAGTCTTTTTCTTCTACAGGTGTCATCCTCCACAACCAAAGAGGAGTTCACAGGATTGTCTAGATAATGGTGTGCAAACTTCATCTAGGTACATACAAGCCTTAGACCATTTCTTCTTAGTTTCTCATTTCCTCTTTGAATGTGAAAGCAAAAATTGTATAGAAACATTCTGGCACACCCGGTGGGACCCTAAGGTCTTCCTTGGGTTCTTTTCTTTCTTTTCATATAGGGTGCACTAGGTTTCTCCTTTTCACCTCTTTCTTCTCTCTCTTCCAAAAGACATCATAAGCAAGATTAAAAAAAACTCTTATTTCTTTTCTTGCATCTTAGACTAGTCAAAATCATAATCTTCAACCCTTTCTCAACTTTTTTTCATCCGAACGACACATTTTGACTTGGGCTTAAAACCTTTTGCATTTCATTTTTGCTTGCTTGCATTATTAGCTCTCACATCTAGTAATTAAGACTGCATCATGAATTAATCATACTTATGTTACACAACCAAATCACTTGCACAAATAAAACATCTTAACTCACCTAAGACAAAGGTCTGACTAGGATTTCATCACCCAGTGGATACCTTACTCGTCCTGGCAATCCCACTTGGATTTCAGCACCAAGGGGAAAGCCCACTCTGTTCTATGGCAGAGGATAATCTCTAGGGGACGTATATACTGGCTAAGTGAGACCAGCTTATCACTGGGCTCGTGAAGTGAGGGGAGCTTTCTCTTTAGCACTAGGCCAAGTATCAAACCTAATACAGACCTTGAGCACCTAAACAAACCTGAAACCAGCTTTAGACTACGTCTTCTAGGACCCATTCTAAACACCCAACCTCCTAAACACACTCTAAGGCATAAGCCAACAGGATTCTAAAAGTTGATTCTTAGGATTTAACGCTTAGGCTCTACCTGTTTCCATCTATTTTTATATTCATATCTAGTTTTTTGAGCTAAGTGAGGACATTTTCTTCCTTTTTTCCAAGAATCTTCAAATTTTCTGAGTTTCTAGAAACCTCAGTCACTGGGATCGGTTTTACCACCGACGTCGGCAACTTACCTCACCGACATCGATTATTTGATCGATGTCGGCCATCTGTTCTCATCAACATCAATTTTTCAACTGACATCGGTCAATGTCACAGTCCTTTTTTTTAAAATAGTAGCATAAAACCCGACCCTTTTTCTGCCAAAAACCACATTCTACATTTCTAAAATTGAAAAAACATAGTTTCTGAAACTTGACCCTTCTTGCCTTGAATGGTTTTGACATGCAGTCAAACCAAGGCTCTTCTTGACCAAGCGAGGCATCAACCACTTCTGCCTTCCCCGTCCATAACCAGTCCTATAATGGAGTTCCACTTAGACACCAAAAGAACTCCTACTCGATCGACCCCAACTCAGACCCCCATTATCCCTGAAGGGGACCAAGATTTCGAAAGATTCTTAGACCTCAATGTTAAAGCCCTCCAAAACTATCTCGTAAGGAACCAAATGCGAGACCTTTTAGGTGAAGCGACGATGACATCAACACCATCCACTAACCAACCTTTTATGACCCAGCCTTTTGCCTCAACCATTAACCCGACCATGCCCAATACAGAAAGTTTGGCCTCCCCATCTATTTTTAGACCAACCTCCATCGAGGTTTCATTACCCCCTCAACCACACGCAATTCAACCAAGTTCTACATCATACCAAAACTTGATTGTCTCAACTTCACCCACTCTTGCACCTATACATGTGAGAGTGACAACCTATCCTTTTACCAGTGCCACCACTCAACCACCTATGGTAGTATCTAGTCAACTTGTGTCCTCCAACTTCATGGCACAAGCCCCTTTGACCATGACATCTATCCCTATGATGCATTACCCATATGTTGCAATTACACAAGCACAACCAAGTACATCATATGCCCCTTCTAGCACCTTTCAAGTGCCTTACAACCTAGGGGGCACCCCATCCACCAATCCGTTAACAGATTTCATCAAAATGTTGATGGAAAAAATGTCTAGTCTTGAGACCTCTATTTTTGGTTCACACAATGCCCTCTCATATGAGCAAATTTGCAATGAACCCATTCATCCCTTCGTTCCAATCCAACCATACCCCAACCAGTGGGAGCTTCCTAAATTTACTCGCTTCCAGAGTAAGGAAGACCCGCAACAGCACCTATGAGCATTCAGACATGCTTGTTATCTCATAGCCCATGATGATGTGTTACTTCTATGCATGTTCCCCATGTCACTTTCTGGCCCCACCCTTGACTGGTATAGCTCTCTTACCAGACATTCTATCTTTTCATTCACTCAACTCGCCCAATTATTTCTCAACCATTTTGCTATCAATATCACCAAACAAGTCTTGATCACAAACCTCTACTCCATCAGGCAATTTGACAATGAATCAATAGTTGATTTTGTCGCCCATTGGAGAGGCTTGATTAACTAGCTCTCTTTCTCCTTGCCTCAACCTGAGCTCATCAAGCTCTTTTCTCGAGCATGTGCTAGGCACATCTCTTCTACCTTGTGAGTTCAAACATTCCACACTTTCGATGAAGCTTTCACCATGGCCCGAAAGCTTGAATTCTGCGCCATTGAAGAAGATAAGGTCAAATTGTGTAATACTAATGCAAGAACCAATGACCCTTCTTCTTCCAGACCTTCTTCTTCCCACTCCAAATCCAAAGGAGTGGCCAACATTGTGGTTGTTAGATCACCATCTTTGACAACAATTGACCAATCTCAACCTTCTACATCTCAAAGCATCACAAAACAATTCCAACAATGGTACATCTAGCGTTCATACACTCCACTTGGAGAATCATACGCTTCTATTTTGGAAAAACTTGTCAAATAGGGAGTCCTCAATCTCTCTCCAATTTGACCACCTCAATTCAACCCTTCAAATCCCTCCCCACATGGTATAGGGAGGTCAACTTTTGTCACTTTCACCACATCTAAGGCCATGACATCAACAGCTGTCGAACCTTCAAAAACATCATTCAAGACATGATAGATAGGGGTGATCTCATCTTGGATAACCCAAACACCCCACCCAATCAAAATATCGACATCTTCAGACAACCCTTTTCTAATCATCTGCCTACCCAAAACAATGTCCAGACCATGGCCGATAGCTCCCACGAGCATGACATACACACGGTCAACACAGTCTCACTTCTTGTCCCTGACCAACCTCCTTCACAGGTGGAAGACCCTTCTTCCCCTATTTCTCTTCCATAGGTATAAGAATCCTCTTCCCTTGTTAGTCCTCCATCCACCTCTCTTATACTGGAGGATGCCTCGACCATACCGATGCCATTAAGCCCACATTCATCCTTCCTCCCACCAATGGAGGACCCTATCCTTCCTACTCCTCAACCATAAGTAGAGGGCATGATTATTCCTGCCCTCTGCCCTCTTGAGGAGCCACACTCTCCTATTTCTTCTCCACCAAGAGAAGAACCAGTCTCTTCACCCATTTCAATCGAGGAAGACCCAGTCACGATTTCCTCTTGCCTTTTGCCTAAGATTGCTACATCTCACTCACCTCCATCCACATCTAAACCCAAACCCGTGTCTAACTTTGCCTCGCACAATGGTGGCCCTCAACCCAAACCAAAGAAGGCCACTAAACCACACCGGAGGACTCATCCCCCACCTTCATCATTACCTTCAATTTTGGGCCCGCATCCATCCACTTTAATAGGAGTGCTTCCTACTCCCATACTTCAAAGAGGCAAGTCACCTCCATTACTCTCTCAACCCATTAGACACATATTTCCTCCAAAACATTCAACACCTATCACCTCCAAAGTTCCATCTACACGTGTGGATACACCACCCACAAAAATGATGGTATGACCAATGCCTCTTATGCCTCTCAAACCAAAGTCATCAACTCCCACTGCAACAAAACACGTAGACCCATTAGCAGGTTCTTATGCCTTGCTGTTATGGCAATTATTGCAGTCTTCTCACATCAATCTCTCACCTCTTAAACCATATCAATCCCTCAAACCAAAACTGCCCTGGTTTGATGACACTCAGATTTGTGCATATCATCGCATGCCTGGGCACGACACTGAGCATTATTGTGCCCTTAAGGTTGTCGTTCACCAATGCTTGGAGAAAGACACCTTTCTTCTCGACCATACTATCAACAAACCTTCAACACCACCCCACTCATCAACTCTTAGATCAAGACCATCTTGGTTTGACAACTCTAAATTTTGTCACTATCATCAAAAACTGAGACATGACACTGAGTGTTGTTGCACTCTTAAAGATATCATTCATCAACACCAAAAAAAGGATACCCTTCTTATCAAGGATCCTCTTGACCACCCCTTTGACAAATCATCAACACCGACCCATGCTTCTCAAACCTCATCACCTAAACCAGGATCTCCACGCTAGACTATGGTCCCTTTGCCACCTTTAACCCCCTTATTTGACATCAACACAGTCAATCTGAATACCAAACCTCAACCGACCTTGACCAATCTGTTAAACATTCTTCCTAGCCACTGGGGGAATTCAACATTCATCCAAGCCTTGACCAACCTTTCAACCCAGTCTCAACCAAATATCAATCACTCTTTTAATCTTAAACCTCGACTAGGCCTCAACCAAGCCTCGACCATGCCTCAACCAAACAACCAAAAACCAAACCTCGACCAAACATTCAACCCAACCATTAACCAATCATCAACCAAATATCCATCGACCCAACCCTTGACTAAACATTCAACTAGTCTTGACCAATCAGCGACCATATCAACCATCCAACATCAATCAACATGTGACCAATCAGGAAAGAGACAGATGGGGCAAATTTGCTCCTAATTGACTCGGACCTTATTGTCACGCATGAGCATGAACCAGGGACTTATCAGAACCTAAGCCCAAAAAATGCCTTGCATCTGCAACCATTCTAATGTTAGTCGAGTACTCATCCTCTTGACATTTAACTTGAGCTCATCCCTTAAGCAATCCCCATCCTCTTAATCCTCATTCCTTTCAACCCTATTCCCCTAAACAAATCCTCTATAACCCTTTTATACAGTATGGATGCTTTATCCTAATAAAAGGGGAGCCCTTGAACTTCTCTAGTCTTGTCCATGACTCAAAATTCTGTCAAAAAAAAAATCAAGATGTCAAAATATCCAAGGTCACAAACTCTAAAAGACAGACTACTCCCTTGAAGGATATCTATTCAAAGCCCTCATATATATATATAAAGCAAAAATATAGACCACTCCCTCAAAGGATGGCTATGACTAAATCTTGCTACTTTCTTAGAAGCTTCCCGCATCGATCAGCTTCGCAAATGACCACAAAGCAAAATAACATCTCTATGTGGACTTCCCGCATTGATCAGTCCACCAAAAAAAAAAAAAAAAACTTGGGTCATGGACTTGGCTTGTAGTCGTCTCAGGGTTTCCTATAAAAAGGGGCAAGGTTCTCTCTGCTCTAAAATGGGTTACCCTCTCCCCTATCACATCACCTACTCAAGGGACTTCGAGCTCACTTAAATGTCAAAGTGATTCGATTACCTCTCTAACACAACCTATGGTCAATGACGCAATGCATGAATGGGGCTCTTAGTTCTAACGACCCCTATCTATGCTATCATTCTGGTCCTTGTCAATGAAAGAGCAATTTGCCTTTCACTCTTTTTTCACACTTTGGTCACAACCAACTTCATTATTTGCCAACCAAACCAAACCAACCAAAATATTTTTAGACCTATCGCATTATCATAGTCCATTTCACATAGTTTCTATGGACACCAATACACATGGAAACTATCGACCAGACATAATTTATGTTAAGCATAAACCAATACTTGATGAAGCATAAATAGATTCAATTCATTTTTAGCATACATCCATCATGAATATGGAAAATTGCTAGGGATGAAAGACCACTCGACCAATGTTGCAGAATACACCATCACACAATATAAAAAGGCAGCAACATCATCTTATCCTCATCATTTCAACACATGACCAAAACCAATCATCGACCAACTTGTCAACTAGCCTGAACTACATTGGTCTGAGGCCCTAAGACCGGGGCTATGTAGGCAGCACTCAGATGACACAATGTCTTCTGAGGTTAGCTCGACCACCCTCATTTGTTCATCTCCCTAATGGACAAACTATCCTCCTTTTGACCATGACTTGACCCTGACCAGACCATCGACCACGTCAACCCTCTTCCTCCCTTTTGGGGAGAACTACATTGGCATGAGGCCCTTCACACAGGGGCTATGTAGGCAGCACTCAGATCACATGACGTCTTCTAAGGTTAGCTTAGCCACATTCCTTCATCCATCCATTCATTCGACCAATTATATATCTCGACTTGCCTCGACCATCGTCATTAGAGATCATGCCTATCTCCTTCGACTCTAACCACTTCCAAGACAATGTTTCCTTGGTTGTTGTTGCATATGTGCTACCTCACAAATGGTTAGCAAAAATTGTGCGCAAACTATTTATGACCTTCACAAGTATAGGATCGCAAGCCGGTTGATCCCCACTACTTGTGACATTTTCATGTTTCCAAGAGCACTTCTTGAGCCTGGGATACTTGGAACATGACAACCATTGGAGCTAAAATTTAGATTGAATAACTTGATCAGCTACGACTAATGCTGGGGCCTAGTTATTTCAATTTTGGCACTCCTCGACCTTTGCCATGTGACAATTTGACCTGACCATCTCATGAAGTGGTATACGTGCAATCATGACTATTATAGCATTCTCACTCCATCTTCACCATTTTCATCCACTTTATGTCAAATTAGCACCCGATTTTAGGTTCCCTTCCCTTGACTCCCGCTTTGAGGGGGAATACCTCATCCATAATCGGGGCAACCAACCCTCCTATTTTTGTCTTGCAGTTCACTTGAACAACCAACAAGACAAAAAGACCTTATCCCATACCTGGGGCAACCTACTCCTATTTTTGTCTTGTAGTTCACTTGAACAACCAACAAGATGAAAAGACCTTATCCCATACCTGGGGCAACCTACTTCTATTTTTGTCTTGCAGTTCACTTGAACAACCAACAAGATGAAAAGACCTTATTCCATACTTGGGGCAACCTACTCCTATTTTTGTCTTACAGTTCATCCAAAACAACCAACAAGACAAAAAGGGGCAAATGTAGACACTAAAATCGTGTCTACTCCTTGGTCGTCTCCCCCTTCTCTCCCCCTTGTCCCCTTGGTCCACTTAACCAATCCTAACCTATGTCCTATTAATTTAAAATAATTATCCTATTTTAAATTAATAATTCTCTCTCTCCCCTTGCCATCTCACCCTTGACACCTCACCACCCTTGGATGCCCTCCTTGGATTCTCTCCACTACCCCATGCCAAGTCTTAAATGCTTAGACCCCCATTCCATTCTCCCACTCATCCTCTCATCTCATTTAACCTGCCCTCGACCGTTTCTTCCCCCGACCCGCTGACCCAATAGTTGGGAAAATGGACAGAAGGCTATCTTTAGCCTTTCTTCCCACCTTCTAGCCACCGACGTCGGTCAGTATTTAGTTGACATTGGCAATTTTGCCAACGTCGGTTACCCTCAAGACTACATTCTTGACCCAAATGCAAGATGCCCAATTTTCAATCTTCAACCCATTTTTCCAATCTTTCAATCCGCTCCTTTGACCTTCAATCATCCACCTTTCAACCTTTAACAATCAGCCAATCTTCCAGTCTTCAATCCACCAGACCTCTCACTCTCTCTCTCACAGGGCTTCTACACCAGCTATAGCAACAGCAACAGTAGGGACTCTACATCAGTCTTCTACATCAACAATAGGTACAAGCATCAGCAACATTTCTCCTTTAGTAGGTATGAGCTAAGAATGTTTCATTTATTTCATTTCAATAATCTAGAAATGTATTAGTTGTTAGCTCCCATTCAGCACTTCCAGACCAGACCTAAATCCTTATCTCCCTGTTGGCCTCCTCTATCCCTCTATCCCTTTTTGACATTCTATCCATTGCCCTAGACCTCTACACAGACACCTCAAGCCATTTTACTGACCCCAAATAGACCACAGACTCGTCCACAGACCATAACTCATCTAGACCTGACCATAACTCATGCAAAGACTACTACCCCAACCGACGCCATCTGTAGAGACCACTTCCTTCACCAACATCGACAGATTAACCAACGTCGGTAGACTTGACTAACCAATGTTGGTAGCCTAACCGACATCGGTGACTGTGACCAGGCCGATAGCAGCATTTAGGTAAGCATTTGCTTCCATTTTTGTTTCAGTTTTTAATCATTTCAGTCTTTTATCATTTTATCTTTTATCAGACATTATTTTTATCAATCAATGGGTTGACATCCCTCAAGGAAGTCATTATACTTCTGGGATCAAGCTTTCGCTTGGCAGCCCACCATCTCCTTATCTAACGCCTTCTTTGTTTTAGTCTCTTTCTTCTACAGGTGTCATCCTCCATAACCAAAGAGGAGTTCTCACGATTGTCTGGATAACGGTGCGCAGACTTCATCCAGGTACATACAAGACTTAGACCATTTCTTCTTAGTTTCTCATTTCCTTTTTGAATGTGAAAGCGAAAATCGTATAGAAACAACTGCATTACAAGATCTAGAGTCTATGAAGTAATTTTGGAAATTGTAAATTGCATATAGAGTTTCAAATTCCATAATGTAAGGGGAAAATGGGTTTTTGGTGTATTTAAAGGATTTTCTAAAAAATGAAGGGGGTCTCCCTTAGGGTATTTAATATTTTGATATTTTGGGATAAAAATATCAACATTTTTGGTGACCTCTATAGGTTGATTTCTTGATAATCAATTTTCATCTAGTAGCCTTTCAATTTATTAGACACAAAGTCAATTTGGCTTAATAAACTCTAACCTAGTAAAAAACAAACTGGGATTTTCCTAACAAAACAAGGAAAAATAGACAACAAAATAAGATAAAACCACACAACTAAGGACACAAAAACTCCTAATTAGTTGACCTATACAAAATCACTTATTTAAAAACATAAATAACCCTACTATATATAAAAATTTAACTTTTAAAATGAATTCACACCTCAAAAGTAGATAAAGACTCATTGACTAATTAAGATAGGAAAATCTGATCTATCAAGCTTGGAGAGTTGAAATGCATTAGCTCCTTTGCACTAAGTTATAATAAATGGACCTCTCCATAGTGCATTAAACTTGGTGTACTTTCCTAGTTTAGCCTTATCTGTATCCCATTTAATAACCATATCTCTTTCATTAAAGCTCTTTTTAAATGCCCTTTTATCAAAAGTCTTATAAATTTGAGCCTTATTAGCTTTCAATACCTTCATTTATTAGTTCCTAATTTTTTTGAGTTTCATGAGTTAGGCCAATCTTACTTCCATTGCATTATTATCGATCAAATCCAATTGGTGATTGAGCTGTAGATATGGTAACTCAATTGATAGTGGGGCTCAATCTCCTCTTCCATATACTAACACCAATGGCTCTCTTAGGAGTGATCCTATCAGCCTAGAGTGTTGATTTCAACTTTGTGTGCCAAGTTCTTTGGTTGTCTTCCATTATTATTTTTATAGTTATGATAAGGTTCTTGTTGGTAGACTTAGCTAATCCATTACCTTGAGGGAAATAATTGGAAGAAGTAATTAGATACACATTATGTTTGATATCCCATTTACTCACTTGAGTGCCCATGAATGCTTTAGCATTATTAGAGATAATGGTGTGAGGTACACTGAATCTTGACACTATACTATCCATGATAGCCATAAGAGATGCCTCCATGACATATTTTAGTGAAACTACTTCGGTCCATCATGTGAAATAATTTGTCACTATGATGACACATTTTTGGCCTACACTTGATGGTGGATTGATCATACCACTAAAATCCAATCCCTAGTGAGAAAATGGTTGATTTGCTTCAATTGGCTTGAGAGGAAAGGTTGTTAATTTTTGCTTGCTAATGAAGTAAGCACTCTTTTCATATTTCCTTACCCATTGGTAGGCATCTTTGAATAATTCAAGCCAGTAATATCCTCCCTTAATTATCTTTATATTTATGGTCCTCGCATATAAATTCCCTCCTGATGGGCCATCATGAAATTCTTTGAGCACCTTAGTAACTTGAGCATGCTCAATACATCTTAACATAACTCCATTCATATCCTTTCTAAATAGTAATATACCAATAAGGACATAAGGAATGGACTAGAGTCTATAATACCTTTTATTAGACTATTGAAGATCATACAAGTACTTGCATATCTATAGGAAATTGGCCATGTCTTGGATACAGTTGTTGAAAATAGGTGGGTTGGTTGGCTGAGGTGCAATTTAAGCATATACAACTTCAGATGTTGTTTTAGAAATTATAATATTAGAAACCAATTGTTCACACAAATGATTTCCTCTTACCAACTTGTTAAATTTGATGTCTATGTCATAATCCATGACCTTAGTGATCTACCCTACTCATTTTTCATTTATCTCCCAATTGAGCATAAAATATTTATCACTTAGGTGACTCACCATCAGATGAATCTTATTATTGAAGAACATATGACTAGATTTCTTGAGAGCCTTAATTATGCCATTACCTATTTCTCTACAAAACTATAATTTTCTTCATATCCTTTCAAGGATTGACTAAAAAAAAATATTGGCTACTCTAATTGTTCTTCACTTTGTTGGGTTCGAATAGCCGAGATGTTGCCTTCCCATCAAAAATCATAAAGAATAAAATATTTATTATAGTTGTGGTTGACTAGAGTGTGAACCTAAGAAATAGCTTATTTGATGGCTTGAAAATTATCTCTTCCATATTATGTCTATTTAAAAATGGTGCCCTTATTAATCATTATAGTGAGGGGTTTTAATAGAGAGGTAAAATTTGGGACAAATCTTCTCACAAAATTAATCTTTCTAAGGAAACTCTATTGTCCTTTATTATGTCTTAGTAATGTTAATGCAAATATAAAACTAATTCTTTCTAGATATATTATAAGACCTTCCTTTGACATTACATGACCCAATAGCTTTCCTTCATGGACTAAAAAATTCACTTATTTGGGTTTAAGGAAACCTTGAATTCTTTGCATCTTTCAAAAAAAAAATCAATGGTAGTACAAGTGTGCTTCAGCATGCTTCAAGTAGCCAGTGATATCATCTAGATATACCAAGATAATTTCATTTATCAGACCTCTAAACTCCATATCCATGGATCTTTGAAATGTTACCCTAGTATTAGTCAACCAAAAGGCATATTTTTTTATGCATACATTCCCCATTTTGTGGTGAAGGAAATTTTGTACTAGTCTGACTCTTGTACCAAGTTTTGGTTATAGCCATAATAACTGTGTAGAATGGAAAACCTTTTAGATCATGCTATAGTTTGTAAATTTTTTTCCATAGGTGGTAGAGGATAATGATCCTTTAGATATGGTTTGTTCATGTCTCTAAAATCCATATAAAGTTTGATATTACCATTATTATTTCTTAAAGGGACCAAATTTGCAACCCAAGATGAGTGTTTAATAGGAAAAATGATGTTAGCCTTTATAAGTTTGGATATTTCACTTTTCATCAAGAGTTATATCTTTGTATTAATTGGTCTCTAATTTTGTCTAATAGGCTTGGTATTTGGATAAGGTTTTATTGTATGCTAGGATAAACTAGGGTCAACCCCTCTTAGATCATGATAACTCCAAGAAAATTTATCAAATTCTTAGCATAATTCAATAAAATTTTACTTCTCAGATTCATTACATAATTTTCCTTAGTTTAGAGTTTTGCCTTCTAAAATGACCACCAACTAGTAGTCTTCTACATTCACTAAAATTTTCTTCTTCTCACCTTTCATCTGGTCATCCAAATTTAAGATGTTCTCTAGTATAACAAGACCCATAGGTAGTTTATTTATATTAAGCTAGATGATCTAATCTCCATATTGATCTTGGAGTTTTGGCTAGTTTCTATCTGAGAGCTTGGCTTCTTCTCTTAGAAATTTTACAATCTACTGATCATTATCAAAGACTTGCCAATTAGTTATATTATTAGGAATAGATGGTATTACTACCAATTTTACATGCTAACTATTTTATTTGTTTATTTCCTTAGGTAAGCTATATTTGGATCCCATTGAGGTCATATGATCGACATCTTTGTTCTATGATCTTGGTACTACTTAAATATTCAAAGCAGTGAAATCTTCAAATAGGTCCCAAACATTATGCTTATAATATCTCAATAAATTACTCTTAGTAATGCTTCTATATTTTACTTGGTGAATAATCAACTCACTATCATCAAATATCTATAGGGATTATATCCCTCTCTCTTTGGCCAACTGTAGTCCTCGAATCAAAGCTTCATATTTAGCTATATTATTAGTGCAAATAAACTAAAGTCTGAAAGAATAGAAATAGTTCTCATTTTAAGGAGAGATCAAGATAACACTTGCACCCACTCCATTTTTACTTCTCAAACCATCAAAGAATATTTTCCATATTTCTTGAAGATCTTTAGCTAGTTTTATAATATTAAGAATGATAACATCATTCTCATGTATGCAATATATACCCATCCTAGTTTCTTGTACATGGTCATAATTATTAAACTATTGAGCTGATACCCATTCATCTAAGATAATAGCTATAATATATTTTGTGGTGGTTTCATCTTCATGATCAGTTTCCTCTTCTTGATCTTGTAGTATATAATTCATATCCATGAGTGGATGAGTGTATGGTTAAATATGGTCCTTAGTTATTAGCTTAGCTCTTATTGTTAACCATGTCCCATACCTCATCCTAAGCAACATGTGAGACTAATATATAGACAAATATGCTCCCATTTTCATGGTAAAATCTCATGAAAGGTAAATTGCAAAATAAGGGGAAAAGTCAATAATTGAGATATATTGAGAGATTGACAAGCTTAGATAAGAATGGATAGTGAGATTTAAGTATTTTATTATTCTTAATATCTAAATATTAGTCCCATCCAACTAAACCACTCCCTTATTCATAGGTGTATATTTTATGTCAAGATCATCAGTTATCTTTTTGGGCATAACAAAACTACTAGCCCCTAAGTTTACCATGCAATTGTGAACTAGATGCTTCCCTACTATTAGTGAGTGATAGAAAGGGGGAGGCTTACCACTTTTTCCCATCTTAACTTTATTTTGTGGTTGACATAAATTAATTTCAGTATTAGGCCCATTGGATATAACCTTATCTTCTATTTAGAAATTCTTTAAATCCTCTTGTAGAAAATCTCTTTGTGTTAATATAGAGAGTGCCTCCCACATAGTAACATTTATATTGGTCTTATTCATTTTCTCCACTATACTGAAAGGGATATTCCCAACCTTTTTTGATGCCCTTTTGGGTGCTATATCTTCTTTGATAATATTTGGAGTCATCACTTTTGCTTTGGGCTAGATAGTGGGTATAAAGGGTGACCTTTATACTATGTTTTTATTTGTAGGTTTTGGTACAACTTTGGAAGTTATAGCTTGTTTCACCCGAGGGGGATGATCACTCTTTATTTCTCTTTTATTTTATTTTATATTGGCTACCACTGGACCTCCACCATTGAAAAGTGCCTCCTCTTGATATACCCCTAAAAAGTCCTTCTCTTACCAGTTTAGAAGAGTAGTCTCTCCTTGAGCAAGTTTTTGTGTGTATGATTTTTAGGAAGTGAATCCTTCTTGTTATTCTTGTGTACTTGTCATACCTTTCACCATCAAATATTGAATGTTGATTCCATTAGGATAAGTATTCTAATTATATGGCTGTAAACAAGGATAACACCACTCATAGTCTTGAACCAAGTTATTTTGAATAGGTACAATGTCTTTGGAATTATTTGGTGTAGGTAAAGCACAAATATTTGGGGCTTTGGTTTCATGTTTTGACCTTACAACTACTAATTTCCTTAGTATTATTGCCTATCTCCCTAATATGGTTGCTTATTTGGTTGGTATGCTAGGTTAGCCTGCTAGTAAGGCTTATAATTATGAGATTGTTGCCTTTTCATTATTACTAACTCATTTCCAAAACTCTTAAGTAGTGACTTGACCTCATATAGTTCATTTATAGGAGCAGGGGTCAAATTTGGTGCCTTGTTCATAGTGAGAATTAGATCAATTTCATGTAGTGTAAGAGTTATTACTAGAAATAGAAGCATTGGTGGTCTTGGGGAAATTTTTAAATCTTAGAATAAATAATTCTCTACCCTTATCATAATTTCATAATCACCAGGGAGTGTGGTGATGCCCATAGACTAAATCATAATAGTTATATCACTATTTATGGATCTCAAGTAATATATGAAAGCATTATTTACAGTTGACTTGACTAGTGCCAAAATTCTATTCCATGTCCTTTGGAAATGGAAATTGAAATCAGTCATCAGTTCATAAGGAGCCTATTGAATGGTGGTCAACTATTCAACTAGGGAAAGGTGGTCACTCTTATCTTCAAATTGAGCACATAGTATTATGATGAAATCATCTCAAACTTGAATAGATTTGGCATCAAGACTTTTATACACTACAAGGCTGTACCCTTGAAAGAGGAGACTAGGAGTTTGATTACATCATTGTCTTGTACCACATTGTGGACTACACATAGATTAGAGATATATTGTATGTGTTCTATAGGAGTAGTGTAAGTTTCACCAGCAAAATATGGTAGGATTTTTAAGGATGAGGTTGGTATGTCATTATATTATTCCAACTAGAGAGAGATGGCCCCATTAAAGGCTAAAAAAATTAATTTTTTTACCATTGTCAGAGGAATAAAATTGATAGGAGTAGGATTACTTTTAGGGGATGCAAATAAATTTGTGAGATATACTTTATAATGAGGTACAACTAATTTTGATCTCTTTTTAAGTGGAAATGACAATTCTAAAAAATTATCTTTTTTACCTTTTATAGTTGATCTCATTTCTTAGCTTGGCATATGTAACCATTGAAATCCAAAAACTACAAACTAGTAGAGTTTCTAAGTGCCTTTGGAATAAATCTGAAGCTCATGCAATTTTTTTTGAAATAACATCAATTTATTTATAATTTATAGGTCTTAATAGGCATGCCAAAAACTATTATCACATAGGTTTTACACTTGTTCTTTGATGTAAATTAGCTCACTATGCAATACATAATGATACAATGGGTAAAACTCCAAGTTGTGGGAGTTTTAAAAATTAAGGTTAACCTATAGATAAGGTCAAATTCATTTCATTAAATCTGATGTAATTGATAAGATACCATTTATATATAAATTTTTCTCACATTTAGTGTTCACCTAAACTAAATTTTGACTAGGAAAAGAGTTAAGAATGAAATTTTATGAAACTAAAATGGTGATTGCACCAAATATTTTAGTGGGTCTTAATGCTTACTTTATAAAGATAATAGAATAGGAAATCAAATGAAATGTTTTTGACCATAGACTCATGCAAATGAGAAATCAAAGACAATATTTGTTATTTTTGTAGAAGGGACAAGATTCACTTATTTTCATCAAAAAAAATTTTAGAAGGGGGAAATACCACAAAAGAATTTCTTGTGACTAAAAATAAGAGATATAATATCCACAAATACTCAATTAACTCTATATACATAACAATATCTCAGACAAGAAAGGAAAATATTCAACTTATTTTTCATTCTCAAAGTTACAACTTGTAGACAAGACATTCAAAATGTAGAAATATATCCCCTAACATTAAAAAGATAGATTGGGCCATGGGGTCTACCCATATTTATAAAAAAATACCCCATAGATGAGATGTAGTTATTAAAACTTCAATGTCCAATAGCATAAACCATGAAAATCTATAACTCCATGAAAAAGTGGTGTGATTTTCTATTTATGGCATCCTTGACTGGTAAAATGGCTTGGAAAGTATCATGCAAGAGTTGGCTTGAATGGAACTAGAAGATATTCATGCAATGCTTCTTCTTCATGCAGTTGGATGTAGCTCTCCATGAAAATGGATGGTGTCCCAAATTGGAACTGAACATTTCATTAAAAGATAACTATGAAAAGATACTTTTGTGAAACCCTAACTTGTAATTTATAAATGAGACTTTTACAACTTGCAAGTTTTAGATTAAGGTAAAAACAAGTTTTGAAGGGACCCTGAAACCCTGAAACATAGGATGAAGGATATAAAAATAACGTCCACAGGTGAAACCTATCACCTACAAGCTAAGCAGTATCAAAAATAGGTTTTATAGGGACCTGAAACCACAATACAAAATCATCAAAAGATAGACCCTAGGTTTTACAGAGACCTGGAAACTCCAGTGTGAAAAGAAAACAAAGAACTAGATAACAAAACTAGATATAACATCCAACTAAAGGGACCAAGACTGTAAGAACTCAAAGATCTTTTTCTTCTAATTCCAAAATCATCTTCACCACTTCCTTTCCAATCACAGCAGTGTCCTGTATAGATATAGCCACCGATGTAGCAACCTCTTGCATTGCTTTCTTCCTTGAGCTCTATCTGGTTCTCTTACTAGGCCCCTCCAAGGATTTAATTTCTTCATTTGCTCATTTTCCAATGTTCACAGTGGCTGCACATATGCTAAAAGTTACCTCCTCCATCTTCATTTTGCTTTCCTTAATGAGCCCCCTTAGATTGTTCTCATAGTCTTTAAGTTTGATAGGTATATCCCTCATCTGCATTTCCAAATTATTGTTTTTATTCTAATCTGCTTCCTGATTACATTCCAATATTTCCATTTTCTTCTTGAGTCCCATTATCTCTTTATATATCCATGAGTCAAATTGAAGGATAGCATCTGCTTTGCATTTGGCCAAATTCATAAAGGGATGCCTCCTATCATTCTGCCCTACATCACTTAAATCTTCTGCATTCTCTTTTGGATTGTCTTCATCCTTTTCCATATAATCCTCCCTTTCCATTCTTTTCTATTCCTTAGTTTTAACAGGGCTTTCGTTGTGGATAAAATCATTCTTTATTTGTTCTCTAGTTTCCATTACATGATAGGCTTCCTGAACTAGATGTTCCTTCTCTATTTTTGAAGTAGGATCCTCAAATAAAACATCCATATCTTTTTCATTTTCCTCTGGCACTTGCTGATTTTCCTCAAGATCATAGTTCTTCTTTTCAGTTTTTTCCTCTATAGTGTCCCCTTCTTTCTCATTCTTACTTTTATCTTCTCCTTCTTCGTTAGAGCTGTAATCGCCACTCTCTATTCCTTCCTCTTCCTCCATACTCTCCTCCTCAAAACTTTTAGTGCTTTCCCACTCTGTTTCCTCATCATCAATCTATTTTTTAAAGCTGGATGATTTGGGTTTAACTTTTTCTTTCCCTTTTACTATTTCATTCTTCTTACTCTGTGAGTCCTTATTTTTGTCCAAATAAGGATTCAGGACAATGGCCTTGTTTTTGAAAAAACCTTCTATTATTAGGATTAATCCCTCATGCGATATAGGATGAGACTCCTTTTTTCTATGACTGAACAAACTTTGGAGCAGTGAGAAGTGCAAATAGAAAGGAAAGGAAATTCTAACTTTGTGCCTAAAATGATTAAGAAAGACAAAATGAAATTTATGGACTCTTTTTCTTCTTCCATCAAGTATGAAATACTCATGGATGCAACATAAGACGTCTCTCCAGATTCCTTTAATTTGCTCCAGGTTGAAGAAATCCCCACTCTTTTCCAACTACTGCTCCTCAACATTCGTCTTTGGGAATTTGTTAAATGCCTCATTAGATATGTTGGTCTACTTAGAGAATTTTATACCCTCCATTGGAAGCCCCGTGACCTCCACTATGAGTTCCTCGGTGAGCTTCACCATGATGCCATGGAGGGTTACCCTGTCATCAACCCAATTTTTGAAAAAATCCATCGTTATATGGGGTTTTGAACCATGTAGCCATTCCAAGTATCTCACAACCTTTCCTCTCTAAAGGATCTTTTAGACATCTTGTTTTGCCTTCCAATCTTTACAACTTTTAGGTTCCTGCTTCCTTGGTTCACCTTTCATTTTGCAAGCCATACAGTTATCCAGTAATAGCCAAAAACTGATTACTGAGCAATGAGACCACCTAATATCAACTTGTAATGAAACTCACCTATTTTATGGCACATACAAAACCCACTTCACGTTCTCTAGAATATTTTTGTTCAATGATTGTAATCCTTCTTCCGTGAGGCCACTCTGCCAAATCATTAATTTTCTATTCCAAGCAAATCTTTCCCTCCTTTGAATGAATTGTGTCATAATTAATGAGCACTTTAAGATCCACATTCTTATTTAATGTTTCCTGCCAACTCACCTTGTGTCCTATTCAAATTTCATGATTTGCTATCCAATCAACAACTCCATTGGCTTCACGGTAAGTATGGGTTATGGTTACTTTCTCAAAATTTTGAATTAAGGCTTTCATTTCCATCACCATTGCCTCTATAGACCATCAAACTAAATTTTTGTTATTTAAGATATTAATGATATTTAGGGAGTCACCTTCCAACCATAATTTAGAATATCCCGATTCAACAACTAATTTAATGGTTTGAAGGGTTGCAGAAGCTTCAACACTATGAAAATTTGACTTACCGATAGGGATAGAAATAGCATCAATTACATTTCCCACATGATCTCTAAAGACTCCTCTACATCCTGATTTTCTCGGGTTCCCTTTAACAGCTCCATCAAAGTTACCTTTGATCCATCCACAAGGGGGGACATTCCATTTAACATCTAATCTTGGATTTTCAGTTTTCACATTAGGCCTTTCAGATCTTAAGGGATTATCAATTTGAAAGGTTGGATTAGGATCCCTTTGTGGTGAAAAATTCTCCTTTATTGATCTAATAATATTCTGACCCAACACCCATCCTGGAAGTTCTCTACTTCTAAAAATTCTATTGTTTCTTTCTTTCCATATGCCCCACCAAATATGGGGAAGAGTTAATTTCTAGAAAAAAAGAACATCAGGATTCTTAAATGGGTAGTACCAACTTTTAAAAGATAGTTCCACACTTTTTTGATGAACCCATACAATACCCCAGAGATTGAGAATCTCATTCCAAACTTTCTACGTATAAGAACAATTCACAAACAAATGATCTCTATCTTCAAAGCCCTTTTGACATAGAATACACCTGTTCACCACATATATTCCTCTTTTCTGCAAGTTGTCAAGAGTCAGGATTTTGTTTTGAAGCAGAGTCCAATAGAAGATTTTTATTTTGGGTATAAGCCCCTTGATCCAAGCATGTGACCACAAAGGTTGATTACCATTTCCCTTTGAAGTAAAAATGGTAGATACTTTAAATTGTCCACTAGGATCATCATGCCAGATAATCTTATCCTCAAGATTAGGATAGAGAGAGATATCATTGAGGGATAATTGTATATTATTGAAATCTTGATCAAGGTCAGTTATATTCACCCAAGAATTGTTCTGCCAGTATTGATTTACCATTATTCCATATCTTTGCTTACATCGATCAATTACCTCTTTATCTTGGAAATCTTCTATCAAAGGGTATTCTTTTAACCAAGCATCCTCCCAGAATTTCACCTTTATTCCATTACCAACTTTTGAGGAGCATCCTTATTCTAAAATTTGTTTGGTTCCCTGAACTGCCCCCCATATGGAAGAAGGTTGGATAACATCAGGGTAAGAAAAGAAATCAGAAAGGGATTTTACATTGAATAAATACTTATGCTTCCATATGTTACTCCATTCTTTATTTTCATGGTAAACTCTCCATCCTAGTTTTGCTAAGAGAGCTATATTCATACTTCTAGTTTTCCTTATTCCTAGCCCCCCTTCCCTGAAAGGTTTGCAAATGTTGTCCCAAGCAATTAAAGGCATCCTCCTTTTTTCCTCAGTACTAGTCCATAGAAAGTTTCTTTGGATTTTTTCAATAGCTTCTGCAAATTTGGTAGGAATTCTGAAGACTTAGAGCATAAGTTGGTATGCTTTGAAGACTTGCTTTAAGGAGGGTTAACTTTCCTACCTGACTTAAAATATTTCCTTTCCATCCCGCAAGTTTCTTACTAAATTTGATGATAAGATCCTCCCAAAAGGCTTCAGGGACTTTCATCCTGAGAGGAAGACCTAGGTAAGATGAGGGGAAAGAACCTATAGAGCATCCAAGGATTTTAGCTAATTTATTCTGTCTCTGAATAGGGGTATTGGTGAAGAACACTGCACTTTTATTCCAATTAATCAATTGCCCAGATGTGGAAGAATATAAATTTATAGCTTACTTCAAATTTCTTGCTTCCTTGACTTCAGCTTTTCCAATGAAGATAGTATCATCAACAAATTGTCCGTGAAAGCAAATTAGAGGATGAGAAGAGGGTTTTAATCCCTTAAATAAAACTTTACAGACCAAATCCCCTATATGTCTTACCATGTAGTTAGCCATAATTACAAACAGAATGGGGGATATAGGGTCCCCTTGTCTCAGCCCCCTTGATGGATTAAAGAAATGGGATGAACTTCCATTTACCATTACAGCAATAGAGTAAGTCAAAATCAGCTGGTAAATAATATCAACAACCTTTTGTTCAAAGCCAAAAGCTGAAAGACTATTTGAGAGGAATAACCAATCCACCCTGTCATATGCTTTTGCAATATCAACTTTCATAATGAAACCCTGATTGTTAGAGCGAAACAATGAATGAATATTCTCATGAGCAGTAATTATAGAATTGAGAATTTGTCTACCTAGGATAAATCCATTTTGTTGATTAGCAATTATCAAAGGAATCACTTGAATAAGTCTGAAAGTAAGAAATTTAGAAATGATCTTGTAGAAAGAGTTACAGAGGCTAATTGGTCTAAACTGATAAGGAGAATCAGCACCAATCTTCTTTGGAATCAAACACAAAAAGGTGGAATTAACTTCCTTAAGCATCTGTTTGGCTCCAAATAATTCCTTCACCACATCACTTACATCTTTGCCAACAAATTTCCAAAGTTTTTGAAAGAAGAACATGGGAAATCCATCAGGTCCAGGTGCTTTATCTCCTCCTAGAGAACAGATGGCTTTAAAGATCTCCTCTTCCTTTGGGATTGAACATAACATTTTATTTTGTTCCTCTAAGACCAAGGGAGGAATCACACATAGGATATCAGCCTGACTTTCCAGATTGATATTGGGGTCAGCCTTCATAAGGGATGAGAAAAAGGATAGCATTTCCTCCTTGATTTCCTTTTCCTCTAAAATATTTAGATCTCCCTTTTTAAGGTATGGAATATGAGTTTTAGCTTTGTGCTTCAAAGTGGATAGATGGAATTTTTTTGTATTTTTGTCTCCTTCTTTCAACCATAACAACCTGGATCTTTGTCTCCAATAGATTTCTTCTTTAGTAATAATATCTTGATATTGAACCAACTGTTCATTTTCTTCAATAAGGAGGTCAGAAGTGTATCCATCTTTCTAAATTTTTTCCTAAGTTCTACAAATTTCCTCCTTAATATCAGTCTTTTTCTCAAAGATATTTCCAAAACAATACTTGTTCCACTTTTTGACTTCCCTTTTAACATTTTTGAGCTTGGAAACAACTCTAAAAAGGGCCGTGCCCTCAATATCAATATTCCACCATTCTTCCATTTTACTTTCAAACTGTGGGTGTTGCATCCACATCTTTTCAAATCTAAAAGGATGATTCTTCTTCAAGTTTATTTTAGCCACTATGAAAATAAGAGGATAATGATCCGAACCTATTCTTTGGCAAGCTTCCAACTTACATATGTATTCTTTTGTCCAGTCAGGAGAGATAAGGGCTCGATCAAGCTTGGCCTGTATACAATCATTGCTAGTTCTCTTATTGCTCCATGTAAACTGAATTCCCTAAAGTTCCATATCCATTAATCCATCTTTATTTATAAACTCCATTAGATCAAATCTCCCTTCCAATTGAGTAGCATTACCTCCCATTTACTCATGATCATAAAGAGGTACATTGAAGTCTCCCACTATAATCCATCTTCCACAATAGTCCTTGCTTTTGAAATTAGAGATAGACTCCTCTACCTTTTTCCTTTGGTTCTTAACATTAGGAGCATAGATATTTACAATATACCAACCTTCTTTCTGGTCCAAACTAGTTATTTTAGCAATCATAAGATTTTTACTAGTAGTCAAAATAGATCCAAAGTAATGATTCTTCTTCCATAACATCAAAGTTCCCCCTGAAGCACCTTCAGAACTACTAGCCTTGATGGAATAATTTTTAAAGTCTTTGATCTGTTCTGCTTTCTCTTTATTCATCTTGGTTTCTTGGAGCAAAAAGAAATCTGGCTTTTGTTCTCTAACAAAATTCCTAACAATATCCATTTTTTTAGTACTTTTTAACCCCCTAATATTCCAACTTATTATTTTCATTACTATTTTTTGGGGGTAAAGTCCAGAATGGTTGCCTGCCTACCATCAGCAATATTATGTATGCTTTCTAGCTCTCTGTTCTTCCTTGTAGATCTTTTTCCAGGTTTATCTGGGGAACCAGCATCTGGTTTTATCTTAGATTGTTGTTCAGTTCCTTTTCCATCTTTTTCAGATTAGAAACAAAGGGTTTCACCTTTAAACTTCTCATCTCTACACCCTTTATATTGTTCTTTTTTTCATCTTTTTTCTTTTGATTTTTTGAATTTTTTCCCTTCTCTCTCATTTCTTCTACAATGGGAGCCCCTTCCACCTGAGAGTCATTATCATCCTTAGAGAACGCCTGACTCTCCCTAGATTGGGAAGTGAGCAACTCTCCCTCCTCTATCTTTTTTCCATCTTCAGGCATCAATTCACCTTCCTCTAACCCAGACTTGTCCTCTATATCTCTGCATTGATCTTCTTTACTTTGGTAAACAACAATTTGTTTTAATAAATTTGTCATATACTCTATTGATTGTTCAAACTTTTTGGTCTCTATATGCATCCCCTATTCTTCTTTCTGAGGACTTTCTTTCTTTAAAGAAATCTCTTTGTCTCCATCTATATTTAGAGCATTAGCCTCTTTAGTAGAAGGATCTTTATCCTCTTCTGTACATGGAACTGTTAAATCTTCTTTATTCTTTTGTTCCTTTCGGTGGTCTTCTTTGATTTTCCATATTTTCTTTTGTTGGACCTTAATTTCTTTCCCTTCCATAACATTTTTTGGATGATTTTACTTCTAAAAGGGCAGTTATTGACCCAATGCCCCTATTTCTTACACACGTAGCAAGAATTTGGCAAATCTTCAAAAACAATCTCTTGGGTTTTCTTTCCAAGGTTAGATATTAATTCCACCTTCTTTGGGAGATGATTCAAATTTTCCACTTTAACATAAATTCTAGCACTTTGGAGTTTAGTTCTTGAGGCCATAGCATTATCCAATGCCATGAGTTCACCAAATGAACTAGCTATTCCTTTAAAAATGTCCTCATGCCAAAATTCTAGAGGGAGACCAGGAAGTCTAGCCCAAATAGGAGTAGTTAAGAAAAATGAGTCTGATAAGTCCATATTTGGTTCCCATTTTTAAATTGTAAGAGAACATTTTCCAAAAAACCATGGCCCTCCACTAAGAACCATGTTCAAATCTTCCTTATAATTGAAAATAAAAGAAAAGAGGCCATTCACCATAGGTGCAATATCAACATCTCCACGAATAGTCCAGGTCCTTTTAACCATATTTCTAAGAGATTCTATATTAGGTCTAGCTCCTATAAATTTACCCACTAAAGTGAGTTCCATGGATGACACAAAGAAATCAAGTAAGGGATTTGGGATAAAAACTTGAAAATCACCTTTCTCCTAGTAGGATTTTGATGTCACCAATGGGAAAAGAGATTTTTTGGTTGGTTTTTTACCAAACAAAGATGACCATGTCCTTTGTTCAAAGATCCCTACCTACCTTTCTACTGGCATAACCTTTTTATAATCAGCATAATCTTTCTCATTCTCATAATACTGCTCTAACACATGATTTAATGGGGGACCACCGACCCCACTAGAGGACTCATAAACAAATGGATCCTTCCCATTGTCAGCGTCAACCAATAATCCTAGCCCTACTGTTCCTCTGGGGTCTATCCCTCCTGCCAGATTCTCCCCAATTTGTTTCCTGCCCACATGCATTCTAGTTTATTTTGCTTCACTATGTTAGATGACTCTTCTCATGTTTGTTTGCTACCTTATTTCAATAACTTACCTTATCAAAATGGAATTTGCAATTTTTAATACATGCTTTTACACTTTTAATAATCATAACTTATCAAAATAGAAAGTGTAATTTTCAATTGTGCTTTTTACAACTTTCACCCTATCAAAAAATTAAAGTGTAAAATACATGTGTCTCTTTCTCAAAAGAGCTATAAAAGATAGTTACAATTTTACAATATATAAATTTTCAATATCTTTGAAAATGATATTACAATTCATGAAAATGTTTTAATAGAAGGGACTAATCAATTTGCAAAACTTCCTCTATTTTCTTATCATTCTCAGCCTGCAACTTCTAGACATATGCATCAAAAGCCCTAAAATTTTACTATATTCATTATTCATCTAGCCTAAAGGAGAAAAGGTCTGAGGCTACATAATCTACTTGAATGTCAAATAATTCCTTTTTAAAAGTCTTAATTCCCTACATTTTCATTCTCATCTTATCCAGTGCATTCTCATACCTAATAAATATATGGATAGAACTCAAGGTGAAGACTATAGTATTTGTAGAGTCTTTTTCAACCACTTCCTTAAACTTATTATGAACTTCCTCTACCTAAAAGAGGTTATCTACATCATTTTATGGATGCAATTACATCATATTCATAATCCCCTCAATATTATACATGTCAATAGCCCTATCATGTACTACCTTAGCTTTGTGAGTAGATTCCATGAATATCCTTATTGAAATTGATTTACTCTATGTAATTCCTCATGCTCTACATCATTCTTCAATATATTATTAACAATGAGGATATCTCTATCAATTAAACCCATATCTATCAATTTGGGATAATATAAATTCAAGGTTTGAATTTTTCCTTCATATTTATTGACTTATTCTCGTAGGATATTCTTTCTCTTTTTGATTGTTTCATATTAGTCCGTCATTGTATAAATAACCTTATTTCCCTTATAAATAAGTTCCTCTAACCATTCTTTGGTATCCCTTACCATATGATCAATCTCTTGAACTGCATCAATTATTACTTGATCCAAAATTTGATTGACTAGTTATACTGACTATGGTTATTCTGATGATCCATTATGTTCTATGAACTAGTTCAATACAATAGTAAGTTGGTCCACTTTATTATTCAATTCATCCTTGGTGGCCTTATCATGATCTATTATCTCAAATAGGGAGTTGATGCCAGATTGAACATCATGTTTTATCCCCTCTTTTGTTGGCCATCCAAGGTGGTGTTGATGCCTAAAACTCTCACTTTAGGTTAAACAACCTCTATGGGAAGCTTTATAGGCATGGGATCAAATTGTGGTCTCTAAAGTAACCTCCAAGATTTTAGAATCTAGCTCTTCATTTGATCTTGGAGATGAAAAGGGATAGGAGATAAATTCAAATAACACTAAAATAAAGTGAACTTAGGTGATGCACCAAGAGATTTAAAGGATTGACCTATAATTAACTAAAATAGATTGAATCCTTAAATACTAAAAACTATAAAGGAGTATAAAGCATGAATTAAAGTCTATAACACAAGCAAATATTAATATTATAAAAGCAAAAGAAATGGAATAACAAGAAGAGATAAATCTTCACTAAAATTGACACATAACACCACATCCTCTTCATTATTAGATGGAGAATAGAATATTGAAGGCCTCAAGGGAATAATGCAAAAAATCTAATCACACTTATGAGGGGCACCTACTAATGTCATGGAGTAAAAAATTGCTTGCTACTGCTATTCCTATTCTATTACAAATGGCTATTTTCCAAAATAGCAAAAATAAAAAGTAAAGTGATAACCAACCCCTTATGAAAGGGGTGAACCCAAAATATATAGGCAAAGTGATTTATTATAATAATGACACCTAAAAATGCCAAAATCATGTCAATGATGATGCCATTAGAACTAATGAAGGACTCAAGATCTTGAGTGCAACTATACTATCTTGTTATGGTCATGATGCTCAAGAGGAACATAGTGATGCCACATGCCCATAGCTAGATCCACCTCTGATATATACCATGGGGGATGGAGATCCACTTACCCTATATAATGGCACAACTCCTAGCTTTGATAGAAAAACCTTGCCTTCAACCAATGTTTTGGTGCCACGTGGAAAGGCTCACCTCCTCTTAGACATAACTATATGGTGGGTCCCATTCATGTCTTTATCATCCAATGGCATTACTCAAAGGCATGTCAAAGATAAACCACTCTTGTATAAGTTCTATGATGTCACATGTCAAGTAGACACTTCTCTAAAGAGAAGGTTAGGCACTTCCTTGCAAAATTGAGCATGAAAGAGTCATGTGGATAAATTTCATTTCCCTTGATAATTGGTTAGTGGGTCCCACCCATCACCTTGCTAGCCAATAACACTACTCAGAGTTTTGACCAATATAAAATGAGCTCATATGAGTGCTAGGTTATCACATCGAAAGATGGAACTACTCCAAGATGAACCAAGGACTTTTTCATGTTGAAGAAGCACTAGGCTACTATGTGTTAGAAGTGGAGGGAGGCCAATTCTTAGGCAAAATATATAAAAGGGCCCCTCGAGAAAGGAAGAGGATGAAAGGCAACTACTAGATATGTTTAACAAGATTGAGAATGAATGTGAGTTACTCAAGATTAAAAAAAGGGTGGATTTTGATCCATAGTTCCTGGTGACTCATAGGGGAATTCATTTTTAGATGAGAGAACCTAAAACTCTAGTTTTTCAGACTAGTCGAGGCAAAATTTTCAAAATAGGAGGAAGGTCTTTGAACTTAAAACTTTTGGAGAGTTGTCTGTAAGGGTTCCCACTCCTCCTCTTTTAGTTGGGACTTCTTCTTGAGATCCTTTGAGGATCTATCTAGATCAATAATCTCCTTGAATAAGATGTTCCCTAAACCTTATACTACTACTAATGTCTAAAATTCTAATTAGGCAAGAAACCATAATATTTTATCCATTTTGGAGACACTTGGTGATTGATTGAGGGCCATAAACATGGTTTGGTCATTATTTTTCTTCTCTAATAGCACTTTGATTTGGTCCTCTAGTAGGATGCTATTATCTACCAAGAATTGAGAGAGGAATCCCAATTGGACCAGTTATTTAATATGTCCTTATCTATCTTAGACTATCTCATCTAAAGCATTAATAAATACCTTGTACTTGGTAATTACCTTGTTATATCCTAGAAATTTATTAACTTTTATCATTACTTTCCTCTAGTTAGCCACCCTTACTACTTATAGTGTTTCATTTGAATTGTTGTAGAACTTTTAGATAAAGATGTGTGCATCATGTACCTTGGGGGTTATGAAGGCAATGACCTAGTCGATGAATGCACTTATGTGGGAGCTCAAATTCTACAAATCTATGATGAAGGTGAGGGTTGGATTCATGTTTGTATCTACTCCTTTAATCCTATTCTATTAGGATACATATATCTATTAAATCATTGGGAGGATCTCCCTGATCTGGGAGTGGGTAATGAGGTCATTTTTTGGCTACATGATTTCTTAGTCCTTGATCAAGGAATCATATTGTGCCTAATGCTACAATTATATATATTTTTTATTAGAATCTAGGATATTCTAATTTTTCTATGCAAGTTCTTCTTCCTTATCTTGTATTTTGGCCTTTGTAGCTACTCTTAGTTTGGTTTTTTGTGGAATCTCTCATAAGATGCATGGCTTTGAAGGTCAGACCTCAATTTTTAGAGCTCCACATCTTTTGATTTTACCTCAGTATTGAGGTTATCAACCATAGCTTTCACTTTGGTGAGTTCTAACTTGGTCTTCTCTATCTTTCAAGTTGCTTTGATGTAGTCTATAACCATAAAATTCTATGTTTTTTTCATCAACTCAACCTATAAATGGGTCTAGCCTAGATAAGGTTGAGGCCAATAGCTTGTATTACATAGTCCCCTAGCTACATCTAATCTTGGGGCTTGACCACTTAAGGGATCATGTGTGCAATCATGAGGGATTATTGTGTAGGGTTAAATAATGACTGCATATAAATAACTATTAGGGACTTGGCCTATTTCTCCCTTTTCTTCTCTATTTGGGCCTCTTAGGCCCTTCTAACCACATCCATCTATTGATGGTATTACTCTAATGTCTAAATGTTTTCCCCTAAAAAGAGGAGTCCTTGAGGTATAAAAAATGGAATAGTCACTTATTGTGAAGCAGAGGATGTTGATCCTCTAGATGTGAGTGGATAAAGGGTGAGGGTGTAAGGAGAGAAAGGCAAGGTCCCATGGAGTGGGGTGGAGGGTAATTGCACCATGATGGAAGTTGATGTAGGTGATTAAGGCAGAGGAGTTAGAAAAGGCATGATGGAGGAGGTAGGGATCATGGAGGAAAGTGATGTGATCTCAATAGAGGACTAGGTAGACAAATAGGAAAGTGGGGCCAGGGAAATAAGTGGATAGGTATTGGAGAGTGTTTTAGCTTGAGGAAAAACTATGGATAGAGACATGGGGGTGAAGAAAGAGGTTGAGGTGGAAATAAGGGGTTGTGAGAAGTGTATATTATTATATGGAGGTTCTAGTGGAGGGATGGGTTTTAGTGCCTTGGGCCACTTCTGCTATGATGATCTAGTTATGAGGTACCCTAAAGAGGCTTGTTATTACTATAGGGCCATGAGGAATGGTAAAAAATTAGGTAGCTAGGTTGATGGCTTCAGGACCTCCATAACTTTTTCTCCTTTTTTGGGGGGCACACTTGCACCTCTTCTCTATGGGTATCTTCTTTTTCCTCTTCTTCTTCTTCCTCAGTAGAGAATACTCATTCTACCAAGTCCTCTTCTAGATGATACTCATCCCAAATATTTTCAAAAGTTTTGTCTCCTTATTTGTCCTCAAAGTTTGAGTATGGTTTGTTGATCTCTTATCTATATTTTATATAGGTGCCTATTTTATCCTCACTCTAATCCTTCCAAGTGAGTTGTGCCCTTAGTCCATTTATTAACGTTTTATAGGGTTCAAACATTTAGACCATGTCATAAAAGGACTCCCATGGCCTACAAGTGTCTAATGAGATCTAAGATAGATACACATAATACTTGATGTCATCCTCTATAGGTGAATTCCTCTCCTCAAGGGATAGTTAGGGTTGGTGATTGGGCATGCTAGTAGTTCTTATAAAGGATATGAAACTAATAGGGTCATATATCTACTTGTCATCAATCAAGTTGAGACCAAGCTCCATGATTTTGGATATGAGTAGTCATTATTATAGCCTTTTCACCACCATGATGCCTCTTTTTGTGAATGGGACATCATATAGACCCTTCTTATTATTTCCTACTCCATAAATGGATTCCACCACAATAAGTTGGTGGCTAACTCCAAGGCTAAATTTATATATATCAGTAGGTGTGGGAGATGAAATGGCTCGCCCTTAAATCCATGGGTTCAGATGAAGGTGAAATGGCTTTTGAATAACTAGTTTACTAGAACCCTACTCCCAATGAGCCATGATCATTGTCCATCCATAATATTTTATGTGATGGCCTCTTAGTTGAGGTTGATGAGGATAGGGGATAAAAAGAGTTTTAATAATTCATAGTAGTCCTACATGATTGATAGGTCATGGGTCCACACTATGACTAGGGTCATCATGTTGGTAAAAATTCCCATCTTAGAGGAGTTGAGATTGAGATATGTAGATAAGAATTAGGATTGCTAGTACAAAATGAGATGTAGGAGGTAGGAGGAATACCAAAAGGTTTCCTACATTGAAAATTTTATGAGATCAT
Organism: Torreya grandis; assembly: GCA_037957365.1. Taxonomy (NCBI): domain Eukaryota; kingdom Viridiplantae; phylum Streptophyta; class Pinopsida; order Cupressales; family Taxaceae; genus Torreya; species Torreya grandis. The sequence continues at coordinate 2,032,990 of JARHVA010001128.1, forward strand.
GCTTCATCCTTTATGGTGGTGGTAATGGCATTAACAAAATCCATTTTTTATGCCTCCCCCTTGTTCATCATGGTTAGCAGGAAGAGTGGCCCTAACTAAAAATCAATGGAATTGGCATATGATTCCATCCTAAAGATGAAGGCCAACATGGATAGGGCATCCTTTAGGTACTTCATAAGAAAGCTCATGAGGGGGATGGGTATAGGAGGCACCTTTACATAGTTTCTCTAGAGGAATAAAATGATGAAGTGTGCCTTGTCATAAAAAATGGGTATCCTAAACATATTAGAGGCTCTCCATGTTATATATGTTGGCCTTTGAGTCTCTTAGGAGATGTAACATCTCCCTAATAATGTTTGCATTGATTTTCACCCTCAAATAGGTGTTTCTCATGATTACACCAATGCTAGTATCATATATTTTTATGTAGAGGGTGATGATTTTTGGGAAAGGATGAACATAGGGAATCATGAATTGGGCTAGTGTGTAGTCCCACATGCTATACCTAACTGAGTTGTAGTCATTATTTTGGACCTTCTTGATCATCTAAGTGTGGGTGCCCTCACTTAATCTCTTAGGATTTTTGGCTAGCTTGGGGTCATATAGCTCATCTACAAAATTGGTGACCAATGTTTGGTCTCTATAGTACCCTTTGGCCATCCTTTTGAAATTTATCACCTTTTCCTTTGGCTGAGCAAGGATGGAAACATATAACTTGCCTATCACATATGGAGGGGAATTGCCTCCCTATCTACCCAAGCTATGGGTTATCTATTTTTTTGGATGCTTATCACCTCATGATGAATATTTTGAAGTCTCCATATCAATAATTCTTAATTAAAAACACTCTTTATTCATAAATAAGATACTGGGTCAATGAATTTTACCCATAGGGTCTCACAATTCTCAATTTGACTCTCTCTACTCTTTATATTTTTCTCAATTTCTAAATGCTCTCAAAAATCTCAATGAATATAAGTGTTTGGATAGATAAGGGGAGAGGTATTTATATTCTAATGCTCTTAAGTTAAATCATCATGAAATATTTTGAATTTGAGGTGCCCCATAAATTTTAAGGGTGGTACACACACTTGAGGAGAAAATCACAAGAGATTGATGGTGATCCTTATGGGTAATCATGCAATATGGATCAACTAACATTAATGGTAGGAGAGGTGAGTAGATAAATATATTTCAAATAATTTTTTTTTTATAAATTTAGGGTGGTTAAGAAGAGGGCATGTGGCAACTAGAGGAGCCACTTGAGCCAATGACACTTATTTTAAAGGAAACAACAACATAAATGGGAATAAACTAAGGGGAAAAATAATAGAAAGGGGAATAAACTAAGGGAAACAACAAAAAAAGGGGGAATAAACTAAGATTAAAAATAAATAATAAGGGAAACTAATTATCTATGTACAAGGGGGAGGTGGGTCAACTAGTTGAAATGTTTCAAATTGATCCTATTAATTAAGATTTCCAATGCATTTCCTTCTACATCTTCTAGCTCAAAATTAGTTCCCTATCTATCACTGATGATGTAAAATGGTCCTCTCCATAGAAATTTGAACTTCACATGTTAGCCTAGATTTGTGGCTCTCTGGTCATACTTGAGAACCAAATCCCTAGGTTTAAATCCTAGGTCTGACATTCTATTATCAAACCACCACCATAACACTTATTTTTAGGTGATTTTCACATCACTTTCCTACTTTAATGCCTCTTATAGGCTGAGTATCTTTATGAGCCTAACCTCCATTACTCTATTTTTTACAATCTCAAGAGTTTCAAAAGTTGTAAGGTAGGGATCTCTGATGACATAAGCATGACTACCTCTTTTACATATATGAGTTCATATGGGGAAGTTTTTAGGATCTTCTTAGGAGTGATGTATTCCAACCATAGGGCCATTTTTATGTGCATGTGCCACTCCCTTTGCTCTTCATCACCCATCCTTTTGATTATCCTTATCATATTCTTAGTTGTCAACTCTACTAATCCATTCCCCTACAGGTAGTAATTAGATGAAATCTTTAATAAGATATTATTTTAGAGTGAAAAATTAAAAATATTAGACATAAGTAAGGATTTTATGTTGTTATATATTATCATATTAGGGGGTATAAACCTTTCCATGAGTTCTTCCAAGAAGTCAAGGATCATATTGTCAATCACCTTTCTCAGTGGGACTACTTTGATCTACCTAGTGAAGTAATTGATGGCCATTAATATCCATTTATGATTGATGATAGAGATGGGATTGATCATTATGATGAAATCTAAAACCCATTGCATGAAGGGTTCATTGGTCACTATTAAATACAGTGGCATAGCCAAAATTTTCCTTTTCCATACAAGGAATTGGCATTTTTAGAATTTTTTATTGCTTGATGGTAGTCTAAAAACATGGTCAGCTAATAGTACCTTATGCACATGATCTTGGTCATGGTGGTTTTCACCAAGAAGTGGTCATCCAGGTGAGAAAAATTCATATCTTAGAGGATTTTCTTGGCTTGGTGTCTTCTAACACATCAAATCATATCTCCATCAGAGTTTCTTTTTAATAGGATTCCTTGGACCAACATGTAGCTAAACCCTTGTAGTCTATATAAATTCCTTCTATGCATGGGGAGGCCATCAAAATACTGGTCAATTTGCATGAAATATATTATATCAACCACTTAAGATCCATTATCTTCATATTGGTTTAATAGGAATATTTCCATTATGTTTGGTTCCTATAGTGGGACATTTATTGATTGGGCTAAATACTCATAGATTCCTCTTCCTTTGACCACCTTAGTCAACCTAATTTTGATATCATATTCAAGGATTTTAATGATCTAATTGGTCCTTTTTTGGTGATTTATCCTTCTATTTTGTATTTTTGGATGCTAGAGTGTGCCATGTACACCATTATTTTGCTACCTACCATAAGGTACCTACATTTTTTGAGGCCCTTGATAATAATGAAATCCTATTTCTCTAAAAAGTTCTATTTGAATTTATACCTACATAATACTCTTGAGTATAACAAAATCAAGTGCTCATTTCCTCCTTCCTCTTCCTTTTGAGTTAACATAGCCATTAGGCTATGCTCACTCCCATAGATATACATAATGAAACCTTTGTAAAAGTTGGGGTTAACTAGTACAAGTGTGATGGATATCACATCCTTGATTTTATCAAATGTCTCTCTCCCTTTGAGCATCCATTTTAAATATTAGTCTTTCTTCCACATTAGCATGATTTGTCTCACCAATCTTGTGAATTCAGATATGAACCAGCTGATGAAGTTAATATTCCCAAGGAAAGACTGGATCCCTTTCTTATTTATCGATAAGGCTAAGTCTTTGATGGCTAGTATTCTTTCTAGATTGATAGCAATCCATTTTTGGATACTATTTATCTAAGCATCTTACCTTGTGAGACTCTGAAGACACATTTTTTGGGGTTAAGAGACACCCAATATTCTTGGCTCCTTTGGAAACCCTTTTCCAGATGATCGAAGTGGTATTCCTTCTTTGATAACACAGTGAGGTCATCCAAATAGATGAGGATGATATTATTTATTAGGCCCTTAAAATCCATGTCCATAGCTTGTTCAAATGTTACCCCAACATTAGAAGGGTTGAAAGGCATCTTCACATATGTGAAGGTTCCAAACTTTGTAGTGAAAGTGGTTTTGTGTTGATCTTCCCAATTTACCCATATCTAATTATATTCAAAGAATCTATCTAGTAGGGAGAAAATTTCTAAACCTACCACTATCTAGAGGATTTATTCCATATAGGGAAGGGGGTAGTGATCCTTCAAGGAATCCTTATTCAAGTCATGGAAGTCTATGCATATCCATATTTTCCCACTCTTTTTTCTCATAGGAACTAATTTGGATACCCAAATTGAATGTTTGATTGGGTATATGATTTTTGAGTCGATTAGTTTCCTAAGCTCCTAGGCCATGAGGGACTTGATTTTTAGGTTTACTAACCTTTCATTTTTTCATACAAGTTTAGCTCCATCCACCAATTCTATGGTGTATTGAATGACCCTAAAATCATATCCTCTTAAGTCATAATATGTCCATGCAATGATGCCTTCATAATTTTCAAAAAAGGAGACCAATGACTCCTTATCCTTTAGAGGAATCTCCTTTACAATATATATCTTTATACCACCTCTAACATCAAGTTCAAAGTAGTCACCTTTATCTATGACAAACTTTCTCTTATAATTCCTTGCATCATTATATTTGAATATATTCTTTAAGGTGATGAGCCCCTTTGATAGCTTGTTAGTTTTTAATTTCATTATCTGGTCACCATAAGCTTCTTCAATATTTATTTATAATTGTTTTATAAATTCACATGATTATTGGAAAAACATGAAAATATTAGTATCAATTTCAAACACTTTCCAATTATGGCCATTATCAAGGATGGTGGGTCTAATGATAATCAACACAACTCATTCATCAGTGAACAAGTTTGTTACTATATCAAACTAGGGTCCGATTATCACCATCCTATCAACCTTTACATTCATGGCTCTAGGGATGATCTAAATGTTGAAATATTTGAAGGTTTCAATCAAATACAATATATGGTGGTGATAAGATCTCATGTACACATTATTTGTATTTGAAACTCATCTTACTTGCCTTACCACTATTTTAAAATCATTGAATAATTTTAGCTATTTTATGCCTATCTACTCAACAAGGCTAAGGCCATGGAATAGTGCTTCATATTTAGCCTCATTATTTATGTAGGTAAATTATAATTGGAAGGATTAGAGTGTTTCTTCTCTATAATGAGACATTAGTTAGATGCCAATTCTAGAGTTGGTTTTACATTTTTCACCATTGAAATACAGAGTCCAAGATTTTGACTCACCTTTAGCTCCCTCTCTCTGGTCCTCTTTCCTCTTTGTGATCTCAAGACTGGCTTGGTATTCATCATAGATTATGTAGGTTCCAAGGCTACTAGAATCAAAGTTTGAGAATGGGTTAGTATCATTGTATTCATTGATGAGGGCTTATTCTTCTACGTTTTTGATGTTTGTTACTTCCTCTCCTTAAAGCATTTACACATAGTTCATCTCCCATTTTGAGAAAGAGGTGTGTATCACTTCAAAGTTCATGAATTCATCTGTTATGTGTTCTAGATGAAGTAGTTAATAAAACACCTTTAACTTTGATCCATATTTGGTCCTTATAATTAAATGGGACTAGTCTAATAATAGATACCCACCTATCTTGGTGGTAAAATCTCTTGATAAACATAACTCAAAGATGGGAGGGATGTTTATCACTAAAACATCTTGTGATATATAAATGATGGGACTAGAATACAATGTGAGGGGGAGAGTCCTAATGATTCCAAAGGTTTAAACCTTTATTCCATCCAATTGCATCACTCTTTTATTCAAGGGTTCATACTAAAATTTTAATGCATCTTCTATCTACTTGGACATTACCATTGTGATAACCCCATAATCGATCGTGGAGTTGTACAATAATTTATTCCCCATAATAAGTGTTAAATATAATGGAGTGTGTTTTTTATTGCTTAACCATTATCTGGAATCGACAAATGTGGATGGTATTTGGGGTTTTATACTCATGGTAGCCTCTTTTCCTTTCATTTGTATGGGCTCTTCAACTAGCTTTTCCTACATAGTTTTCCATCATCCCTCTAAGGCCTCTTTAAATATATATTTTGGGGATAGATAGGACATCCCAAAGAAAAACATTGGTTAAAACATTTTTTAGTTTCTCCACCACTTGTATGACCCTGGGGGTAGAACCTCAAGGTTGTTTACCTTGTTTTGCACCATTTCTCTCTACATTTGATATGATGGGGATGGAGGTTGGGATCTTAGACCCTTTATGAAAGTCACTTAGGTCCTTGTTATATTTTTGGGGCTCTTAACCAACCTTTTATTAGAGCATATATAGTAATCTGAATAAATTTATAGAGCTCTATACATAGGAACCTTGTTGGTATAGACTACATCTTTGCCTTATACTTGGGAGAAAAGCATGTGATATGGGGATATTTATTATTCTTATTTGGGGGAAATTCCTTGTATTTTCACCATTAAAATTGAATTATCAATCCATAAATATTAGTATCCATAGGCCGTATCAAGTGCATTACCTTGTCATCATTGTTCAGTAACCTTCTATTATAAATTGCCCCTTAGGAAATTTTGAGGTCTATGAATGTCATTACAGGTGAAACACCATGGATTTTAGTCATATACCAAGTTATTTTATCCATTGAATATCTCTCTATTATCATTAGGTGATACCATGTGTAGGGGATTAGGGACTACAACCATTTGGCTTGTGGGTCATTTCTGATTGTTTGGCACTTGGTGGTTTAACACTTGATGATTTTGCCTTTGCCTCTCCTAATACTGGTTCTATTGGTATGGTTCTCTCCTTTCTTGGTAGTTATTAAAATGGGTATTTAGAGGCATAACCTATTATATTTTGAGATTTATTATCTCAATGAAAAAGTTTCACAAGATAATTTCAATATCATTTATCTCTGCTGCTAATGAGGATGAAACAGATGTAGTTTCTTGAGTGGGTGGATACACATACATAGAAGGTGGTGCTCCTGAGGTACTTAAGACTTCCTCTTGAGGTATAATTTATATTTCTTAGAACATCAAAATCAACTACTAAAGAGGAATATTTCCCACATCTATTAAATTGTTTTTGGCCCTTCCTACCAGATCATAAGCGTCTGGTAGCATCTGACCTCCAAGAGATTAGATCATGATAGAAATATATAATTTAAAATCCTTAAGATAGAAAATTATGGTTATGTCTATGGGTGGCTGAGTAGCTATTAGAATCCTTTTATAGGTCTTCTCAATAGAATTAAAATTGATAATGTCTTCTTATGAGGTGTTCTTGATAGTTATTATTTATTGCAAGAGGGACGATCGGTCTACCTTCTTGTTGAATCACTCAAATAATCTATCACCCAAGTCATCCCAAGTGGATATGGAATTAGGTGGAAAGGATTGGTACCAATCAAGATCTCACCCCTTAAATGAAGTGGTTAGTAATATTAAGGCTACATTCTATGAATTGATATAGTGTACAATGCACACATTAGTAATATCTTAGAGATGTTTTGTTATGGTCATGAAATATTCTCAAAGAATTTAGGGAGTGCCTTCAAGGAATTCATAAGAATGGGTTCCCATATATCCATGGGTATTGGAGGGATAAATAGGCTACCACTGTCCCATGATACAAATTTACTTGGTGTGCTTAGAAGAACCATTTATTCTTGTTAAATAGTTTTAGACCCAATAGTATTTTGGTGAGTTGGAGCTCCTAGAGGCAATGTTAGCAGGATTGGATTATTCACTATCTATGACCTCATAATGGGTCTTTGGCTCATAAACTCAAGCTTCTCATTAGGTAGACTAACTGATCTAGTCCCACCAGGCATGTTAGAAAAGAAAAAATGTTAATGCCTAAAACTCTCACTTCAAGTTAAATAGGCTTTATGGGAAGATTTAAAATCATGGGACTAAATTATAGTCTATAAAAAAACCTCCAAGATTTTATAAGCTAATTCTTCAATTGATCTTGGGGATGAAAATGGATAGGAGAGAAATGCAAATAACACTAAAATAAAGCTAAGGTGATGCATTGAGAGATTTAAAGCATTGACCTATAATTTCATAAAATATATTAAATCATTAAATACTATAGAATATAAAGGATCATAAATCATGAATTAAAGTCTATAATGCAAGAAAATATTAATACTATAGAAGCAAAAGAAAGGGAATAAAAAACATAGATAACTCTTCACTTAAATTGGCACAAAATACCACATCCTCTTCATTGTTAGATGGAGAATAGAATATAGAAGGCCTCAAGTGCACAATGCAAAATGTCTAATAATACCTGTGAGGGGTAGTTTCTAAGGTTATGGAGTGAAAAATTACTAGCTACTACTACTCCTATTATATTACAAATGGTTGTTTTCCAAAATAATAAAAATACAAAGTGATAACCATCCCATTCCAAAAGGGACAAGCCCAAAATATATAGGTGAAGTATCTTATTACAAGAATGACACCTAAAAATCTTGGTATCATGCCAATGATGATGTTGTTACAACTAAATGAAAGACTCAGGCTCATGAGTACATTTATCTTATAAATATCAGATATGGTGAAATTATATTATCTTGTTATGGTCATTATGCTTAGGAGGAGCATAGTGATGCCACATGCCCATCTTTAGAGTCACCTCTGATATTCCATGTGGGATGGATATCTGCTTACCCTAGACAATAGCATGACTTCTAGCTCTAACAAGAAAACCTTGCCTTCGACCATTGTCATAGTAGCATGTAAAAAGACTCACCTCCTTCTAGTCATAATATCATAATGGGTCCCTTTTATTTCTTTTCCATCTAATGGCATTGCTTGAAGGCATATCAAATATAAACCACTCTTGGATAAGCACTATGATAACATGTGTTGAGTAGACACTTCTCCAAGGGGAAGGTTGGGCACTTCTTTACAAAATTGAGCATGAAGGCACCACATGGAGAAACTAAATTTCCCTTGATAAGTGCTCAGTGGGTCCCACCTATTACTTCATTAGCCAATAGCATTGTTTAGAGTTTTGAACAAAATAAAACAACCTTAGATGAGTGATGGGTTGCCACATGTCGAGTTATCATTACTTTAAGATGAACTAAGGACTTCTTTGTGCTGAAGAAACATTGGGATACCATGTGTTAGAAGTAGAGGGAGGCTAATACTTAGGAAAAATATACAAAATGGGCCCCCAATAAAAAAAGAGGATGAAAGGTAACTACTATATACATCAAGTAATCTTGAGATTGAATGTGAGCTAATAAAAATAATCAAAAGAGTGAATTCTAATCCATAGGTGGATCCTTGAAATATGATAATCTCCCACCTTAATATTTTACTTTAATTTATCTAGTGGGGGTACTACAATCTCAATAAATCTCTCTCCTTTATCATTATTGAGAATTCTAGAGGAGGTCTGAGGACTAGACTTGGACTTCTTGTTGACCTCTAACAGGTAAAAGGCTAGTGTGTTAGGGGAAATCATTTATTTTATCTTCTTTCCCACTAATTATGCTAGCCATCCAAGGATAGCATCAAGTTGCTTGGACACTATCACCAAAGAATCAACAACTAATGTCTATGTATTGGTACGCACTATGATAATTATAGACTCCTAGGTATATGTTACCATTGGTTTCTCAGGAGGTGCCTATAAAATATCATTCCCATTAGTGGGTTGAAAATCTATATTTGCATAAAGAACATGTGTTGATCTAATCTCAATTGAAGGTATTGTAGAAATAATGGAAGTGGATGAAATGGAGGCAATAAAAATAGATGTATCTATTGGGGGTGTGGAAGATGGAATAGATAGTTTTTGTGAATTTGGGACTAGGTGGGAGGGTAGAAGCCAAAGATTTGAATGAATTAATAAAATGTGTGGGAACACTTAGGGTTGATGATGTAAGGAAAGTGAGTGGGGATGAAAGTTAATTAGTAATTATCTTAGCAGTTAGGATGGCCTATGAGACTAAAGTTAGGATGACCAAGTCTATGGCTTTATATTAATGAGTGGTGTTGGAAATTAATGGGGATGAAATGGAAGGAATTATGAATGAAATGGAAAGGAGTGGAATGAAAGGGGAATGTGAAATTGGAGGAAGGGAAAGTGGAGTGAAAACTTGAGAATCCTCTAATGGGCGGCCCTGAGTATACACTTAAATTAATTGTATTGGTTGCACTTAGATTATTATGGTAGGAAATGTGGTAATAATTATAGGTGGAGTGGAAACTATGGATGCAGGGGGGAGTGGAAATAGGAGGTAGAATGGAAACTTGAGAATTTAGAGGAGTGGAGATAAGAGGTGGAGATATTGAAGCTTCTAGAATAATATAGATAGGAGAAGGGTGAACCATGGAAATTAGGGTTGTAACTATTATATACATGGGGATTGAAGCTATAGAAGCTTATTTTTATATTATGTATTTTGATGTGATGTTAATTAGTTATTCTACAACTACCCCATCCTTGCTTGATTTCCCCTTTTTAGCTTTAATCTTCTTGTTCTTCTCTAGATATTCTAATGCTTCACCTACTATTCTAATTGGACCATCTACTGATGGATAAATCCCTTCTGCATTAATCTTAAAAATATTCTCTCTAACTCTTATTGTTTTTATTTTTATTTTTAATCCTATGATCCTTAGCCAATTGATTGTTATGATGATCACACCTATTATTTTATCCAATTGAGAAAAGGATTATGGAGTTGACCACCTTACTAGTGAAAGGGGTTGTGTGATGATATACTAGTAGTAAATTAGGTCCAAATTGGACTCATCATCCACCAAGTCATTAGGGACTAGTGCCATATTATAATCCTTAATCTATTCTTGGGTCATTCTAGAATGATCCCTCATTTTGACCCTCTCCTCATTCTCATAGTCCTCCTAATAATAGTCATAATATAGAATGTGAATGTATGTTTAAAGTGCCAGTATGTTGGTGATCTTCCCATAGACATAAAAAAATGTCATGGAATCCAAAGTCCTTAAATTCATTTGGCACATTTCAGATTTAGCACATTTAGCTTTGAGGTGGGAGGGGCACATGTATCTACCAATACTAATTGGGAAGTAAATTCCTACTTTGTGCCTATTAGAAAGGATCTTATGGGTCTTGACAAGTTGCCTAACTAGATCCATTAGTTCCCACTTTTCGCTAACATATCAGGTAAGTGTGTAGGGATAGACACTAAATCTAGTTTCTCTAATATAAGAAAAGGTGGGGAATTGAATGAAATATGAACCCCATTTAGAAATACCTACAACTATTGCTGGTGAGAATCTTGTTCTCCTTAGTTCATTATCAAACATGATAATGATGTAATATATGAAAGCATATTTGATCATCCTAAAATGCTATCTATTGGCCTTCAATGTGATGTTAAGATAGTAGTTTTATACTCTCTTTATTTCTCTAGGGACTGTATTAAGGCCTAGGAAAGATCTCCCTTTGGCTAAGATATATACAAAGTAAGAAGTCATGTAAAAGTTTCTAGTTTTTTACACCTCCAATAATTACTTGTGGAGGTAATTAATTATTAATTGAGCACAGTGGATGTATTGGACATTTTTTTAGATGACCCAAATGTATTGGTACATCCATTCTTGGAAGTTCTTGGCATTAGAATTGCTAGTGATTACTTACAACAATATGATTATTTCTCCCACCTCATCAATGAAATCAACCCTATATAAGGTCTATGGTAATCTAGTGGAGGAAGCCTTGGGGGACTTAAGCCACTATTTGGTATTCACATTCTGACATCTATTTCTATTATCTTCAAATAATTGTGCATATATCTATGGAGTTATGTCAAGATAACTCTTAAATTTTTGGATTGCAAATACCAAATCTATAAATTTAGGGTCTAAATTCAAAATCCTTTTCCCACTATCATTTAAAAAATTTATTCTATTAGGATCATATTATTAGGCTATTATTAGCACCAACTTGGGGCTTTGAATTGATAATGGAAATGCTATAACTTGGGAAAAGCCAGAGTCATAAATACTCTAGATCTAATCATTCTTTAACTTTGCACCTATTCAAGTTTGAAAGTCTCCTAGGTCATTGTGACCCAAATTAGTGTCTTTTATATCTATTATATTAGACTCTAAGCTAAGAGTCACTCCAGGGCCTTTTAATTTTAACTTCATTTCCTTTAGAGACATAGAATCTAGCTAGGAAGCTTATGGAAAACCAACTAAGAGATTTGGCATAATTTCTAGGTGCTTAGGAAAAGTGTGATCTCTAATAGAAGTGGAAGGTGATATGAGTAGGTAAAAGTTCTGGTAGAACTAACAAGTGTTTGGATTAGTTGACAACTCCATGGATCTAGGAAGTGTTCTGAATAGGTTGGATTTCTAATAGAATTGGTAGGTGTTTAAAGCAATGTGGATTCCCATGGGGATAGGAAGTGTTTAAAATATGTCCAATATATATAGGGACTTAGAACTCTATGGGGATCTTAGGTGATTGAAATAGGGAACAACTCTATAGAAAAGGAAAGTAATCTAGACAAGTCCAATGTCGATAGGGACTTAAAGGATCTTAGGGGAATATTCATTAGTGCTTTTAAATGAGGAATATACTAGGAATATCTTATTGGTTTGTGGTGATTTCCTATATTTGAATGAAAATCCTCAAGAAAAAAAATAGGTTTTTAGTGATGAAAATTTTTAGAAAAAAAGCCTATAAAATCCTATATTTAACTATCTATAACCTAGCTACTTGAAAGAATAACAAACCTGACCTTTCAACAATCATAATGATAACCAAAAAACCCCTCAAATATATAACTCTAGTGAAACCCTAAATTTATAAAATAATTTATGAGAATCGTAAATAACTTGAAAATATTTAAATTATAAGAATAATGGTATAAAACATAAGGAAAATATCATGTAGAGGTGATAATGATGTGGAAGTTGGTTTGCAGTCATGGCTTAAACTTTCAAGTACTTATTTGGCATATGGATTGAGGTTTAGATGGCATGAGAGTCATTGTAAAAAATTGAAAAATCAAACTTAACAATTTAAACAACAATAAAAAAATCTCTAAAATACTTGGTTTATATATAAATCCCTATCATTAATTCATTAATGGCAGTTGGTGGTGGGACATCAGCGTGCTTGGAGTAACTCCCATGTTTGCTAGGTTGAATGGATTGAAAGGTGAGAGGTGGAACCCAAGATTAAAATTTTAATTTATTAAAAAATTAAAATTTATCCTAGATTTCTAGATCCCATGGGAAGGGGGGTTTGGGTTTCATAAGATCTGAAGCTCGGTCCACAATTTAATATTTTTTAAATTGTAAATTGTAAATTACATGTCAAGTTCTAGATTCTACCAATTCAAAAGTTCATAGGATCTATATCTCGGCATGTAAATTGTAATTTTTTAAATTTAAAATTGCATGTCATGTTTTGGCTTCCACTAATTTAAAGTCTTGTTGCATTGCAAGATCCAGAGTTCGTGAAGCAATTTTGCAAATTGTAAATTGCATCCAAAGTTCTAGATTTTGTAATGTAAGGGTAAAAATGGATTTTTAGTGTTTTAAATATATTTTATCAAAAATTAATGGGGTATTCCTTATGTTATTTAATATTTTTATATTTGGGACAAAAATATCAACACTTGTTAAAGGACTAGTTGAGTTGGTGTTTGACTAGTGAGGGATTGGTGCTCCTTATGGGGTTAGTGCCTCACTAAATATTGATTAATTTATTATAAGACTATAGTATAAGATATATTTGAGTGGATTTAATCCCCCTTGATTTTTTATCACATATATTTTTTATTCATATATTATATGCTTATGTGGATGTTTATTTATGCATTGGTTGATGTATGTGTTTGAATGAATGCTTCATGAATTATAAGTGAAATTGAATGATTATTTTAAGGGCACTAATTCACCCCACACCTCTAATTAATTTTAATTATAAAAAAATACATGTGAAAATAAATTAGTTAAAGGACATATATATAGTAAAATGATACATGATACCATGACCACAATATCCAAATCCACTTAGATGCATGTTTTCACTATTGTTCAAGAGTGTGGAAACACTAACAATAATTGTTATCAATGTTGAAGTTACAATTGGATAAATCCACATCCAATTATTCATGGCTCAAAATTGGTGCTTAAAACACATCCATGTAGATAACATCTAGGACCAGGTTATTTTTCTCCCATCACACTTGGTCATGAGACCCACCACCCATTCTAGCCTTAAGAATGCCCTTCCCAAAATAAGAAAAATGTAATTTTTTAACATTAATTTAAGTGTACATAATATATACATAGTAATTAATTATAATGAAATAAAATAACCCTCTTGTGTGTATCAAAACCTTATAATTTCACCCTAGATCATGTTTATATAACCCTCTAGACCAATTTGTGGCATAATTTATAGTGATAGGTCTTGAAATGCAACTTTTTTATAGTGAAGAGATAAGTGTTTATAATCCTATATGAATTTATACCTATATGACCTCTAGGTGAAAATGAATTACCTAAAACATGTCTAGATAGGAAAATGACACATGTTCCCATGACCATAACATCTAAATTCACCTGGATGCATGCTCTCACTACTATTTAGGAGTGTGGAAACACTGAAAACAAATGTTGTCAAAGTTGAAGATGTAATTGTATAGCTCCCACTTTAGTTATTAATGGATTTAAAATATCACTAAAAACACATACAAGCTGGTAGATAATGTCTAGGACTAGGTTCTTGGCCTCCCATCATGCTCAATCAAGAGACCGTCCACCTGTGAAAAATGTAGTTTTTTAGCCTAAATTCATGCATCTTTAAAATAGAAACCATAATTCATTGGCACAAAAAAATAACCTTAAAATTAATTTCAAATCCCTTAAATTTCACCCCAAATTATGTCAATGGAAACTTCCATACCAATCTATGGCACAAGTTGTAGTGTTAGTTCTTAAAATTTATCTTTTTATAGTGAAGAGATAGGTGCTTGTCCTCCAACTAGAATTTCTACTTGTGATACCTATAGTGAAAATACACCACTTATAACATGTATATATAGTCAAATAACACATTATTTGGAGACATTTATCTCAAAATCCACTTGGATGCATGTTTTCACTATTGTTAAAGAGTGTGAAAACACTAACAACAAATGTTGTCAAAGTTGAAGCAAAAATTGGAGAACTCCACTTCTAATGCTTCATGGATCAAAAATGGTGATTCAAAAACATCATGGATAGTATATAAAATCTAATACTAGGTTATTATCCTTTTATCATACCTAGTTAAGAGACCCACTACCCATTCCATCCTTAAGAATGCCCTTCCCAAAATAAGAAAAATGTAATTTTTAGCTTGATTCTAGGTATGTGTAAAATGGAAACCATATTTTTTTGGCATGAGACAAAAGAAACCTCCCATTCATGTCTAAGATATATAATTTCACCCATAATCACATCAATGGAACCTTGTAGATGAATATGTGTCACAAGTTGTAGTGATGGGTCTTGAAATGTAACATTTTTACAATGATGATACAAGTAGTTATCCTCCAACTAAAATTTATAACTCTAAAAACTCCAAGTGAAAATTCATCACTTATAAAATGTATATATATGAAAAATACACATTATACCATGACCTAAACCTATAAATCCACCTGAAAGTGTGTTTTCACTATTATTCAGGAGCGTGGAAACACTTATGACAAATATTGTCAAAGTTGAAATGGCAGTTGGATAACTCCACCTCTAGTGATTTATGGTTAGAAAAATACGATAAAACATATACAAGGTGGTGTTTAAAATATATTACCAAGTTATTTCCCTATAATAATTCTTAATTTAGAGACCCACCGCCCATTTTGGCCTCAAGAATGTGCTTCCCAAAACAAGAAAAATGTAGTTTTTTAGCTTGACTTCAGGCATGCATAAAATGGAAACCATAAGTTTTTGGAATGAACCAAAATAAATATCTCATGAATATTTAATCCATATAATTTCAACATGGATCATGTTGATGAAACCTTCCAAACCAATCTTTGGTATAAGTTGTAGTGATAGGTGTTTCAAACTGTTTTCACTTTTCTACATTCAAAAGAAGTAAGAAACTAAAGAAATGGTCTAGGGTTAGATAATACCCAGATGAGGTATGTGCACCATTATCCAGACATTGAGAGAACTCCTCTTTGGTTGTGGAGGATGACACCTGCAGAATAAAGAGACTTAAACAAGGAGATTGTTAGATGGATGTAAGGTGGACTGCCAAGCGATATGCTTGGTCCCAGAAGTGCAAAGACTTCCTTAAGGGATGTCAGTCCACTTGTTGATAAAAATATAATGTCGAATAAAGATAATAATGATAGAATAAGCTAGAGAAATACAAAAATGCATACCTGATGTCTGTTGTTGGTCTACCATAGTCATCGGCGTCGATTGGTCTGCCGACGCCAGTTGGGTCAGGTCGCCAACGTCAGTTAGTCTACCAATGTCGATAGGGGAAATGGGCCTGGTGGCTGGTGTCAGTTGGGGTAATGGTCTTAGACAGGGTCTGGATGAGTTTATGGTCTATTTATGGTCAGTAAGATGGCTTGAGGTGTCTGAGAGTCTGTTTAGAGGTCTGTGTAGGGTTTACAGGGTAGAAAGTATGGTCTAAAAGAGGGACCAGACAAAGGATTGGGGTGAAAAGGGAGAATCAGGATTCAGGTCTGGTCTAGTTGATAGCTGGGTCTGGGTGGTGATATTACTTAGAAGCAGTAACTAGAAAACATAATGAAAACATAGAAGAAATACTTAGTTGTGGCTTGCTGAAGAAAGAGTGTAACAGACTGGTTGTTGATGTTACTAGTGTAGAAAACCTATTACTGATGTTGCTAGTGTAGAAGACTACCTATAGAGTGGAGTGACTGATGCAGAGTACCTATACCTTGTGATGTTTGATGTGTGTTTAGGAGAGAAGGCGTGAGAGAGGTCTGAAGACCAGAAGGCTGGCTGATTGGAAGAATGGAAAAAGATTCAAGATTGGTAGATCTACATTTCGAATGCAGAAATGTAGTTTTGAAGGCAATCGATGCCAGTAATATCACCGACATCGGCTGACTACTAACCAATGTTGGCAGCCAAGGAATAGGAAAAAGGCCTAAAAATAGCCTTTTGTCCATTCTTCCTTCTGCCGAGGTCAGCTGGTCATGGGAAAACAGTCGAAGGCGGGTTAAAATGGTCGTGAGAGGCGGAGTGGGATAAGGGAAATGGGTCTAGGCATTTAAGACTTGGCATGGGGTGATGAAGGGATCCAAGGAGAGGTATCAAAGGTGGGGTGAGGTGTCAAGGAGAGAGAGAGAGGGAATTATTAATTCAAAATAGATAATTATTTTAAATTAATAAGACCTAGGGGGCATGTTGGAGTGGAAAGGGACCAAGGGGGAGTCAACCAAGGAGTAGACATGATTTCGGTGTTTATATTTACCCCTTTTTGTCTTGTTGGTTGTTCTTGATGAACTGCAAGACAAAAATAGGGATTGGTTGCCCCAGGTATGGGACGAGGTTGCTTTCATCTTGTTGGTTGTTCTAGCGAACTACAAGACAAAAACAAGGGTTGGTTACCCCAATTATGGGATGAGGTATTCCCCCTCAAAGCAGGAGTCAAGGGAAGGGAACCTAGAATCGGGTGTTAATTTGACAGATAGAGGATGGATATGGTGAAGATGGAGTGTGAATGCTACAAAAGTTGAGATTGCGCGCATACCACTTCATGAGATGGTCAGGTCAAATTATCGTAGGTCAAGGTTGAGGAGTGCCAAAATTGAAATAATCGGGCCCCAACATTTAGTCATAGCTAATTGGGTTATTTGATCCAAGCTATAGCTCCAATGGTCATCGTGTTCTAAGTATTCTGGGCTCAGGAAGTGCTCTTAGAAACATGAAAAATGTCACAAGTAGTGGGGATCAACTTGCTCATGATCCTATACTTATGAGGGTCAAAATATGGGTTGTGAACAATTTTACTAACCATTTGTGAGGTAGCATGCATGCAAAAACAACCAAGGCAAAGTTGTCTTGGAAGTGGTCGAGGTCAAAGGAGATATTCATGATTTCCAAGGTCGTTGGTCGAGTCGAGACAAAGGAATGGCCAAGCTAACCTCAGAAGAACCCATGTCAACTAAGTGTTGCCTACATAGCCCTTGTTATTAGGGGCTCAGGCCAATGTAGTTCTCCCCAAAGGGGAGGAGGAGGGTCGGTTATGGATGGGTGGTTTGGACTAGGTTAAGTCATGGGTAGAGGTTGAAATAGTTTTTCCATCAGATAGATGAACAAATAGATGTGGTCAAGCTAACCCCAGAAGATGCCATGTCATCTGAGTGTTGCCTACATAGCCCCTATTAGAAGGGCCTCAGACCAATGTAGTTCAGATAAAGAGTCAAAGTGGTTGATGAGTGGTTAATGATTGGTTTGGTCTAGATTATGAATGATGAAGGTAATGATGATGATGATGTTATAGCCTTTTCCATAATATGTGATGGTGTATTCTATAACATTGGTTAAGTGGTCTTTCATTCCTAGCAATTTTCCATATTGATAATGGTGTATGCTAAAAATGAATTGAGTCGATTTATGCTTCAGCAAGTAATGGTTTATGCTTGGCATAAATTGTGTCTGGTCAATAGTTTTTATGTGTATTGGTGTTCACATAAACTATGTGAAATGGATTAGGTCATGTTGGTGGTCTGAAAATGTTTGGTTTGATTTGGGTTTGGTTGGAGAAAATGATTTGGTTGAATGTGTGACCAAGATGTATGAAGTGAAAGGCACGTTTCTCTTTCATTGACAAGGACTATAATGATGGCATAGATAAGGGTTTTTGAAAACAAAAGCCCCGTTCATGCATTACGCCATTAACCAGTGGTTGTGTTAGAGAAGTAGTCGAATCACTTGACATTAAGTGAGCTCGAAATCCCTTAAGTATGTTGGGGTGATAAGATGTGATTGTGTGAGATGGATGGAAGGGGGAACCCTTTTTGGTAGGAACAACTTTGCCCCTTTTATAGGTGACCCCAAGAATGACTATAGACAAGTCCATGACTTTATAGTTTGTCAGTCATTTTTTTTTTGGGGCAGACTGATCAATGCGGGAAGTCTGCAAGGGGATGTTGTCTTGTTTTGTGGTCATGTTGTGAAGCTGATCGATGTGGGAAAATTCTGAGATAATGCTATTTGTAGCAAAATTTAGGCATTGCCATCCTTTGAGGGAGTGGTCTATATTCTACTTTGTATATATGAGAGTCTTTGAATAGCTGTCCTTCAAGGGAGCAGTCTATCAATTACAGTAAGTATGATGCAACTGTCCTTCGAGGGAGCAGTCTACATTTATAGTTTTATGACCTTGGAATATGCATCCCACTTTTATTTATATATTTATTTTTTTGTTTTTTTACTGGACTTTTGGTCATGGACTTGATGATAGAGGTTTAGAGGGTTTCCCTTTTATTAAGACAAAGCATTCATGCTTGACAAAAGGGGTGACTAATGTTTGTAGGGTTGAGGGTTGAAAAGGAATGGGAATGACGATGACGGGGATTGCTCAAGGGATTGAGCTCAAGTTAAATGTCAAGTGAATAATTACTTGACTAACAGTAGACTGGTTGAAGATGCAAGGCATAAAGGGGCTCAAGTTTTGATAAGTCCTTGACCCATGCTTGTGCATCATGATGTAAGGTCCGAGTCAATTAGGAGCAAACTTGCCCTATTTGCTTCATTCTAAATTGGTCACATGTTAAAGATGATTGGTTGAGGTCATGATTAAAAAGGTTGGTTGATGTTTGATGTTTGGTCAAAGTTATAATAGTCAGGGTAAGGTCAAATTCCCCCAGTTGCTAGGGAGAATGTTTAATAGATTTACCTTGAGAGGGCAAGATCCTGATCTGCCAGGTTAGAAGCAAGAATCTCAAAATCACAGATGGTGACAGAGGAAATGGTTGGTAATGATTTGATTAAAGTGGCTAATGGTTGGGGGTCATCAGGCTGGACCTCCATTGATTGTAAGGCTTAGATCAAAGTTTGATGATGTTGTGGAGAGTTTTGTATGAGATCATACAAAGACATCTTCACAGGGGTCGTGTGGTGAGGTTGTTTCACCATGGAGTTAGGGATTATCTTTAAAGATGCTGGTCGAGATGTGCCCAAGACAGTAATCTTGAGTTTTAGTTATGGTGAAGGCTTGGTAGATGGGGATGTCCAAGGGATAGAAACATGTCTTTTCCCTTTATCCTTTTGGGTTGGTGGGCTGGTGGTCAAGTTGAATGTGTTGATTTCAAATAATGGGGTTAAAGGCAATGGAGGGACCATAGTCTTGTGTGGAGATCCTGATTTAGGTGATGATGTTTGTGAGGCATGTGATGGCATCAAATATTTGGCAAAGGGGTAGTCAAGAGGATCCTTGATGAGAAGGGTATCCTTTATCTGGTGTTGATGAATGACAACTTTAAGAGCACAACAACGCTTAGTGTCATGTCCTGGTGTGCAATGATAGTGACAAAATTTAGTGTTATCGAACCAAGATGGTCTTGATCTGAGAGTTGATGAGTGTGAAGGTGAGGAGGTATGGGAAGCATGGGATGATGTTGAAGGTTTGTTGATAATATGGTCAAGAAGAAGGGTGTCTTTCTCCAAGTACTGGCGAATGACAACCTTGAGGGAACAATAATGCTCAGTGTCATGTCCCAGCGTGCGATGATACGCACAAACTTTAGTGTCATCAAACCAAGGCAGTTTTGGTCTGAGAGATTGGTATAGTTTAAGAGGTGGAATACTGATGCGAGAAGACTGCAACAATTATCATAACAGCAAGGCATAAGAACCCACCAATGGGTCTGCGTGTTTTGTTGCAGTAGGGGTTGATGACTTTTATTTTGGAGGCATAGGGGGCATTGGTCATTTTGGAGGAAATATATGTTTAATGGGTAAAGGGGATAATGGAGACAATTTGCCTCTGTGAGGTGTTGGAGTAGGAAGCACTCCTATTAAGGTGGATGGATGTGGGCCTAAAATAGAGGGCAATGATGAAGGTGGGGGAGGAATTCTCCAGTGTGGTTTAGTGGCCTTCTTTGGTTTGGTTTGAGGGCCACTATTGTGTGAGGAAAGATTAGATATGGGGAAAACACCAAGAGATTTAATCTCTTTTGGCATGGTGGATGCCTACATGGGTTTGGGTTCAGATGTGGACGGAGGTGAGTGAGATGTAGCGATCTCAGGCAAAAGGCAAGAGAAAATTATCACTGGGTCTTCCTCAGTCAAAGTGGGTGAAGAGACAAGTTCTTCTCTTGGTGGAGAAGAAATTGGAGAATGTGACTCCTCAAGAGGATAAAGGGCAGGGATGATGGTGCCTTTTACTTATGGTTGAGGAGTAGGAAGGGTATGGTCCCCCATTGGTAGGAGGAAGGATGAAGGTGGGGCTAATGGCATTGGTATGGTCAAAGTGTCCTCCAATATAAGAGAGGTCATTGGAGAACTAATAGGAGAAGAAGGCTCTTTTACCTATGGAGGAGGTTGGTCAGGGACAAGAGGTGAGACCGTGTTGACCGTGCGTATATCATGCTCTTGGGAGCTATCGGCCATGGTCTAGATATTGTTTTGGCTAGGAGGATGGTTAGGAAAAGGTTGTTTGAAGATATCAATGTTTTGATTGGGTGGCACATTTGAGTTATCTAAAACAAGATCCCCTTTATCTATCATGTCTTGGACAATGTTCTTGAAGGTTTGGCAGTTGTTTATGTCATGGTCTTGGACACGGTGATTGTGACAGAAGTCATTTTCCCTATACCATGTAGGGATGGATTTTGAAGGGTTGAATTGAGGTGGTCAGATTGGAGGGAGATTGAGGACCCTCTGTTTGACAAGTTTATCCAAAACGGAAGCGTATGATTCTCCTATAGGAGTATAATGATGCTGTATGTACCGTTGTTGGAATTGTTTTATGGTGCTTTGTGATGTTGAAGATTGAGGTTGGTCGATCATTGTTGAGGATGGTGATCTAATGACCATAGTGTTTACCACTCCTTTGGGCTTGGAGTGGGAAGAAGAAGGTTTGGAAGAAGAAGGGTCATTGGATTTTACGTTAATATTTTGCAATTTGACCTTGTCCTCTTCAATAACACAAAGTTCAAGCTTTCAGGCCATGGTGAAAGCTTTGTCAAAGGTGTGGAATGTCTGAACCCACAAGGTGGATGAGATGTGCGTGGCACATGCTCAAGAAAAGATCTTGATGAGCTCAAGTTGAGGTAAAGGGAAGGAGAGTTGGTTGATTAAGCCTCTCCAACGGGCAACAAAATCGGCTATGGATTCGTCATCGAATTGTTTGATAGAGTATAAGTCTGTGATTGAGACCTTTTTGGTGATATTGATCAAAAAGTGGTCAAGGAATAATTGGGTGAGTTGAGTGAAGGAAAAGAGAGAGTGACTGGTAATTGAGCTATACCAGTCAAGGGCAAGGCCAGAAAGCGACATGGGAAACGTGCATAGTAATAATGCATCATCATGTGCTATGAGATAACAAGCATGTCTGAATGCTCCTAGATGCTGTTGTGGGTCTTCCTTACTCGAGAAGTGAGTAAACTTAGGAAGTTCCCATTGACTGGGATATGGCTAGATTGGGACGGAGGGACGGATGGGTTCATTGCAAATTTGGTCATATGAAAGAGCATTGCTTGAACCGGAAATGGAAGCCTTAAGACTAGACATTTTATCCATCAGCATCTTGATGAGATCAGCTAACATATTG
Source organism: Torreya grandis (assembly GCA_037957365.1). Lineage (NCBI taxonomy): Eukaryota > Viridiplantae > Streptophyta > Pinopsida > Cupressales > Taxaceae > Torreya > Torreya grandis. The sequence goes on from JARHVA010001128.1 coordinate 2,055,428, forward strand.
GTAGATGGGGCACCCCCTAGGTTGTAAGGTGCTTGAAAGGTGCTAGAAGAGGTGTATGACGTAGTTGGTTGTGCTTATATAGGTGCAACATATTGATGACTAGTCATAGGGACAAAAGTGGAAGCCAAGGGTGGTTATGTCATGAAGGTAGAAGGCATAAGTTGACTAGATACCGCAAAAGGTGGTTGCATGGTGGCATTGGAAAAAGGGGAGGTAGACACTCCTACATTTATAGGCGCAAGAGTGTGTGGAGTCAAGACAATCAAGTTCTGGTATGATGTAGAACTTGGTTAAATTGCATGTGGTTGAGGGGGTAATGAAACCCTGATGGAGGTCGGTCCAAAAATAGATGGGGAGGCCAAAATTTGTGTATTGGCCATGGTCAGGTTAATGGTTGAGGTAATAGTCTGAGTCATAAAAGGCTGGGTAGTAGATGGTGTTGATGTCATCACCGCTTCACTTAAAAGGTCTCGCGTTTAGTTTCTTGCGAGATAGTGTTGGAGAGCCTTGATGTTGTGGTCAAGGAGTCTCTCAAAGTTTGGGTCCCCTTCAGGGACAATTGAAGGTTGATTAGGATTTGGTTAGGTAGGAGTTCATTTGGTCTCTGAATGATACTCCATTAGAGGACTAGGCATAGATGGCGAAGGCAGGAGTGGTCATTGCCTTGCGTGGTCAAGAAGAGTTCTAGTTTGACTCCATGTCAAAACCATTCAAGGCAAGAAGGGTTAGGTTCTAGAAACTATGTTTTTTAGTCTCAAAAAATTAGAATGGGTGTTGGACAGCAAAAAAGCTAGGTTTTAAGCTTGTTATTTTGAGAAGAAAAATTTGGACAGTGACCAACATCAATAGAAAAACTGATGCTGCTGAAACAGGTTGCCAATGTCAGTCAGAGAACCGATGCCAGTGAATAAAGTCTATCGACATCGGTGGTAAAATTGATGTTGGTTACTGTGTTTTCTATAAACTCAAAAAAATTGAGAGTTTTTAGAAGAAAGAAGAAAATGTCCTCACTAGCTCAAAAAACCAGATAAAGATAGAAAAGAAGATGAAGACAAGCAAACCCTAACGTTAATTCTTATGAATAATTTTTAGAATCATGTTGGCTTATACCTTAGATGAATGTGTTTGGAAATTTGGCTTGTAGAGCAGGTCCTAGAAGAGGCAGTCTAAGGTTGGTTTCAGGTTAGTTTCGGTGCTCAAGAGTCTGTGTTAGGTTCTGTACATGGCCTGGTGCTAAGGAGAAAGCTCCCCTCACTTCACAAGCCCAGTGATAAGCTGGTCTCACTTAGCTAGTATATACTTCCCCTAGAGTTTATCCTCTGCTAGAGAATAGAGTGGGCTTTCCCCTTGGTGGTGAAGTCCAAGTGAGATTGCCGGGATGGGTAAGGTATTCGCTAGGTGATGAAATCCTAGTCAGACCTTGTCTCAAGTGTGTTTAGATGTTTGATTTTGTGCAAGTGATTAGGTTTTGTAACATAAGTGTGCTACAATTAATTCATGATGCAATTTTTAATTACTAGATGTGAGAGCTAAGTATGCATTCAGGAAGAAATGAAATGCAATGTATTTTAAGCCCAAATTGAAATGTGTGTTCATATGCAGAAAAGTGAGAAGAAGTTGAAGAGTATGACTTTGACTAGTCTAAGATGCAAGAAAAAAAGAAGGGTTCTTTTTAACCTTGCTAATAGTGTCCTTTGGAAAGAGATAGAAGAAGAGAGATGCAAAAAGAGACCTAATGCACCTATATGAAAAGTTTGTTTAGAAGAAAAAGATAAACCCAAGGAAAACTCCTAGGGTCCCACAGGGCATGCCAGAATGTTTCAAACTATTTTCGCTTTTCTACATTCAAAAGAAGTAAGAAACTAAAGAAATGGTATAGGGTTAGATGATACCTGGATGAGGTCTATGCACCATTATCCAGACATTGAGAGAACTCCTCTTTGGTTGTGGAGGATGACACCTGCAGAAGAAAGAGACTTAAACAAGGAGATTATTAGATGGATGTAAGGTGGACTGCCAAGCGATATGCTTGGTCCCAAAAGTGCAAAGACTTCCTTAAGGGATGTCAATCCACTTGTTGATAAAAAGATAATGTCAGATAAAGATAATAATGACAGACTAAGCTAGAGAAATACAAACAATGCATACCTACTGTCTGTTATCAGTCTACCACAGTCGCCGGTGTTGGTTGGTCTATCGATGTCGATTGGGTCAGGTTGCTGATGTCGGTTAGTCTACCGACGTTGGTAGGGGAAATGGGCCTAGTGGCTGGCATCGGTCAGGGCAATTGTCTTAGACGGGGTCTGGATGAGTTTATGCTCTATTTGTGGTCAGCAAGATGGCTTGAGGTGTTTGAGAGTCTGTTTGGAGGTCTGTGTAGGGTTTACAGGGTAGAAAGTATGGTCTAAAAGAGGGACCAGACAAAGGATTGGGGTGAAAAGGGAGAATAAGGATTCAGGTCTGGTCTGGTTGATAGCTGGGTCTGGGTGGTGATATTACTTAGAAGCAATAACTAGAAAACATAATGAAAACATAGAAGAAATACTTAGTTGTGGCTTGCTGAAGAAAGAGTGTAGCAGACTAGTTGCTGATGCTGCTGGTGTAGAAAACCTATTGTTGATGCTGTTGGTGTAGAAGACTACCTGCAGAGTGGAGTGACGGATGCAGAGTACCTATACCTTGTGATGTTTGCTATGTGTTTGGGAGAGAAGGTGTGAGAGAGGTTTGAAGACTGGAAGGCTAGCTGATTGGAAGGATGGAAAAAGATTCAAGATTGGTGGATCCACATTTTAGACGTAGAAATGCAGTTTTGAAGGCAACCAATGCCGGCAATATCACCGACATCAGCTGACTATTGACCGACATCAGCAGCCAAGGAATAGGAAAAAGGGCTAAAAATAGCCTTTTGTCCATTCTTGCTTCTATTGAGGTCAGTTGGTCATGGGAAAATGGTCGAAGGTGGGTTAAAATGGTCATGAGAGGCTGAGTGGGATAAGGGAAATGGGGTATAGGCATTTAAGACTTGGCATGGGGTGATGAAGGGATCCAAGGAGAGGTATCCAAGGTGGAGTGAGGTGTCAAAGAGAGAGAGAGAGGGAATTATTAAATTCAAAATAGATAATTATTTTAAATTAATAAGACCTAGGGGGCATGTTGGAGTGGAAAGGGACCAAGGGGGAGTCAACCAAGGAGTAGACATGATTTTGGTGTCTACAATAGGTCCTAAAATGTAACTTTTTTGTAATGAAGAGACAAGTGTTTGTTCTCCAACTAGAATTTATACCTCCAAGACTTATAGCTGAAAATACATCACTTTGAGAACACACACACACACACACACACACACACACACACACACACACACACACACACACACACACACACACACACACACATTAAAATTACATGTTATCCCATGAAATAAACCTACAAATGCACCTAGAGTTTAATTTCATTACTATTTAGGAGCATGAAAACACTAATAACAAATGTTCTCAAAGTTGAAGTGACAGTTGGAGAACTCCACTTCCAATGCTACATGGCTCAAAATTATCTCTACCAACATGTCTTAAGTGGTGGGTAATGTAAATTACCATTTTATTCTCTTTTGATCATTCCCAATTAAGAGATCTACCATGCATTATAGCCTCAAGAACACCGTCCCCAATACAATCAAATATAAGATTTTTAGCCTATCTTCAACCGTGCATAAAATGGAATTTTTAAGTCATTGGCATGAAACAAAATAAACCTCATGTGTATGTTGAATTTCTCTATATAATAACTGAATAATTGTATTAATATGAAACTATCATAAAGAATATGAAATTATTTACTAACAGTGCCACTAATCTACCAAAAGATTATTAGTAAGTAATTAAAAAATGAAATTTATATGTACTACATAAAAATCAATAAAATTTGGTAAAATTTAATACATATAAATTTTACAAGACAACATATCTTGTAATTTCAATCCAATGAACCATAAGGATCTGCTCTAATCTTGATAGTAGCAAGAATAGATTCATAGTCAGACTCACAAACTTTCCATAGATTCATGTTTAATGGCCTCTCATGATATTTGATTGATTAATATTTATTTCAAGAACCAAATTTGAATAGTGTAGTATCTTCCTATGTGTTTCAACGTATTCAAACAATCATACATATGAATTTATTATAGGAAATCATCAAATCCAAGTTCCAATGACAACCATAGATCTAGTGGGATAGTCAATGTTTACTCCATCTATGATTGGGGAAGTCAATTTTTTTCTTGTAAACACTGACATAAGTAGTAATATGTTCCCTCTTCATTGTACTCATAAAAAATAACTATAAAAACATGCCTTGTATCATAAAAAAAATTAATGATGTTATCAAGATAGATAATGAGAATAAATAGTACATTATGATTAATCTTCTACTTAGTTGCACTAGATCAGATACATGATCAAATTCATGTGATGATGTCATATATTTAAGTTTTAATGTTTTTGTAATATGATATGCATTGATTATAATTATATTTTTTTATCTCCATTAATCTACCCACTCTTTTGGCTCACACTCATTCCAAATAGAGTCCATGCATATACAACAAAAATATGCCAAGTGTATTGTATGAATAGTTCAAGAACTTGCATTTGAGATACGAAATGAGTAGATCTCACTTGATACCATTATATTAATACAATCCTCATACTTTTACAAGTGTTCTTCCTCCATAAACTATAAATATATAAAAATAGTAGAATTGTATTGAGCACCATGGCCCATTTTATCATTACACCATTCCACAATGGTTTTTGCATCAGTCAAAATAGTACCATCTTCAAAATTTAACTCCTATCTTGAAATGGATATTTTTACACATGATCTATCACCATCATGATCCCCTTTTCCATGGATTGCTTAGTGAAACTCCAAATGTGTTCTACACCAATGGTAACATACATCTTATTCAACTAGTAAAAAAATCATTCATTCTTTAATTGTGATGTGCAATTGTCTGACCAAATGTAATCATGATTGAAAGTAATGTTAATATTAGTTAATTGCCCATATAACATCTCAAAACAACCTTACACGTATTCTTTAAAAAAAAATTGGTCATCATTGAAGTAGAAACAATACTCCCTTAATATTTTTTTATCATACTTTGTACTATCAAGTGCATGCATGAATGTTATATGCATGAATATGATTGTAATACTATGATTGAACTTCCATTTGTGGTTTTAATGTGTAATTTTCATAATATTCAACTAATAAAATAATATAACCAAGTGGAAATATGTACTTTAATATCTTTAAATGTTCATCCAACCATCTAGCTCTGTGTGTATGCCTTGCATACTCATAAATAATTTCTTCCCTGAATTTGCCCATAAATTATAAAACATGTATGTCTTTTGTAACAAACTCACACCTTTTATATTTCTCTTTCCATATTTTACTTGATAAGTCACATATTTTTATTTTCTCAAACCAACTAGTTCCTTTCCAATTACACTTGTACTCTAGTCATGGATACATTTTTTATTTATTTTGGCAATCTACAAGAAATGTTGTAATTTCCATCCAAACATGCTTTATTATAAAAAAATTATCCATCTGGTCTTTAACAAAAAATGGATGGAATAAATTACCTAACTAATTTTTATGCAAATAATCTACCATACTCCTAAAAAATGTTATCAATATGCAAATAACAACGTATATGGAAAAAAATATCATAGTGCACTGAAAATTCAACATGTTACCTACAACAACAACTGGTACATGTGTGATTTATCTTTAAATAAAATAAGTTATCTATGTCAAATTATATTTGAATAATATAAATTTTTGGATATTTTTACAAAAACTTAGATTAAAATTATGTTTGGGATATATCCAACAAATGTTTTAGATGTGGTTCATGATTACGAAAACCAACTCTTCTTTTTACTACATATCCTATATTGGGTGAAATTCTTGTATTGTCTTTCCAAAATTGTACAAGTAAATCTTTGAGAGCATTGGCTATATTATTGTACTTTCTATGAAATATACTATAGAATTCCCATATCTCATTGGTATTGGCATCATTAAGTCTTTATCATCTTCTAATTGATTTCATTGTTGTTTTCTATTTATGTCCAATGCTCAACTAGTTTTTGAAATCAATATTTTTTTCCATGTTTGACCACTTACTGCATAAGTTTTAATTATATGTAGGAAAACATTTAAATCTTAGTTACATGATTTATAGCCTATAATATGATATACATCATGTATATTTTCAACAATTTCATTGTTTTCATCATCCATGTTAGACGTTCTTAGTCCTCGAGTGTACATTGTAGGTTTCATCTTAATCAAGCTCATCAATGAAACAAACACTTGACATTTTTTTACTATCAAAATGTAATTTATCAAAGAAATTATCCAAATTTTTTTATCTAATCTTCTTGAATGGTGATCAAACATTTTTTTATACACTTGTTTCAAAATGTTTTCATCAACTTTAATTAAGTAATTACCTTTTCTATGCACAATCCTCAGAGGTGTTATTAATGATATAATTTGTTGAGAGGGTTTTTCAAAATCATTATTGTCACTACTAGTTTAATAATTATTAGTTTCATTGTTTAGTAGTGGGATGACATTTTCTTCATTGTTACTTTCATCATTATATGTTTCCATGAAATTATCTTCATTGATAGGGGTAAATCATCATACATAGATTCATCGTCAATAAAATAAAATAAAATCTACTTTAAATGTGGACTTGAAACATAATTTGGACTTATAGGTAAATATTAATAATTAATATTAAATTAAATATTATCTATTTCCTTATTCTCTATGACATTTACCTTATTAGGGATAGTGTTTGTACCTTGTCTCATGTGAAATTATTACATTTGCACCTTTTTTCTCTCAAATATTCTAATTACTCTAATTTTTTTTGCTTTAACTTCTTCCTTTTCTTTGAAAGATTTATGTCACCCATGAATAGACAAAGAACAATTTGAAATTTCTTTTGATGGTGGGGACCTAAAGAATAATTTGATTCCTTTTAATGGTGGGGGACTTAAAAAATAATTTGATTCATCTTATCTTTACTGTGGAAAACACATAATGATGTAGAGAATGTCTATGCAGTCAAAATTCTCAAAATACCTAACAAAAATAAATGTTGGATAATGATTTTTTGTCTAGAGATAATAATGTGTACATGTTATAGTATTATGTATATGCATCATTTCTATTGCATGCTTACTATTAATAACATGTGCACATTATAGTAAAATGTGTACACATTATTGATAGTATGCCTATGTGATCTTATATCATGTTGTTATGATATATGATTATACTACCTGATGAAAACCTATGTTATATTAATATTCTAGGGTTGATTTACCCATATCTTGCATTTTATACATTCAATTGAGTTATGATTTAGGTTCACATGACTTATTTAGCCTAAAATGCATGTTTAATTTCACCAATTAACTAATTAAATTCACTCATGACTAATTGAGGCCCAAATAATGTCTCTAATTACACTAAAAGACTATTTGGATCAAATATTAACTAATTTAGTCCCAAATCACCTTCTGCTCTTGTCTAGTTAGATTGAAGGGGATTGAATTGGCCTGAATTTCTTTTTTGATTGAATTAGTGGGCTTCCCACTTAATTTTTTTATGATATTGGGGTTGATTGACCTCCAAATTACTTCCATATAGTCAAAATTAGGTTCACGAGGTTTAATTTCATCAAATTTTCATCAATCATTATAATAATTTACTAATTGGGTATATATGCCAAGAAACAAGAGGTAATTTAGTCCTTAACATCACATTGTAGACATGTAGTTAGGTTCAAGGGGTTAATATTATCCCTAATTAAATTCATGTTTGAATTTGTAATAAAATTAGGGTCAATTAAGCCATATGTTATATCTTAAAAGGGTCAATTGACCCATAAATTAGGTTCTCATGGCTCAATTTTAACTAAATCATGTCCCTAATTATATGAATTGACTAATTGGATCAATTAATGATAGAATCAAACCTGATTTATCCCAAAATCATGTCTTGTTGTTATAGTTAGGTTGAAGGGACTCAAATTGGCACCAATTTCTTTCATGATTGAATTGGTAGATTATTTGATTTATTTTGTTATGAAATTGGGGTTGATTGACCTTTAAATTACATCATATATAGGTTAGATATCATATTCATGGGGTTTAATTTCATCCAACTTGCATCACTAATTCTAAAAACCAACTAATTGGATCAATATGTCAAGAAATATGGCTAATTTATCCCCAAATCAAATCCTTGACTCATAGTTAGGTAAAATGGGTTTAGATTGGCCATAATTACATTAATATTATATTTATGATAAAATTATAGTTTAGGGTTTAGGGTTGTAACAACTGACTAATAGGGTTGAATTGAAACCAAGATGTCATCTCTAAATTAGTCTCTTATATCATAACAAGCATAACACTTTCTTCTAAAAAAAATCAATAGAGAACATGGTGCCCAAATATCATCCTCATGACCACTTGTGAAGTGATATAATAGGACCAATTCATCCCTTGACAAATTTAGTGTATTTTTCCATTCATTCATGCTCATTATCCCTTGCATGTATATAAAACATTTACAATGACAATGTTTCATTTCAAAACATGTCCAAGTAAAAATTGGATAAAATCCTATAGTTTTACATATATTATGATTAATTATCCACTACATACTTTGTAAAGTATGTAAGAGTAATATATACCATGGTTACCTCTTCCTTACATTGTCATAGACCCTTATAAGTACACCTAGGTTATAACTGAGTACATGATACACATGGGATTATTCCTCACCATACCCATGCACTATTAGTTGTTGGTAATTTATGTGCCCTTCACCTTCCAAAACATGGTTTTGACTAAATGGTATCCCACATCCCATATACATCTTATTTATTCTTCTTGTTAATTTATCACATGTAATACCATTCCTCATAATATCTCAAGCACTACTAGCCATTAATAGTTCATGTGCCCTTCACTTTCCCAAGTAGGTTTTTGACTTTAGTCCCATCCCTTCCCATATATAACTCTTTATTCTTCTTGGTGATTTTTCACATGGATCTATTCATAACCATACCCCAAGTATTATTATCCATCAATCATCAATTTGTCCTTCATCTTAAAAAATGAGGCTTTGAATTCAGTCTCCTCCCTCCCATCTACATCATATTTATTCCTTTATCACTTCATACTTTATTATGCATGTCCTACTCACATTCATAAAATATTAGTCCAATTTATAAGGACAACCTTAAAAACATCTTTCTTGTTAGTGTAGATACTTAATTTTGTTATGGATATAGTTATTAATCATTAAAAATTGCATTATTATAGGGTATTAATATGTTTATTGATCAATGATCTAGATTAATCTCTTATTATATTTTTTTATCTATGTTCTGGTTGTCTCATGTCATTTTATCCTTAATTATGTATCTCTTTCATATTTTCTTCCCACATGTTTCCTTAGATTTATAACATTTTCTCCAAAAATGTACACTATGTGTTTTTGGCCCATAAGTGTATCATGCATGATTCTACAGGTCGACCCTTTTGATCCTTATTTTGGGCCTCTCATGTCACATGATCTTAATTTTTTGGATTTTTTCTTATTGAAATTTAATAAATTCATAATCTTAATTCAATAAGTCTATGAATATAATAAATATATTAGTATATAAGACATTGAAAAAATATATAATGAATGTGTGAAAGCAATCAATTCAAGCATTTAGATAGTGATTCAAGAGTTTAAATAAATATGAATAATTTATTACTGGAACAAGCATTCATTCTAAAATGAAAATTCATATAAACTGCACTCTATCATCACTATATTGCCTCACTGACATTATTTATACTTGGTTTTGATTTAACTATTTTGGGAATAATGAAGTTTTATTCCTATTTTAGTTAAGGTTATGTATTAATTAATCAATAAAGAATATTGTAATAAATATAGTCTAATTTGTATAATTTATTTATTTTTTTATCTTTCTAAAAATAATAATAAATAAATAGAAATATAACTTAGCTTGAAATTGGACTGAGATGGATGATACAGAGGCTGAAACTAGCTATGTAGGACTAGGACAGTGTCATCAACCTAAATCTAGATTTCATTTAGTGAAAGGATAGGAGTGCCAAAAATAGGACACTTCGGTGTCTAGCACTATTATCCACTCTTGTTGTTATTATCCAAACTAGTCATAGAGACATAAAACTTTTTAGGTTTTTGTATTGTTCTTGTGTGAGCCTACCTATGAAATCTTGAGTGCTGATTATCGATGGAACTCATTATAGATCTGATTTAATCTTCAAACCCTAACCCTCCATTATGATTGATAAAATGATGTTTGAATTACTTGAGAAAAGAAGGTGGAATTAGTGTGTAAGATGTACTGAATGTGTAATCCACACCCCTTGTGTGGTCATGCTACATATATACCAATAATCTAAAGAGGGATCAATCCATATCTAGTTCTCCCACCTAATGTGATTTATGTAATAGTGTGATGCAAATGCAAAAATTCCAAATTAAGAGTGCTTGAGGTGGCTATAGATTGGTATGAGGGTTTAAATATGTGTGTAGCTATGTTGGGTGATTATATGTAGAGAATAGGGAAGTTTGCCTTATTAGTTTACTTGTATTCTTTCTTGCTTTGTAAGATTTATCACCTCCCCTTGTAAATGAACTTTTAATGGGATTTTATAGGTAACTATTGGTCATGGGTTAGATATATTAATGTTAGGTTGACATAATGAAGAATAGGAATTGGATGAAAATGACCATTTGGGCTTAGTTTGTAAAGGTATAAGAGCACTAAAAATGGTACACCCTAGGGTTTGATGCTATATTCTAGGTATGACACTCCTATCATATAGGTTTGAGACTTAGGGAATAAGATTGGCTTGGGAAATAGAGTCTGGCTGAGGTAGAATGACTATTTGGAAGGCTATGGATGACTAGAAATGAGAGAAAAGGTGTGTCAAAGGGTCACAAGAGCATGCAAGAAATACCAATGGATTGGGTGTCACAAGCCACACTCAAAATACCAATTTGGACATTTTATATGACCACATTTACCCCCCATTTATTTTAGTGATGTAGGAAATCAAAATAATAAGATAGAGGAAAATTATAAAACATACCTAAACTTGCCTACAAGGGTAAAGTCCATGAAGATGTGTGATACTGAGTGTGTATAGAGAGAACACATCTTGAAGTGTAAATTTATAAGAGAAAACAAAGAGTAGATCAGTTCTTATTAGACATGTTATGTCTAAAATAAGAATGTATAAAATTTGGGTAAAAGAGAAAGGAAGATAAAGGAATGATTACACCTCAATAGGTACATGAACCAATAAAAATCCTATTGTGATGTTGAGTGATGTTTGAGTGATGCTAGGTATGTATTTAACCAAGAGTAATATCATGAATGGAGCTGAGTGCTCAATTCCCTGAGGGTGGCTCAAGAATACAAAAGTTGGCCCTTTGGATCCATCATTCCCTAATAAGTGAAGCTATGTGATTATACATGTGTTAATCAATTTTTGGACTATGTGTCCAATCCTTCTATGTAGGTGGCTCAAGAATATAAGGGCTAGCTATTCCTTTAGCTCCATCATTTCCCAATAAATAAAGCTATGAAATGATACCAATATGAATGTGTGTTGTAAGATATGGCTCTTTAATCTCATGAATGCTCTGTAATCTGATAATGTGTCATGTATAGTTGAATGTGTACTAAGAACTAGGCCAATCTTAGCCACTCTAAAAGGTGGAGATTAGGCTTGTGTGAAAGCCACTTCAAAACTAAGAACTAGGCTTATATGAAATCCACCCCAAAATGATGCCAACAACCTATAGATAGAATAAGGTATGTAAAACTATTAAGAATACCTAGGTCATGTAATGAATTGAAACAAAAAGAAAAAAATGTGTCATGCACACTGGCCTCGATCACTGGTGTCTATAACATGGATTATGATCTGAAAGTTGTACCAACTACCCAATCTAAAACTAGAAGTGATATCCATTATGCCATGCATGATTCCCCCTATATCTATATTCTTTGAAAAAAATTGTACTAAAACTACCCAATCTAAACTAAACTATAGTTGACAAAACTATAACTGAACTTACCTTTCTATCTATTTTTGGAAAATCTATATTTTTTACTATTTGGATAGAAACATCAAAAATAGGACACTTTGCTATATGGAACTGTAATCCAAGTATGACACTCTTATCCTTTACTATTTTTATCACTATTATGTGTTCATCACTATTTTCTTGGTTTATTCTACCTGGTTTGGGTTTTGGTTACTATTTTAAGTGTTCTAAAAACTAATTTTTTGATTGATAGAAGGCTCTGATCTTTGTGACAAAACCTCTATTTGTTACCCCCTCTTCTAAGGGTAGGAATGAAGACCCTACAATGACTAACCTCAGAATAAAGAGCCTTGAAATTATATTATGATATGAAATACATGCTATAATAATGATAATTGAAAAGATGTATCAAAATTTAGCATAGTTTGTATTAGAGATTATTTGATCAATAGGGGTATGCCTAGATAGATGTAAAAATGTAATAGCATGTGCATTATACCAAATTAAAAATAGAAATTTTAGTTGTTAGTTTTCAAGGAGGGATGGAGTATGATGTCCATCATGGCATCTATGAAATCAAGATAATGCATGATGTATATCATGGCATAACAAATAATGAGAATAAAACAAGTAATAAGAATGCAAGGAAAGAATCAAGAAGCAAAAAAAAGTGGCTAAGGGGCCAAGAAAAAAAGGGACATGGGCACATGTCATTCAAACTAGGAAATAAATCATACAAGGTATATTCAAATGCCACATACACATTCAATTGAAAACATGAAAAATTGGCATGAGGGCCATAAACACATAAAAGAGTACAAGCAAATGACATTGGTAAATGTCCTAAGGTACACACAAGAGATAAAATATAAACTAAGAAATGAAATCACATATATCTACTCAAAGAAAGAAAGGTAAATATGTAAATGTTGAAAATACTATCGCATCTAACTAATCAAAGAAAGAAGTGAAATTATGTAAAACATGGAGTACAAGACTAGGTAGATGTAAGAAATACACAAGTGTTATATGCTAGTGAGTGTTGATAGAATAATCTATGTAAGATATTAAGTAATATACATCAAAATGATAACTACAGTGTGTGGTGTAAGAATGACATAACCTAGATGGTTTAGTCATGTAGAAGATGCTCCTCATGGGTAGAGTGAGAAATCAAGGATATTCGTGTCACTGCACACACTCAAATAAGATCAAGTGAAGCATGGTAATGTAGATAAATTAAAAAACAATAGCATATAATAGTAAAATTTAAGTCTAACATGGTAGTAGAAATGTAAAGCATGGATAATGCATATAATTGAAATATTTTTGGTGTTTTTAATTTATTTGAATGTTTTTGTATTTTGACATGTTATATTGTTTTTGGTATTTTTAAATAAGCTATGTACAAGTAATAATAAGGAAACTATGTACAAAAAAATGAAAAGAAGATATGTACAAGTAAGACTAAGAAGAAATGATACTAATCGATGAGTCTCATAAGAGACTCCCTATCATGGTGTCATGTATCAAGGAGAGGTATCATGCATGATCATGAAGCATGATCGAAGGGCTAAGACTATGAATTTGAAAGTTGTGTATGTTGTAATTACTCTAAAATATCTATAGTGGAAACTGATTATGGAGTCCCCCTATAGTTCTAATAATTGGATGCACATGTGGGGCTATTAGGGACCCATTTGGTAATAGAAAAATCTCTCTAAAAATGTGCTCTATGTGTAGAGGCATGAGACCTCAATGATACTACCTAGGGTGTGAGTACTATAGCTATAAACTATCTAGAGTCTTTAAATTATCACTAATGTAAGATACCATTCTATCATATCAGCCCTATCGATGTTGTATCACTATCTAAACCCTGATGGCCAACTAAACAAGTGGCCATATTGCTTATGTTATGTAGTAACATGCCTTCTATCTGATGTTATGTATGGTTTACTAATGGTGGTTGTAAGTGGAGACTTTATAAGATTCATCCTAAATGGATGTGTAACTAAAAATTTGTGCTATGAAGGAGGATCATCTATCCTCAATCATAGGGTATTGATACATAAAATAACACCATATGTCCTCTACTATGATGTGTATGACTGAGCAATAGATTGAGATGGAACTATAACCTATGATGGGGGCTCATTTAATCTTAATCATAGTGGGTTAAAACATGAAATAGGTCCTTAAAGACTTAAATATAATGAATATCTATCTAGATTAGTACTCTATGATGTTGGTTCATCTAATCTTAATCATAGTAGGTTACTACATGAAATAGGTCCCTAAAAACTCAGCTATAGTGAATATATATCTAGAGCAGTACTTTTTGATGTTGGTTCATCTAATCTTAACCGTAGTGGGTTGTTACATGAGATAGGACCCTAAAAACTTTATTGTGGTGCCTATGATTATGTTAGATATGTATATGTAACTAAACTATGTACTCCATAAACTACATTACTATATATAGGTTATTCTCATTGTACTAGTCTCCAAACCCTCTAATTAGGTGGGATAGGAGATCTCATAGGAGGCTATATCCTAGAAACCATAGTACTCTCATAATGAGTAATCAATGATTCCTATGAAGGAATGTCCTGGGATGACTCAATCATTAAGGAATGAGGTCTATGGATCCACGATGGTGGAGATCTCGGTGTCCCTAGTGTGAATGCTATGATTTCACTATTAACATATCTATTAATGCAATCCTTGATTCCATAAAAATAATTATATCTATGTCCATGAATATAATGATAGTTATACAAGGTTCAATTTGTCTATCTATGTAAGAGATGTGGATCTCAATGATGAGTAGAAGGCAATGTGATTAACCTCATATCTAGTAGTGTTGATAGTATGACATATGGGCTGTCCCATTCTAAATCAAACTATAGTGGTGCCTTCTTGTTGTTCTCAATAATTCATAATATAAGTGGTGCTCTAGAAACTAGCTCTCTATTCTAAAATGGTTACATTTCTAGTTATCATCTCCTATCTTGTTTAGTACATGGTGTATGATGTGTTTAAGGAGATATAGATGGAGGTAATGTTGTGAAATCTAGAATAAGATGATCAACTGAATCTACCTCAATCAATCCTAATTTCCTCTCTAAGGCTAAAATTGTATAACATAAGTGCTAAAAAGAGGACTCTATCTGATATAATAGATGCTCTAGGAGAGTTTGGTGAAGCCCTTTTATAAATATATTCTAAACCTCTAATTTTTTTGGTTTATAGATCAAGAGTAGCATGAAAGTCTTAAATCATAAGATATAATCACTAACTAGATCTAAACGATTTTGATGAAATATGAAAAGTTTATCATATGTAACACAAGGGCCCATTTTGTGTGTGTAATATCTAATAAATGCCTCCTCTAAGTCATCATATGTATGAAAGGAACCAATAGGGAATAGATGAAAGAACCAATTCAGTGAATCACCCATTAATGTCTGTTGGAAAAACTTTAATATAATAAAATGACTCGCATGAGATGGTAAAGCCTTTTGAAAGGATTTAAGTTGCATGAATGGATTTCTAGTTCCATCAAATTTAGGAAATGATGGTATCTAAAAATATTTAGGTAATGATGCTTTAACAGACGTTTTTAGGAGAGGGTTACTATGCAAGTCATTAACATCCATCCAAGACTTATAAGCCTTATTTTATGAAGTAAGGATTTTTACTTGGTGTTTTAATTCACCAATTGCATGCATTAAAAAATATTCTCTTGGCATGGTATATTAGTATCTTTAATTTTTTCATTTAAATGTTGAATTTGATCATTTATTTTAGCCATGGGAATGCTACATTTATCAATTGTATCATAAAGAGGAGGTGTGCTCACTTGAAACTTTGAAATAATGGTAACTTGGACCTTAGTAGAGGGATGTGGGATACTATTCTCTTTAGGTGAAGAGTGAGAAATGGGTGATACTATAGTAGGGGGTGGCTTGGGAGATTCATTGGTATATTTTTTAATTAGTGAATCAAATTATAATTGAATAAAATATATGATGTTATCATTAACATGTGCATCATTTGAAATAGAATCATGCATAGAAGTAGAATTAACATTTTATAATGCATTATGTTTGAGAGCAGTGAGAGAAAAGTTAGAAGTATAAGATGCATTTTATTCTTCACTATGTGCATAATAGTCATCATTATTCCATGCATTATCACAATCAAAATTTTGTTCATTCAAAATGGGAGAAGTAGAAGTATCACTTTCATATTCACTCTCATTTTCATATTCATTTGCATGTTCACTATCATACTCATTATCACTTCCATTATCACTAGGGAGAGAGGTAAGAGAAGATGCTAATTCTTTCCTAATATGAAATAAATTATCATTTGAAATTAGAATACTATGTGCATCCATGTTATCCTTGAATGGAGTGTATGCATTATTTTCATTTTCAATATGAGAAGCAAGAGTAAGTGAGTTATCATTTAGACATTCTTTTGTCATTGTTTGAGATGACAAAGTAGAGTTAAAAACATGAGATGGATCATTTAAACTATGCATTGGAATTTTAATTCTATTGCATTTATATTGTATTAATTTGAACATAGCAGTAGAAAGAGAGAGAGAGAGATAGAGAAATTAGGTTCAAATGGAAGAAAATTATCACCAATAAGAGGTTCACTTGTAAATTCATGACTAATTTGTACATTTGATCTATTTTTCATACGAGAATGAGGTATAAAGTGACTTTCCCATTTATCAAAATTATTTTCTTTAGAAGAGGGAAGAAAAGAGAGGTTTTAGAGAAGAAGGTGCATCTACTTTTTTTTCACTATCACTTTCATGTGAATCATCATACTCCTCATTACAACAATAGTAATGGTATCATTGTAAATAAAATCATTTTCCACATTTTTTGATAATGTGAAATTTTTCAAATTTGTCCATTCATTACCATAATTATGAGAGAAAATTATAAATTTATCTATGGGATGAGAGGGAAAAAGTGCCTTAGTGGCCATTTTATTGCTTTCACCAAAGAGAATATGGAAAATTACTATTAATAAAATAAATTCAAAAATAACTACTAACATAGATATTTTGAAATTATTTTTGACACTCCAAACAATTTATAAAAATTCAAAAAAAATATCTAAAAATTATAAGGGAGGAAGGCTTGGGGTTTGAGGACCTAGTTTGGAAATCTAGGGTTTTAGATTTTTGAAATTATGGAAATAATTTGAATTCTAAAATAAATTTGAAAATAATAAATATATAAAAATCAAAAATTTTAAATTTATTTTTTTCACAAAAAAGTGAACGAAAATCCTAAGGGTACTTAGGGTTTTAGATTTATTCAAAGTAAGTCGGGTTCACCAAATGATTAAATTGTTTTGGGAATAATGGAATTTTATTCCTATTTTAGTTAAGGGTATAGATTAATAAATTATTAAATAATATTAAAATAAATATAGTCTTGATTTGTATAATTTATTTCTTTTTACCTTTCTAAAAATAATAATAAATAAGGAGAAATATAAATTAGCTTAAAACTAGACTGAGATAGATGATATAGAGGCTGAAACTAGCTATGTAGGATTGGGACAGTGTCATCAACCTAAATTTGGATTTCATTTTGTGAAAGGATATGAGTATTGAAAAAAAGACACTTTAGTTTCTAGTGTTGTTATCCACTCCTACCACGGTTGTCCAAACTAGTCACAGAGACCTGAAACTTTCTAAGTTTTTGCATTGTTTTTATGTGATCTTGCCTATGAAATCTTGAGTGTTGATTATCGAAAGAACTCATTGTATAGATGATTTAATATTCAAACCCTAACCCTCTATCATGATTGATAAAATGATGTCTTAATCACTTGAGAAAAGTGGGGTTAGTGTGTAAGATGCACTAAACATGTAATCCACACCACTTGTGTGGTCACACTACCTACATACCAATACTCTAAAGAGGGATCAAGCCATGTGCAGTTCTCCCACCTAACATTCTTTATGAAATCGTGTGATATAGATATAAAATTTTGAAATTTAGAGTTATTGATGTGGATAGGGATTGGTATGAGGGTTTGAATATGTTTTTAATTGTGTTGGGTGACTGTATGCAGAGAATAGGGAAGTTTGCCTTAGTAGTTTACTTGTATTCTTTCTTTCTTTGTAAGATTTCTCACTTTCCCTTTTAAATGAACTTTGGATAGGATTTTATAGGGAACTATTGCTCATGGGTTATATGTATTCACACTAGGTTGACATAATGAAGAATATGAATCAAATGAAAATGATCATTTGGGCTAAATTTACAAAGGGGCAAGAGTACTAAAAATGGGACACCCTATGGTCTGACACTATAGTCCAGGTATGGTGATCTTATCTTATAGGCTTAGGACCTAGGGATAGGATTGGCTTGGGAAATAGATTTTAGATAAGGTGGAATGACTATTTAGAAGGCTATAGATGACTATCAATGAGAGAAAAGGTGTATCAAAGGGTCACAAGAGCATGCACAAAGGACCAATGGATTAGGTGTCACAAAACCCACTCAAATTACTAATTTGGACATTTTATATGACTATAGGTTCATTTATTTCAATATTGTGATTTGAAAATGGACTTGGTAAGTAGTTAGTGCTTAAAAACACAAGCCCCAAAATAACCATTTTCCTTATCCATTTAAACATTTAGTTTCCTTATTAAGGTTTTGAAGGGGATTAGTTTCTCATATATTTGAATATTTTTTTATAAATTATAATGAAGTTTTTGGATCCCTGGACTAGAAAAACAAATTTATCATATCAATTTTCATCATTTGTTATTTGTCATGTTCAGCCTCATGGCTTCATGAATGGTCCTACTCTTTCAAAATTCCATGTATGGTTCTTGGAGGAATATTTTTTTGCCTTAGATTTTCTAGGTTTTCTTTACCTTGTTGTTTGGACTTGTTATACATTGTATAATCTTGATGAGTATTTATTGATTGGTTTGAAACTTAATATACCTCTAAACCCCTCCCTTGTCATTTATTTTAATTAAAAAATTAAGTATGAATATAATATAGTTTTATTGTTTTAAGTTTGATTAAGTTTATTTGTAATGTTTATGAATAGATATTATGTAGTTTAACTTAAATACATTTATTTATAAAATAGTTACAATGAAAAGACAAATATTTGATTAATAGAACTCTACTAAATACATGATGTTCAATTAGATACAAGTAAGCTAAAATTTTGATTGATACATGATATAATTTTAAGATATACCAACCAATTTGATACCACATTATGTTTGGTACATAAGAGGATTTGAAATATTGAGATATGAAACTAAAAAAATTAGCCAAATATTTGGACATTTGTCTAAACCTATGTATCATAGTCATCATTCAAATGATCACAATAATAATGAATGGATCAATACCAAATTCATCAATAATGTTATCTTGAGGAACTGATATTTTAGCATGGAGATGCTTATATAACATGGAGATAATAAATCTTTCAATTCCACTTCAATCATTTTTCCTATGGTGAATCCTCCACATTTCATACTCATATTGAAGAGTATGGTTAACAAATGAGTGGAAGAGGAGAATATTTGTTTGGATATATTTTTATGATATAAAATAATATAAATTTTGATCCTAAAATTTATATGTTATACCCTATTAATATGAGTGCATAAATTGAAAAATAAATCATATTCTCAACATGTCTTATTTTCCATAAGTGACACTCACTCTTTGAAGAAACATTGTACATAAATTTCTCAATAGTATTTACTTATCAACTATTTTGATACAAATAAAATAGCCTTTTTACAATAAGTAAAGTCATAATATAAGTTTATTATATTAAATACATTAATTTCAATGTATTGGCAAGTCCTCTTATGTAGCTAACATAATGTGGGTTCAAATTTGGTTGGTATATAGAGAGGTATCTCTAAAGATGACATGAACAAATTGAACTTAAATCACAATCAATCCATGATGCTATGATAATATAATGTGTATGGGTTATATAATGTGTACTTATGTCATAATGAGTATATATTATGTAATGCATACATGTTATTTCTAGTTTAAATTCAAACCCAAGCCTTTTGGCTCAAAAATGGTTTGGATTCCCAACCCAAAGCCTTGGACCTATCAACACACAACCAAATCTAAGAGTTTTGATGAAAAAAAAAACAAAATTCAACTTCCATTTCCAAATACACTATTAATTTAAACAATAAAATTCATAAAATTATTAACACAATGATGAGCATCCTCTCCTCTTTCCAAATATATGGTTTTTTTTATAAATTTTAGACTATTTTAAGGTTTCAATCTATGTTACTTTCTAGCTATATATTTGTTTATGCCCCTACATGCCACAAATATACATGCCTTAATATTTTTATGTATATTTTTTTTTATCTAAATGTAAAAAAATTATATGGTTACAAAATTGGCTTAATTTTGCATGCATTAAAAAAAACTAGTTTTCATTTTTTTCGAGGTAGTTATGGGGGATGAACAACTAATTATATTTTTTTTTAAAGATATATTTACTTTTAAAATTAATAAAAAATTGTATTCATTAAAAAATTATGAAAAAATATAGGTTAAAAAATATATGATCTTATCTAAATCTTCACCAAATAGTTTTAAATAATATTAAATAATGCTAAAAAAATATGGGGCCGTACAGTGAAATATTTACTCTATTTCATAAAAAAAGGAGTTCATATTAAAATTTTATATGTTTTACCTACTTATACTTAACCATTTTTGAAAAAAAAATAATGTTTTGAAAAGTAGACTCAAAATTCTACAATTCATGTTCTTACATCATGCTTGAATTTTGAGTGTATCCATCTCAAATTATCTTTAGAAGTTTAGATTTCTCAATTTTCAAGAAAAAAATGTCCATTGGTAGGCCATTTTTTATCCCCTAAATTTTTGTACTTACACCAAGGCTATTCCTCAGGAGGAAGAAAAGTAAGAGTAAAGGTCTAGACTTAGAGATTGTTGAACTAAAAGATTTGAATATGAACAAGTATAATTATTGGTTGTACTTCCACATTGTCTTACTCATTGAGGGTGTTAAGTTTAATAATTATAATGTGTGTAATGGGAGTATTAATAAAAACTTAAATTATAATCCATATAGTGATATCACTTTAGATGTTGATGTTACTAGTGTAAATAGGATTTATAACTTTAGGAAAGACATCTTCTATGTGGAGGCATGGTTGTTCTTGGAGTGTCATCCAAAGGTAAATAAAAAGTTATTTTGAATTTTTAAATCATATACCTTATATTTATTATTATTTTTAAAATTTTACCTACTATTTTTAATGGTTAAAAATAAGGTTCAGGCTTGTATGTGTCTTGACAAAGCTTGTTTGATTTTATTTTTGGTGTTTTTGGTGATATTTTGTAAGGAAATTAAAAATACACCACTTGTTGAAAATAAATTATTACAATGATAAAATTAATAACTAAAATTAATTTAAATGAGAATTTATTTTATTTTTATTCATTTCAAATAAATTTTAAGCATGCAAGTATTGAAAATTTTCATTCTAAATTAGTGATTCACGTGTTGGTTTTTATTTTACTATTTAGTTTACAAAGTTTTACCTACATGGCCTAAATAAATTATTCATTTTATTTTCCTTTTAAATGAAATTTACTATAAAATTGAGGTTTTTAAATATTCAAATAAATAACTAAAATCTAAAGCTAGGGTTTGTCATTTGCTATACAATTTCTAGTTCTTCTTATGATCTAGTCTAGTACACAACTTAGATTGTTTATTTTTTAGATTTTTAATAATTTTATGAGAGTATAAATGTTTGTATGGATAAATTAATTAATTTATAAGACTATAATTCTTTCAAATTTATATAATTTTATTTATCATGCAAAAGAGATGAACTAAACTTGTTATGCATTTTTTTATTTTTCTAGATTTTGGGTGTGTGTAGATATATGTATGTGTTTGTTTGATGAATTTCCATTGAGGAAAAACTGAAAATATAATGAATTTTAATGTATATAATTAATGATAATTTTTAATTGATATACCCTATATCTAATGCAAATACACACTCATTGAAGCTTTGATATGATACTACAAACTAAGAAAAGCAAAATTACTTTCTTTTTGTACAAAAGAAAAGATAGAAAAATGATTGATTTTATTTTATTTTATGAATATTAATATATATATTGAATAATAATAATATAATATATTATAATAAATAAAATAAAACCCAAATTAAATCCTTTGACTTGATTAATGCTAATATTAAATGAAGGTGAATATGTAATTTTTGTGTGTATACAATACTCAAGTAGCTAACTCATTTTTGCTCAATATTGACCTTTGGAACTCTCCAAAAAAATTATGATAAAATAATATAAGTAAGAAAGAAAATTCTAAAAACTAAAGAAACTAGACTATGGTTGGATAAATTCATGATCAACAAAGAATATGTTGCCAATTTTGTGAATTACCTTCTCCAAAATTATGTAGAGTGACATTAATATGACCATATATTCAATAAAACTTTAAAAAATGAAATTAGGAAGTGTAGGGATTTTTAAAAATTGAAATATTTAATCTCTAATCAATTTTTTGATCTATAAAACCTAGGAAAAGTGAGGTACTTGAAAGGGAAGAAATGATGTTTCATATAAAAGTTAAAAGAATCTTGATTATGATCTTGGACAAGTTAAATTCATAATGATCGATAAAGATAAAATTTTGAGTGAACTAGGCAATATTAAAGTCATCCACCAAATGAAAAAACCAAAAAATACAACTGAAATCATGTAAAACACATGAAAAATGAAGTTTCAAACATTAATTTTAAAAACCACCAAAGCATGATAGAACCTCTAGTGTATGTAAGTGGTGTAAATAGAACCACCATGGTGGTTTTGAAACCATGTGAAGATTTTTAAAATTTGAAGTAGGAAGACCTAGAGAATAAAAATTTGATGAGTATTTAACCTAATTTTAGTTAAATTGGGTTGTATAGGGTTAGGAGGATTAGATTAGATTTTACACGATGGTGATGAACTAACCTAATAATTAGGAAAATAAAAAGAAAACTTAGATGAATAATATTATGAATTTATACAATTAAGATTGAAAAAAATAGTAAATTACAACTATATATATATAGCAATAAATTAGAAATAAATAATACTTTGTTGGTTTATTGTTCACATGCCAATATAGGAAAGAATATGATAGAAGCATCTTGAATATTGGTTCATGTTATAATAACTAAACACATAGAATTATAGAATATCATAAAATATGTAATGCATAGTAAGAATATTATACTACAAATTCATGTTTTTAAATTCATATGGTATCTTCAATTCATTAAACACATATATGCCATAGAGAGATATACATATATATAATTAAATGAGATCCTAGAGAGGAGTTAAGGATAACCCAATCCTAAAAATATATTCTAATATATTTCACTTGAACCTTAAGACTCTCTCTAAGAGATATCTAAATGTACTCATATGTACATGATTACAACTCACTTACATTATTGTCTCACACAATAATATAATTAACTCATACAAATATAAATGTGAGTACTAAACTATAATATTCCTAACATTCTCCCTTTAGTGTGAACATGGGGAAAAAATTATCTTGTACTATAATATGTCAACTCTACTTGATCATGATCTATATGGTTTTACAAGTGGTTGACCAACAACCAAAACATGATGGTTTTGACTAGGATTGACCAATAACCTCCAATCAAATAGAATGGTTTTGACTAAGATTGACCAATAACCTTACTATCAAATGAATGTTTTCCACATGGCTTACCAATAACCATGCTACCAAATTATGGTTTTCCAAGTTTTTTACCAACCATCATACTACAAAATGATTATTCTACAAGTGGCTTACTAACAACCATACTACTAAATGATGGTTTTACAAGGACAACCAAAAACCTAAATATCATGATTTTGTAGTACTTTATCAGCTCTCATAATTTTATTACATCATGGAAAATATAAAAAAATATACTTTATTATTACATCACATGAACATGAATGATTCATCTATTTTGATTTACTAACACATAATAGTAGAAAAAAACACACAACTAAAAGCATGCCACAATAACATTGTGCATCCCCATCACTTGTGATTGATGAGAGGACACTGAAAGTCCTCCTTCCTCTATTGATTCCATTCTCCTACAACATGCTACTTACTCAAAATGTTGGCATTGAGGTTCAATTGTAAGATTTTTTTGAGAATTCCCCCCCCCATAGTATTAACACACTTATCAGATGTTGGGTTCTAATGAAAATGCTTCTGATACTTTTGATATAACCCTATAATTTAACAATAGATATGACAATTCTTTATCTAAAAATATAAAAAATGACCCTCATAAAATTTTAACATATATTTTTGGCTATAATTAGAGCTTTAAAATAAACTAAATGAAAATAGACTTGTATACATGAAAACTAAAACTAAAAACTAACACAAAAGATTGACTCACAATAGATAAAATACTACAGATAAATACATACCTAAAATATTATAAAACTTATAGAATCCTATAAATATAATATTAAAACTTTTTAAAAAAGAGGTTGAGCACGCCTTTACCAAAGAAACAAACTCCAATGATGTGAATAGTGAAATATTTGCATCAAATAATGGGATATTGAATGGATAAAATGGAGACTAATCACAATGAATGAAAAAATGAAATATTTATAAACAAATATGGGTGTAAAAAAATAGAATGAGAGGAATATATTAGATCAACGGTGGTGGTGCATGAGACCAATTTATTTTTGATGATAAACTAGATTGTAGACAACACATGATGTGATGGAGTGTAGAGGTGGATGTTAGGAGTGTGTATGGACATAAAACTTGGTGGAAGAACATACATAGATATAAAACACATAATTTTATTTTAAACATTATAAAGTGCAAAAAAAATTAACTTTAATGAAAATAAAATCAAAATATTTTGGCATATGAATTGGTCTTCGTATAAATTTTATGTAACAACTTGAATGTACAAGAGAATATAAATGATAGAGGTGCATAACGTATGATGGTAATAAGGTAAATATACGGACTACACTTTGATAGGGTGATCAAAAATATGCACACAAATGATGACAAATCACAATATTTAGATGAGGAAATGCAATAATAATTCTAAAAAAATTATATAGTTCAACAAATTTAGTAATTCAGATCTTGGATATGCATCAAAATAGGATCACACATAGAATATTCACGTATATGAAAATAGTTGAAATATTAAATTTATATTGAACATTATCATTTATTAAGGAAGATATTTTTTATCATTTTCATTATGTGTTGAGATTTGATATTTAATATTGTCATTGATGTTAAAAGTTCTTATGAAGATGCATGATTATTTCATTGATGTCAATCCAATGTCATTTGATGTCAAAGGTTCTTGTGAATATGCTTGGTCAAGTAATCTTTGAGGTATTTGTGTTGACCAAATTTGAATTTTAGTCAAATTAGATCAACCCATACATTTCTAAACTTTTTAAAAGTTTCCATATGTCTTATAGGGGTCTCATGTTGGTCTAAATACTTTACTTATCCCTAGTCTAGCCTTGGTCTAAGTCCATCTTCCTAGTACAAGTCTAATCAACCAAATTCAACCTTGGTCAAACATGGTAAAAGTTTAAAATTATCTTTAAAATATCCTAATGTGGTCATTTAGGTGTTATAAGGTGTTTCTAAGTCATAATTTTGTCCTTCACCATGTTTCATATGCAAAAGGGGCCTTTTGGTCATATTTCTAGATCATTAAATGACTTGTATAGTTAGTTAAGGAAGCATATTTGTCACCAAGGGATATTTAAATGTGAATGGGATAAGATAATTTCAATGATTAGTTAGATGTCAATCCAATAAGTAGTTATATGTAGAACAAAGAAATTTCTCCTTAAAAATAGGCCATTAATGGCACTTGTATAGACTTAGGAAGTCCTTCAGCAAAAAATGTGGGATAGTGTCTCTTTAGCTCCCTAAATTCATTTCCATGCATTTTATGTATATATTTCATTAGAAAGTTCATTCTTTGTTTTTGTTTCTCCTTTCTTGTCTTTATAAGCCAAGGAAGGTCAACTTTACATGTTTGGTGTGAGTCATACAAGTGGATTTGGGAGGAATTATATTGGAAGTTGAAATTACTTTGATTCTAATTCAAATCCATGGAAACAAGTTTGTATTCTATGTATTCTCCCTTATGAATCATTGCTAAGACCTCAAGCAACTTTTTATGCATTCACATCCAAAAGGGGTCACTATTTGCACTTGTTTCAAAAAAGTTTACTTTGGTTTGATGAATTTGATTGTTTCCTATTATTATTAGGGACTCTATACAAGATCCACATGTTTATCTTTCTCTTAGATGTCTCAAGGTCTCAATATGCCTCTTATATGCTTATTTTTGCTTGCAAACTGGTCTTTTCACACTTTCAGTTGTCTCAGGTGATGAAGAAGGTTTTCCATGTTGAGATGAAAGCATGGGACATTGTTTCAGGTGATTTAATGAATTAAGATGAATTTATATGTGTTGGAAAAAAAATTTAATTCATAAAATTATAAATCAATGTTCAAATGTTTATGTTTCTCCTCACTGTTAGCTTTCACATTTATATGCATACCTACAGACATCCTGAGCAAAAGGTGTAGAGATAAAAATGGATAATTTAGAACATTTGAGGATTATTCATTTCCTTAACACTATGTAATATCATGGTAAATTGTGATAAGGGTGAATTTCTAAGTGGAGGGTGAAGGTCATATTTAAAGGTGATAAGACTGAAACTTAAACCTTTGATCCCAAAATGGTCAAAATAGAGCTCCTAGCTCTTTTAGATTGATTTGATATAAATGCCATATTAAACTTTAGTCACTCCTTGTTCATTAGAATTATATTACTTGACATGGATAATAATTGTGATAAACTTGAATGGATAATGATAAGTGGAGAAGGATATTCAAGAGGTTCAAAAGTGCTCATGAAACCAATGAATTATGCTAATAACATCTATAGGTTTAGGACCAAAAGAGGGTTTCCTTCAATAAAAATTGAAAATTAAGATTGTCTTCCATATATGAGTGATCAAAAATGTTTCAAATGGCATCCAATAACTGAAACATCAAGGAAATATGGTAGTTTGTTCTTTTGACTTCCCAAGATCATACCCCATCCGTACACATGGCAAATTGCAATCTACCACAAGGTCTAAATGAGAAGAGTGTCTCAATCCTAATGAAGTCACTATTTGAGTATTGATAAAACATAGGGTCAATTAAAATTGAATCATACATTTTTTTATATCTTTATAATATGTTTCAAGACCCAATGGGCACAATGATATAATGAACAACACCCTTGTATCCACCTATAACAATTTTTCAAACAGTGACTCAATTTGAAGTCTAAAAGGTGTTTTAAAATATTTCAAGGTGTAAAATAATTTAAGTTTATATATTTTTATCTCAAGGGATTATGATATATCGATACATATCATAACCAACTCTAACAATGCAAATCAATGCCTACAAGTAGGGTACAAGGTGTTTGAGACCTACAGGCAGGACAGACTAAACTTGTGAGACAAATGTTTGAAAAGCCACTATAAGGGATTAAAATGTGAAGTTAAGAAATAAAGTGATGGATTTTTCATTAAAAGTCTTAAATTATGTTTACAATTTGCCTCTAATTCCCAAATCATGCAATTGTAACTATAGTAGTGTCCTAAAGGGAAAAATTATCTCAGTCAAGCAGAGGCCTAGTTTTGAGGGTGAAAGGTGCCTTAATGAAATTAATGGAGTGTAACCTTGGTAAAATTATGAATTAAAACCTAAATTAAAATTATTTTTATGTTATTAACCACTTAAAAAATTTAATTTCATCTTATAGTAGGTTCTAAAAGATGCAAACATAGTCCACATGTGAAACCTGAACATAGTGTTGTTTCCATAAGTCTACCTAAGAGATTGAGCATGTTAAGAGGTATAAACTTAGATTTTAGAGCTTAAATTAGGTAAATATCTTAATTTTTACATATATATATATATATATATATATATATATATATATATATTTTTATGAAACAAATAAGGTACTATGCCTCTATTTTGTCTCATAGGTAATGTACCTTTTTCATGCCTAAACCCTAAAAATTTTGGAATATGGGATAAAATAGTGGAACATAAGTAAAAATATATTTAAATATGATTTTTTAATATGGGATAAAAATTAAAAAACATTTTTAAACTAATATATAAGGCCTAAAGGCAAGCAGGGCGCTCTATGAAACAAGACCTACATGCATATCTAGTTAGGTACGGTACATGTCTAACTCCAAATAGGGGGTATCTTCTATTTTCATCTCTTGTAAATCATTATAGTTTCATATATAATATTTATAGAGGTAAATATTAATTTTTTATTCTATCACATAGGTATAGAGAGTCACCAAGTAGTTCAAACCATGAAGGTTGTAGGTAGAGCCATTAGGCATGATAAAACCTAAGGCCAAATGAATGATAATATTCATTTATAGCTTGAGACAATATTTATATAATTTTGAGGCATGTGTATGGGATATATATAGAGGTGTATATAATTTATATGGGAAAATATAAATAAGCCATTTTTTGGCTTAAAGTAAACTCAGACCCTCATAAAATGTATGGAAATGGCACAAGTGACCAACTTGGAATGCTTGGAACTCACATGAGATTGTTCATGGGAATTCTAGTTTTTTGGGGATGATTTAGAAGGTATTTAAGAAGACACAAGTGGAATTTTTTTTAAATTAAAATGTTCCAACTCTATGAACCAAGGTTAAGACCAGAAATGACTCTAAAACCCTTCCAAACCCTCCTTAAGGACCTGATGGAGAAGATGTTGTAGTTGGAGTACCTAGATGGGCTGGAAATGCCATGATTTTTTTTAAATGATATAAAACTCTCCAAATCCCTCTCCATATAATTTATTTGTACTACACTTGTATGGATGGTGAAAAATAGGACTCTTTTTGACCAATTTATGTGTTTTTTAGGTGTGAGAAGGTTTCAAAAGATAAAATCACCTTTGGAAGGTATATTGAGAATTTTTATAAGTCTACATGACCATTTTTTGAGGTATATAAACTACTAAGTATGTATGTTATCTTCTCCATCTCAGCCAGTTTAGTGAGCAGATAATGAACACTTAGTGAAAAATGGTGAAACTCCAATTGGGAAGCCTTTTAAGGTTTGATTGATGAACCTAATGAATTGGACACTCTTGAAAAGTGTCATTACCCATTTTTTATATATTATATTATATAATTGGAAGGTTTTCGGTTCCAAGTGTGAGAGGTGCATGAGAAGGAGTCATTTTGTAACTGTTTGAGATGATTGCTCATGGACAGAAGGTTAGGTGTAGGACTGATCCAATGCATGTGAGGGATTATTTTTAACCCCTCCCTTTTATATCAATTTTTATACCTAACCCTATGTATTTATCAGGTAGTTTTGTGAAGGAAAATGATGAGGGTATTTTCTTATGCAAGCACAAGGCAATATAAGCCACATGTGAAGGAGTTAAACAAGTTTGAGAGACATTTATCCTTTCTTATCTTTTAGGACCTATCTCATACCATACTATATTATAATATAAATCCTTATCATTTATTTTCAAGTGTCTTTATGACTCTTGAGATTCCCTTTCTCTCTCTTTCCTCTCATAATTACTATAAATTCTAGCCTTTTTGGCTATTATAGGGATCTCTCCACCTTGGTATGGCAAAGCCCTTCTAAATTTTTCACTTGAGATAATAAAGATATTTTTTTTTACCTTGTGAAATATTTCAATAAGTTTAAACAATGGTTTTTGGTCTTGTGCAAGCATATCTTGGCTTACCTTCACATGTTACTCTTCTTAGTACCTTGTGTGTTTTTTGGAATCTCTCTTTTACAAGTCAACAAGAAGTGTCTAATGTGGATTGCAAGTATAGTGAGTATTCTATTAAATAGTGTTTCTTATAATTCCTATTGTCTAATTCCTCCTAACCTATGCTCTCCTCAAGACCCCATGATTGAAACATTGATGTGAGAGAGAAGATTGTCATTAGATGAAGTGTATGTGAAATCTTCTTTTGGTTCCAAGTGCATGTTAAATAGTGTGAGTACACAAAATATTTGGTGTATACCTCTCATATGGTATATTTATTTTTATTTATCCTTCTCCCTTTTCATTCCCCCAAGATTTATTATTAGGATTGAGCTATAGTGATACATCAAGGGGAACTAGCCCCTAATCTAGAGATCTACCTCAAAATTGGGTCACCCACAACCTTGAGGTGGTTCCATTATGCCACTTGAATGAGGAGAGACTTTAAATCTCCTAAATTGGTGAAATTTTCAGAAAAAATAATTTTTGGCATGCTCGGTGGGATAAAAGGTCCTTTCAATGAGGAGTTTTGTTGTTCTCCTCAATATACCAGCCTTTGGAGGCAATTTCACTAAGCACCAATGGCAAATCCAATCATAAATATAATAGTTAAGTAGTCCAGGTGTCTTATTTGAAGTTTTTTTCTTATTGTTTTCAATTATCATTAGTGATTCATGGATTATTTTTATGTTGAGTTTGTCTTAACACAAGTTGGGGAGACATATCCTTTTTTGCCTATTCTGCCTCAATATGAATAAGTCCTTAGTCAACCTTGCCATGATGTTTATCAACCTACATGTGACCTTCATCATATCTAATATAATAATTTTTATCCATATAAAAATATCCATCATCCCCATGATCCATGGTATCCATATATTCCTTCATTTCCCTCTTGATACAAGTAACATATTGTTGGGCAATCCTATGAAAATGGCTATCAAGAAACACATTTATATCAACCTCAATATGAGTCTTACCCTTCATGATTTTATGCCTATAATCTTCAATAATATTCTTATGAGCCTTGTCATATGAGATTAGATGTTCCCATGGATGGTAAACCAAGATAGTATGGACAAAGTGTATCTCCTACTCATGCTAATGTTCCTTTCCTAACTAGCCTAATGTTTCACTTCCATATGAGATCACTAGTGATTTCTTCTTTTCCAAATCTACTCATGAGCCTTCTCCTTCATTTCACACTCCATATCCAATCATTTTACCTTTCACTACATCTCATACTCCATATCCTTCACCTCAAATCCATGAGCCTACTCATCATTTTTTCACTTCACCCCTTTTCAAGGAGGAACCTATTTTGAGAGAGGCAAGTAAAGAGGAGAAAATCTAATACATGGATGATCAAGAGACTCTCATGAGTGATTATTAGGATTAAATAACCATAGGAACTCCCCTTTTTTATCAAAAGGATATTCCAATAGATAATTTTTCTATGTTGGAAGAGATGTGTGTCCATGAACAATATCCTACACTCCACCCTCAATCTGATTTTGAGCTCTATGTGCCACCCCCACCAACTAGTTCATATTTCCCACACCCCATCACACTTTTTCCTAATGTACCTATTGTATGGGATCCTAAGGAGGACCATTTGGATGATAAATAAAATGAGATCTTCCTTGAATAAAACCTACCACCTTGGTAGCCTAGTTGGGATAGAGGACATGATTTCAAGATGCCTCATATTTGTGTTACCATGAGAGAGAAGGAGGTGGGGGATCTTGAAGATAATTCTATATCTGATCCAAAGGTTAAATATGATCATCATGATAATTAATTAAAATTTACTTTCAAGGATGAAGAACATATTCAAGTTATCTCTCAAGAAATGGTAGTCCTATGAGAGTTTCATGAAACTAAGGTAGAAGAGTCAACTTTTGAAGATGATCATGAGGAAGAAAACTTGTGGAAAAGATTTTAAGACATATGAAATGAATTTTAGAGCCTCAAGAGGCCTAAAAATCCTTTGGAGATGACAAAAAATAATGACATGGTTAAAAAAGAAGACATGGGGCTCACTTATATGCAAATGTTCCAAGAATATGAAGATGAAGGAAAGGCAACTCTCAAGGATATTAAAGCTAAAGAGGAGATTTTTCCAAACGTGCCTAATAAGGAGATTTATATTGAAAACACTCTTCAAATCCAAATAGGAGAGGCAAAAGGTATGAAATCATGTAATTATGATGAGTTATCACTATCTTTACT
The DNA here is from genome assembly GCA_037957365.1 of Torreya grandis. Taxonomy (NCBI): domain Eukaryota; kingdom Viridiplantae; phylum Streptophyta; class Pinopsida; order Cupressales; family Taxaceae; genus Torreya; species Torreya grandis. The sequence continues at coordinate 2,087,889 of JARHVA010001128.1, forward strand.
TGATGGATTACCATTTTATTTTGATGAAGATGGTGAAAAAATTAGGGGATATGATGATGAAGAGCTCCAAGAAGATTCCCATGAGCAAGATGATGTCTTGGTCCTTGATCAAGAAGAACAAAAATTAGATTGGTATGATTTTGATATTAAGTAAGGAGACTATGAGCCGATTGAACAAGCAGGTGATTCTTTTTGGGATGAAATTGAAGAATATTGTATTAATTGTGACACCAAACCAGTTTCCCTTCCTCAAGAGAATAGTGAAGATTATAGAAATTAGTTTTTCAAGATTCTTGAAGAAATATAGAGAGATGAGTTGGATCAAGACACATACCAAGTAGGACATGAGCCAAATCAACCTTCCAAGAATGAATTGATAATCATGAACACCTTGGGAGACTACAATAACATTAGAGACCATAAATAAATATGATTTGAAGATTAGAATTAGTATGTGTACATTATAAACTTGTTTGATTTTGATCTATTTAGAGCTTCTCCAAGAAAAGTGGTAAGCAAAAAGGTTGATTCACCAAGCATCCACTCCAAAAAGTAACTTGTTTCACACTATGAGGTTTCTTGTCATGGAAGAGACATAAGAAGCTTCCTCTTTGATCTACAAAGGAAGGAATGTTTGGTTATATGTACATAATTAGTTTTTTTGTTGTTGTGTATTGTTCTCCCTAAGTGCTTAGTAGTATAAGTGTGCCTTTTTGTGTGTGTTTGTTTGGTCTTATTGAGTGTTATCTTTCCTTTATGTGTTTTGAGGTAAATTAGTTGTATTTTTTGTCAAGTTAAGGTCTAATCCTATTGTTTTAGAGTGCATTTGACTCCCTTTTCCCAATGGATGGGATAAGGCTACTAGTCCTTACCATAGGCAAGCATGTTACCCCTAAGAATTGATAAAAGTGTTGACCAAATTTGACTTTTATTCAAGTTGGGTCAACCCATACATTTAGAAACTTTTTATAAGTTTCCATATGTCTTATAAGGATCTCAAGTTGGTCTAAATACTTTACTTATCCTTGGTCTAGCCTTGGTCTAAGTCCATCTCTTGGTACTAGTCTAATCAACCAAAGTCAACCTTGGTCAAACATGGTCAAAGGTATAAATTATATTTAAAATATCCTAATGTGGTCATTTAGGTGTTTTAAGGTGTTTATAAGTCATAATTTTGTCCTTTACCATGTTTCATATGCAAAAGGGGCATTTTGGTCATATTTCTAACTCATTAAATGACTTGTACGATTAGTTAAGGAAGAATATTAATCACCAAGGGATATTTAAATGTGAATGGGATCAAATAATGTTAGTGATAACTCAGATATCAATCCAAGAAGTAGTTATATGTATAATAAGGTAGTTTTCTCTTGAAAATAGGCTATTAACGGTACTTATATGGACTTGGGAAGTCCTCCTTTAGCAAAAAATGTGGGATAGTGTCTCTTTAGCTCCTCAAAGTCATTTACATGATTGGTGTGTAGATATTTATTCATAGATTTCATTATTTTCTTATATTTCTCCTTTCTTATCCTTATTAGCCAAATAAGGTCAACTTTGTATGCTTGGTGTGAACCATACAGGTGGAGTTGGGAGAAATTATCTTAGGGGTTGAAATAAATTTGATTCTAATTCAAATACATGATATGAAGTTCATATTCCATGAATTATCCCTTATGAATCATTTCTAAGACCTCAGGTAGCTTTTTATGCATTCACATCCAAAAGGGGTCACTACTTGCACTTGTTTCAAAAAAGTTTTCTTTGGTTTGATGAATTTGATTATTATTATTATTATTATTATTATTATTATTATTATTATTATTATTATTATTATTATTATTATTATTATTATTATTATTAGGTCCTCTCTATAGTCTCCCCATGGTTATATTTATATTATAGGTCTCAATGTCTCAATAGGATTATTTTATGTTTATTTTTGCTTGCAAACTAGTCTTTTCACACTTTTAGCTATCTCAAGTGATGAAGAAGGTTTTCCACATTGAGATAAAAGCATGGGACATTGTTTAAAGTGATATAATGAATGACTATGAATTTATAGGTGTTGTAATAAGTTTTTAATTCATAATATGACAAAGTAATGTTCAAATGTTTATGTTTCTCCTCACTGTTAGATTTCATAGTTGTATACATACCTACAGACAACCTAAGCAGAAGGTGTAGAGATCATAATGAAGGATTTGGAACATTATAGGAGTATTCATTACCTTAAAACTATGGAATATCATGGTAAAATTTTGATAAGGGTGAATTTACAAGTGGAGGGTGAAGGTCATCTTCAAAGGTGATAAGATTGAAACTCAGACCTCTAATCCCAAAATGGTCAAAATAGAGCTCCTAGCTATTTTAGATTGATTTGGTAGCAATGCCATATTAAACTTTAGTCACTCATTATTCATTATCCTTATATTAATTAGCATGGATGATAAGTGTGAAAAACTTGAAGGGATAATGATAAGTGGAGAAGGATATTAAAGAGGTTCAAAAGTTCTCCTAAAATCACTAAATTATGTCAATAACATCTACATGTTTGGGACCAAAAGAGGGTTTCCTTCAACCAAAATTGCAAAATTAAGCTTGTCTTACATATATGAGTGATTTTAAATGTTTCAAATGTAATCCATGGACAAAAACATCAATTTAATATGTTATTTTGTGATTTTGACTTCCCACGATCATACCTTATCTATGCATAGGGAAAACTACAACTTACCATAGGGTCTAAATTAGAAGAGTGTCTTAGTCCTAATGAAGGCACTATCTGAGTCTTCATAAAACATAAGGTCAAGCAAAAATAAATAATACATGTTGGTATAGATTCATAAGATGTTTCAATACCCAATGGGCATAATGATACAATGAACAACACCCCTGTATCCACCTATAGCAATGCAACAAGCAGTGACTCAGTTTAAAGTCTCAAAGGTGTTTTGAAGGATTATAAGGTGTAAATTGGTTAAATTGTATATATTTTGATCTAAAGGTATGATTAGAGATACATATATATATATATATATATATATATATATATCATAAACAAATCTAAAATTATAAATTAACACCTATAGGTAGGGTATAAGAAGGTGTCTTAGACCTACATGCAAGATAAACTAAACTTGTGAGACAAATGTTTGCAAAGCCACTAGAAGGGGTTGAAATATGAAGTGAAGAAAGGAAGTGATGGAGTTTGAATTTAAAGGATTAAATTAGGTTTAAACTTTGTCTCTAATTCCCAAATAATGTAATTTCACCTACAGTAGTGTCCTAAAGGGCAAAATTATCTTAGTCAAGTAGAGGCCTAGTTTTGAGGGTGAAAGGTGTCTTAATGCAATGAATGGAGTGATTTTTTTTTAAATGATGAATGAACACATAAATTAAAATTATTTTTATGTTATTAACCACTTATGAAAGATAATTTTATCCTAAAAAAAGGTATAAAATATGCAAACATAGTCCACATGTGAACCCTACACACAGTGTTATTTCCATAAGTCTTCCTACAAGATTGAGTAGGTTAATAGGTCTAAACTTGGAGTTGAGAGCTGAAATTTGGTAAAAATATTCATTGGGACCTTTAAAATAACCTTAAATGGTTTTTTTTGTGAAAAAAAAAGGTAATATACCTCTATTTTGTCTTAGAGGTAGTGTACTTTCTCTATGCCTAAACCCTATAAATTTTGGAAGATGGGCTAAAATGGTGGACCAAAAGTCAAAATAACTTTAAAGATAATTTTATAAGATAGGATAGACATGAAAAAACATGGGAAACTAATACATAAGTCCTAAAGGCAAGCAGGGTGATCTAGGAAACAAGACCTACAGGTATATCTAGTTAGGCAGGGTACAAGTCTAACTCCAAATAGCGGGTCTCTTCTATTTATAGATCTTTTCAAGAATTACAATGCCATATATCATCTTCATAGAGGTAAATATGATGTTTTTAATCTATCACATAGGTCTAGATTCTCACCAATTAGTTTAAACCATGAATTTTTTAGGCAAAGCCATTATGCATGGTAAAACCTAAGGCTAAATGAATGCTCATCTTCATTTATAGCTTGAGATAAGATATACATAATTTTGAGACATGTGTATGGATATATATATATATATATAGGTGTCTATAATATCATCTTATAGGGGAAAATATCAATAATCCATTTTTTTGGCTTAAGGTGAACTCATACCCTCATAGATTGCATGGAAATGGCATAAGTGACCAACTTGGAATGCTTAAAACTCACATGAGTTTGTGCATGGGAAGTTTAGTTGTTTTGGGATGATTTAGATGGTCCTTAAGAATACATAAGTGGCATTGGTTTGAAATTCGAATGTTCTAACTCTATGAATCAAGGTTAAGATCAAAAATGACTCCAAAACCCTTCCAAACCCTCCTTAAGGACCCAATGTAGAAGATGTTGTATATGGAGTATAAATATTGGCTGTAAATTACATAAAACCAATTTTAAATGATATAATAATCTCCAAGTATTCCTTTCCATATGATTTAGTTATACTACACTTGTATAATTGGTGTAAAATAGGGAACTTTTTAACTAATTTGTGTGTTTTATAGGTGTGAGAAGGTTTCAAAAGATAAAATCACCTTTGGGAGGTATATTGAGACTTTTTATAAGTCTAAATGACAATTTGATCAGGTATCTAAACTCCTAAGTGTGTCTACTATCTTCTCCATCTCAGCCAGTCTAGTAAGTAGACAATGAACACTTAGTGAAAAATGGTGAAACTTCAATTAGGAAGCCTTTTAAGGCTTGATGAACCTGATGAATTATAAAATATTAAAAAGTGTCATTACCCCTTTTTCATGGATCATATTTTATAATTGGAAGGTTTTGAGTGCCAAGTGTGAGAGGTGCATGACAAGGAGTCATTTTGTAACTATTTGAGATGATTGCTCATGGATAGAAGGTTATGAGTGGTGTAGGAATGATCCAATGCATGTGAGGTATTGTTTTTAACCCCTCCCACTTTTATCCATAATCATACATAACCATATGTAGTGATGAGGTAGTTTTGTGAAGGAAAATGATGAGGGTAGTTTCTTATGCAAACACAAGGGAATCTATGCCACATGTGAAGGATTTAAACAAGTTTGAGAGATATTTTTCCTTTATTCTCTTTTATGAACTGTATCATACCAAAATCCATGATAATTTAATTCCTTATCATTACTTTACAAGTGTCTTAGTGACTCTTGAGCTTCTCTTTCTCTCTCTCCTCTCATAATTGCTATAAATTCTAGCCTTTTGGTTGCTATAGGGATCTCTCCACCTTGGTATGGCAAATTTCCTACAATTTTTTTCCTCAAGATAATAAATATATTTTATTTTTACCTCATTCAATATTTCACTAAGTTCATACAATGATTTTGGTCTTGTGCAAGTGTATCTTAGCTTACTTTCACATGTTACTCTTCTTAGAGCCTTGTGTGTTTTTTGGAATCTCTCTTTTACAGGTCAACAAGTTGTATCTAATGTGGATTTTAGGTATAGTGAGTAGTCTATTCAATATTTTTTCTTATAATTCTTTTTTTCTAAGTCCTCCTAACCTAGTCTGTCCTCAAGACCCCATGCTTGAAACATTGATGTGAGAGAGAAGATTGTCATTGGATGAACTATATGTGCAAGCTTATTTTGGTTCCAAGTCCATGTTAAATGGTGTGAGTAAACAAAATATTTGGTGTATCAACTCCCCTAGAGTATATTTAATTTTATTTATCTTTATCTTTTTTCATTCCCCAAAGATTTAGTAGTAGGCTTGAGCTATAGTGATACATCAAGGGGAACTAGCCCCTAATCTAGAGATCCACCTCAAAGTTAGGTCACCCACAACCTTGAGGTGGTTCCATTGTGCCACTTTAATGAGGATATACTTGTCATCTCCTCAAGGGGTGAAATTTCAAGTGACAAAAATGTGTATGATGACTTTTAGTGCTAGCATAATGAGTGTTGTTGTTGTGATGAAAGAATATTGTTTGAAGAATGTTCTAATGTCAGCTTGAGTGACATCATTAAGAAGCTTGAGTAAATACATGTCAGTACAAGTGTAAATAATATTATAATGATTTGTCTAGACCTTGTGAGATAGTATTTTTATGTAGAATGATGAAATGAGTGAGATTTGAATAAAAAGTGATGTGCTCTAAAGATCTGTCTAAGCAGTTCCAAAGATGCTCCAAATGAGATACAAAGATGAGAATGATCTTAAGAACACTTCAAAAAAAATTATCATGAAAGATATTATTTTAGGATATTATTTTAGGTTAGATTAATAGACCTATATATATAATTCTAAAGATGCTATGAAGATCCTAGTCAAGCTCTGAATATTTATAAGTAGCTCCAAATAAGTTTTATTCAATTTACAAAGAAAAGTGAGTTTATTATATTTCTTAATAATATAAAAGAGACATTGAAACATAATAGAGTTTCAAGGTGAAGTATATAGGATGAATAGAAGGTTAGTGTTGAGGCATAATAAGTCTATAAGTCAAGCTTAGAAATCAAGAAGAGAGATGGTGGCCAAAAGAGGTAACATGATCAGTCTCCATGATATAAGTGAGTAGGTGAACATTGATTGATGTGATTAAAGTTTTTTTAAGTATGTGCATGAAATTTTAGGTCTTGGTTTGTAAAAAATTTTAAGGTTTCTTGAGTACATAAAATGAATAGTTGTCTACCTGAGAATGTTTTCTCAATGCTCGTTGGCATGTGCATCATTTACATGAGAAAATAATATATTCATGGTATATTAGGAATGTTTTTTTCTCAAATTTACAAGCATTGGTTTTTATAAATATGAGATAAGTTTTATGAATGATCATTAAGACTAGAAGATGGTCTAAACCCTCATAAAACTGTAACTATGACCTAATGTTGAAGATATTGTTATAAAGAGATTAGAAAAGTTTTATATGATTATAAAAGTTAATTGAGTTTGAATTAAACTCTCCCAGGCATCTCCAATTGTGATTATTTTCTTAGGTGATTGAGTAGACCCTACATAAAATTACTTGTCTTTCAAGAATTTATTGTAGAAGATAGAGTTGACCAAGTCAAAGTTGCTAAGAGGATGAATATTAAAGTGTGATACTTTTAGTTATTTTTAAATAATATTTATGGATAATTTACATATATTAGGCTTGAAAATTTTGTGATCTAAGTTGGCCAGTCATTAACAGACCTAGTGGTGCAGACAGTAAGGAAATCAAATAGAAATAAGATGTTTAATGATGTGTTTTTATATAAGAGTGATGCACTAAAATACATGATAATTTTTTTTGGGTAATAAATGATCTATCAATTATTTTAATAATCTTGTAATTTATTGTAATATGTTTTAACATTTAATCCAAAATGGATTATTTGGTTGAGTAGATCCTGTGAGAGAGAAGGTCAATAGATTGGTCTGTAAGACCAATAATTTTCATTAGAGATCATTATATTATTGCTTTAGGTTTCTATTAGGATTTTATAATATGATATTTTTACATTTAAATCCCTTTAATATATTCAATCATGTGTCATATGTGCATGTTTACTTGATTGTGTTTTGGATTTAGTTGACAGTTTTGAGTGAACATCTTGTAGAGAAGTGTTTAATCCTATTTACTATGAGTTGAAGAATCAAATGAAGTTTGGGATGACCCTTAGGTCATGATTTTTATTAGTAATTAATTTTTTTCTATTTTTTTTGTAAAAAATGAGTATATACTTCAATTTTTCAAGATAGAGTTTTTGTATATGCACGGGCCTTTTATATGTAATGATTTGAGTAAGGGTTCAAGTGTTTATTAGACCTAAAAGGTATTATAAACCTAAAGTGAAGTTTTATAAGTTATATTATAGTGGTTTATTATTTTTTATTTCTATGTGACGTGTTTGGATATGCTTCAAGAAATATCATAGGTCTTCATAAGGCTAAAATAGGAGTAAGGACTAATTAATGTATCGCTGACCTATTATATTGATAGATTCATGATTAAGGCATGTTATTTTTAATATTAAAAGACATATTCATAACTAATCTAATTTATTTTAATGTGGATCCAACTAATAAGGATATGATCAAATGACTTATATAAAACCAAGGGATTCTAGGCTTATTTTGTGTGAGCTTATAGTGGATGCGAAGATGATGTTAGGAGTAGAATGGCAAAAGAGGATAAGTGAATGATATAGATAATTTTTAAGTAGAAGGAGGTCATAAAAACAATTATATATGTGTCATTAATATATAAAATAGGTTATATATACATACATACATACATATATATATATATATATATATATATATATATATATATATATATATATATATATATATCAAGGTCAAAACATCTAATCAATCCATGAAGAGGGCTAGTTGAGTGAAGACTGTTGAAGGCCAGTTTGAGAGGGACAAAAGTGAGTGAAGAGATGGAGTATATTATCATATATTATATAATAAATAAGGGTTTATAAAGGTGATAAAAAAATTAGGTAGATAAGTTAGTACTGAATCATATAGGATTTGATCCCTCCTTACAAGTGGGTGCTTGTTAAAGCCTAACTGAGTTGGTGCTAAGCTAGTTAGGTTTGGTGATCCATGTGAAGTTGGTTCTTCACTAAATATTAATGTTTGTTTTATATTAATATAGTCCATTTGATTCATTAATGGGTTTTTTCTCCTATAGGGTTTCCCATGTATATGTCATGTCCATGTGTTTCATGTTCTTATGATTTGATATTTATGCTTGCTAAGATGTACATGCTTATTAGAATGATTCATGCATGGTTAAGTGGAATTGAATGATTTTTTTGAAGACTAATTAATCCCCCCTCCCCTCTTACTCATATTGTTTCCAATAATTGGTATTAGATCAAGTCCTTTGGAATAGATTTGATAGCCTAAAGGATATTCTAAGAAGTAAGGATGACTAGTCAGTAAGTTCAAGGTGGTTTCTCTACCTTTAAGGACATGTTATTCAATTGATATAACTCTACCTTTTGGAATGTTATAATGAATATATATTTGATTTCATAGGGATATGATATTTGGTAGTCAATTATGAATGGCTATATTTCACCTCTAATTCCACCAATAGATGTAACTTGTAAGAAGGCTAGTGAAAATAACTCTATGGAAATGAATGCCATTTTATGTGGCCTATCAAAGGTAGATATTATCATAGTAATGCATTATTTTTCATAAAAATATATATGGGACAAATTGATGAACATATATGAACGAGACACCAAGGTAAAGTTGTCCATATTGTAGACCCATAAAAGATAGTTTGAAAGATTAAAGATGATTGAAGATGAGACTATTTTATCTTATTTATTGAGAGTTGATGAAGTTTTAAATATCATAAGAGGATTGGGATAAGAGGTGAAAGAGTCTATTATTGTTCAAAAGGTATTGAGATCGCTAACTCATAAGTTTGACTCTTAAATTTATCTATTAGAAGAGATGAAAGATTTGTACAAGATAGAGATGGCTGGGATTCACAACATCTTAACTACTTATGAGATGAGAAAAAATAAAAGAAGACATCTCAAGAAGGAAACAAATTTCAAGGTTGAAAAGAAGTCAAAATATAAGAAGGACAAAAATGAGGTATGTTTATATTTTGATGATGATGAACTCATAGCTATTTTTTCTATAAATTTAAGGTTTGGCTCATGCAAGTACAAGGGTAAGTTACCCTTAAAATGTTTCAGTTATGGAAAGATTGGTCACTTTGCAACCAAGTGTCCTAACAAGGAAAAATTTGATCATAATGAAGAATATGATGGAGATGACAAAAAATCCTATAATTCTGACAAGAACAATAGAAAGTTAAAGAAGAATGAAGAAAGGAAATATCCATTCAAGAATAAGAAGATTTTATACACCAAAGAAGATAGTTCATCAAATGTAAGTGATTCAAACAAATCTGACATTGATGATGAGAATAATGAATCTAAATATGATAACAATGAAACCCTATTTATAGACATAGAATTAGATAATGAGGTTTGTTCAATGGGAAAGGCCTCATGATTTATGTAGAATCAAATGAAAAAGTATACTATGATAGTGAAGAAGGAGAATCTGAAGGGGATCTTGAGGTAGAGTTGGTAAGTACCCTAGAAGAGTTAAAGATTATGAATAACAAGAAGAATAAATTGAAGTCATTAACTTGGGACTATGAAGAGAAAATTAGATTGTTTGAGGAAAGGCTGAGCAATACTTTTAAGGTGTATGAAGAGATCATCTAACAAGTTGAAACCTAGATAGAGATTGTGGTAACAAGCCTAAAATCTAAAGAGGAAGAATGCATCAGGTATGAAACTAAAATAAAATCTCTAAAATCTGAGTTGGATCAAAAATCTAGCAAGGTTAAGATCTTTGTGAAATTTGAAAAGATAACTAATGCTTTAGATGATATCTTGAGTATTTAAAAGTTTTCAACTGATAAGACAAGTTTTGGTTTCAAAGAAGACTAAAAGGAGGCACCTCAAGTTGAGAAGAATACTACTAAATATAAGAAGGTCAACATGAAAACACCTATCAGATATCCCAATGCTATAAGGTATGCTAGTTATTTTAATGGTTACTATTTTACATGAAATTAGTTTGGTCATAGAGAAATAGAATGTAGAAGATCCTCTTAGAATGAGTACTCATATAATTATGGAAGAATAAGTAATTGGTCAAAATGAGATCATAATAATCATTAGTCAAATGGTATGTATAAGGTGGTATGTTATAGCTATCATAATGTAGAACACATTACAAGATTATATCCTAAAAGAGTTAAAATGTCATCAAGTCAAAATAGGAAGTTTGAAGCTCGTAGAATGTAGGAAAGAAGGTAGATGAATGTATGGAAACTAAAGGTAGAAAAGATAAGTCATGATTAGTCTACAAGATCAAGTGGATTGATTATTGAAATATAACATACCTCAGGTAATAAATCAAGTAAGGAATGTTAAGAACACTTTTTATCTACATGTGTTGATAACATAGTTAAAAAAAAGAAGTGTGACAAGGTTGATAATGAGATCAAACCTATAGTGCCAATCAAGTGAAAAATAATGTTGAAGAATATTCAGTCTTGTAAAAATATGGATATCTAGGAATCTATTAAGTTAATATTGTTTTAGTGCCCTATGAAAAGGGGTTGTCTCCATTAATCTTCATGGAGACATTATTCTATCAATAGAAGCATGAGGGTACATGAAAATAAGATTTATTTTGAGAAGATTCTAGGTTGTGTTGGGATATTGGTGGCAGTAATGTGTTATCATTGATTTCAAGTGGCATTGGTGATGACAAAGTGGTATGAGAGTGCTCTTGGTTTAAGATACATGATCTTAGTGCTTAGTTCAATCTTGATTGCTAGTGGGAGTAGTTAGAGTAGTTAGTTCTATGGAGGCACTAGTGGATAACATGGATATTGAAGAGAGATCATTTGACATGTTCTTGGTATGATCCTAGTAGGAGAAGTCTTCTCATATGGTCTTTATGTGGAATACAAGTCATCCTATACTTTGTGTGCTTGACTTTTCTAGGTATCTTGATAAGGTAAGAAATATATGTATTGTGTATTCATGGTTTTTGGTTCTAGTATTTGACATGAGTGGATTGAATATATCTAAGGTGTTATGAGCTCAATGGATAAGTATCTAAGTATCTTTAAGAGGAAAGTTGGTCTGGTGGTTTTAAGCCTAGCAAAGTGGGCTAATGAGGTCCTTGTGAGTATTAATGAAGATATTTAATTTAGTAGAGATCATGTAAGAATTTTTTGTGATATGAAATAGTTGGTAAAATGTGTTGACCAAGTTTTAGACCCTGAGGAAGAATAAAAAGAAAGTTAGTACGTTGGGATGTTTTTTGTGCATGCAAACTAGAGGTTTCCTAGCCCGAGAAGAAGTTTGTGATACTCATTGGCACATGTAGAATTTTCATAGGGATATAAGACTTTTGGGAGATATGGAACATGGACATAAGAATTATTTCCAATTATTTTTTAGTGGATTAAGGGATAGAGTTTTATGAACATTGGTTAAGAATGTAAACTGGTTAAAACCCTCTATAAACCCTCATAATGGAGCGATTGGAGAGATATTTCTAGAAAGGACCTAGAATGGATTGGTTGAACAAGTTTGACTATTATAAGGTATATAGGACTCCTCTAATCATATTGAAGTGTTATTGGTGTGTCAGGGTAGTGAGAAAAAGGTATAGAAATATACTTATTTTAGAATATTTTACTACTACATGCAAGGTTGACTGAGTCAATGCATGAGAGTCATTAGAGATTGAAGGTCAAGACTTTTTATTGAGGTATATGGAGTCATTTTGGAAATTTATGTGCTATATTTAAATTATATAATTAAATAAATTTTCCCTATTACTAATCTGCTAGATAGTGAAAATAGTGACAAAAAGTCAGTATGAGTGAGAATCCATTTAGGGATGGTGTGCAAGTGAGTAGGGATGAATCCAATGTTTTGGGGTATTTTTTCAAGACATATTCCTTATGTTACCTTTATTTTTATGTTATTTTTATGTCCATATAATAAAGAAGTATGCCTCATATAATGATCTATATGTTTCATATATGACATTAAACCTCTATATGTTTATTATTTTAAATGTTATAAGTTTTTTGGAGGATCACATTAATGAATTATAATATCAATAAAGTTTCTTCATAAGTGTTATATGTCATGTTTATCATGACTAGTTTTTTGGAGCTTATAGGCAATCTGCAGTGGCCTATTTGAAGAGGCTAGTTTGAGCTATTTTGAGAAAATTTAAGGTGAGTGAGAATTTGGTGGTATTATATGAGTGTTATATATTTATTAAATTTATTTTTTCTTCATATTTTATCTCTATTTTTTTTGGATTAGTCAAATATCTTTGACTGAGTTTTTGGTGTGCATGACCAGTTTAAGTAATTAGTTTATCTAAGTTGGTTTGGACCTATGTGAGCTATGTGAAGATGAAAAATAGATTTTTAGGTTTTTTATAGTCATTTATGACCTATCCATGTGTTTTTTAGGTGGTTTTTTTAGAAAATGTTCTGTACTCTTTAGTTCTATATGACTATGTTTTCTAGGTTTCTAGACCTATTAGCAAGTAGTCTAAAAGGCTTGGTTCAATGTATGAATTAGATTTACAGATTTTTTAGACCCGTTTGGGAGTGAGAAATTATATATTTGAGGTATTTTTTATGTTTTTCACCTATTTTTTAAGGATAAAGATGGTTCAATAAATTTAAGGTGTAATGAGTACTAATGAAGGGCTAATGCATTAAGCCTGATTGAGATCTAAAGGAGGATTAAGCTTGCTTTGGGTTATGACCAACCTATGGAGAGATTGTGGAATTCATGTAACATGTATTAGGATCCTTTTTATGGGTAATATAATTAATTGAAGCATCTTGGCTGACCAATATGGGTTAGATGAAAGAGTGGTATATATACTAGGTGTATTTGGCCTATTTATGTGTGAGAGAGAGTGTGGACTAAAGCAAATAAAAGAGATCCTTCAAGGAGTAGAGATAGGTCATTAAAGACAATAAAAGGTAGAAGATTATTAGTCATGTTTTTATATTCAATTTTATGAGATAACAAGTCATTAGACCTAATAGTCTAAAGGGTGAATTGATTGAGTGAATGAGGTAGGTGTGTCTGCTTGGAGAAGAGAAGCAATTTTTTAGGTGTTAGAGAAAGAGAAGGTCATCATCATGTGTATAATACATCATATTAGTGGTGTAAATTATATTAGAGGTGGTTTAATGGGTGCTTAATCACCTATGGGATTGTATCCTCCTTGCTAGTTGGAGCTAGCTAAAGATCTAGTTGGAGTTGGACTAAATTGAGGGGTGGATACTCCTTGATCAGTTGGAGCTGGTCTAAAGACTCTTGTTTTTATTATCCTTATATGATTATATTCCATTGGTTTTTAGGCTTGAGAGTGGGTTTTATCCCCCTATATGGTTTCCCACATAAATTATGTGTTCATATGATGTATGCTCTTATTCATGCATTGGATGTATAAACTTTCATGTTCATGTTACTAGATCAAATTGATGTATGATGAATGAGTTTCATATTTGAATAAGCTTTGTTGACTACTGATTCAACCCCCCCCCCCTCCTCTCTATATCTACTTCCAAATAGGTTGTATATGCTAAAAGCAAGGAAATGAAGATGGATATTATATATTCCTATGTTGATAGATCTATGATTTGAAGTAGCAACATGATGAGAGATCTAATAATAGTACCAAGTATCTGAAGTTAAATAGTGTATAAAATTGGTATATAAAAGGTAAACTTTTGAGATCTATTTTTTATGAGTAATTGATCTAGATATGTGAAGACAAAGGGGGAGTCCCTATTTCTATATTTGAGATCTAGTATGGGATAGCCATATGTGTGGTCAAGAGTTTGATTTTCTTCAATCATGTAAAGAAAGGTATGTGATCTTGAGATCCTATTTATTATAAATAAGATATGCTTGGTCTAAGGGGGAACTTGGTAGCTCTATTTTCTTTGTCAAAAAATTGATTGTTTTTTGATATGTATAGAGATAAGAAGAGATTGTGTATGAGATGATTCATAGACTATGTTTATTGAGTTTTTGATGAATCAGCTAGGAGATTGACTTGGTTGAGAAGTTTTTGAAAATGGTTGTCATAAGTGGTTGGCATAGTTTTTTAATATTATGTGTCATCTAGTGTCTTTGAGAGATAGTATTATCTCAAGGGGAGAAGAGTGTGATTTCATTAGTTTTAGATGATTTTTGATGTCTACTACTAATATAATCATGGTGGATTCTTGGTTTGATGAGGAGATATTCAAGTTGTTAACTGAGTTTGATATGTGTTGAATTGGCCTTGTAATTTGAGTCCATTCTAAAATATATGATAGTTGTGTAATATCTTTGTCATTATTGTCAAAGGGGGAGAAAGATAAAAAAATTCAAAAAGAGAGAAAGATTAGAAAATATGAGAAAAGGGGTAAGACTAGAAAGGGTGAGAAATAAAAGGAAAGAACTAGGTCTAAGAGATGATTGCCATAAAGAGTGGTTGATAGAGTTTTTTTAGTGTGTTTACCATCAATGACAAAGGGGGAAATTGTTAAACATTGTCATTAATTAAGGAAGAGATTATTGAGAATTATCATTATGTGTTGAGATTTGATATTTAATGTTGTCATTTATGTCAAAATTTATTATGAAGATGCATGGTTATTTCATTGATTTCAATCTAATGTCATTTGATGTCAAATGTTCTTGTGAAGATGCTTGGTCAGGTAAGCCTTGAGGTATGTGTATGATGAGTTTTGTTTCTAGCATAATGAGTGTTGTTGCTATAATGAAAGAATAATGTTTGAAGAATGTTCTAATTTCACCTTGAGTGAAATCATTAAGAAGTAGCTTGAATAATATAGGTCAGTACATTAAGTGTAAATCATATTGTAATTCTTTATCTAGACCTTGTGAGATAACACTTGTAGACAACATGATGAAATGAGTGAGCTCTGAAGAAGAAGTTGTGCGCTCTGAAGATATGTGTAAGTAGTTTTGAAGATGCTCAAAATAAGATATAAAGATGAGAATGATACAAATAACACTTGACAGTGTTTGAGGATGAGAGATATTGTTTGAGGTTGTACATAAGGTGTTGAGGACCTCAAAAATGATTAGAATTTCAACTCCAAAGACTTGTATATGTAGTTCTAAAGATGTTATAAAGATCCCAATTGAGCTCCAAGGATTTGTAAGTAGATTTGAATAATTTATATTGAATCTCCAAAGAAGATTGAGTGTATGAGTTTTATTTAGCATGTACAAGAGACATTGAAACATAAGAGAGTTTCAAGGTGAAGTCTATAGGGTGACTAGAAGGTTAGTTTTGAGGCATAATAAGTTTATAGGTCAAGGCGTAGAATGCAATAATAAATATGGTGGCCAAATGAAGTAATATGATTAGTTAATATGATATAAGTGAGCAAGTGAACATTGACAAAGGTAAGTCAAGTTGTTTTAAGTATGTGCATGAAGTTATAGGTCTTGATTTGTAATAAATTTCAAGGTTTCTCGAGTACATAAAATGAATATTTATTTACCTGAGAAGTTTTTCTCAGTGCTTGTTGGCACATGGAATATCTATATGAGAAACTATTTTTTCATAGAAGATTATGGAAGGGTTTTATATTAAAGTTACAAGAATTGGTTTCTCAAAAGAGGAGCAAAGTTTAATGAATGGTCGTTAAGACTAGAAGATGGTCTAAACCCTCATAAAACCCTTATTGCGACTTGATGTTGAAGATATTATTCTAAAGAGCTCAGAATGGTTTGATATGACTAAAAAAGTGATTAGAGGTTGAATTTAACTCTCCCAAGCATCTTCATGTGTGATTTGTTTCTTAGGTGAGTGATCAAACCCTACAAAAAGTGTTTATCATTTATAAATTTGTTAAAGAAGAAAGAGTTGAACAAGTCAAAGTTTCTAAGTAGATGAAGATTAAAGTGTTAGAATTTTCATAATTTTTCATGAAGATTTATGGATAGGTTATATATATCAAGTGTGTAAAGTTTGTTATCTAAGTTGGCTAGTCACTAATAGACCTAGTGGTGTAGACAATAAGGAAATTAGACATAAGTAATAAGATGTTTCCTAATGTTTTTTTATATAAGGATGATGCATTGATATACATGATGATGTTGTTTGGGTCTTGAATGATCTATCTATGATTTTTAAAATCTTTTAATTCAATGTAATAGGTTGAAACATTGAAGCCAAAATGGATTGTCTCGTTGAGTAGAGCCTACAAGAGAGAAGGTTAGTAGATTGGTCTGTAAGACCAATGTTTTTAATTAGAGATCATGATCTAATTTGTTGAGGTTACTCTAAGGATGCTATAAGATCCTATTCATGAATTTAAATCCCTTGAATATATTTGATCATGTTTTATATATTCATGTTTCCTTGACTATGTTTGAGAGTTAGTTGGCAGTTCTGAGTGAACATCTTGTAGATAAGTGTTTGAGCCTGTTTACCCTAAGTTGAATCATAAAATAAAGTTTGATATGACCTTGAGGTCATTAGGCTTCTAAATATGTATTTTTTACATGGTTATTTTTAAAAATTGAGTAAATAACTTAGTTTTTAAAGATAGAGTTTTTGTATATGCACAAGCCTTTTATATGCAGTGATTTGAATAAGGGTTCAAGTGATCATTAGACATAAAAAGTGTTATAAACCTAAATTGAAGTTGGATAAGGTATATTAGAGTGTATTATGATTTTTTCCTACCATATGAGGTGTTTTTATATGTTTCAAGAAAGATCAAAGGGTAACATGTTGTTAAGAAGACCTATTTGGTCTCTATAAGCCTAAAAGAGGAGTAAGGACTAATTAGTGTATGGCCAACCTATTATATTGATTGATTAATTATTAAGGCATGTTATTTTCAATATTAAAATACCTATTCATGGCCAACCTAATTAATTTTAATGTGGATCTGAATAATAAGGATATGATTAAATGACTTGTATAAAAGCAAGGTAGTTTAGGCCTATTTTGTGTGAGCTTAGAGTGGATGCAAAGAAGATGCAAAGAATGTAAGAGCATACTAGGATAAGTTAATGATATATATCATTTTTGAGAAGAATTATTTCATTCATAACATCAAAGATATGTCATTAATATATAAAATAGGTTCTGCATATGAAGATCAAGGTTAAAAGATCTAATCAAGCCATGAAAAGGGCTAGTTGAGTGAAGAAGGATGAAGGGTAGTTTGAGAGGGAAAAATTTGAGAGAAGAGATTGAGGAATAGATCATCATATATTATAAAATAAACAAGGGTTTATGAATGTGATCAAATAATTAGGTGGCTGAGTTGGCGTTGAGTCATCTAGGGGGTTGGTGCCTCCTTGCAAGTGGGTGCTTACTAAAGCCTAGTTGAGTTAGTATTGAGCTAATTAGGGTTAGTGATCCATGTGAAGTTGGTGCTTCAATAAATATGGATATTTTTCTTATAATAATTTATTTTATTTTATTCATTAGTGGGTTTTATAGCTCTAAAGGTTTTCCTACGTATATGATGTGTCCATGTGTTTCATGCTATTCTGATTTGATGTTTATGCTTGCTAAGATGTACATGCTTATTAGAATTATTCATGCAAGGTTAATTGAAATTGAATGAAATTTTTTGAAGACTGATTGACCCCCCACTCTTAGTCATCTTGTTTCCAACACTTTCAAATAAAAACATATTAACCTTAATAAAAATAAAGTTATTTCAAACTATAAAACACTCACATTTAAAATGAATATTTATATTATTTAGGGAACATATGAGAGATCTTCCCATATACATTTCTTATAGATGGATCATTTTTATCTTATACCAATGTTGAAAATTGGTTCAAATTATAATAAATAAACATATAATAACATAATACTACAAAATATGTAATTCACACTAAGAATATTATATTAAAAATTCATGTTTTTTAATTCATATGGGATATTCAATTAATTAGGCACATATATACAATAGAGAGAGAGAGAGAGAGAGAGAGAGAGAGAGAGAGAGAGAGAGAGAGAGAGAGAGAGAGAGATGACCTCCTATAGATAATGAGTTAAGGCTAACCCAATCCTAACAATATCTCCTAATATCTTTCACTTAAACCTTAAGACTCTCACTTAGATATATCTCAACATATATTGCTATCCTATGTGACAATCTAAACATATACAAAGAAAGGTGAAAAAAATATAAAAGGCTTTATTTGGTTTCATACACACACACACACACACACACACACACACACACACACACACATATACACACACACACACACACACACACACACACACACACACACACACACACACACATATATACATATATATATATACATATATATATATATATATATATACATACACACACACACAGATATATATATATATATATATATATATATATATATATATATATATAATTTTGTAAAAGACACATATGATAGAGTTAGACATAGGTATCAACACACTTGTCCATATATGACACAAGCATGTATGTGAGTTATAACTCATTTACATTATTTTATCAGATCAAATAATATAATTATCTCACATGAATATAAATGTGAGCACTAAACTATAATATTAATAACAAAGTGGACTAGAAGATGATCTTATAATAGTCATCAGATTCTAAGAATATTCTTTATGTGGCCTTAAATGCTTGTGTTAGACCTAGATAAGTGTGTTGATGCATGTGTCTAAAAATATAATAGGTGTCTTGTACACAATAATAACTAGATATAGATGCAACCAACTAAAGCCTTATGTATTTTGTTTACCTTTTTTCATTTGTCTTTAGATTATGCACATAGGTTGTCACTCTTTTTTAAATGATAAAACCCTAAATATTCACCCATGGAGTGATTGTGGAAAAAATAGGTTAGTGGTCTCAATATGTCAATCTATCCCCAACTACTCCTCTATCAATAAAAACTACCTGCATATTGAAGACTCTAAAGAGGGCCTCAAATTGATGTAGTTCTCCCCTACGTGTTGGATTATGTGTACACAAGGGTGAAATGTGTGATTAGACAAGATAAGAAATGATCTATCTTGTAAATTATGGATCATGGGTTTATATTTGAATGATTTATACCTATATAAATATTGATTTTATGATTGATATGTAAATAGGGAAAAATAGGTTAGGTTTTTCACTTGAATGCTTGATTGAATGTTTTTTTTGTATATTTCATTATGAGTTGTATGTTATGTTATTTCCATGTGAGGAATGAATGAGCGTTTATATTTTATATATACCAATCCATTTTGGAAATATATCACAAAATAAATTAGGATAAACTTTTTCATATGTTGTTTTTACAAATCGGATGACTTTCAAGTACTGAACACTTTGTAGAAAAAGTGGACTGTTGCATCAATGAAGGTGTCTATCTAGGATACAATTGTTTAGGAAGCTATAAAAATAGGTATAGGTACAAAACTGATAATGAATAATAATAATCATGTTTAAATATTTTTTCACAATATATAGGCTTGGTCATAAAAATAAAAATGGTTTAACTAAGAGATAAATAGTTGGCACAAAGAGATAGTGAATACAAACCTTTTGGTAGGGGGAAGGTCTAGAACTAAAAGGTATAACCATGATAGGTATTTTAAAAGTTTATAAGAATAAGTTACTATATAAATAATATTTTAATATATATATTTCTTCCCTTTTAATTTAATAATGAAATCTCTAGTTTAAAGGAGAGAAATGTGTGACTGGGTGTGTATGATACACCTTATCTTTGCATGATCCCAACTTGAGTGCTTTTTTGGTGATTGATTTATAACCAAAAGCATGTTACCATATATAATTAGTGTTTGAAATATGTAATTTAAATAATTTTAAATGTTTTAAATTAAGAAGAACAAGGTTAAGAGTACAGATTTGTGTTGATATAACCATATTGAATTTTGGCTATTTGATTTGAAAGGATGCCTCATTATGAATCATTAAAGTTGAGATTATGACAATTATAAACTTGCAAGTGCACACACACACACACACACACACACACACACACACACACACACACACACACACACACACACACACACACATATTAGTGTTTGAAATATGTAATTGAAATAATTTTAAATGTTTTAAATTAAGAAGAACAAGGTTAGGAGTACACATTTGTGTTGATATAACCATATTGAATTTTGGAAATTTGATTTGAAAGGATGCCTCATTATGAATCACTTAAGTTGAGATTATGACAATTCTAAACTTGCAAGTGCATATATATATATATATATATATATATATATATATATATATGATACATGCCCCAAACCTTGGTGTAAATTTGAGTTGAAACATGACCATTTAGCTTGATTCATCTCAATCATGCAACCCAAATATATGCCTAATATACTAAATTTGAGTAATTTAATCAACTCACACTATATATATAGTGAGGTTGGATGACTTAATCAAATCCAACCTATAAGTCTAGTGAATTTAGATGATTTAATCAAATCTAACTTATAATTTTGGTAAGATCAAGTGATTTAATCAATTCAACATTTTAAAGGTGAACCAACTACTAAAATATATTGACTTGATAGTAGTCCACAATAGTCCATCTTAGGTATGATAACAGTCCATAATAGTATTTGAAATATGGAAATTGATTTTATTTTTCAATTTTAGGTGCCCTTTGCATGGCATATGCACCTCATATATGTGTCAAGTTGAAATATAGGTATAATAATAATACCAATGTATAGAAGGATGTCACAAATATGTATTTGAATCATATAACTATATAATCTAGTGAATTTTAAACTATTGCAAGTGTGGAGGACTTATTTTTATGACATTCCCCCATTAAATCTAGGAAATCTTTGAACTGGTGTAAATGTGAAGAACATGTTTCTATAACATACCCCCACTATAATTTGGAGATGTTGAATACTAAATAAATGTGGAAGTCATGGATTTTAACATGTCCCCACTATAATATAAGACTAAAATAATGTGTAATCCATGCCTCTATGACATTCCTTCATTCATATGTCCCCCCTTTTGAGGTGAGGGGAAGTAGAATATAATAATTAACTTAAATAAAAAGGATAAGATAATTTTATAAGTTATGTATGGATCATGTAACATATATATTAAACATGTTTAGGTAGATGTAGAATTGATGACATATTATGTGATCATATCAAGTCCTAAGATATATGATATAGATCATGAAAATGTCTAGATAATAACATTACATTCTCAAAAAGCAATCAAACACACCCATAAGAGCTCTAAAAATAAAAGGAAAAGGAAATGGTCAGAGGGGAAATCATACAAGGGGCATGTTGAAATTCCACATAATTGAAGGGACATGACTTAGTAAAATTTCCAAAAGTCATAGAATGACATATTCAAATGTCTATACAACAAATAATGACATATTTAAATGTCCAAATAGTAAAATAAATTCATGGGGGATAAAATTAATGGATAATATTCAAATAATCAAACAGATAATACAATACAAGATAATATAAATCAAGGAACACACTCAAGGAAGTGCACATATAAAATCATGGAAAATAGGCAATAGACATGAACATAACATACTAGTTCCTAAACATATGTGTTTGCATACAACATTAAGCACATATCATGTCAAGTACACCGTGAAAGGTATAATAATGTGTATATGTATCTGTAAGTATAAAATCTCAAAAATGATAATGGAAAGTGATGATATAATAATATAACCTGGGAGTAATGTGAGCAAAGAAGTAGATGCCCCCAATGTACTTATGACATGAGTAGAGGGAATGCCCAATATTTGTATCTGCATATATTATATATCTAGGTATGCCTACATCACACTCAAATGATGTGTGAAACATATGTGTATATAGGAAAATAATTCTATGTTATATACTAAAATGGAAAAATAACATATGTATAAGAAATAGTTCAACTAGGAATATGATGGCTATATTTTTTTGGTATTTTGAATTATTTGAATGTTTTTCTATTTTTGGCATTTAAAAAAAAAATAGGATATTTAGATTTTTTAACCTTAGGTTGGATCATATTCATTGTTTGGATCATGGTTATATAGGTGAAAATGATGCATGGAATGATCTTCTTCATGATTTACATGTGAGGTAAAAGAATAAATTCCATCATGTGGTATATGGATCTATTTTCCATCATGATAAAATGAGATACCTTGTTGATTTTGGTCAATTTTGGCTTCCATTTGGTATAACCAAAGAGTTCCTAATGTAACGGCATATTATGATGTGTGTGGAATAACCCATATCCTTATTTGAATCACTTTGGGACCATAATAAATTGGTACTATTATGTTTCCCAAGGTGTCTTTCCAACCTCCCTTATTTTTAAAGTCCTTTAGATCAAATCCAAGTTGTTGAAAACATATTACATTACATGAGATTATTTTTTATGTAGGATCAGCATGGTTATGCTAAAAATAAGCACCACCCATCAATAATTTGAATTTTATATATTTTTATCATGTATTATTTGTTATTTTTTTAACTTGAGGTGTTTGCTTTAGATGTGCATCATATTCCATTTGTACTTTTGTATCTTTATTAGAATGATCTTTCAAAGGGTTGCTAAATATCTTATGATTCTAATGATCACCAAGTTGTGAACCTAAATCATTTGGAGGATCATCAAAGGTAATATTTTGGTCATCAATAATATCTTGTATTTTATTTCTTAAGGTGTAACATCTATTCTTAGAATGCCTAGGGCCTTGGTCATAGTCATAATATGTAGTAATATCATATCATTTTGGTAGAGATTAACTCGTATCAACCTATATGAGAGGAGGGAGAGACATGAGATGACATTCGATAATATTTTGAAGAAAAGATACTTGATCCTCAAGTAATCATGTAAAATTTATTTTAGGTGTATTGGATAAGATGAATTAATTAGGTTTATGTGATATTGTATTAGCTGGTGTACCATCTTTTGTTGCAACTTTTACATAGATTTTTGAATTAAAATGTATGTGAACAGATACAAGAAATATGTTTTCATTGGTATGTGGGTATGGTAAACCCTGATTTTCAAGGGAAATAAAATTTATTTTAGGTGTATTGGATAAGATGAATTAATTAGGTTTATGTGATATTGTATTAGCTGGTGTACCATCTTTTGTTGCAACTTTTACATAGATTTTTGAATTAAAATGTATGTGAACAGATACAAGAAATATGTTTTCATTGGTATGTGGGTATGGTAAACCCTGATTTTCAAGGGAAATAATATGATAGAGTTAAACACAAAGGCCATGTATGGTGGATCTACATTACTTGGAAAGGTTTTCATATGTAATGTTCTCAAGAGAATACCCTTATATGGGTGTGACTTGTGTAACAAGTCAAAAATAAAAAAATTATCAATAACATCATTGGAGTTTTTTTCAATGTTCTATGTCATTATGATCCTTTTGGTTTCCTTTATTGTGAAGAGTAATTTTCATTGATAAAGGCAAGTCTTGATCAATAATATCCTTTGATGTCAAATATTTGCAATAATATTTGAATTATGGATTAGATATTTCATAATATCTATAAAATAAGCCAACGTTATGCCACTTAACCCTTAGAGTGAATCAAACCATGATGCCCTCTTTATCAAACAATCAAACCCTAGCTCTTCACCCTTAGAGTGAATGTGGGAAAAATTGGTTAGTGGGATCATGGTTGGTATCTGACCCTAAATACCCCTCTTTCAATGGGTGATACCTACATATCCACCCAAAGAGGGCCTCAAACTGATGTAGTTCTCTCCTACATGTTGGCTTATGTATGCACAAGTGTGTAATGTGTGATAAGAAAATACATGTATTGACATAAACTATAACTTGCAAAATATGTCTCATGGGATACTCTTTGATGCTTTAGACTCATATAAATATTTATCATATTATTTTCATGGACATAAAGACAAATAGGGAAGGTTTTCTCACTTGAAATCCTGATTGACTACTTCTTGATATGTTTCCTTGTGACTTGCATGTGGTTTCTAGGTGAGGATATACCATCCCTTTTGGAAATATCTCACATAAAATCAATTAGGCCAACATTTATATAGTTTTATTTTGAAAATTAGATGAATTTTTGGCATTTGACACTTTGTAGGAAAAGTGGATAGTTGCTTTGATGTAATTATCTATCTAGGATGCAAGTGTATAGGAAGTTATCAAATAGGTATAGGTCAAAAATTGGTAGTGAAGGATAATAATCAGATTTATATATTTTTGAAAATTATAGAAGGTTTGGTCATCAAGATAACAATGGTAAGAATAAGAGATAAGCAGTTAGGCACAAAGAGATAGTGAACAAAAACCTTTTGATAGGGGGAAGGTGTATAACTAAAAGGTACAACCATGAAAGGTATTTTCTAAGTGTAAAAATCTAAGGTACTAAATAAATCATATTTTATCATATAAAATGAGCACAAAATCCAAGAAAGGCATAAAATAAATCAAAAGATAGAGATAACATAGTCTGAACATATTTAGGTAGAGATCCTTACATCATCATTAGGTTTTTTAGAAATATTTTTACATGCAAAATGTGGGTATGTACCTATTTCAACCTTGGGTATATGACTCATCATGAATTGGTGAGGGTTTTTTCTCATGCAGTGTTAATTTAACTAGAAAGTTAGTTTAGAAAACTTACCTTACATGTGTGGCACAACAAAACTAACTAAAACACATTTTGACCTATGATTAAAAAATGAGAAAAAAGTGTAGACTAATGAATAAGATAAAAAATAATATAATTAATCAAAACATGGAGAAATTTAATCTTTGTGTATGTGGGGGTGAAGATACTACCTAGACTCATCCCATCCAAGGATTGAACTTGGTGTGGAATGATGTTGACCTATAAAATTTAAAATGGGAAACAACATATCTTATAATAGTTCTATGTAAAATAAAACATTAAAAAATTTAGCATTTCATGTGATTTGAGTCAGTTAGGCATGAAATATGTCTCAATATGAGATAAAATGCAAGATTTGAATGAAAATTACCAAAAATGGAAAATTCTTAAAACTTAATAACTAGTAAAATGGACTAAAAATTTTACCAAAAGGGAATTCATTTATGCAATTGAAATTTATAAAATTTGATTTTTTTATTTTTGTTATGGATTTGAGTGTTATTTTAGTTAAAATCATGAGTGTGAAGAGATGATGACAAACATACCAATAGTAGGAATAGGTCAAGGATGGATAAGTTCTAATCAATTTTGTATTTTTCCTAATTTGGAAAAAAATAGTTAAAACCAACCTATATTAAAATTTAAATTAGAATGGATAAATGAATTATAATGATGGGTGGATGAATAGGGTTTGGTAGGAGGCAATAGTAGGAGGAAATTATGAGAATGAAGTGGTAGATACAATGAAGGAGTTTATAAATTTGTATGGGGACCATCAATTTATAAAACAATTAAGGGTTCGTGATTGGTAGGATAGGATTAACGATCAAGGGATTAAACATTTTTTGTAGGCTACAACAAAATGGTAGGAAAAGTCTCTTGGGAGTGGAGAAAAATTTATGGTGGGGGAATAATATTTTATTGATGTCAGGTTTATGATGGTTTATACAAATGATGATGGAGGATACAAGTTTTTGGATGAGGGATCAAATGATAAACTAGTCAGGAGTGAAGGATTAACTAGTTCATCAAATGTCGATGAGGAAATAGGTATATTTGAAAAAATGTTTAAGATACCATCACCTTCAAGAAATGAGAAATCTAAACCTAAGATTTCAAAGGATGATTAAAAAATGTTTGAAAAAATGTTTTATCAAAAGAAACCAAAGGTGGATAAACTAGGATTATAAATATTGGTACAAACTCTTTTAGAATTAACAAAGTGCATTTGGGTAATAGGGTCAAATTCTATGATAGATTTAAAATGGAGTCTAGAGGTTTTATTAGGTGTCCCATATGAATTTTAGTGTTTTTTGGATTAAATCAAAGAACTATAAGATTATTTATCGTTGTCTTGTTATCATTTAGGAAAAGATTAGTTCATCTCCATGGCTTTAAAATTGTGGGTATTACATATTGTCATTGATTAAGGGGGATATTATTGAAAATTGTAATTAAATGTTAATTTATTAGATTAAGTTTTGTAATTTATATCAATATAGTTTCATTGATGTCAAAGGGTCCTGTGAAGGTGCATGGTCAAGTATGTCAACATAGTGAGTGTTGTTGTTATATGAAATTAGTGATGTGAGAGTATTGGTTAATGAGTGTTAGGTATATCGTTGAGAATTAGATTTAGTAATCATAGGTTAGATATAAAATTTCAAGCATATTTTAATTAGTTTTATAGTCCTTGTAAGATGGTATGTACAAGTATAATTATGAAATGAGTGAGATCTAAAGAAAAAAATGTATGCCCTGAAGATCTATGTAAGCAACTCTGAAGATGTTCCAAATGAACTATAAGGAAATGAATGCTACAAATAATTATTGATAGTGTTTGATCACGAGATATTTTTTTTGATTTTTTACATGAGGTATTTAAGGCTTTTTAAAATATTAAAAGGTCATCTTTGATGATTTATGTATGCAACTCTAAATATGCTCCAAGTGAGCTTTGAAGATTCTTAGTCAAGCTCTGAAGATCTATGCAAATAGCTCTAAATATGCTATATTGAAGCTTTTAAGAATATTAAGTGAATGAGGTTACTTTATCATATAGAAGAATCATTGTAACATAGGATATTTTCAAGGTGAAGTCTACAGGGCTAAGTACTTCAGTCCAACTATGTAACTAGACTAGTTCTAGATCTTGCTTAGATTAATAAGGCATCATGAGCTATTGACAAGATATATGAAGAATTTTTGATAGTATTTAACCATAATATCATATTCAAGGCATATATTTTAGGTGATGAAAGCTTGGATATTGTTTAGAAGGTCAGTTTCAAGACCTAATGAGACTTGCAAGTCAAGGCCTAGAAAGCAAAGAGAGAAATGGTGGTTAAATAAGGTATCAGGATCAATTTACATGATATGAGTGAGTAGGTGATCATTAAAAAAGGTGATTCAAGTTATTTTAAGTATGTTCATAAATTTTCAAGTCATGGTTTATAAGAAAAGGCTTTAAAAAGTATTTTGAGGTCTCTCAAGTGCACAAAATGAAGAGTGGTCTACCCAAGAAGGTTCTTCAAGTGATTGTTGGTAGATGAAAAATATTTCATGGTAGATGAGGAAGGTTCTTAGATAAAATTTATAAGCACTATTTTTTGGAAAGAGGAGATAAGATTTATGAATGATTGTTAAGACTAGAAGTTGGTTTAAACCTTTAAAGAACCCTAACATTGACCTGATGTTGAATATCTTGTTCTAAAGTGATAAAAATAATTTTATATGGCTATATAAGTGATTTTAGGTTGAATTAAACTCTATAAATCATCTTCATGTGTTATTTTTTTCTTATGTGAGTGAGCAAACCCTATAGGAAAGTGTTTGTTTTTTTAAGATTCATTATAGCAAGTAGAGTTGATCAAGTCAAAGTTGCTAAGTGGATAAAGATCAAAGTGTTAGACTTTTAGTTTTTGTCCATGAAGTTTTATGTATATTTTATAGATATCATGTGTGAAAATTTGGTGATCCAAGTTAGCCAATCTCTAATAGACCTATTAATGCAAATTAAAAAAAAATTAGGCAGAAGTGAGAAGATGATTCCTGATGTGTTTTCATGTAAGAGTGATGCATTTAAGTGCATAGTGATTTTATTTTGGAATTTAATAATGTATCCATGTTTTTCATAATCTTATAGTATAGTGTAATAATCTATAACATTGAATCCAAAATGGCTTATTTGGTTGAGTGGAGTCTATGAGAGACAAAGTTAATAGATTAGTCTACAAGACCAATAGTTGCCATTTGTACTTACAATCCTTTTTATGGAGGTTATTCTAAGGATAGTATAATATCTTGATGAATCATTTAAATAACTTGAGTATATTCTATCAGGTGTCATAAGTTCTTGTTTCGTTGACTGTGTTTTGAAGTCAATTGGTAGTTCTAAGTAAGCCTCTTGTAGAGAAGAGTTTGAACCTATATACCTTGAGTTGAAGCATTTGATGAATTTTTTGATGACCGTAAGGTCATGAATTTTCTGAATATTTAATTTTTTTCCATGGTCATTTGGAAAAATTTAGTTTCTGCCTCAGTTGTTCAAGATAGATTTTTTGCATATGCACAAGCCTTTTATAACTAGTGATTTGTGAAAGAGTTCAAATGGTAGTTAGACCTAAAAGGTGTTATGGACCTAAAGTGAAGTTGTATAAGGTCTATTGGATTGGAATATAATTTTTTCCTACCATGGGAGGTTCTTTAATATGTTTCAATAAGATCAAAGGGTAACGTGTTGCTAATAAGACCTATTAGGTCTCCATAAAGCCTAAAAGAGGAGTAAGGGATAATTGAGCTATGTCCAACCTAATGTATTGTTTGATTCATAATTTTGGTATGTTATTTATATATTATAATAATATTATATGGCCTACATATGAATATAAAAATGTGTGGCTAACTAAGAATGATATGATCAAGTGACTTATATAAAAGCAAGGTAGTTTATGTCTATTTATGTATGCTTAGAGAGAGTGAAGAGAAAAATTGAATGATATAGAAAATTGGTGATTATAATGAGGTCATGTGTACCATAAAATAAGTGTCATTAATATATAACATAGGTTCTACATATGAGGATCAAATTCATAAGACCTAATCAAGCCATGAAGAGGGCTAATTGAGCGAAGAAGGCTGAAGGATAGTTTGAGAGGGATAAAAGTGAGTGAAGAGATGAAGAATAATAAAATAATTTATTATATGACCAATAAGGGTTTATAAATTTTATAAAGATTATCATGTGGCTTAGTTGGTGTTATTTCATTTAGGGGGTTGATGCCTCCTTGCAAGTGGGTGATTGTTAAAGCCTAGCTGAGTTAGTTCTAAGCTAGTTGGGGAGTATTCCATGTGGAATTGGTGATTCACTAAAGATTTATGTTTATATTATAATAATATAGTCCATTTTATTCATTAGTTTGTTTTATTCCCTTTAAGGTTTTCCCATGTATATGTTGTGTTCATGTGTTTCATGCTCTTATGATTTAGTGCTTATGATTGCTAAGATATACATGCTTGTGAGAATGTTTCAAGTATAATTAAGTGGAATTGAATAAAAGTTTTGAAGAATAATTCACACCACATCTCATTAATTTTTATTCTAACCATTGGTATTAGATCATTATCCTTTAAATCAGGTCTAAAATCCTAAAGGAGATCTTAAGAAGCAAGGATGACTAGTCAACAAGATCAAGGTGGTTTCTCTACCAGTAAGGATAAATTGTTTAATGGATCCAACTATGACTTTTATAATGTTATAATTAATATATATATGATTTCACAAGGACGTGATATTTGAAATTTAGTTTTGAATGGTTATATTTCACCTCCAATTCCACTAACAGATGTAGCAAGTAAGAATGCTAGTGAAAATAACTCCAAGGTAATAAATACCATTCTGTTTGGCCTATCAAAGGTAGATATTGTAAAGGTAATACATTGTGTATCATATAAATATATATATGACAAATTAAATACCATCTATGAAGGATACACCGAGGTGAATGTATCCAAATTACAAACCCATAGAAGATAGTTTGAAACCCTGAAGATGAATGAAGATGAAGCCATTGCATCCTACCTATTGAGGATTGATGAAGTTGTAAATATCATTAGATGATTGGGAGAAGAAGTGAAATATCCTAAAATTATCTAAAAAAATGTTGAGATCACTAACTCCTAATTTTTAATCTAAGGTGTCTATAGTAGAAGAGATGTAAGATTTGGAAAACCTAGAGATGGATGGACTTCATGGAATTTTGACTACCTATGAGATGAGAACAAATAAAGGAAGAGATCTCAAGAGGGAATTAACCTTAAAAGTTAAAAATAAGTCACAGATAAATAATTTTAAAGATGAGGTATGTTCAAATATTGATGATGACTAAACTCATAGCTATGTTTTCTAATAAGTTAAGGTTTGGCTCAAATAAGTAAAAGGGTAAGTTACCCTTTAAATATTTTAGTTATGGTAATATTTGTCACTTTGAAACCAAGTGTCCTAATAGGGATAAATATAATCATAATGAATAAAATGATGAATATCATAAAGATGAAAAAAGGTCCATAAGTTTGGCAATAACAAGAGATATTTAAATAATAATGAAGGTAGGAAATGGTCATTTAAAAATAAGAAGAGTTTCTATACCAAAGAAGATAATTCATCTCATGTAAGTTATTCAATCACATCTGATGGTGATGATTAAAGTAATGAATCTAAACATGATAATAGTTAAACTTTGTTTACAGGCATAGAATTAGAAAATGAGGGTTGTTCAAATGGGAAAGGCCTTATGGTTGACATAGAATCAGATGAAGAAGTATACTATGATAGTAAAGAAAGAGAAGATGAAGTAAATCTTGAGGTAGAGTAGGTAAGTTCCCTAAAGGATTTGAATTTTCAAAGAAGAAAGAATCAAAAACTAAGGTCATTAGTTAAGGATTATGAGGAGCAAATTGGAATGCTTGAGGAAAGGTTGAGCAACACTTCCAAAGAGTATGATGAGATTATCAATCAAGTTGAGGCACAGATGGAGATTGTGACAGTAATTCTAAAGGATAAAGAGGAAGAATGCATCAAATATGAAACTAAAATAGAATATTTAAAGTTTTAGTTAGATCAATCATCTATAAAGTTGGAGAGATTTGTGAAATTTGAAAAAAACACTGAGGAGCTAGATGATATCTTGAGGAATCAAAAGTATGAAAGTGACAAGACAAGTCTTGGTTTCAAAGAAGACCAAAATGAGGCACCTCAAGTCAAGAAGAAGACTATCGAAGATAATAATGTCAACATGAAAAGACATATCAAACATCTTAATTATATAAGGTATGATAGTTATTTTAATGGTTACTATTTTGTATGCAGTCAATTTGGTCATAGAGCAAGATAATATAGAAGGCCCTCCAAGAATGAGTACTCATGGAACTATGGAATGAGTCATAATTCAAATAAGTGAAATGGTATGTATAAGGTGATTTGTTAAATCTATAAAAATATAGGACACATTGCAATATTCTATCCTAACAGAGTTAGAAACTCATCAAGTCAAAATAGGAAGTTTAGAGCTCCTAGAGTGCAAGAAAGATTGCAATTGAATGCATGGAAACCAAGGGCAATAAAGATAAGTCATGATAAATATACAAGCTTGAGTGTATTAATTAATTAGATAGAGCATGCCTTAGGTGAGAAATCAAGTAAGGAATGTCTATTGTCAGCTCACATTGATAATTAAATGGTTGATGATGATATCAAGCCTATAGTGTCAATCAAGTCTAGAAGGATGTTGAAGAATATTTAGTCTTGTAAAAATATGGAGATTTGGGAATATCCTGATTTCATGTTGTTTTAGTGCCTTATGAAAAGGGGTGGCTCCATTAAGCTTCATGGAAACATTCTTATATTAATGAAGCATGAAGGTGCAGTCACAATTTTTTTTTTAAATATTCCAGGTTGTCTACATTACAAGCAAGGAGATGAAGATGGATATTATTCATTCCTATGTTGGTAGATATATGGTTTTTAAGTATAATAAGAAACATGATGAGAGTTATAAGGCTGATATTAGGTATCTAAATTCAAAATACATACAATTGGTAAATAATATGTAAGCCTTTGATATCTATTTATATTAGTAGTTGATCTTGATATATGGAGATAAAACGGGGGTCTCTATTTCTATATTTGATGTCAAGAATGTGATATCCTTGTGTGTGGTCAAGAGTTTGATCCTCTTTAGCCATATCAAGGAAGGTAAGTGAGTTGAGTTTCTATTTATTTGAAATAAGATATGCTTGGTTTAAGGGGGAGCTTGGTAGCTCTGAGATCTTTGTCAAAAAAAAGTTATTACTTTTTGATATACATGGTTTCAAGGAGATATTGTGTTTGAAATGCTTCATAGACTCTGTTTATTGATATTTTGATGGATTAGCTGGAAGAGTGACCTGGTTGAGAGAAGTTTTTAATAATAGTTGACATAAGTGGTTGCCATAGTTTATGAAGACTATGTGCCATCTAGTATCTTTGAGAGATAGTATCATATCAAAAAGAGAAAGTATGATTTTAGTAGTTATAAGTGATCCTTGACATATAATATTAACAATATCATGGTGGATGCTTCGTTTAAGGTGGAGCTATTTAGGTTTTTAACTAAGATTGATCTATATTAAAGAGATTTTGTAATTTGAGTTCATTTTATAAGAGATGATAGTTATAAAAGACCTTTTTCATTAGTGTTAAATGGGGATAAATATTATAAAGGTGAAAAAGATAAGGTAACATCAGAAAGGGTGAAAAAATGCAAGAACCAAGTCTAAGAGATGTTTTCCATCAAGAGTGGTAGACAATTTTCTGAGTGTGTTTGCCATCAATGATAAATGGGGGAGATTGTTGAACATTATCAATGATTAAGAGGGAGATTGTTGAGCATTATATTTAATTATTGTGTTTTTGGAATAAGTGTTTTCATTAATCTCAATCTAATTTAATTTATGTTAAAGGTTCTTGTGAAGGTGCATGATCAATTACATCAACATAGTGAGTGTTTTTTCTGTATGAAAGTAGTTATGTGAGAGTACTTGTTGATGAGTGTTAGTTATATTATTGAGAATCATATTGAGTAAGCACATGTCAGTTTGTAAACTTTAAATCATCTTTTAATGATTTTTATAGACCTTTTTATATGATATGTGTAAGTATTATGATTAAATGAGTGAGCTCTGAAGAAGAAATTATATGCTATGAAGATCTATGTAAGTAGCTTTGAAGATGCTCTAAATGAACTATGAATATGTGAATACTACAAAGAATAATTGATGGTTTTTGAGAATGAGAGATGTCATTTAAGATTATACATGAGGTATTGAGGGCCTTTTAAATGATTAAAATTTTAGATCTAAAGATCTATGTATGTAACTCTAAATATGCTTCAAGTGAGCTTTGAAGATTCTTAGTCAAGCTCTGAAGATATGTGTAAATAGATCCAAAGATGCTCTATTGAAGCTTCAAAGAAGAGTGAGTGAATGAGGTTTATTGAACATCCATATAAGGCATTGGAACACAAGAGAGTTTCAAGGTAGAGTATACATGGGTAAGTACTTCAGTCCAAATCTATAACTAGACTAGTTCTAAATCTTACTTAGCCTAATGAGTCATCATGAGCTATTGATAAAATATATGAAGAATGTTTGAAATTATTTAATCATTATAGGAGATTTCATGGAATATATTTGAGGTGATGAGAGATTAGATAGTGTTCATAAGGTCATCCTCAAGACCTAATGAGACTTATAGGTCAAGGCCTAAAATCAAAGAGAGAAATGGTCATTAGATAAGATATCAGGATCAATTTCTATGACATGAGTGAGTAGGTGATAATTGGAAAATGTGAGTCAAATTTTTTTAAGCATGTGCATAAATTTTTAAGTCATGGTTTACAATAAAAGTCTTGAAAAAGTGTTTTGAGGTCTCTCGAGTGCACATAATGAAGAGTGGTCTACCCAAGAAGGTTATTCAAGTGATTATTGGTAGATGTAGAATCTGCATCAAAATATAAGTTTTTCATGGTCAATGAGGAAGGGTCCTATCTCAAAGTTACAATCACTAGTTTCTAAAAAGAGGAGCTAAGATTTATGAATGATTATTAAGACTAGAAGTTGGTCTAAACCCTCAAAGAACCCTAACATTGACCCGATGTTAAGGATATTATTAGAAAGTGTTTAGAATTATTTGATATGGATATAAAAATGATTTTATGTTGAATTAAACTCTATCAGTCATGTCTAGGTGTGAATGGTTTCTCAATTGAGTGAGCAAACCCTATAGGAAAGTGCTTACTTTTTAGAGATTTATTGAAGTAGGCAGAGTTAACCAAGTCAAAGTTGATAAGTGGATAAATATAAAAGTGTGAGACTTGTATTTTTTTTTCATGATTTTTTATGGATAGGTTATATATATTATTTGTGAAAATTTTGTGATCCAAGTTGGCTAATATTTAATAGACCTATTGATGTAGATAGTATGAAAATTAGGCAGAAGTGAGAAGATTATTCTTGATGTGTTTTCATGTAAGAGTGATGAATTGATGTGCATGATGATGTTATTTTGGAATTGAATAATATATCCATGTTTTTAAATAATCTTATAATTTAGTGTAATAATTTGGAACATTGAAGCCAAAATGGCTTATCTAGTTAAGTGGAGTCTGTGAGAGAGAAAGTCAATAGATTGGTCTACAAGACCAACAGTTACCATTTGTACTTGTAACCCTTTTTATGGAGTTTTATATAAGTATATTATAATATATTTTTCATTCATCTAAATCTATTTATTATGTTCTATCAGGTGTTAGAATTTCATGTTTCCTTGATTGTGTTTTGAAGTCAGTTGATAGTTTTGAGTAAGCATGTTACAGAAAAGACTTTAGGCCTATATACCCTAAGTTGAAGCATCTGATAAAAATTTTTATGACCATAAGGTCATTATTTTTCTAAATATGTAATTTTTTTACATATTTTTTGGAAAAAATTATTTTATGCCTCAGTTGTTCAAGACAAATTTTCTGTATATACACATGCCTTTTATGAACAGTGATTTGAGAAATGGTACAAATGGTAGTTGGACCTAAAAGGTGTTATGGACATAAATTAAAGTCTTATAAGGTCTATTTTAGTAGTATATGATGTTTTAATACCATGTGAGGTGTTTCAATAAGATTCAATAAGATCAAAGGGTAATGTGTTGTTAAAAAGACCTATTAGGTCTCCATAAAGCTTAAAAGAAGAGTAAGGGATAATTGAGCTATGGCCAACCTAATGTATTAGTTTATTCATGATTAAATAATTTTATTTTAATATTAAAATACCTATTATATTACTAACCTATGAATATAATAATGTGTGTCTAACTAAGAAGGATATGATCTAGTGACTTGTATAAAAGTAAGGCAGTTTAGGCCTATTTATGTATGCTTAAAGAGAGTGAAGAGAATATGAGAATGATATATAACATTGGTGAGAATAATTAGGTCACTTATACCATCATATAAGTGTCATTAATATATAACATAGGTTCTACATATGAGGATCAAGGTCCAAAAACCTAATTAAGCCATGAAGAGGGCTAGTTGAGCAAAGAAGGCTAAAGGTCATTTTGAGAGGGATAGAAGTGAGAAAAGAGTTTAGGAAAAATATAATCATATATTTTATAATAAACAAGGTTTTTTTAATCTAATAAAATTGTATCAGGTGGCTAATTTGGTGATGAGTCATCTAGGGGGTTGGTGCCTCCTTGCAAGTGGGTGCTTACTAAAGTCTAGCTGAATTGGTGCTTAGCTAGTTGGGGTTGGTGCTTCAATAAATATTAATGTTTATCTTATATAAATTTATTATATTTGATTCATAAATTTATTTTATTCCATTTAATGGCTTCCCATGTATATGTTGTTTTCATGAGCTTCATGATCTTATGATTTGGTGCTTATGTTTGCTAAGATATGCATGCTTGTTAGAATGGTTCATGTATGATTAAGTGGAATTGAATAAAAGTTATGAATAATTATTCACCCCCATTATTATTAAATTTAATTCAAACATATAGGAGGTTTGGGAGGGTTGAAATAAGCATCTCCCTCTAAATTTATGAGTTTCAAATATGTGGTCAAAAATGTTGCTTCTAAGTCAAATTCTTCAAAGTGTCATCCTCTTCCTCAAGCCTATATTGTTCAAAAAAGAAAAGGATTTTCCTTATTTAGAAAATTTTAATTGGGGAATTGGATTATTATTTTCAAACTTTAGTATAGGATGTATTTATATATAGATTCAATGGCCTATGTCCTTATTTAATTGCATTATATCAATGGGTTTATGAGACTTGGTCAAAACAATGCAAAATTTCTCTATGTTTTAAAGTTTTTTTAATTGTGAACTTTTTCAATCAGAAAGATTATCAAAAAAAATTCTTGGAAGGCCCTTGGTTTTGGGGAAATGTGGTTTTTTTCATCACTCCCTAGTTTTTAAAAATCCTAACACACTTTCAGTAACAAAGATGTTAGTTTGGGTACTTATCTCTAATCTACCTTTGAATTTTTGGCATGCTTATGAGGAAATATTTGATTATTTGGAGTCATTCATAAATAATTATCATGAGAGAACCACTATAGGCTTGTGTACCTTTTTTAAAATTTATGTAGAGATTGATTTGAGCAAAGGGGTTCCATAAAAAGACATTTTGAAATATGGCAAAGTTCTCCATGTTCAAGAACTTAATTATGAGAATATCGCATTTAGATGCCATAATTACAAATTACCAAGTCATATTCATTCATATTATCTTTAGGGGAAATTTTAATTAGGGAATAAAAAGGGGGAGAAGTTTAATTCTAGTAAATGGAGTGTGTCAAATCTATTGGTAGTGGTTAAAGACTATTTTGAAGACTCAAAAATTTAGGAAAATGTATATTTGGGAGATAAGAAGGGAGGATAAAAATATAATTCAGATAAATAATCAATGTATAATGAGGGATTAACAAAAATTATTCAAAATATTCCTTTGAAAAATCAAGTAAGAGAGTGAAGAAAGGACATGAGTCTAAAAATTCAGATTCAGACAAAGAGATGATTGGAAATATGAATTTGGAATTATAGAATCCAGATAAGCAAATTATTGTGGTAAATTATAAATAAGTAATGTGGTAGGAGGTCAAAAAAAAAAGGTAAAAAGGGAAAGATAGTTAATCTCTTAGATTATTTTCCCACTAGCTAATGGCATTGTTTTTGCTATCATTTTTTTGGTGGTAGATAAAGATGTTGTTTAATTTGCTTGTGGATGTTTGTTGTATTTGGTTCTTATTGGGTTATGGAAAATTTTCTTGGATTTTTTGTGTAATATATTTTATTAATATAGGGTAAGTATCCTAAAAAAATTAGTAATTATCAAAAAAAAAAAAAAATGCATGGATAGGCTTGGGAGGTGGAGTAAATTATTAAAAAAATCAAAATTTTGAAGTTTTGGTGTATTTTTTATTGTTTTAGATGGGGTAAGGTATCATTTCAAATGATGGATGGGGGAATCTATGTCAGATCAAACTTTTTGTGTTTTAAAGTTCTAATGGTGATGGTTCCATCTCTATAGTAACAATTCCACCTATGGAAGTTGTATTAACTTCCATAATGAAAGTATTTCCATCACAATGGTTACATAACCATTCATTTTATAAGGTGGTTATTTTTATCCAAGGAAGAAAGAGGAGGCTTGGGTGAGTTTTCAAGGCTATAAAAGTGATAAAGGATACTTCAACTTGTGTTTTTAGGTTGTCTACATTTCATGGAGCATAGTGATAGAGAAGAAGTCGCTTATTAGGATTCTAGGGTTATGTTTTATCAAATTTGATAAAATAGAAGGTTAACTACCTAAATGAGATAGATTGCTACATAAAATAAAAATGATACATATACATAATAAATGACACAAAATTATTTGAAACTTACTATATTTGGAAATATGTTAAAAGGGGAAATAACAAATGTAAATTAATTATCTATAAATTTTACAATGTATAATTGAGATAGGAACTTGGAAAACTAATGGAGAGGATATGTGGTGGTAATTTAAATTAAAAACAATGTTTTGTTTTCTTTCTAGACAAGGCCACTAGAATCAAACAAGGGAATGGTGCACTAGTATTCTTAGGTCATGTTGGCATCTTTAGAATTTAATTTTTTATGAATAGTATGATAGGTTCATTCTACTTGTGTGTTCTATTTGACTATGTAGGAGCTCTCGATATATTGTGAAGACCATTATGTGTTATCTTCTTCACTTGTAACATATCTCAATAGACCACTAATTATAAATAGAATAAAATTAAAAAATAGATTGGTGGTTAAATTTTTGATATACCTCAACACTCCCTATGTTGAGCACTTCTTATATATAAATACTCTGAAGAGTGATCAAACTCCATGTAGTTTCCCATATTATGGTGATGTGTGTTAAATAATGATGTAATGCAAGATATTTGTGTAGCTCTTGTGTGATTAGCAGCTTCAAACATTACTTGTGACTTTATATGTGTACTTAAGTTTTATCTCAAGGCAACTAGGTCTATATGTATTCATAAATAGGAGAAATAGTGAATTTTATCTTCATGTGCAATTAGAATTATGATGTATTTTAGTGTATGAACCTATTTGATGTTAAATGAATTTAAATTATGGATTTATAATGATAAATTAAGAATTCCTTTGGATATGGATTACTAAATGTGTAGTAATACCCATTATATCAATTTTAAATTGAGAAAATTGAAATTATTTGGTGGGAGGATGTGGTAAATAAAAATGGATAGGACCAGGGAATGGGATAATAAAAATGACACGTTATTGTTTTTGGCATAAATATATCTAATTTGGGAGTATGGATCAATGAATGGGATAATATTGAGTTGTTTTTAATGATTAATATTGACATATTTGTTAATTTGTCGTTCGGTAAGGCTCACCAATGTTAGTTTCTCAAGGTGGTGAAGCTCATCTATCCTCTCCTAAAAGGAATTAAATGAGATGGGTCTCCCCAAGTTATTTATCTACTAGGTCATGATGCATTGATCTTCACTTAGTTATTTATTGTGATCTATTCTAGTAAAGGGGCCTTTATTAGTTTTAGAATATTCAAACTTCATTTTAGTGTTTTTTCTAGTCTTCTGATCATTTAGATGGAACTTCTAGTTTAGTGCCTAACTTGCGAGTGTTTTCAATTAGTTTCAAGAACCAAGATGACTTGAATTTTTAGATTTTTCCCATTAGTTAAAATCAACATTTTAGGGTTTTTTTTAAATGTGAGTTTATGACTAATTTAAAGTGTTCAAGTATTCCATAATTTATCATTCAATAGTGAATTTACATAATGGAAATGATTTTGTAATCAAGATAAAAATTAATAGTAGATTACATTAAAAACCTAACTAATAAACTAATAAAAAGGATAAAAAGAGAAAATGTAAATATAAATAAAAACTATTATTAAGTTTCAAAATCTATTCATCATAATTATAACATCTACAAAACCAAACCCTCACCTAGCTAGCATGTGCATAACCATTCAATGGGATCAGTGCAAGAGTCTGAAGGATAAGGAAGTGAGAAGAAATAATAACATCATCACCATTTGGGTATGTGTATGGATTTGGTAGATAATTTTGTGGATAATTATCCTAAAATTTACACATTATACTAGCTTAGGCTAGGAAACATCGAGCCATAACATGTATAAATAATGTAAAGTGTATTTAAAACATATGTGTTATAATTTGTACATGTTGTAACATGTACATGTTATGTATTCTTTACATAATGCATGTGTTATTTTCATTTCAAACAAAAAAATAAAAACCTCAAACCCATATTTCGTCCTCATTCTCACCTTTTTTGAACTTTGCTTTGCCTTCTCTATCCCAAACTGTGATCATGTTGTACTTCGAGGAGAAGAGAAGACATTTTAATCACTTTTTATCTTTACAAATATAGAATGTCATGGAAAATGGGAGGTAATTAATAAAAAACCAAACCTATTAACACTATATTTTAGAATTTTTATTTAATTATACTATTTTATTATTAAAACCCATTTTTTAATATCCCATTCAACCATAAGAGAATATACTTACAACACTCATCCTAACCCTCCTAACCCTCTATCTAACCCTCCTAATCCTCCTATCCCTCCTAACCCTCATATAAATCCACATGATCCCCTGAATAGTTGGGTGGATTTATCATCACACATAGTAGGAAACAAAATATATACTGAACAAACAATTAGGAGAATGAGGGACCACACTTCAAACAATACCCACTGTACCTATTTAAACAATACCGTGGAGTTAGTATTAGGTCAAATTGACTTGATAATGAGTCAAATTGACATATGGGCATCATATAAGGATATATTTAGGGCTTACTATGTTGATAAACTGATAGCACATGAGGTGAAAGATAAAAAAATACCAAAATACCTAATATACTCCTTATTAATTGACCTAATAACCAATGCACCATTTCCATTATCCACAAAAGACTTCCTAATCCACCAATGCTAGCATAATTTGATTAGAAATTTGTTTAGGATATATGGTGGATGGTGTTTGATTACCTATCATATAAAAACCATGATGTCCCATTATATTTTATGAGGAAACTCTACTGTGAGTTTTTATTAAATGATATTCTCAACTATTTTGACTATTCAAAGTTTTAGGGTTGAGGGAAAGACTTTATGCAAGATAGACTAGGTACACATCGTACACTTAATTATCCTATAAGGGTCCCTACCCAAAAGAAAATTCATCTTGAGATCCTCCCTATGATGAAGGATGCCATGGATATTAACACTTTTCATGCACTTAGTGTGCATATTGACACACTCATTCAACATACGAGTAGGTTCTATGAGATTGATGTTAGAGATACTCTACCTAGTGTGCATACCTAACCTCATTGTTATATATGATGTGGTGATATATGCATAAGACCTTTGGATGATGATGGTGGTGATTTTGAGGGCTTAAATGATATACTTTTGAGTGATGTATTTTTGGCACATACATTTTATGTGCACACATCATGAACTACACATATGCAGGTATATTTTATATTTTACATGTTAAATTTCAATTATATTTCAATTTAAAAGATAAAAATTAATTCACACATAAATTGAATAATATGTATGTATTTTTTTATGTTTTATGAGGAGACAATGTCATCATCTTCATGGTCTACTACTTTGTTTTTGGGCCAGCCAATTTTTAGGCCATCTACTACACCATTTGTTGATGTTTTTAGGCCAATGTTCACATATACAAAGGTAATTTTGATTTAATATTATACTCTATTTATATATTTTTATTTATATAGATATATGCTATTGACTAACAATCATACATTTTCAAATTAAAATTTGAAGATACTAATGTGAATGAATATTATATGTGTGAGATGTGTTGAAAGATATAAAGATAAAATCCCTAAGGACCTAGGAATCCCTAATTGAATATATACCTTATATGGTGAATAGTGTATATTTGAATGCTTTTAATAATGATAAAACTTCTAGAGAGTCTCCTTCAATGTCTAATGATTTATTTCTTATATATATTTTTAAAATATATTCTTCCTCCTATTTATTCTAATTTTATATTGTTGGTGTTCCTTCACCTTCTCAAACTTATTTTAATGCTTAAATTTTTTCTTGATTATCATATCTTCTTCATATTATTTCTTAAGTAATCAATATTTTCAATAGTACCAATACTTAAATTACATATCCTTAAGTTAGTTCCCTTGTGTTAATCATGTATGACATTAAATAACTTAAATTAAATTTATTTATCAAGGATCTCAAAATTTGAGTACACTGCTATTAAATAGTATGCTCTCAGTCTATTTTATTCCTAGGTCCCTTTGACCATTTCCCTCCTGATTTTGTGCTTTTCTTTTTCATATTTTTATTCTCTTTATGTGGCTAATTCCATTGTAATAAGGTCATAACTTGAGACAAAGAAGTTTAGAAACACATAAGTGCACATTATATGTATAGAGAAAAGGGGTTTGAAAATTATTTTAATTGATTATGGATTTAATAAAGGAGATAAAATTTCCATATATCTTTAATAGTTTCTAGAAAACTAAGTGATGTTGTTTGTTCAATTGATGAACATAGTGGAGACTCATACATATCTATGATCTAATGTGGACATGATTATTGCTATTAGAATATCATCTGCATAGTAACTCACTGAGGTACATGTTAAATTTTAATTTTAAATTGTAAATATATATTTGTTTATATTATTTTGCTAGATAGTTGAGAGAATATAACTTATGTGAATGAATTATGTATGAAGGGTTTTTAAATGACATCTGATAGACCCATTTATATGATTAGTATGTAACCTTCTCATGTTTTAACACCATTTCACATGCCTTTTCATGTAATTTGACTTATCATTGACCCTGTTGAGCATCAAACATAGATTGAGCATGACCATGAGATTGCAGTAAGTGCATGTTTAATTTTTTTTTTATTTTTGTTAAAATTAATTTATAAACTTGGTTTCATGTATAGTATGTACATTTTATAATAATATTTATATTAGAACATATTTATCTACAAGTGATTTATGAGCATAAAAGGACCCATAGTCAGACCTTGGAAGAATTAAAGGCATTTGAGGGATATCCATCTATGACCAGGGCATCCCAGGGAGTGTCTTCAAGGAAGGAAAAGAGAGGGAGAATATTTGATGAATATGATGTCTTTGGTGATTTAATTATTTGTATGCCTATATGGAAATCTACACATTTTTGGTATTCTATGCATATAAGACATTAACCTAACATTCTATTATGTTATTATATGATGTAATTTTTTGTACACTTATATGGAAATGTATGCATTATTGGCATTATATACCTATATAAAATTATATTATGTTCTTATTTTTTTATGCATATATATATATATATATATATATATATATATATATATATATATATATATATATATGTTCACATTTTATGGTGATCATATTTTTGCATACAATTTGGATCACATTATTATTAAAAAACTAAATTTGATGGTTGTATGGACATATTTAGATATGATCCTCTTTAATATTTACTTAAGGTAAGTTATTAATAATAACTTACAATATTTTGAATATGTGGTGTAATTAAAACTATATGGGAGAAAAGAGTATAATATTTGAGATAGAGTCATATATTACTGTGAAGTGCTTCTTGTGATTGGGATACACCATTTATCACTATTATAATGTGGATAACCTTACTAAATTTTATTAATATCATTTGTCACTTGATATTCACATTTTATATTCATTGAATTTATAGAAATACCACA
Organism: Torreya grandis; assembly: GCA_037957365.1. NCBI lineage: Eukaryota > Viridiplantae > Streptophyta > Pinopsida > Cupressales > Taxaceae > Torreya > Torreya grandis. The sequence continues at coordinate 2,131,618 of JARHVA010001128.1, forward strand.
TTTATATTATAAGTACAATTCAAACAAATAATGTAATACTCATCTTTTGCATACCTTGTTTGTATGACCTTATAAATTTTAATTGTGCATGTTTGATGAATTGGTTATGTTATACCTCCTCCTTTGGCATGTTATCTCTTTTTAAATGCTTTGTATTCTTTTTTGGAGACTCTTTTTTAGCCCTTTGAAGTAGTGAAATATTTTATTTCTCATGACTCTTGAGACTTTGGAATATTTTGGTGGTTATAGATATTTTGTTTCACTTAATAACATATGTTTTCTCCTTCTCCACTACACTTATCTTGTATATTTATTATCTTCTCATCATATATCTACTCCACTATTTAGGAGCATAGAAACACTGATAATAGATGTTATCAAAGTTAAAGTTATAATTCGATAAATCTACCTTTGATGTTTTGTGGCTCAAAAATAGCATTGAAAACATGTTTGGGTGGTGGAGAAAATATAATACTAAGTATTTATCCTTTTATCATGCTCAACTAATAGCTATTCCACCCATTTTAGCCTCAAGAACACACTTCCCAAAAAAAGAAAAATGTAGGTTTTAGCCTAACTTCAAGCATGCATAAAATGGAAATAATAAGTTATTTATATGAACTAAAAGAAACATAAAATGAATGTAAAATCAATCTAATTTCATCCTATATTATGTTGATGTAAACTTGGAGAAAATCTATGGCACAAGTTACATCAAGAGGTTCTAAAATGCAACATTTTTATAGTGAAGAGATAAGTTCTTATTCTTCAACTAACATTTATATCTCTAGAACCTATAGGTGAAAATACATCACTATAATAATTTATATATATTAAAATTACATGTGATTCAATGTCCTAAACATCCAAATACACCTATAATTATGTTTTCACTGTTGTTCAAGAGCATGGAAACACTTACAATAGATGTTGTCAAAGTTGAAGTTATACTTGGAGAACTCCACTTATAGTGATTTTTGGCTCAAAATTAGCATTTAAAACATGTTTAGGATGGTTTATATCATACATGAATACATTTTTGGCCTCTTATCATGCCTGGTTGAGAGACCCACCACCCATTATGACCTCAAGAACACCCTTCCCAAAATAAGAAAAGTGTAGTTTTTAAGCCTAACTTTAGGCATGCATAAAATGGAAACCATAAGTCATTTGGATGAACCATAAGAGAGATCACATGAATTTTAAATACCTATAATTTCAACATATATCATTTCAATTGATCATTGGAGATGAATCTATGGCACAAGTTATAATAATGAGTTCTAAAATATAACTTTTTTACTATGAAGATACAAGTTCTTATCCTCCAACTGGAATTTATACCTATGGGACCTTTAGGTGAAAATAAATCACTTAAATAATGTATATATATCAAAATTAAACTTTATTACATGATCTCAATTTCCAAATCCACCCAGAAGCATGTTTTTACTAATGTTCAAGGTCAAGTAAAAACTAATAATAGATGTTGTCAAAGTCAAAGTTGTAATTGGATAACTCTACCTCCAATGCTTCATGTCTCAAAAATATAATTAATAAAAAAAATTTGGTGGTGGATAATATATATGAGTATGTCCTTATATTCAAATCACACCATTCGAGAGACCCACCACTTATTTCAGCCTCAAGAACGTTCTTCCCAAAACAAGAAAATTTATTTTTTAACCTAACTTCAAGCATGTATAAAATAGAAATCATAATTTTTTTGGATGAACCATAAGAAAACTAAAATTAATATTAAATACATATAATTTCAACATAGATCATTTTTTTAACCTTAGATATGAATGTGTGGCACAGTTTGTAGTGAAAGGTCCTAAAATGCAACATTTTTGTAGTGAAGAGATAAGTTCTTGTCCTCTAACTAGAATTTATACATCCGAGACCTCCAAGTGAAAATACATAAATTATAACATGTTTAGATAGTAAAATTACATTTTATTCCATGAATTTGACATCAAAATTCACCTAGAAGCTTGTTTTCACTACTATTTAGGAGCACAAAAACACTAACAATAGATAATATCAAAGTTAAAGTTGTAGTTGGAGAACTCCCCCTCTGATGCTTCATGGCTCAAAAATGGGATTTAAAACAATATAGGGTGATGTATAATTTTAAATAATAAGTTATTTTCCTATAATTATGCTTGGTTACAAGACCCACCACCCATTTTGGCCTCAAGAATACCCTTTCCAAAATAAAAAAATTGAAGGTCTCTGGCCTAACTTTAGGTGTGCATAAAATGGAAACCATAATTCATTTGGATGAAATATAATAACTCTCACATAAATTTTTAAGTATTATAATTTGATCATAGATCATGTTTATTTAAAATTGGAGATGAATCCATGGCACAAATTGTAATAATGGATCCTAAAATGTAAGTCTTTTGTAGTGAAGAGATAAGTTCTTGTCCTCTAGCTGGTATTCTACCTCTAGGACCTCCATGTGCAAATCCATTAATTTGATCACATATAGATAGGTAAATTACATTTAATTCAATGAAATTAATTTCTAAATCTACCTATAAGTATATTTTCACTAATGTTTAGGAGCACAAAAACATTGACAATAGATGTTGTTAGAGTTGAAGCTACAGTTGAATAAATCCACCTTTAGTGCTTCATGGCTCTAAAATAGAATTTAAAAAACATAAATAGTGTTATAGAATATATATTAATAGGTTATTATCCTCTGATCATGCCTATATGTGATACCCACTACCCTTTTCATCCTCATGAATGTACTTCCCAATATAAGAAATATGTAATTTTTAGCCTAACTTTAGGTATTCATAAAATGGAAACCATAAGTCATTTGGATGAACCATAAGAACCATCATGTGAATTTTTAAGCCCTATAATTTAAACTTATATTATTTTATGGAACTTTGGGGATGATTCCATGGTACAAGTTGCAGTGGCAGGTCCTAAAATGTAATATTTCCATATTGAAGAGACAAGTTCTTGTCTTCCAACTAGAATTTCTAACTCTAAGACCTCCAAGTAAAAATAAATCACTTGAATAATTTATATATAGGAAAATTAAATTTTATTTAATGACCAAAACATCCAAATCCACCCATAAGTGTGTTTTCATGACTATTCAAGAGTACAAAAAATACTAACAATAAATGTTGTCAAAGTTGAAGTTGAAATTAGAGAACTCCACTTCTGGTGCTTTGTGACTATAAATTATAATTTAAAACATATATAAGGTGGTGTATAATATATAATAATAGGGTATTGGCCTTTGACCACACTTGGTTGATAGACCCACCCCCCATTTTGGCTTCAAGAATGCCCTTCCTAATACAAGAAAATGTAGTTTTTAGCCTAATTTCAAGTGTGTAAAATAGAAACCATAAATAATTTGGATGAAAAAAAATAACCATAAATTAAATTTATAATCCCTATAATTTCACCTCATAACATGTTAATGTAATTTTGGATATGAATTTGTGGCACAAGTTGATGTAATAGGACCATAAATACATTTTTTTGTAATGAAGAGATAAGTTCTTGTCCTCTAATTAGCATTTCTACCTCCAAGACCTACAAGTACAAGTATATCATTTAGAAAATATATTTACAATAAAATTTCATATTATACCATGAACATGACATCAAAATCCACCTAGAATCATGCTTTCACTAGTGTTTAGGAGTGTGGAAACACTAACAAAAAATGTTGTCAAAGTTGAAGTTATAGTTTGAGAATTCCACATATCATTCTTCATGGCTCAAAATTTATATTTAAAACATGTCTAAAGTGGTGGATAACATATAAGACCAATTATTAGCATTTTATTATTCTTGATTGAGATACCCACCACCCATACTATCCTAAAAAATGCCCTTTCTAATACAAGAAAAATGCAAATTTTTAGCCTAATTTAATGCATTCATAGATAAAAATTATAAGTAATTTGGATTAACCAAAATAACCCTCACATTCATGTCTAAGATCTCTAAGTTTGCCTCAGATCATGTTGACCATAAAATCAATAAAATTTGAGATCTTAGACATGAAATTTGGTAAAATTAAATATACCACCTATAAAATCAATAAAATTTGGTAAAATTAAATAAATCTAAATTTTACAAGTCAATGTACCTTAAAAAATTTAATCTAATTAACCATTAGGATCTGATCTAATATTGATAGTACAAATAATAGCTTCATGGTATGACTCATGTAATTTCCATAGATTCTTATTTAATGGCCTCACATGATATTTAAATAATTGAATATTTGTTTCAAGAACCAAATTTAAATAGTGTAGTATCTTCCTATGTGTTTTAGAGTCTAAAAACATCCATACATTTGAATTTTTTTATAAGATATCATCGAAGCCAATTCTAGTGACTACCATAGGCCCAATGGGATAGTCAATGTTTTCTCCATCTATGATTGGGGAAGTCATTTTTTTATTTTTCTATAAACACTGACATAAGTATTAATTCTTCCCCTATTCATTTTCCTCATCAGCAATAACTACAAAACATGCCTTGTATCAAAAAAAATATTTTATTAATGATGGTGTCAAGATAGATAATGAGAATAAATATTACATAATGATTAATAGTTTATCTAGTTACACTAGATCATACACATGTTTAAATTCATTTGATGATGTCATATCAATAAGTTGTAATGCTAGTAGAACCTAATATATGTCAATTAGAATTATAGGTATTCATCTCCATTCATCCACCCACTCTTGTGACTCACACTTATTCTAAATAGATTCTATGCATATAGAACAAAAGAATGCCAAGTGTCTCATATGAATAGTCAAAGAATATGCATTTGATCTATGAAATGAGTGGAGCTCACTTGATCCCATTATAGTCATACAATCTTCATAATTTTCTAAGAGTACTTCCTCAATCAACTAGAAACATATATGAATAATATAATTTTATTGATCACCATGGCCCATTATTTAATTAAAAAAAGGATTGTTGCATCAGTAAAAGTATCACCATATCCAAACTTAAAATCCTCTCTCATAATATATATTTATACACATGATCTTACATCATCATATTTCCCTTTTACGTGGCCAACTTCAATGAAATTACAAATATGTTTTACACTAGTGGTAATGTGTATCTTGCTCTACTAGTCAAACATTTATGTATTCTTGAATTGTGATGTGTAATTGTCTGACCAAATGTAATTTTAATTTAAAGTAATGTTCCTCTCAGGTAACTATCCATAAAACATCTCAAAACAACCTTTCATATAATTTTTACTTTGTGATTGATCATCATTAGCATATAAATGGTACTCCCTTAATACTTTTTTATATTGAATTGTACTATTAGGTGCATGCATGAATGATATATGCATGAATATGGAAACATGTATTGATTTGTAATATTGTGAATAAAATTTTATTTATGGTTTAAATACATAATTATTAGAAAATTCAACTACTGAAACAATAGAATCAAGTGGGAGTATGTCCTTACTTATCTTAAAATTTTCATCCAACCATCTAGCCCTGTGTGTGTACCTTGCATACTCATATACAACTTCCTCCTTGAATTTGACCATAAATTTTGAAATGGGTATTTGTTTTGTAATAATCTCACACATTTTAGATTATTTACCATATTTTACTTGATAATTCACAACTATATATTTGTTCAAACCAACTAATTCTTATCCAGTTACACTTTTACTCTCCTCATGGATACATTTTTTTAATTTTCGTAATCCACCACAAATGCTATAATTTTCATCCAAACATGTTTTATTATAAAATAATTATCCATTTATTATTTCAAAAAATGTTTGGAATAAATTACATAGATGATTTTGGCATAACTTCTATGCCACATTATACAAAATATTTTTAATATGCAAAGTATAACATATATGGTGAAAAAAATCATGGTGCATTAAAAATTCAAATGTTTCCTACAACAACAAGTAGTGATTTTGTGATTTATTTTTGCATAAAATGGTTTGTCCATCTTAAAATATATTTTTCTAATATAAATTTGTGGATATTTTTCCAAAAACTTAGAGTATAATTATATTTGGGTCATACCCAATAAATATTTTGGATGTGGTTCACAATTACAAGAACCAACTCTTATTTTCACCACATCTCTTGTATTTGGTGAAAATATTGTATTGTCTTTCCAAAATTATGAAATTAAATATTTGATATCATCATCTATATCATTTTACTTTCTTAAAAGTCTACTAGAGAATGCCTAGAGGTTAGTGGTATTGGAATCATTAAATCTTTGGCATATTCCAATCACTTTAATTAATGTATTTCTATTTATGTTCAATTCTCAACTAGTTTTTCATGTTTGACCACTTACTACATAATTTTTAATTATTTATCAAGTAACATTATAATATTTATGCATAAATTTGAGCCTACAGTATGATTTGTATCATGTGGATTTTCAATAATTTTATTGTTTTCATCATCCATGTTAGATGTTCTTAGTCCTAGGGTGTACATTGTAGGTATTATATTAATAAATTTCATCAACAAAACAAACAAATGACATTTTTTACTATCAAAATCTAATTCATCAAATAAACTATCCTAAAAAATTTAGCTAGTCTTCTTGAATGGTAGTCAGACATTTTGTTATGCATTGGTTTCAAAATATCTTCATAAACTTCAATTAAGTACTTGTCTTTTCTATGTACAATCCTTAGAGGTGTTGTTAATGGTGTAATTTTTTGTTGGGTGTTTTAAAATTGTTATGGTGACTACTATTTTATTCATTATTTAGTGTTTTCATGGCATTTTATTCATTATTACTTTCATCAATATGTGTTTCCATGAAATTTTATTCATTGTTAAGTGGTAAATCATCATGCATAGATTCATCATCAACAAAATTGTAAACTTTATACTTTAAATATGGACTTGAAAAATAATTTGGACTATTAGGTAAACATTCATCATCATTATTTAATTCATCATTGTTAATTTCATCAATATATACAAAATTGGAAGAATTAGGGATAGTGTTTGTACCTTATCTTAAGTGAATGTTTGAACTTGAACCTTTTATTTTTATATAAAATATTGTAATTCCTTTGGTGTTTTGTTCTTTAACTACTTCCTCATCCTTGAATGAGAACCAAACCCCATGACTAGACAAAGAACAATTTGATTCTTTTTGATGGTGGGGTCTCAAAGAATAATTTAATTCCTTTTATCTTCACCATTAAAAGCATGGAATGAAATATTATTATGTCATGCAATCCTATTCAATTACCTCTATATCTACATTTACATGATATAATTTTAGGGTTAATTCAACCATATTTTACATCCTATAAAATGGATTGAGCCATTATTTAGGTTCATAAGATCAATTTCCTCAAATCACATCTCTAATTGAACCAATGGACTAATTGGATCAATTAATGACTAATTTAGTCCCAAATCAGATCCTAATTTTATCTATTTAAGTTAAAGGGGATCAAATTGTCCCTAATTTCATTTTTGATTGAATTGGTGGACTATTTAATTTATTTTGTTATTATATCAAGGTTTATTGAACCCCAAATTACATCATATATTTATTAAATATTGGGGTTCATAGGGTTAAATTGAATCAACTAATTACAATCCTAAAACCTAAGCCATAATTTAGTTTCACATGGCTCAATATGGCATAAATCATGTCTCTAATGAAACCAATTAACTAATTGGATCGACTCTTGACATAGTTAGAGATAATTTATCCATAACTCATGTCATACTTTTGTATTTAAGTGGAAGGGGCTCAAATTGGCCTCAATTTCCTTTATATTGAATAGGTGGCCTATATTTGGTTTAGGGTATTATGATATTGGGATCAATTAACCCCAAAATTACATCTTATATAGTTAAAACAAAGTTTACGAGGTTGAATTTCATCCAAATTGCATCACTCATTGTAATATTAAACTAATTCTCTCAAAATTCATGAGGGAATATGAGCTAATTTCTAACCCCAAATCACATCCTATACTTACATTTATGTTTAACATGTTCATATTGACCTTAATTACCTTTGAATTTACATCTGTGATACAATTAAAAGGTTGATTAAGCCATATGTTACATCCTATAAAATGGATTGAGCCATAATTTAGGTTTGCATAGCACACTATGGACCAAATCACATCTCTAATTACACCAATTGATTAATTGGATCAAATCTTGACATAATCAAGGCTAATTTAGCCCCAAATCATTTCCTAATTTAGTAGTTATGTTGAATGGGCTCAAATTGGCCCTAGTTTCATTTATGATTGAGTAGGTGGAGTGTATTTTATTTATGTGTTATGATAGTGGGATTGATTTACCCAAAATTACATCCTATATAGTCAGAAAATGTTTATAAGGTTGAATTTCATCTAAATTGCATCACTAATTGTAACAATTGACTAATTGGTTTGATATGCATGAGGAAATATGAGCCAATTTTTATCCCCAAATTGCATCCTATAATTGCATTTAGGTTCAATGGGTTCATATTGACCCCAATTAAATTTGTATTTGCATTTTGATAAAATTAAAAGGTTGATTAAGTCATATGTTACATCTTATAGAATAGATTGAGCCATAATTTAAGTTCATGGGGCTTAATATCACCCAAATCATGTCTCTAACTATACTAATTAAATAATTGGATCAACTCTTAACATAATTGGATCTAATTTATCCCCAACTCACATATTGCTTTTTTATTTAGGTTTAAAGGGTTAAATTATTCCTAATCTCCTTTATGATTGAATAGGTGGACTATATTTGGTTTAGAGTGTTATGATAGTGGGTTTGATTGATCCCAAAATTACATCCTATATAGTCATAACAAAGTTCATAGGGTCTAATTTCATCTAATTTGCATCATTAATTATAAAATTCTATTATTTGACTTGATATGTGAGGAAATATGAGCTGATTATAGCCCTAAATCACATCATATACTTGCATTTAGGTTCAATTGGTTCATATTAACCTTAATTACCTTTGTATTTGCATTTGTGATACAATTAAAGGGTTTATTAAGTCATATATTATCTCTTATATAAAATATTGAACCATAATTTAGGTTTAAAAGGCTCAATTTAGACCAAATCACATCTGTAATTGCACCAATTGACTAATTAGATCAATTCATGACTAATTTAGTCCTAAATCACATCTTCCTCTTGTATTTAAATTTAACCTAGAATCAAATTATCCCCAATTTCCTTCATGATTTAATTTATGGACTATTTGATTTATTTTTTTATGATCTTGGGGTCTATTGACCCATAAATTACATCCTATATAGGCAAAATTAGGTTGTTGGGGTTTAATTTCGTCCAACCTACATTGACTCATTATAACCCTAAATCATAAACTATAAACCAAAAGCCATAATTTAGGACCACATGGCTCAAGTTGGCCCAAACCATGTTTGTAATTACACCAATTGACTAATTGGATCAATTCATGATAGAATTAGAGTAAATTTTTCCCCAAATCACATCTTACTCTTACAATTAGGTTGAAGGGGATCAAATTAGCCTTAATTGCCATTATGGTTGAATGAATAAACTATTTGGTTCATTATATGAAAACATTAGATTCAATTTCACTAAAAATAACATCATATATAATTCAAACTATGCTTGAGTATGGCTTAATTTTTCTAGAATTATGTCACTGGTTACACCATTTCACTAATTATCTCAATCTATGATGAAATCAAGTCCAATTTAGCCTCAAATCACATTATATATATGTAATTATGTTCAACGGGCTTGTAGTGACCCTAATTTCCTCCACAATTAAACCAATTAACTATTTCATTTTTTACATGATGATAGTAGATTTTATAGAGCCTCAAACTATGTCTTATACATGTCAAACTTGCATCTATCATTGAACTAAATGACTATTTTCTTCATTATTTGATGCAATTGAAGCTGACTAAGGACCAAATCACATTGAAACAATTTATTCTTTTATTCAAATAATTGAGTCTTTGCCCCTAATTGATTAAGGGTCTAAATTGGCCCTAATTACCTCCAACATTGAAATAAATGACTCTTTCAATCATTTTTTAATGAAATTGGGCCTGGTTGAACCATAAATCATATTATATATAGTCAAAATTATGTTCACAAGTTAAAATGCACCAAAATTACATCATTATACCAATAATATCCTTTTTTGCTAGTGTATGTATTGATACACTCCACTTTAAAATAAAAATATTAAAGCATGAATGTGAATAGATATAAACATAAACATAAACACATATAAATATATCCTTATTTTTTTTTGGTTCAATGTGAATATAAAATGTGTGATCTAGGAATTTGACTCAAGAGAGGATGGTTAGCATGGTGTTAGTTCCAAAATAAAAACAAAATGAAAGAAACACACTAACTAGCATAACATCTCTAAGCCTAGACACTAGGGAGAGCTTAGTTAACAAACATGAATAAAACACACAACTAAAATTCCAAATAATTTTTTTTACCTCCCTTGGATGCTCCAAAATTCTTGTTATAATGGCTTACTCAGCTTTTTCTCATGAAGTCCTTGGCAATGGAAGCTTGGCTACCTCCATCTCTCCTTAGCACCTTTGGCTTATGGCTTGGCTTGGTTTGGAATAAATTTGGCATGATAACACTAGTTTAAATGGATTCTTTAAGATATTTATTCATTATAAATTTGTAACAAAATATACTTTTAAATTATGTTCTTGGCCTCTCTATTTATAGATTTTTAAAAATGTCTAGAATCAACCTGAACTGTCTATTTCAAGATTGAGATGTGTGGTTGAGGATTAATCTAATTTTTTGAATTAAGTTTTTAATTATCCTCATCATGAGATTTTAATAAGTGGAAATTAAGAGGAATGGAGGGTATCATGGAAGGCATTGATGAGGTATGGAGGGCATGAATCTTGTTATTTATGTCATTTATGGCCTAGGGATGTCTTCCCAAGAAATGAAGTCACTTGATGATGTAGATATTCAATACTCATTTTCAAAACAAATTTTTCAACAAGTTTCCATGGGATTCTTGATTATTCTCTAATTTTGTTTAATTATATTTTAAGCATGATTAAGCACTTTGTGCATAAATTACTCAAATTAATTAGATTGTCTTGTTATTAGTCCAAAATTTGACTAGATTGGAATTAGAAGGTGATGTTAGATGCATTAGAATTGTATTCCCATTTAATATGTTACCAAAAACAAATAACAAAAGAACATGTTTTATGCATAAGATTTGATAGTAAAGAGAAACCTAGAGCACCTAGGTGCAAAATTGACATTTTGACTTGGAATGATCTGATCAAAGTTAGTTGGCCCATAAATTTCATTACCCCATTTAGTGATACCCTAGACAAAATTGGCACTTGAATATGTTAGTTTCATATCATTTAGCATGTTTTAGTGTTTTTAGGTTAATTGTGAATTTTGAGTGTACATTGGCCAAAACCCTGATTGGAGGTTATCTATGGCCAAATTTAGGTGCCTACAATGTTCCCCTATTTGGAAAGGTGTTGCAAGCTATCGGCAAAGCAATGTCTTCCCAAAGAATGAGAAATGGTCTATATGCTAAAAATAATATGATGGTTGAAGAATAAATCTCTAAATGGTTTTGTGAAACCTATGATGATTCCCCCTCGAGGGATTGGCCATCACAAATGTTGATGGATGGTCCCTTGGAAAGAAACAAGAAGAAAGGTGTAATTAACCTATGGTTGAGATTAATCCAAATGAGAAAATGTTTGTATGCATTGATTTAAAAATATTATTAATTTACCCAAAGGTTGTTATAATCATGAATAAACGTCAAAATAATGATTTACCTATAGGTGTTTATAATCATTATAAGGACCTAAATTGGCTAAAGATTATGGTGCCCCAATTAGGGCTGATTAGCAATCATAACTCAAGGATATAATTTAGACTATAGATTAAATATGAGTGGGTGAAAAGTGATGAAAGAGATGGATGTAGGAATAATATTGATTATTAGAAGGATTTAGTAGTACTTTCTAATGAGGAGATGCTAGTCCTGATTACTAATGATATAACTAGAATGGCCAATGGGTTAATTTGATCAAGGGTGGGATGGAAGGGTTTGCCAAGGTGCCAAGGAGAAACTTTTGTAGCTCCATTGATTTTAGACCTTATTAAATCTAATTTTTATTGTAGCATGTAATGGTAGGCTTCATGATAGAACACCATGAATACTTGGCCAAAATATGTGTAAGGACTGACTCTCAATCCAATAAACACTCAAAAATAATGCACCAATGATAAAAACCATGATGACAATGTTGACTTATGAATATGGATGGACTCAAGAATAATTTACTTGAGGAATCCCCAAAAAAATACATATAAAATGATTCAAGGCAACAATGTTGAAAGGAAATAAATAGATAAGAAAACAAACAAACAACCAACTTGAAATAAACAAACAAAAATACTGAAAACAAAAGCAAAAAAAAACATCCTAACAATGATAATGCCCTAGTAAGGTGGATCAAGGATAAATGACTAGGATTAGATGGGATAAATGTTTTTTTATTTTAAAATATTATGAATGTTTTTGGAATTTTGAGGTATCTTAACTCAATCAAGAATGACAAAATAACTACTTGCAAAATAGCAAGAATATTTGGCTTAAGTTACTCACAAAATAGTGAGAGCATATAGAAAGGGGGACTAAGGTGACATCAACATGAATTGAGCATGACCCACATAGTCCTAAAATGACCTCAAATCATATTAATTCCATCCACATAAAAGGTAGGTAAAAACCAACTAGGTCCCAATAAGTTCTCAAATCTGATAAATGGCCAGTCAAATGAAAATAGTAATGGCAAGGTGATGTGGTAATGCATGATAAACAAGTATTACCCCTAGTTTTCCCATAGCTAGTTATAACTGGGATACAATGGCATAGGTTAATGATACTAATTTGTTCATAGGTAGTTATAATTATCAACAAGATTGATGAGACACTGATTTTCCCATAGGCGGTTATAATCAAGCTCACATAAACAAACTTGATAGGATGAAAGATATCTTCCCAGATCAACTATCACATGACTTTCACAAACTATCATTGTAAACATGGATTAGATTTATTGTTGAAACTTTATTTGAATCCCCCCACAAAAGGTGTAGGAATAACCAAATGAACTAAGATCAAAATAGGATTGGGTAAGATGACTAAAAAAAGGCTTTGGTCTAGATAGGAATGGAATAATAGGATAGTATGGTCTTGATTAGGATAATTATGGTTTGATAATTAGGTTAAAATAGTAGGAGGGTTTTCCTCAAGTGATGGGGTAAATGGTAGGAATATGTGATAATGGCACAAGGATATGTAGCAATGATCAATGGCATATGGAAAATGAAATGGTATGGTACATGTTTTTGTCCTAGGTGTGGTTTTTGACATATGATTCTATTTTTCTTATTGAGATAGAGATGCACATCCTAATCAATAAATTATATAAATAGAATACTTGATCATGTTAATTTTTAATCCACACCTCATTTGAATAATTGATTTATCAAAAACTACCTATAGTTTTGGTTATCAAGAATGCTTTTGTGATCTTTGTTGGTCATTGATTCTAATTCCTTCAAATGTCGAGACAAGGTATCTTTGTAGCCTCTAAAAATGATAGTGTGGCCATAGATGGTAAATAAGGACAAATAATGGATGGTAAGTTTGATTTTGAAATGGAATAGTAGATGATAATGGAATGTGGAATGGTTGGGAAACAAATAAAGATCAAGACTTTCAGTCACACATAATATTATTGATGCTAGATTTGACATAATTTTGGTTATGGCAGGACTGAAGAATTATTCTCTCGATAGGACCACTAGATTTTTTTGTTGTTTTATCTTGAGAGTAGTTACCATCTGATTAGGCTATAGATTGGAAGCTATTTTGAATTGATCTTTGATTTTTTCTTCATCAAGTAGTGAAGAACTTTTATGCTCAGATTTGGGTGCCTCAAAGAGGTTTGCACCAATGAAGTTATCTTGATTATCTCATAGTTTGAGAAGGTTTCACTAATGAACATTGGATTTTGACTTTGATTATCTTCTAGCACTTTTGAAAAAGTTTCACTAGAAGATGCTGAGTTCTAACTTTGATTGTCCCCTAGTGCCTCTGCAAAGGTTTCACTAGGAGAGTGTTCTTCTACTATATGAATGTGGTCTTGGCCTCCTTGCTCTTCTTCAACTTCTATGTCACCATGGATGTAGTTCAACAAAGTTTGATTCTATCTATCCTAATCAATACTTTTAAGAGATAGAATGTCAATAATATGGCTATTTTGGTTGATGGTAATAACCTGTGGAATGGTAATAGAATGGGGAGAGGCTACATAATCCTCATAGAAGATACTAGGAAAACTTATGTTGAAGTTGAAGTACTCATCCTCAAAAATTATAGAAGGATCACAAATGTATTAAAATTGATCTACAAGGCAAGCATAATCAATGTTGTAATAGACACAAACATACTCTTCTCCTAAATCTGATTCTAACTCAAGGGACTCTAAATATGATGTTGAGACTAATGTTGATTCTAATTCTGATGCAAAATCTAATGTTGATTCAAAAATAGAACCTGACTCTAACTTTGATTCTTTATGTGATGGGTACTCTACTATAATGATGTCTTGTTGAATATTTGGTTTTGGACAAGTAATGGCCTGTAATGGCATAATAGGCTCCACAAAGACTAGTTTTTCAAAGTGAGTCTCCTCTAAAATGAGAAAAAGGTCAAAAGACAACTCCTTAGAGATTGTCTTGTCAATAGGAGGCTCTTGAAAAATAGGCACATGGTTGAGTTAATGATTTCCCCAAAGGTGATTATAATCATTAATAAGTGACTTCACAAATACTAGCTTGTCAGAGTGAGACTCCTTGACAACTATTATAGGATCAATATGAAATTCATCACAGGCTAACTTATCACAAGTGGTTGGTTCAATAAAAACATCTTAGATTGGTTGGCTTTCTTGGCTTTGGTTTCTAATGAGTTTTAAAATACCAATTTTAAACACAGATTGGTCTTTGAAGGATTAGATCAGTTGAGGTTTAGATGGGATTGGTACTAGAGGAGGAATGACATGTAGTTGGATAATGGTAGGGCATTGGGGAGCATGATTACTTGCATGAGCCAAAGGATGAATTCCTTAAATGGTAATGATAGGGTGGTGTGGAGCTTGATTGCTCATACAAGCCAAAGGAATAGGTCCTAAAATGATGAAGGGTGTTGTGAAGCTTGATTACTTGCACAAACTAAAGGATGAGGTCTTGGCATGGGAATGGTTGGGCGTTATGGAGCTTGGTTTCTCACATAAGTCAAAGGACTAGGTCTAGGAATGGTAATGGTATTCCTCAGATATTGTCGAGCTTGATAGCTCATATAATCCAAAGGAGGGTTAAGGGTTATCTAATTAGATAACAAAAGGATGTCATGGAGCTTGGTTTCTTGCATAAGCTAAAGCATCCAAGTTTTCCTCATAAACTAGATCATCCCAATATTGAGTTGGATCATAAGCTATTTCTTGACTTTGTTTTGTGTACTAATTATGGAAAAGAGGTATAGATTCATATCTCAAACAACATTATCTATAGTTGGGTCTTCAAATTCCTCTTCACAAGCCTCTTCATATAAATCAAGGTCTCGATTTAGATTGTAAGTTGTTTCATGACTTTATTCCCATGAATGATTAATATGAGGTGGATAGAAATCTATCTCACAAACCACATTAACATCATTGGGGTCTTGAATAAAGCCATAAAAGTCATTTTGTGCAGCCATTCTATCATAATTTGGATTGTAAGTTATTCCACCATAAGTGTATATAGACATATCAATGTAAATAGTGAAATCTTCAAAACAAAAAGGCTTAGAATTCTATAAACTCTGAAAAATTATGTCAAAAGGACAAATGGTTCAAGCTTGGTCTAACTTGGTTAAAAGGCAGAGATGTATCTCTGCTCTAATGTAACATCAAATGTCTAATGCCAAATATCATACACATAAAAGGTCAAGTGTCTGAAGAAAAATTGACATGTCAAAGGTCTAGGTCAAAGTGTTCCAAACAAGGTCTAAACTAGGAAAGGGAAAAGTTGAGTTACTAAGACTTTTATCCAAACGCGAAGTCAAAACCTAGGCTCAGACAAATAGGCATATGTTCATCCTTTTAGCCAAATGGTGTCAAAATCTAGACTTGAAACAAAGGCTGATGTGATTTGATTTAATTTAACAAGTTTGGAAACAAATTTAACATAGACCTAGCACACAAAATCAAACATAAACATGATCAATTGACATAAGGTATAAGACAAAAGGCTCTCTAAGAAAGGTTTTATTCTCCCAAATAAAGGCACAAATAATGATGAACCATCAATAGTTTTCAAATTTGGGTAATCGATTAACTAAAATTATGCAACCCAAAAGAGAAAGATCTATGTATCATCCCCATGAATTGAAGCCTAAATATAAATTAATCAATGTTTGAATCCAAAATTGAAAAGGTTAATTGAAAACTCAATGCTGAAAACTAGGATTTAACCAAATAATCTAGACAAGATTGGACAACATGATGACACAAGACAAAGGTCTAAATGGTATATACAAAAAAATTTAAAACAAATGGTTTTTTATACAAAGCGAAACAATTATTTAAAAAAATTAAGTAGCCTAATGGCATAAGAATACTCAAATGATGTGATCTATGTTATGTTTCAAAGACTCAAAAAGGCTCAAATGGTTTGACATGATTTGGGTAGCATAACACTACCCTCCTCAACTTCAA
This sequence comes from Torreya grandis, assembly GCA_037957365.1. Taxonomy (NCBI): domain Eukaryota; kingdom Viridiplantae; phylum Streptophyta; class Pinopsida; order Cupressales; family Taxaceae; genus Torreya; species Torreya grandis. The sequence continues at coordinate 2,148,496 of JARHVA010001128.1, forward strand.
TTTACACACACACAAACAAGTTTTAACAAAAATTTCAAGGCACAAGTGTGGTGTAAAATGGTCAGCATGATACCTCTTTAGATAAAAGAGTGATGTATAGACAAATTAGTTTTGACATGGCTTATGAAAAAACAAATAAGTTCTAGTCTTAAGACATACCAAGCAAAAATGACCAAAATACACTAAGTATAATCATCAAAATCATAGCAAGGGTATGTCAATGTGGGGTTGATTAAAATATAAATATTTAAACATCTCTAGGGGAATAAATTACACAATCACTTTCATGTCGAATGATGCAAAAGAAAAGCACAGAAATTGGGTGACCCAACATTGGCTAGTTGTAAAAAGGTCTAGTCCTTTTTACAACCACTACATTCTGTTATTCATTTAGTGTAGTGTGATGTCCAAATTTAGATACATCCCATGTACAGCTCAGAAGGAGGAAGTGAATTCAATGCTAGGAGATGAAACCCTAGGTCAAATCTTTCCTAAAGAACTCATGGGAGGTAATGACATCCCCCTCACAAGCCAAGTTTGCATAAAAATAAAAGACTAAGAGAAATACTTTAGGGTAATTTTCAAGGTCACTTAAACTTTGATGAGTTTTTGGGGAGTTCTTTATATGACATTCTTTCAAAGCCTTGGACTAGGCTTTTTGAAATAGGAATGGTGATTTTGAGTCCAAGGGTTCCCTGAAGGGGACAAATGGAAGAGCATATATATAACACCCTTCTTTTTTCTAAAGAAAAATTTAATTTAAATAGCTAAGTAAATACAAAAATCTTGGAAAAGTGAGTTCATTTTTAAGCCCAATTTTGAAAAATGAGGTGGTTTTCATTTGACCCCTTGGTATTAGTTATAAATTTGAAAACTAATGATAAAAAAACTTATTTAATAACATTTAATGTTACTTTAAGCACTAAAATAATGTTCCTAATTTATTTTAAAACATATAAAATATGTTCTAAAACATGATTTATCAAACTTGAAATCCACTAGTTACATGTCTACCCTTAAGATATCACCCAAAAAGAAAATATGTTAGATTAGAAACATTTTAAATATATTTTATAAATTTTGTAAAAAATATATATGAAACTTGAACCTAAAATAATGTCAAATTCTAAAAATTTAGGAGAAAACACATGGTTTAAAAAAAAAATCATCCAAAATGGAGTTTGTATGACCCCAAACCAAGTATTTTAAAATAGCTATTGGGTTTGTGTTTTTACGAAAACATAGTGACCAATGTTGGTTACACTTACTAACCAATGATGGTTATCTAACCAACATTGGTGACACAAATAATGACTGATGATGGCTATGCCAACTGATGATGGTTTTACTAACTGACATTGGTTACTATGTAAATCCGTGACCAAAAAAATGGAAAAACAAAGATAGAAAATCAATTTGCAAGAGTTTTAATGATCCAAATGAAGATTTTAAAGCCAAAAAATGATCTTCATCATGTGTGGGATGCATCTTGTCCCAATGGCCATGACATTATGTGATCTAGGAATTTGACTCAAGAGAGGATGGTTAGTATGGTTTTAGTCCAAAATAAAAACAAAATGAAAGAAACACACTAACTAGCATAACATCCTAGGCCTAGACACTAGGGAGAGCTTAGTTAACAAAAATAAATGAAACACACAACTAAAATGCAAAATAAACCTTCTTTTACCTCCTTTGGATGCTCTAAAATTCTTGTTGTAGTGGCTTGCTCGGCTTATACTCATGAAGTCCTTGGCAATGGAAGCTTGGCTACCTCCATCTCTCCTTGGCACCTTTGGCTTGTGGCTTGGCTTGGCTTGGAATAAATTTGGCATGATAACACTAGTTGCAATGGATTATTAAAGATATTTTTGTATTATAACTTTTCACCAAAATAGCCTTTTAAATGATGTTTTTGGCCTCTCTATTTATAAATTTTTGAGAATGTCTAGAATCAACCTGAACCATCCATCTCAAGATTGAGATGTGTGGTTGAGGATTAATTAAATTTTTGAAATTAATTGTTTAACTATGCTCATCATGAAATTAGAATAATGGGTAATTAAGAGGTATGGAGGGCATCATGGAAGACATTGATGAGACATGGAGGGCATGAATCCTAATATTTGTGGCATTAATGACCTAGGAATGTCTTCCCAAAAAATGAGGTCACTTGATGATGCAGATATTCAATATTCATTTCCAAAACAAAGTTTTCAACAAGTTTCCATAGAATTCTTGATTAGGCTCTAATTTGGTTCAATTATCTCTTAAGCATGATTAAGTACTTTGTGCACAAATTACTCAAATTGATCAGAATGTCTTATTATTGGTCCAAATTTTGACTAGATTGGAATTAGAAGGTGATGTCAAATGCATTAGAACCATATTCCCATTTAGGATGTTACTAATAAAAAACAACAAAGGCATGTGTCTTGTGCAGAAGATTTGATAGGAAAGAGTAATCTAGAGCATCTAGGTGCAAAATTGGCATTTTGACTCAGAATGATTTGATCAAATTTAGCTAGCCCATAAATTACATTACCCCATTTAGTGATACCCTAGCCAAAATTGGCACTTGAATATGCTAGTTTCACATCATTTAGCATGTTTTAGTGTTTTTAGGCCAAATTGTGCATTTTGGGTGGAAATTGGCCAAAACCCTAATTGGAGGTTATCAGTGGCTAGATTTAGGTGTCTACACGTGTATGCATTATAATGCATACATGTTATGTTTATTTTGAATTAAAAAACCAAGCCTTTTCACTCTGAAATGGCTTGGACCTATCAACATGGTCGAATCTGAGATTTTTGAGGAAAAAACAACAAAATTGAATCCCATCACCAAATACACTATGAATTTCAATTATACAATTCATAAATTTATTACCACGATGATGAGAATGCTCTCTCCTTTCCAAATATATGATTTTTTCAATTTTTGAACTATTTTAAGGTTTATATCTATGTTGATTTCTATGGGGTTTTTAGGCCACTACATGCCACAAATACACCTACCTATAAATGTTTAAGTATTTTTATTTTCATTGATCCAAATGTAAAAAAAATATGGTAAAAAACTAGGTCTAATTCTATATGAATTTAAAAAAATGAAATTTCATTTTTTAGGTAGTTATGGAAGTTCTATGACCATCTATCCATTTTTTTGTCAATTTTCAAGATCTATTTACTTTTAATATTAATAAAAATAAATATATTCATTAAATTCTTTAATAAAATATAAGTCACAAACTAGATGATCTTATATACATTTCCACAAAAGGTTTCAAAAAATTACTAAGATTTTCTATATAAAAACAACATAATACAAACAACTAACTACTATGTTTTCCTAAAAAATAGGAGTTAATCTTTAAATTTTAGATGTTTGACCTACTTATGTTTAACCATTTTTTTTTAAAATAGTGTTTTATAAACTAAACTTGAAATTCTATAATTAATGTTTTTATACCATCAATTTTTAAGTGTAGCCATCTCAAATAAACTACAAAATTTAATATTTTTTAAATTTTTAGGAAAAACATGTCCATGTGTAGGCCCCTTTTTGTTCCCAAAATTTGTTTACTTACACACTTGTATGCATATATAATCCCATTAAATCTACACAATGTCCATTAAATTGATAAAATCTTGGATAGAACAAAGTGTCTAAATGTTTACAATCAATCTATAAAGAATTCTTAAGCATAACAATAGGAGATCAAAGAGAGAAGAGAAAAATAAAATACAAAGCGATTGGTCCAATATTCCATTATGAGGAAACAAAGAGACAACCTTGATAATGGATAATATCTAACAATATGTATCATTTAAATCTTCATGGGGAACGAGTTTCCCTCCAAAACACCCAAAAGCCATAATAATTACCTTCAACTACCACCTCTCCTTCCAATCCTACCACTTTTATTTTTCATGGGCTGCAAAAGACCAAAAATAAGTCAAAATCTTGAAATTAAAAACATGAATAATAAAATTCACCACAAAAACATGAATAGATTTTATTGCATGCAAAATTAGGCAAAATTGAGACCACCCTTATGTCTAAGATGAAGTCACCTTTTGTAAATATGTAAATGGTTTGAAAACCTGACATTAGGAATTCAAATTATGGTGGAAAAAATGATGAGATCTATAAACCACATCCTAGACCTATTTAGGCTTCTAAGGATGATTAGATAGTTTTATTTTTATAACATCTAGTGATAATTGGGCTTTGTTGAGGTCAACATAACCCCATTTCTAAAAATTAAGACCCTTGAGACACTTTCAACTTTAACACTAAAAGCATGGTTTTTTTTAAACATTAGTATAATTTGAAGATCATCCACTTTGATAAAGTTTGCCTACTAGTTTGTGGTTTTAATTTAAGGTTACCTAATGTTTATAATGATTGGCACTCATGTCTTTAAGTTGAAAGTTTCATGGCACTCTTATTGATGGATCATGCTTAGAGTTTATAGACTAGCTTTATTCAAGTTTTCACTAGTCATTGGTTTGTGAAATTTCAAATCTAAATTCATGTTATGAAAGTTCTTCAAAAAACCCTATAATAAACTCGTGGTTCAAATTTACATTTGGTGAGAATAATTCAAATTTTGACTTAAGCCTAATTTTATGATAAGGCTTAGTCATGTTTTACAACATGACTAAACCCTAGCCTAAAATCATGCTTGGTTCCCTTTATTATTTTCCCCCTTTTGTTTTCTTTATTTTCTAACCAGGTCTAACTTTTGTATTGGTAGGGTCCTTTTATTTTCCTATGCATGGTCCCCTTTGTTAAAACTTTAGTATAAATTTGTAACCCTAAGGCCCCATTCATATTTATTAATATGAACGAGACCTTAGTTTTAACTCTTTAGCCTAAGTTTTTAATTTCCATCCTAGGTCCTAGCTTAAATACCTTACTTTTTTGCAGATCTGATGGTTTATGCTTCGGCAGGACCAACAATCGAACAGAGTGATCACAATGATAAAATTTTGAAAGGCTCAAGAAGATCCATGGAGTCACAACATGACACTCTCATATTTGAAGTTTGATAGCAAAGGGTCCCACACATTTAATGGAACCAATGACTATGAACATCCAAATCATGATTGATGGCTCTTACTTCATTTTGGATTTTAATCGAATGGAGCGAATCGAATCTGAAGTCTATGGACTAGAATGGTTTCACAAGCTTAAAATTGACATTTATGTGACCATCATTGGACATCCATGAGTCTGTCATTGATGTTTTTTGGACCATCAACTTTAATCCCATAAAACCTAATAATATATTACCTTAAAATTGGCATTCACATGATCATCATTTGATGTTTGTGAGGCCATCATTGACGTCCATGAGACTATCAAATTTAATCTAATGGATTATTCTGATTAATATCAAGATATACTCCAAAAATATTTCTAAAATCTCATGAATTGCATTACAGACCAATGGGACCCCTCAAAGGATGAATTACAAGTAATGAAATGATCTCATAGTCTAAATATATGTAGAGATGAATTTAGTCTAATTCTATAGCCTAGGGTCACCATTAAATTTGTTCAAATTCCATGAACCTTAATCTAGAAACTTATAGTAAGTCTTATTTTAAAAGGGTCTATTTGACAAAACTTATCCCATATACTTTTAACTGAAGGTTTTATCATGTTTATTAATATAATAAAACCTTAGGTCAAAACCTAGCATTTGGTCCTTGTATTACTTTGACCCATTTGGGCATGTTCTAAGAGCTTAAATAAATATTTTATCTTAAAATATGTGTTGTGTTTATAAATACAACATAAACCTTAGCTTAAAATATTTAGCCATGGTCCCCTTTATATAAATTTTGAAAAACTTAGGCATAAAACACCTTAGCCTAAAGTTTATTTCATGTTTAATAAACATTAGCCTAAGGTATTTAAACCTATGTCTCCACCTAAATAATGATTCTAATTAAAGTTATCACTCTTTTTTGGGATCGATAGCCCATGCTTCATTACAAAAATTAATCAAATGGAGTGAAGGAATCAATGAGTCTAATGCTATCAATCCATTAGACCAATGGCATGTATATGCCTGGATCATGATTAATGGTCTACACTTTATCATGGCTCTTGATCCAATGGTGCAAAATCATTGATGACTATTCAGTAGATCCCTGAGAGCTCATGAGCTTGACATGTGGTAGATGCTCATTCGATATATGATTGGTATAGACAAAAAAGATCAAAAAGCCTACAAAGGTGACAAGTGGAATAACCATGGGGCTTGATACAAAGATGACCAATAATAAGTAAGATCTTAGATCATGCTCAATGGTCCATGCTTGCTCACAAGAGGATGATCAGATGGAGTACAACTACTAAAGACTTTTCAATGAAACCCAAGATGCCTATGGGATCAAAATATAGAGAGCACACATTCACTACATAGAATGTAAAGCTAAAAAGGCCCACAAAGGTGTTAAGTTTCATAACCACAAAGCCTCAATGTAAAGGAACTCCTTGGCACCATATTGGCCAATTCTATAAAGTCTATAGACCTAAACACTATGACATTAAACACTGGAAATAAGAATTGGTCGAAACTATTCTAGACCATTGAGGATATGAAACCCACCACCTTAGGCATCATGAAGGATGAGAAATTCAAACACATGGCTACAAGAGATAAAAGGTAAAAGTCAAGTCCAGTTTGGGGCAGACAATGGCAGGATCTTGGACATAATCTTCAATGTAGATGAAAGGATCATTGAGGCCAAAAGCATCAAATAAGCCATGGCTAGGAATGATAGAGAGTTAAATTATCTATATAGTGAGGAAGAAGAGTTTATATTAAAGATAGCTATAGATTTGGGACCTGTTAATGAGGAGCATCAAAAGGCTATGAGTATCTTTTAACAATAATAAGCAAGTTCCCAAGTGCAGGGCCCATAACTAGCAAGTTAATATTCACTTTTGTGAAGAATTGTAACATTTTGAAAATGGAATATTATTTTGTAAAGGCATATGCTATTTTTTTAGGATATTTACCTCTAGGTTAATCTATTTTGGAAAATCAAGTGTATTCTAGACTTTGGTAGAAAAAGGACAACTATCCTTACTACTAGTACATTTGTATCTTACAATTGATCAATATACTACCTCATCCTTATATAAAAGATAGTAAAACCATTTTTTAAGATGGGGGATATCTTAGAGAAAAAATTACTTTGGAAACTTGAAGCAAGAAATAAAATTAAATAATTCTGCAAAGATTATCCAGTATTTATCTTTGTGTTTGGTATCATGGTTTTTCTCTCATTTTCTTGTTCTAATTTCCAAATTTGAATGGTTCTTATAGATTCTTGGTGTGAACCTTTTATTTTAGAGTCTTTAAATTGTGCTAATTATATGTTTACTAAAATTCTTAAGGTTTATTTCCTTTTCTTGCTCTTCTTGCATTTGGACCAATGTTATTTGCTTGTAGGAGTAAATATTTAGAGTGAGCCTGGTTCTTATCTGTATCTTTTCATACCTTCTTTAGAATTTTTCTTGATGTGTGATGTGATTTGGGATAATTTTTTTCACTTCACATGTTGTTTTTAATTGCATGCTTAGATAAATTTGAACTTTGTCATGATGTTTGGAATGAAAATAAGAAATATTTCTTTCTACCTTACCCTTCTTTTTGCTCTTTTTTTGACCTAGATCACCTTAGTTTAGCTTATCATTATAAATATCCATCCTAAATTAATTATTAATTTGGTTCTTGATCATAATTCACTATTCTTTGCATAGTTAATACATATTCTACATAGATTTGTTGTTTGGCTCTGGTGGCTCCCAACCACCAACTAATATAAATATTGTGAAATAGTCACTTGTTCTACCTCTATTCCACCAACAAGTAACAAGATTACTACAACCTACAACTCATGTATTTTATTTTTAGGAATTCATAAATGAGAAGTGTTTTTTAACACTCTAAGCACCTTTGATACCCATTAAGGCATCAACAGGAGCTTTGCTGGTGCTAGAAGCAGGGCCCTCAACAAATCTTTGTGAATTTGTAGGATATTTGCTGGTTTTGGTGTATTTTGATCAAATATCACTCTATTATTTACATATTTGTGTTTATTTTAGCATAATTATGTAAAGGTTGGTGATCTTCATAGTTTTAGACTAGTCTTTGGGTTTATTTAGACAAAGATTGACACTCTTTGAATACATATGATTTGTTATGGTAAAGATAGCTTTAGATCTATGAATCTAACTAGTTTGAGGTTAGTAAAAGCTATTTTGATCAAAGATTCATTAATCCTTTGCAAATTTGAGTTTATTTAGACTTGAACATGTAAATATCATTCATATTGGTGTATTTGGACACTTCTTTGAGCTAACCTAGTTAAATAGTGTTGTCCTTTATTATTCTTTATATGAATCTTTACAAAATTTGCTTAATGTGAAAATATAATCATTAATATTTGTAAATATTGATTTGACACATTGTATTTCAAACAATTTTCAAGGTCATAATCTATAATTACCTAAGGCAAGGCTTAGGGAAGTGAAATTCCCAAAGTCTCAAACACTTCACTAGTTCAAGGTACTCATGTGTTCAAGGTATGGATTGGCTAGGTAGTTATTCAATCACCATGCCATGTATAGTACATGATCTTCCTTAGAATCTTGAAATATATTTTCCTTCATATAGTCCTAATAATGTTGTCACAGTTAAAGAGCATGTTAAAAGTTTCAAAGCTACTATGAGACTTCTAAATGTGATTCATGAAGATGTAGCCTGTAGGTTATTTCCATTTACTTTAAAATGTGTCACCTATGAATGGTTTCTTAACCTTCTTGAGGAATGCATTACTAGCTGAAATGACTTTAACAATATCTTCATTGATTAATTTATAAAAAATATTAGTCCTTGTGTCTTGCATCAATAGTTTACCATAATTAAAAAGGAAGTTAATGAAACCACTAGAGCCTTTAATTCTTAGCTCCAAAAAATATTTATTAAAACTACAACCCCTTATAGACCCAATGAGGCTTTAGCCTTAGAGATTTATAAGGATGTTATAGATCCCTTGACCTCTATGTTCCTAAAAATATCTCTTCCAATCATAAAAACATTGACCTAGGCCTATTCTAGATTTGTAGTCATTAATGACCAAATTCAACCCCAATGTTAGATGGCATATTCCATGTCTAATGTTAATTTGAATTGGCCCATCCATAATGTCATTCCTAGTATGCCTACTTTAACACTAGTTCAGAACCATTTTCCCTTAAGTCATACATATCTTGGCCAACAACTAGAGCTCCCAAATAACACTAAAATTGGATCCCATCCACCAAATCATAGAACTCTAGTGCCCATAACTAGTAATAATTATCGAAGTCATGAGCTTGAGACACCAAAAATTTCAAATGACTTAATATTAGAAATGATCCAAAAAATGAGCACTAACTTTCATCAGTTGTAAAAACAAGTATGAAATATAAGGGAAGGCTATCATATAAACTATGATTCCCAATGGTTTGATAGCACTCCAAATGAGTTTCATAATAGCATTAATAAGGTATTATATGAGGACATACATATGAGTTTCTATGATATTATTATGGCTAACCATTATAATATTCATAAAACCTTAGAAATTGTGCATAATCAAGACTTTACTATAAGGACATCTGGCTTTGTAGGAACATCCCAAGGTTTCATGATAGAGTCTTTTGATTTCCCATTTTAAGATGAAGATGAAGATGAGCCAATTGAATAAATTGCATCTAAGGGAAATTATATTCCTAAAGATGTAAAAGAGATTACAATTGAAGATCAACAAGATGTCATCATTGATACACTTATAGATGGAGAGGAATATTTGATGGAATTAGATATGGATCAAGTGCATGATGTTCTCTCTTTAGAAGGTAACCAAAAAGTCTGCCCATACACATTTATTTCTAAAATAAAGAATATCCCTGAAGAAGATGATCATTGGTAGAGTTTATTCCATGATTTATTAAATGGAATCAAAAAGCTAGAGATGGTAGATGATGGGATGGGACAATACATGGATTCTTCATCTAAGGATTTCACCAATGATCTAGAGTTCCTAAAAGATGATACTATTTTGGAGGCCCAAAACCAAGATAAGCTAGAGCCTGATTGGATAAAAAAGCTACCTCCCTTCATTGAAAGTGAATATGGAGTGAGTGAATTAGATCAAGGATTGTCATGTGACTTCATCAAGAGGTTAGTAGTATGGGACCAACATGTTTTTCATGATGAGATTCCAAATGAACATCATTCAGTTGATCAGGATGAAGAAAACTTTTGGGGTGGATTAGAAGATTTGTTTTCAAAGATTGATAGTCCACTTCCACCTCAAAAATAACCTAATGAATACATCAATCTAAAGATGAAAGTTAAGCTATCATTATTGTGTGAAGATTATATAATCCACTATTTATCTATGGATGAAATAGAATTATCACTCCTAGTACAAAGTAGGATAATTTTTGAAGAAGATGATCAGATCTTAGAGTCATATTTTTTATCCATGCATATGAGGAGTTTGATAGGAGATCAAGCTATATCACCTAGAAAACATGAGCATACAAGTGACCCTATCCAAAAGAAGAGGCCATGGGATGGAATTAATCATGCTTCAAGATTCTTTAGTAGATTAAATAATTTTCCATTTGATCTTAGAGGTAAGTATTTTATGAAGTTAGTATAGGGCTTAGATTAGTTTATTTTATATTATTTATTTCTTATTTTTATTTCCTATCCCTTGTTTGTATATAACATTTGTACATATATTTGCCTTTTGTGCTTTGTGCCTTTATTCTAAGTAAGTCCTTTTGGACCACCCTCAGCTCAAGTTTCATCTAGGTTTCTCAAGAGATTCACAATTAAGAAATGTAGGTATGCACTTTATGCACATGTTGATCATGGATTTGAAATATGAGTTTGATGTTCTAACTTAGAGGAATTAACAAGGACTGGTGAATATGTTAACTATTTTATGAGAACTTGAACATTGTTTTGATCTAAACTTGGTTTTAAGAAGAGTTTCACATGTGAAATGAAAGATTGAGCTATTAGGGCATAATAATGCTTGGACTTAATAAAAATACTTACCTTGGATAGATGTTACATCCATAGGTGATTACCTAAATATCAAACATGACCAAATCCTTCAAACTATCTACCCTATTCCCAATCTTGTTGAAATCATAAAAGATATAAAAATACAAAAATAAGAACTTATTGAAAAATTAAAAGCTTTTTCAAACATAGTTGATTCTGGTAATCTTCATTAGGGATATGGATGCCTAGATGGTAATGGATAAAGGTTATGAGTGGAACCAAAGGCATCTCTATTGGGGATATAGACACCAGCTGGTAGTAGAGCAATGCCCAAGCCTTCCCTGAACTAGAAGCATAATCCTTAATAGACATATAAATATTCTCTAAGTCAATGTTAATGATTAAAGGCATAAAACTTGGAAGTTATCCCCTAAATACCATGGAAAATATTAAGTGGAATCAAATCACACACATGACATGGTTATGTTTTAAGGTTTGACCCTAATTTTACATTTGCAAATATTTTTTCAACCATGAACTGATTTTGGTGATGACATAGATCAAGTAAAATAGGTAACCTAATCACTTGTCCAAACTGAAGCCTCTAAGTTCTAACATATTGCTATGTTTCCCTTATAAATTTCTATTTTTTGAGGTTAACATACCCCTATTTCTAAAAATTGGGACCCTTGAGACAGTTTGAACTTTAACACTAAAAGCATGGCTTATTTTGAATATTAATAGAATTTAAAGATCATCCACTTTGATAAAGTTGGCCTACTAATTTTTGGTTTTTATTTAAGGTTACCTAATGTTGCTAATGATTGGCCCTCATGTATTTAAGTTGTAGGTTTCATGGAGTTCTTCTTGATGGATCATTTTTAGAGTTTATATATTAACTCTATTTAAGTTTTCACTAACCATTGGTTTGTGAAAATATGAATCTGAATTCATGTTTTGAAATCTCTCCTTAAAAAAACCCTAGAATAAACCCTTGGTTCAAATTTACATTTGGTAGGAATGTTTTTGGCAAGAATAATTCAAAATTTAACTTAAGCCTAATTTTATGCTAAGGCTTAGTTGTGTTTCACAACATGACCAAATGCTAGCCTACAATCATGCTTAGTCCCCTTTATTATTTTCCCCCCTTTTGTTTCCTTTATTTTCTAACCAAGTCTAAATTTTGTATTGGTAGGGTCATTTTATTTTCCTAAGCATGGTCCCCTTTGTTAAAAATTTATCCTAAATTTATAACCCTAAGACCCCATTCATATTTATTAATACAAATGCTACCTTAGTTTTAACTCTTTAGCCTAAGTTTTTAATTTCCATCCCAAGTCCTAGCTTAAATATCTTACTTCTTTACAGATCTGACAGTTCATGGTTTAGTGGGACAAATGATCGAACGAAGTGAATGTAACAATGAAAAGTCAAAAGGATCAAAAATATCTATGGAGTTACCATGCAACACTCCCATATTTGAATTTTGATAGTAAAGGGTCCCACACATTTAATGAAACTAATGACATGTGAGCATCTAGATCATGATCGATGGCTCTCACTTTATCATGGATTTTAATCAGATGGAGAAAATTAAATCTAAGTTATATGAACTAGAAAGGTTTCATGAGATTAAAATTGACATTTGTATGACCATCATTTATTTTTGTGAGACCATCACTAACTTCTACAGGACTATCAACTTTAAGCCCATAAAACCTAATGATCTACTACCTTAAAATTGAGGTTTGCATGACTATCATTTGACATCCATGAGGTTGTCATTGATATCTATGAGACCATCAAATTTAAACTAATGGATTATTTTGCTTAAGATTAGGATAGACTCCAAAAAAGTAGTTAAAGGCTCATGGATTGCATTTCAGACTAGTGGGACCCCTTAGAGGATGTTTTAACACTTGACATCTTTGAACTACAAATAATGAAACGATATCATAGTCTAAATATATGTAGATATGAATTTAATCTAATTTTATATCTTAAATTCCCCATTGCATTTGTTCAAATGCCATGAACCATAAGCTAGAAACTTATACTAAGTCTTATTTTAAAAGGGTCTTTGTGACATAAAACTTAGGCCAAATACTTTTAATCTGAGGTTTTATCAGGTTTATTAATACAATAAAGTGCTAGGTCAAAACCTAGCATTTGGTCCTTGTATTACTTTGACCCCTTTAGGAATATTCTAAGATCTTAACATAAATATTTTAGCTCAAAATATGTGTTGTGTTTATTAATACAATGTAAACCTTAGCTTAAAATATTTATCCATGGTCTCCTTTTATATAAATTTTGAAAAACTTAGGCATAAAACATAGCTTAAAGTTTATTTCATGTTTAATAAACATAAAATAAACCTTAGCCTAAGGTATTTAAACGTAAGTCCCCACCTAAATAATATTTCTAATTAAAGTTCTCTCCTTTGTAAGATCGATGGCCCACACTTCATCATGGGGATTAATCGAATGAATCAAAGGTCTCAATGATTCTAATGCTATAGATCCATTAAACCAATGGAATGTATCCACTCATAACATGATCAATAGTCTGTGCTTCATCATGAATCTTGATCCAATGACATGAAATCATTAACAATTATTCAACGAATCCCTGAGAGCCCATGATCTCGACATGTGGTAGATGCTCATTCAATATATGGTTGGTTTAGAGGACAAATATTAGAAATACCACAAAGGTGATAAGTGGTAAAACCATGAGGTTTGATATAAATATGTCAAATAACATGTGAGATTCTAAATCATGATCAATGGTCCATGCTTGCTTGTGAGAGGATGATTAGATGGAGCACATCTACTAAAGACTTTCCAACAAAGCCTGGGATTCCCACAAGATTGACATGTAGTGATCATGTATTAACTATATAGAACATAAATACCAAAATACCTAAAAAGGTTCTACATTTCATAACCACACATGCAAACATAAATCAACTCCTTGGCACTATATTGGCTAATCCTACAAAGTATATAGACCTAGACATTATGGCATTGAACACTAGAAATAAGAATTGGTCTGAGCTCTTCTAAACCATTGAGGAGATGTAGCCCACCACCCTATGCATCATGAATTCTAAGGAATTTAAACATAGGGATACAATAGATGATTGGTAAAAATCAAGGTTAGTCTGGGGTAGACAATGGTAGGATTGTGGACATTATCTTCAATGTAGATGAAAGGATCATTGAGACCAAGAGAATTAAAGAAGCCATGGATAGGAATGATAAAGATTTAAATGATCTAGCTGATGAGGAAGAAGAGTGTCTCTTAAATCCAACTATGGATTTGGGACTTGTTAATGAGGAGCATCAAAAGGCTATGAATATCCTTTAATAGCAACAAGAAAGTTTCCAAATGTAGGGCCCACTAGCTAGTTGGTTAATATTCCACTTTTGTGAATCATTTTAACATTTTGAAAATTGAATATTCTTATATAAAGTTATATGCTATTTTTTAGCATATTTGCCTCTAGGTCAGTTTATCTTGGAAAAGAAAGTGTATTCTATAACTTGGTAAAAAAAGAATAATTGTCCTTAATTCTAGTATATTTGTATCTTGCAACTGATCAATAAACTACCTAATCCTTCTATAAAATACAATACTACCATTTTTAAAGAGGGAGCATTTATTAGAGCTAAAATTACTTTACAAACTTGAAGCAAGCAACACAAGCAAGGAATTTTGTAAAGAATATCTAGTATTTGTCTGTGTGTTTGCTATCATGTCTTCTCTCTCATTTAATTATTCTAATTTCTAGATTTGAATGGTTCTTATGGATTCTTGGTGTGTACCTTCTATTTTATAGTTGTTAACTTGTGTGAATGCAAGGTTGACTAAAATTCCTTAAGTTCATTTCATTTTCTTGTTCTTATTGTATTTGGGCCAATGTTGTTTTCTTACAAGAGTAAATATTTAAAGTGATCCTAGTTCTTATTTACATCTTTCCATACCTTAGAAGTTTTCCTAATGTGTGATGTGATTTGTGATAAGATATTTCATTTCACATGTTGGTTTTAAGTGCATGTTTGGATGAAATCTAAATTTTGTCATGATGATTGAAATGAAGATCAATAATATTTCTTTCTACTTTACCCTTCCTTTTTCTCTTTTTTGACTTGGATCACCTTAGTTTAGTTTTTCATTAGAAATATCCATCCTAAATTAATTATTAATTTAGTTATTGATTTTAATTCACTATTATTTACATAGTTACTACATATTCTACATAGATATGTTATTTGGTCATGGTGGCTCCCAACCACCAACTAATATAAATATTGTGAAACAACCACTTGTTCTGCCTCTATTCCACCAACAAGTAACAAGATTACTAAAAATTTTAACTCATGCATTAAATTCTTAGAAATTCAAAAATGATAAGTGTTTCTTGACACTTTTATCACCTATGGTACATAATTAGGCATGAACAGGCTTTTAACCCTAGATTAGCATCGAGGAAGCCCTTTGCATATGTCTAAGACCTATTTGACTCTTCATTCTCTAATTAACACTAAGTACTTTGGTGGTAAAATTGAATTGGGAGTCCAATTCCTTATCGAGGTCTAAACCCCAATTATATCTATGTCCAACACCACATAGGGTTCACATTCTATCTAGGCTTTCATTTCTAGTTAGTAAAGGAAGACTTAATGGATTAGCCCATAGATTATATGGGGTGTTGAACCCTAGTTAAAACTATGGAGATTCAAATCCTAGACTGAGACCTAATCATGAAAATTACTCCACCTAAAACCAACACATTTCCCTTGCCTAACACTAGACCTATTTAGAGATAAATATTTGATTAAAACTATGAACTTCCCCTACTGACTCCTTAGACTTAACTAGGGATTCAATCATTGGTTATAACTATGATATCCCTTAGCCAAATCATGACCCAGTCATGACCTAAAACACTGATTAAAACTATAACACTAAATTTTGAAGTCAAGACCTATCTATGATAAAAAAAAATGAAAATCACTATGGAAACTACTATAAATTAGGTAGAGACCTAACTAGTAAAAATCCTCTAGTTAGCAATGGGACATAAATAAAATACCACATCTATATGATTGGGCTTTAGAATCCCAATTAGGTCAATGGGACATAACAATTTTAAATGAAGAACAAACCACTAGAAAAATTCTAAATATAATAATCTTATGCATAATGGGACCTGGTAGACCTAATGTTAGTTTGGAAAATTATTTAGGTCTATGGACTTAGAAAATTTTAAGGCTCTACTACTAGACCTAACTAGGACTTCAAACAATTTTTTCTCAAGATCTTCAACAAGGCACAAGTATGTCAAAAAGTCATCAAACAACCAAATGTAAAATATGTAAATGACTCATATGATATTAGTCATCTTAATAAGAAAATACTTAGAGATATAAATGGCATGAAAATCAATTTTACCTCCCAAAGTGGCTATAAGGAGTTAAAAGAGTTAGAGATTGAACATAAACTAGTATGGAGAAGTGGAACAAGACTCTGCTTTAGGGCCAAGTGCTTTATATGAAAATTTATCATTCAAACTTGGTAATCACAATGAGATAAGTTTTAGGATCTAGAATAGCAAAAAAAATAATATGACCTTTTAGAGTAGGCTTAGATGCCTAACTAAGCTAGGTTTTAAAGGCAAATTAGGAGTTCAAAGCTTTACTTTCATGCCGACTACCTTATATAAAGTTTTCTCACAAGGACATAGTATTTCGAATGGTGATGGTTATGGGGCTTGGTTTAGCATGCAAATTTATATGGCCCACTAAATCTATTTGAGAGTATTGAGACCAACATGCTTTGCATGCAAGTGGGAGTGAAGTAAAAATAAAAAATAGTAACCCTAATTCTTGAAAGAATTAGGGCATGTTGTGTAATAAAAAACAAATGAGGAATCTATCATAAAATACTCTTTAGTATATTATAACATTATAAATGTGTTTATGAACCTATAATATCTAGCTAAGACTATTCATCAAATGTGAATGAATTTGAGAGAGGATAAGATGAGAGTGGCCAAAGAACCAAATTAGACATTCTCATTAACCTAGTGTGTCAAAATGATTTAAATTACCATTTTTTGGAACCTATAGGGACTAAATCCTATGGATCCTATCATTAGTCCAGTGAATCCTACCTTGAGAACACTTGCCTTAACATTACTCCACTGATAGCCAAGAATTTATATCCCTAACAAATTTGTCTCTAATCCTACTCAAGGCCTTACTCTAGTTATTACTAGGCATCCATAGCCTTGATAGAGGTTGCTTGAATCACCCATGATTGAGATCTTTAACATTTGAATTTTATTTTTTTCTTATTTTATCTTTTATCTTTCTTTTATTAGCATCTCAATTCTAGGTTGGGGACCATTGTGGCAAGCAAAGGATAGAATTAGATATTTTTCACTTTAGATCTTCACCATAACAAGTTCATCTAGGAAAACCTAAAAACCATTAAGATGTGATTTATTTTCTTGGTTTTAAGATAATATCTTCATGGATGGAATATTTTACCCAAACTTAACCCAACTTGAATAAATTCCAAAACACACAATAGCTCAAGCTTTCTAAACTGATTCAGAAATAGAATCTAACACTTAAAACTACTTAAAGTACTTATGCACCATAACATCATTCACATCCATTACCTACATGCCTTTTATTATTATTTATTTGACTAATAAGGGAATATATAAGGCATCACATATAGGCTAGACCAAAAATATACAAGAAGTGAGATCATTTTTACAACAAAAAATAGGAAAAGAAAACCAAATAAATAATAAAGTAGGAAAAGAAAAAAGAAATCAATCAAGAAAGGGAAAGATAAGATATTTACAAGAATTTACCAAGTAAATGCATGCCTAGAAGCAATAATTTTGGGAAATTCCCATTGATAATCAATAATACATTATCACTAGTTACACACTATTGTCACATTGAAGTTTCACCCCTTGATGGAGTGGTTTCAAGGATATTCCCTCTAAATAATATAATGGGATCAATCTGAGGCTATGGGTCACCTATAGTTGGAGTGAACCTATAGATAGGGTGGTTCTCCTAATGGATCACCTATACTAACACTAACACTATTTAACTTTCAAGGAAAAGGGAGAGAGAGAAAACAAAGCTTGAAATGAACCTAAGACCTAAAAAAGGAGGTGATACACTAAAATATTATGTTGTCCTATACTAACTTAAGCATACACAATGAAGTTAAAAGAGTTGATAGCATTCACAACTCACAATATTACAACTCTTCTGCATAAGTGTTTTTTATGGAGGTAAGGAGATCATTATAGAACTTAGAAGAGTTAGAAAAAATAATTGTAGGCTCAAATGGTGAAACTCCATAGATAAACACTACATGAACTTAATATCACACAACCTATAACCTAAAAATGAGTATTATCTTATATAAAGGTGAGGGAATTAGATAAAAAATCAAGGATAAATCAGCTTCTTCAAATGATAATATCAATAATCCCATGAATTCACACAAGATACATGCATATGAGAATGCAAAATCAACTCTATTATTCATTCAAAGGCATAAGAGCTGGTAGTAAAAGTTTCTATAGGGGTATACTTTTATTACAAGAAGTAGAGATATCATGGATGGGAAAAATTTTGTAGCATTTTTGTGTTTAAAATAGTCCCCCTCTTGTGGTTAAAATTTGTCTACTTAAAAAGGTAAATTCTAGAGCTCAGGGGCTCGCTCGGTCTTACCCACTACCTTGGGAAACTAAAACATTCAATCATGATTAGGGAGGTGGATTTTTATAGTGGGGATCTCCTCAAGATTTTTATGGCCACATTATGTAACTACCTTCCATTCCCATTTAGGACTACAAAATTTCCTATGATGACTAGGTATAAATTACACAATCTTTCCACTCATTTTGTGAGTTAAAACTGAGCTACATAATGATTTACATGTTGGGATCATTTTTGGATTTCTTACTTATATTATTATATCCCCCTTTAGGTCCTACCAATTATCCTCTTTTTATTTTTAGGTAAAATTAACCTAATATTAATAACACATGACACCACTTCATTGTCTTAGAAATCCTATTGTGTTAATCTATGTTATCAGACTAGGAAAATCCTAAGTTGACAGGTGCCCATATGTCTTCCATTTATTGGAATATAAATCCCTAGTCTCTATCAAGTCCATGTTATTTCTAGTGGTTGTTTCTTATCCCCTTCTACATGACTCTTTTTTGCTCTTTCATTATTCAATTGAGGCTTAAAATAGATGTTGACTATTCTCTTTATAGTGAAGTAAGATTTTTCCATGTGGAATCATCCCACTCACCCATTTATATGACACATTATTGGTATTTCACTAACAACCTAGGGAAATGGAGTGGTGGGATTTCACCATGTGGCATGATCTCACTCACCCATTATTCTAACACACTATTGGGCTTGCACAAACCACCCCAGGGTCATAAACTAGAAATATTTTGCCACATAGACTAATCCCACCAAATCACTAGCCAAGAGAGATTTTAACCTATATGAATGGTTATGGTTCATAAATATTATAACACATGGAATAATTCAACTAACCTACTTTATTGATACTTTGTTAACATGGAGATTCATCGAGTGACTTTAAATAAATTTGACTAAGTGTCAAAAATCATTTTGAAAAGGCTCAATACCATCAAGATATTGACATGTGGCATTTTGTAAAGATAGAAAAGCTTCAAAAAAATTTATTCTTGAGCCTTCACATAAAAACTGTGACATAATTCTTAGTATTCAAAAAATTTGTAAACTCTTAGTCATGCAATAGTACTGACTACTATTTTGTCAAAAAGTGTGAAGGTTGACCTCTTTGAAAATATGTTAAGTCTTTTCTCCTTTTAAATCATTTACATCAAAACATGTGAAGACCAAAATATTGAAGCATGAAGACTTGATTCCTTTATTGAGTTATCCTTTTATGTTGATCTTAAAGTCTTGAACTAAATAGGATGTTGCTCTTCCATGATGACCAAAAATGGTCAACATTCTAGCAACTTATATGGGTTGATTGTCTACTAAGCAAGAACCCAATAGCCTATAAATCAATCCATTGGGAATGGAGTCTTAGAAGCATCCAAAAATTATCACATTATAAAATTGAAACCTAGATACAACCCACTTGGTCCACTACTGAATAAACTAAAGTAAGATTCACCTTCAACAAAAGGGAAAGCAAGGAACAAGAATAAATGTGCAAAAACACTTAGGGTAAGGAAACTGATTAAACTAATGTGCAGTGGCAATTAGAGGAAATAAAAATAACTAAACTAATATTTCCATAACTCTAAAAACCTTTAAGAGCATAACTTGAGATGGATCCCATTAACTGAGTTAAGTATTTATTCTCTACCTAGCTTTAAGAGCTAAAAATCATTAGCCTATTTGCAACAAGTTATGATATAAGCACCACTCCATAAAGCGTCAAACTTTGTATGCCTCTCTATTTTGGATATATGTTCATCCCATTTGAGAACAAGATATCCTTCATGGAATTTACTTAGAACTTCTCTTTTTTCAAAATATATCTTCACTTGAGCTTGATGAAGTTTCATTATATGCAAAACTTGGTCTCTAACCTCATATAATTCCATCAAATCTATAAATCTAATTTCCATGGCTGAAAATTTTTAAAGATGAAAGTTAAAAAGATATATGTATCCTTGCCTCTCTACCATAAACAAGTATGTAAGGGGAATTATCAATAACCCTTGTAGGATTGATTCTATAAACCCATAAGGTTGTTATCAATTTTGTATGCCATGTTATTTGGTTATCCTCAATGGTTCTCTTTATAATCCTGATAAGATTCTTATTAGTGGATTTTGATAAGCTATTCCCTTGATGGTAGTAGTTAGAAGATGTACTCAAATGTATTCCATGATTGACTTCCCACTCACTTATCCTAGTTCCAACAAAGGCCATTGCATTGTCAGATATGATTATATAAGGGAATCTAAACCTCATGACTATACCCTCATATAAGTATAGTACATTAGTTTCATTTACTTCCCTTAGATCCACTACTTATGTCCATCTCGTAAAGTAATCAATCGTTGTTAAGACCCACTTATGCATTACACTAGAAGGTGTGTTACTCATCGCTATGAAATTTAAACCCCACTACATGAAGGGATGTTATACCTAGATAGGGTGGAGGGGAAGAGCTACTAACCTTTGTTTATTTATGAATAAGGCACATTTTTTATAATTCTTAAACCATGAATATGCATTTATAAACAAGTTACACAAATAATATCCTACCCTCATTATCTTCATAGTTTTAGTTCATGGATTAAAATGTCCACTTGATGTCCCATCATCAAATTCTTATAGAATCCTAACGATCTAATTTTTTTCAACACATCTCAAATGAACACCATTGATATCCTTCCTAAACAATATGCCATACATAAAAACAAAAGGAATAGATTTAAGTATAAATTACCTCCTCTTGGTTTTATCCAAACTTAGAGGACACTCACCTATTTGAAGGGAGTTGACCATATCTTGGATCTAGATAGTAAGTAAAGAAGTTGCATCTAATATCATCTTGGAATACTAGTACAACAAACCTCTACCTTTAACCAAATTCATAACATTTATGTCTACATAATATTCCATTAATTTTTAATCCACCCTACCCTTTTCTCATTTAAATATTTTCTTAAGAGGAAAAACTTAACACTTGGATGTGAAACCATTAAATGCACCTTGTTATTAAAAATTAAATGCCTAATATTCTTGAGTCTTATTATAATAACTAGTACTTGATTCTCTAAAAAATAATATTTTAATTTATAACCTTCCAAGCTTTGGCTAAATAAAGCTATCAGCTTCTCCATACCTTCATTTTGTTGTAATAGCATAGCTAAGATAGTGTCCATACGTCCAAAGGCATATATAGTTAATTCCTTGGTGAAAACATGATTTATGAAGGTAGGATCTCATGTTATGACTTGTTTAATTGCTTCAAAGCTACCCTTCCCCTCTTTGGACCAGCATAAGATATGAATTTTATTTAACATAGTATTTAGAGGCTTTGTATGATTAATAAAGTCAAGGATAAACATCATAACGAAATTGATCCTTCCTAAGAAAATTTTCATCCCCTTCTTGTGATTAAGTAAGGACAATGCTATAATGGCACTTACCATCTTAGGATCAATTTCAATCCCTCTTTTGGAGATAATATGGCCCTAAATTTTGCCTTTATAGACTAAAAATTTGTATTTATTAAGGTTAAGTGAGACTCTAAACTATATAAATCTATCAAATACTTGCCTAAGATGAGACAAATGATCATCAACATGATTATATAATACTATAATATCATCAATATAGATAAGTACAATATCATTGATTAGTCTTTGAAATTATATGTCCATGACTTTCTAAAAAGTTTCATCTATATTAGAAAAACTAAAAGGCATGTTTATATAAGCATAATTTCCCCATTTGGTAGTGAAGTTTGTCTTAAACTAATCCTCTTTTTAAACCAATATCTGATTGTAACCATAATAACCATCAAGGTGTGAAAACTATTCTAAACCTATCACCATTTGTAATATTTATTTCATGGATGGCAATAGGTAGTGGTCTTTCAAAGAATCCTTATTTAGATACATAAAATATACACATGGACTTATATCTCCATTCCTCTTTATAATAGGGACTAAGTTTTCTACCCAACTTGAGTGTTTAATATGAAACATTATGTTGGCCTATATTATCTTGTTTAACTCTTTCTTCATGAGAGGCTCTATCTTTGGGTTTATAGGCCTTTGTTTCTGCCTAATAGGTTTGGAATTTGGGTCTAATACAATTATGTGTTTGTATAAATATGGATTAACTAAATTAAGATAAGAATATCCCCAATCAAAAACATATTCAAACTCTTGACAAATACATGCTTTACTCTAGAGTACATACCTTGCCCAGTCTGAAAAACTTATCTTTGATAATGATAGTTTGTTCATAGTGTTCACTTTGTCTTTCTCAATCGTAGTTTGTTCATAGTGTTCAATATTAATTAACATGTTTAATATATCTCCTCCAATATATTCATCAGTATCAAATATAAACTAAAGAGAAACTAAACCTTTTGGTAGCTTGTTTGACATTAACTAGATAATTTTTTGTCCACATCACTATTGTAGATTGTCCTAATTTCTAGCTGAGAATTTAGCTTCTTTTTGTAGGAAATTAATTATCCAATGATAAATTTAAAACACATACCAATTGGTCTTATTATTAGGTATATGAGGCCTCATAACTAAGTTGATATGCTTCTGTACTTTATCACTTTTGATATCATTAGGAACATTAAACTATGCACCAATGGCAGCTAGCCTATGAGTGCATTTATTCATATCTCTTGGGATGGATTAGATGTGAAATGATTAAAATTAATCTATGAGGTCCCATAATCTATGTTTTTAATATTTCAACAAGTCATTTTTGGTTACATTAAGCCCTCTTACCTAATTTTCCACCAACTCAATGTCACCAAAAACTTGTAGTTATTTTGTACCTCTCTTTCTATCCCATTAGATACCCTGTATGAGATATTCATACTCAGTTTAATTATTGGTGTAGTATGAGATATTCATACTTAGTTTAATTATTGGTGTAGCTAAACTATAATATCAAAGTATAATAATACTTCTCCTTCAAGGGAGAAACCAACATGACACCTTCTCCTACTCCATGCCTAATTCTAGATATGTCAAATTACATTTTCCAAACTCCATTATCATACTCATTAGTCTTCACAAGATTTGGAATGAAAAAATATTCTTCATGTAATAAATAAGTACCAAAACTATATTCTTTATTGAGCCTATAAGGATCAAACTAATGATAAATTAGGTGTACCTTCAAGGTGTGTACTTGGATCTTGTTCAACATGGTGGTCTTGTTGGTCAAAGATTATAAAATTTACATTTATGTAATTTGGCATATATGGATCAATATGTTTCTTATAAATTGGTGTAGACATAATGGTGAACTTATTTCCATACCTAGTTCTACATATCATATGATATATATCCTCTAATCTTGGTAGTAAAGTCTCTAGAAAGGCACATAGAAAACTACAAAGGGAGATCAATTATGAAAAAATTATTGAGGAATGGAAAAGTTAGGGTAAGCATGCAAAGTTATGTCCAAAATATTTTTGACACCAATATTCTTAACATTTGTTCCATTCAAATATACCACTCCTTTAGAGAGTGGCTCATATTCCAATCCCAACCTATTTTTTATTTTCTTTAGCATTACTCAACTGCTAGCCCCTAAATTTATCATGAAATTATGGGCTAAATGATTTGAAATGATCAAAGAAACATAAAATGGTGGATGATTCACACCTTTATTTTATTTATCTTCCTTTGGCTTAGGTGTATCAATAAGTACTGCTTTTGGTCATTTTTTTGTTGACCCTTCTAAAAGACTAAGGTTAGACAGAGTTATTTGTAATAGGTACTTTTGTCCTAGAAAGGATAAATATACCCACATAGATATATTCACATTTTTTTATTCATATTATCAATAATATTAAATGGGGGAGTACTAACCATTTATTGTACTTTAGTAGAAGTAGTACCTTCTTGCACTTGCACTAATTGAGAATGGATTTTGGGTTATTCTCAACTCCCTAAAGTCTTTTTTTTATAAATTTATTGCATATTTAGAGTTAAATTAGGACCAAAAACCTATTTTAATATTAAGGAGATGATGTGGGACACTTACCAAATACTAGTTCAATTTCTATTATCTTTTTCTTATATCTAGTATTGGCTACCACACTTGAAGAAGAAGGATGATTCTACCCCTACAACTAATTCACTCCACAATACTCATCTCCTTACTAATTCAAAACATAGTATCACATTGAAATATCTCTTGAGAATTCCTTGGTTGTGGTGATACTTTAGTATAATTCTATTTTTGTGGCGATATGCTTTACACCATCAATTATTGGTTGAGTACATGATTAGGAAAAATAGTTTGGTAGTGGAGAAGATTATTACATCCCAATTTCACCCTATGATTTATAACCTTTGAATCCATGGATTAATATGGTTATTATCTAATTATTTTTGCTTTTATATGAGATTTATGACATTTATTGTTATGGGATAATGATATTTTTTATTAGTATACATGATGTGACATTTGTATTTTATTATTATGTGCATTGAGGATGTATATTTGTTAGTTTTGCATCATTAGTTGATACATATGATGATTCAGACTAACTACCTATTAGTTTTAAGATAGATCCAAGATTGATCCTACCCTCATATTATGATGAGGGAAAGCATCATCAAATAGGATGGATTAGATGGGACAAATAAGGGAATGACAAAGGAATTGCTAGTGACCCTACACATACACAAAGTAAATTTAAAATGTTATATACATAACGTATTTTAAATCTTAGTACATGGTTATGGAAATCTCGTTTGTGGTTATATTTATATGTAAATTTAGTTATTAATATGCATAAATTAGATAAGACTCCTTTACTAATAATTGTCTAGATTTTCATGAATAAATTATGAAAAATAGATATTTAATTGCTATATAAATACTAGTTATTGTAGATATGGTTATATTGTAATTAAAAAGCAATTATTGCCTTAATATCTTAGTTAAATGAATAATTATATTTTTTTAATTGATTTAATGGAAATTGAATTATCCTAAATTTCTAACTTGAGTTAAGAAAATTTAATCTTAACCTTGGAAATACATGCATGAAATTCATTAAAAACTAGAATTTAGATATTATTATCTTATTAGTCAAATTAGCCTTAAATTTAAACTAATTTTGGAAATGTGGAATATATATATATATATATATATATATATATATATATATATATATATATATATATATATATATATATATATATATATATTAAAGTAGGGGTAGACTATGGCTTTGATAAAGAGATAATTACAGGGATTAAAGATGGCATGCATGGATAACAAACTAAGGGAAATATTGCATGCAAAGAGAAGGATGCAGTAGAAGGAGAGGTGAGATGTTTTATAAATTAAGTCTCATAAAAAATATAAAAAGGAAAGGAGACATAGAGAAAGAAGAGAAAGAAAAGATATAGAAATAGAAGAGATAGAGGCAAATTTAAGAATAATTGGAGAAAGTGAGCAAAGGAAAACTTCATTCTTCAGGAAAATATTTGGAAGGTTGGTGTTGTAATTCAATTTTTTGTGTGTAATTCAAGGTTGGTTTTATTTTAGAGATACATCAATTTGACTAAGCTTAGTATATTTATGCCAGTATATTATCTATTTTCCCCATCATCACTTTTATTTATCAGGTGAATAAGACTATGTCTTACACCCGTAAGGACTATGCTTTTATTAAGACATAAATTATAAAATAATATGAGAATTATTTTAAGAGACCGCATTCTATATATAACTTTGTTTTTATATTATAGACTGAGTTTATATGTATATGTGGGCAATGTCTTATTTTATTGAGTTTAAATAGAAATTTGTCAAATTATTATATAAGTTTGCATTACATTACTTAGACCTATGATTCACCTATTTAATTGCATAGTAATTAATTGTGCAGAGTTTAAATATAATAGTCAGTGATTATACAACTAGATGGCATTGTATATATTATATAGTCAACATTTATACAAACTAGAGGGCATTGTATTTATATTTTAAACTTCTTTAAAAACCTTTTTGATGCTTCCTCTAGGATTACCATATAGATAAAATAATAAAATGTTTTGTATCAAAAATAAATGTTGGAATGCTCTATATATTCAAATTGGAGGGAAATAATAATGTTTAATAATCATCTGTCACAAAAATTAAAATGTTGCATGTTAAAAAAATTGGTATCACTACATGCTAAAAATTAGTATCACTGCATGATAAAATGGGTATCGCTACATATTAAATGACATCGATACATTAGTGTCATTGTTTAATAGGGCATCCCTACTCTTTTAAAATATTAAGTAAAATAAGTAAAAATATTTACAATAATTCTATAATAGAAATTAAGTGCAGACTCAATCAGAGAATAACGATCTAGGTGGATGTATAGTGATATACAAGAGTAGTTAAATAAAGAATATTTATTGGAAAATATAGTTATATAACTATGTAATATTATTATATAACATACCTATAAGTGTTGTTTAATGATATAAATTTATACGACATCAAACATTATAGAATATTTCCTTTGTGGTATCAGTTTATTTAATTTCTATGTATAGATTTACAAACATCATATATATATATATATATATATATATATATATATTCTTACCAAATATAATTTGTTTGAGTAATTTATGAGTGTAAGTATTATTATAAGGAATCAACTGTGTCGAACTTGAAATAACATAATATAGATGGTCAAAGATAACTATTTTAGACTACATCAATTATATTACTGCTTTGAGGGTTTAAAATATTATAAATCACTATCTTATACTAAATTTTTACCAAGTATTAAGATGTAAATTTTATAACTAAATAGTGAGTTATTGAAAATAATGATTAAAATCAAAAACTTGATTGTAACTATATTAATGTACCAGTTTCGAAATCCATGGTGACATAGTATGGAATCAGGTAGTTATAACTTACAATTATATGTATATACTATTGTCAAATAATAAGTGTTGGTTTTTGATATCAGGTATGTAATATGAATTATGTTAATATAATAACTTATATTTATACAAGTCTGTTTAAATGGAAACATAAATACTCTGGGTTTTGATTGGTCTAATGACAATATTTATATTTATTGAGTACCTAAATGTGATACATACCATGAGTATATTTAGTATGTAAAAGTGTTTTTAAATTTTAAATATGATGATATGAAGACATAGGTATTAATATAAAGCATATAGAGGTGTGTTTATATCATTAGTCTAATTAACTACTAAAAATGTTACATATATAGGTGTATTGGTTCTTATGCATAAACTTTTATCTTAGTGGATAGTTAAAATGAATCAGAAGGTATTTGAGGGATCGAAACTTAACCATACTAAAATAGTTTCCTAGAAAAAAGATTGAGATGTTTAAATGAATAATGAGTTTATTAGTTCTTTGTTCTCTACAATTGATTATATATATATATATATATATATATATATATATATATATATATATATATATATATATATATATATATATATATATATATATATAACTTCAATATTGGACACTTGCATGTGGTATATATTATTGGTTATATTTAGCATATAAAGGTGAATCATGATGCATGCTTATAAGTTATATTTCATTAAAATATAGTATGCAATTTAAACTTAGGGTATACTCAGGTGGTATAATCCCATACCTGCTTGACTATTGTTAAGTATGTGGATCATTTGATTCTTTAAATCATGAGTTTGGTTATATGTATTTATGAACTATGATAGTATGGAATGTCATAGATTTCTATAGTATTGAATTATGTTATACCTAGATGGAACATACAATAAAATTTATATATTGACCCATAACCATGTAAATGTATGTGTATTGGTTTACTTGAACAATATGTTTTGTGACAATTAGTAGGACCTTTTATATGTGTACATACAAGCTTGAGAATGTAATATATTCTAAATTAGAATTATTATGTGTTTATATCACTTACTTATTTGTTATATCTACTTATTTGAATAAAAGCTTATGGTATTATGTATTTAAGACTAATTTGAAAGTTTGATTGTGAATACTAGTAGTTATGTCTTAGATTACTATACTATGATAATTTGGGATATCGTGGGGTGTAGTCATATGTATCTTAATGTATTAGTTGGGAAATTATAGTTTAATGTGAATTTTACCTAGGTGGTATAAACTATAGGGATTATTTATGGTTTGTAATAGATAATAATGTAAGATTCATTCATGTATTGATGGAATATATGTACACTTTGTTTACTCCTATATTTAACATGAGATATGATTGATAGGAGGATGTAACTAGTATGAATTTTATGGTTAAATAATGTATAGTGAGACATCATCTTTTGATATGTATGATTTACATGTCAGTGTGATATTTTGCAATAGAATGAGTTTTCTATGATACACTGCATGTTTAGTTTTATAAATCATACACACTTGGGTTCTTGCTAGTTCTTTGGATTCTTGCACCATTTTATCTACCTATCTACAAAGGGATGTTCATTCCTTAATTGGGGATTGTGTATGGGATCATTGGTTTGTGGTTGGTATAAAAAAATGCTTAGATGATGCTCTCCCTCCCCATAATAGTACTACTTGGAGATTACACTTGAGATTCAAAGATACACAAGTTAGTTTGATTTGAGCTCTGGAGGGCTTGATATCTATTTATTATATTAAATATGAATGAGTAATTAGAATATAATTGTATTTTATTTATTTATACTTGAGTAGTAATTTTTGTATTAGTGGACCATCCATGGATGAGTCTTAATGTATTTACTTTCCTTTCAATTGTAATATATTATATTGCATTCAGTATTAGAATTTTTGAACTGGTATTATTCTAAATTATTGATTATATGATTGGATAAAGTTATTTACTATAACTATGGTTGAATGAATGAATTTTAATTAATTAGTTTTTTAAAAAATACTTCATTAATCTAAGTAAAACTTGAGGGGTTGTTACATGTGGTATCAGAGCTATGGATCAAACTCTAGGACTTAATATTCCATTAGTGTTTTCATATCTCTCTATTTAATAGAAATGATAAATGTGAATGTGTGTGTGGTACATTGAGTTTATACCCTAAGAGGATTTTTACCCCCTTAGAGTTTTTAAATGGTTATTTTATTGAGTGTATAGATGGTGATGGTTATTTAAGGTGTTGGGGTAGGTATGTGCATAGCATAGTTCATGAGCTATGAACAAAAGTTTCCTACCATATTTTTGATATTTTAGATTGAGCACCTTGAGTTTGATTCCATATTTCATGGTAATCAAATCACCTTCACCATTTGTGTTTGGTGTTGTGAATATCAAAGTCATGGAGTGTTTCTCACTTAAGTATATATGCTTTAGTTTTGTGTCTTACACAAATACTAGGATTGAGAAATCCTATAAGACCATTCTATATTTTCACCACCTATTGCAGTGGGAATTTTATTGTAGTTGAATGTAGATGTCTTGATTGAGAATTCCTTTGTGTTAGGATCTTATTATGTGTATTAACATCCTTATATTTATATAGACTTGAGAATAAGTGTCATCTCTCTTAATTATATTAAAGGTGAGTTGTTATTCTCTCACTCTCCTCTTACATAAATTTAATCTATTGAGAAAATTCATATTTATAGGATGTTGATTTAGCGTTTTCTTAAAAATAAAATTTATTTCTAAAATGTTGTTTGATCATATTCCCTTGAGTTCATGGGATAGTGTTTTCTACTTCTTGTTTAGATAATATGTAGGATTGGATAGATAGATGCAGCTTTATGGTTAGTATTTTCTTTCCAGTTATGGAAGTAGGTTATGATACTACTCTTATAAATTTTATAAGTATGTAGTGATTTTGACAACTTGAGTTGTAGTATTTTCTTTTTTTTATCGTATGAAGGTATGTATGATTTTTTTTTAGATGTTAGATATATACCTTCCATTTTGTGCCTTTTTAGAGTCACTATTTTATCTAAATTATTAACTTGACCTCAAGGAATTAAAAACCTTGAATTTATATTAATTCAAATGATTATAATTATTATGTTATTATATACCTTTGTTTAAACTAATATTATTCTCTTTTTGAAGCTTGTTGTTTTGAAAGTTATATATGTACCTTTCTTTGGGAGAAAGTAAGGCATAAGATGTGCATAACATATTGGTAGTCTAAAAGGATTGAGATAAAAAATTTAACTTGTGTGCTAATTGTGCAAGCAAGGAGACATTTTCACATGTATAAGGTTTTAAGGATAGTGTGATCCTTGGCCTTTGTATATTATGATAATTTTAGCATTATTTCCTCTTAACTATGAATATATTATTATAGGTTAAGCTATGAATTATGGTGCTAGTTATGTATAGCTAGTGGAAACTTGATACAATCTCAGAATGATTGTAAGATTTATCTTATGTATGTTAGTACATCTAGAATCATTTATCATATAATATTGATTTCTATGATCTGTTAGTATATATTCATGTTTTTTACACATTTTAGAGATCAGTACGTCATGGAGACCTAAGGGAAGAGTGGTGAATTAGGAATGTGAGTTATAAGCAATAGGATGGGATCCTACTTAGGCTCACATTGAATCAATTGTTATTAATTTTGGATCTAAAAGATAGACTTATCAAATCAAGGATTTGACAGATGGACTTGTCAAATTTAGTTATATGGACATACACAAGTATATTATGGACAGGTATTCCATGATTTTGTATAAATTGAAAATTTAATATTTCTAGTTCCTATTCATCATCATACTTGTCATGAGCTCCATTGAGTAGTGATAGTATTGACATAGTATACTTATCTAAAACTATGTAAAGTAGCAATAGTATTAACTTATACATGTTATTCTTTCTAGGTTCCCTAAATGCTTTTTCTCTAAAATGAGAAATACACTCTCTAGGTTAGAGAGATGTGTATAGGTGTTGGAAGGTTTTTGTGGAACTCACTCTATTCATTTGTTTTTAATTTTGTGATGATCTCATGTGCTTTTGAAGAAGTCAGTGAACCTTTTTCCAAAATTTTATAGGCTTATCTTATAGTTATAGACCCCAAGGTGGTCATGATAGAATTAATTAGTATAAATAAAATTCACAAAATTTATTTGTATAAAAGGAAATGTTATAAAATATGGTCTTGTAGGACCATTACTCTAAGAATAGTGCTAATCAAGGTAACTATGATGATTTATTCAAGAAAATTTCATAATTTATTTACATGATTGGATAATTGACACTATGTTTTTATTATGTTAAACTTTGTTTGTTATTCAGAACTATTATGTCATCAAGGTAATGACTAGTTTTAGGAGAGAGGATATTACATCCCAATTTCACCCTATGATTTATAACCTTTAAATCCATGGATTAATATGGTTATCAGTTGATTATTATTACTTTGATATGAGATTTATGACATATATTGTTATGGGATAGTGATATTGTTGATAAGTATATGTGATGTGATATTTGTATTTTATTATTTTGTATATTGAAGATGTATATTTGTTAGTTTTGCATCATTTTTTGATATATATGATGACTCAGACTATGTAATTATTGTGAGGTGGATACAAGATAGATCCTACATTCAGATCATGATGAGGCAGAACATCATCAAAGAGGATGGACTAGATGGGATGAATGTGGGAATGATATAAGAATTGTTAATGACCCTACACACCCAATAGATTTAAAATTTTATATGCATAACGTGTTTTAAATGTTAGTACGTGGTTATGAAAATATTTTTTGTGATTATATTTGTATGTAGATTTAGTTCTTGATATGTAGAAATTACATAATATTCTTATACTAATAATTGTCTATATTTTCATGAATAAATTAGGAAAAATAGATATTTAATTGCTATATAAATACTAGTTATTATAGATATGGTTATCTTGAAATTAAAAAGCAATTATTGATATAATATATTAGTTAAATCAAGAATTATCTTTATTTTAATTGATTTAAAGGAAATTGAATTATTATAAATTTCTAACCTTGAGTTAAGACAAATTAAAGTTAGCCTTGGAAATACATGCATGAAATTTACTAAAAACTAGAATTTAGATATTATTATCTTATTAGTCAAATTAGCCTTAAATTTAAGCTAATTTTAGAAATGTGATGTAATTATCTTATTGATAAATATGTATAGTTTATATTTATAAATAAATATGAATTAGGGGTAGACTATGGCTTTGATAAAGAGATAACTATAGTTAGTAAGGGATTAAAGATGGCACGCATGGATAGCAAACTAAGGGAAATATTGCATGCAAAGAAAAGGGCGTAGTAGGAGAGGTGAGAAGTTTTATAAATTATGTCTCATAAAAATAAAAATTAAATAAGGATACATGAAGGAAGAAGAGAAATAAAAGATATGGAAATAAAAAAGATAGAGGTAAATTTAAGGAGAATTAGAGAAAGTAAACAAATGGTGACTTCATTGTTTAGGCAAATCTTTAGAAGGTTGATGTTGTATTTCAAATTTTTGTGTGTAATTCAAGGTTGGTTTTATTTTAGAGATAAATATATTAGAATTAAATTAATATATTTATGCTATCAATTTATCTAGGTTTTCCCAACATCCTTTTTATTTATAATGTGAATAAGATTGTGTCGTATACCTGTAAGGACTATGCTTTTATTAAGACATAAATTCTAAAATAAGTTGAGCATTATTTAAGAGACCACACATTTTATATAGATATGTATTCTATATTATAGATTGATTTTATTTTTATATGTGGGAAACATCTTATTTTATTGAGTTCAAATAGAAATTTATCAAATTATTATATAAGTTTGCATTACTGTTAACCAAATTTGACCCTACAGGTCACATTAGGACCCCTATAGGTAAAAACTTGATCTTTATAGGTTTATATGGGGTTTAATATTTTTTCATGGGGTGTATTATGTATTTTTATGACATTTAATGCTATATTATACTTGGCCTTAGTTATATTAATCCTTATGTCTTTTAAAGTCATTTTAGGGATCATAAATGCAAGTGGCATGGTTTTCAAGGTGTACACATGTCCTAGTTTCCTTTAAAACATATAATAAGTTATATTACCCATAAATAATTCTAGTCCCATCTAAAACTTGTAAGTTATCTAACTAAAGATCAAGAAATTAAAATAAAAAGGAGGAGTTTGGCACTTATACTACCCATGAGGAAAGTTGACACATTGGATAAGGTCATGGAATGTATTTTCATATTTTTTTATACTAAATTAAATGTTTTAAATTCTTTTTAAGTTCCAATTTGAGATAAAAATATTCTACTCCTTCTTTGCCTTTTTAGACACATAAAAGTGGTCAACAGGTTTATGCTTAGTATGGACAATTGGAGAAGTTTTAGGTCTAACACCTTTGGAAGGTGAAATTAAACTAAGATAGATCCATTTACATAATAATATTTTGAATATCTATCAACCATACTTTATGAGCCATCCTTAAAAGTTGACTGTATTTTCTTACTTGTCAATCTGTGCACCCTATAGGTTTTGCTCTAGTATGGATAGTTCCATACAATCTAGTTATTGAGATGGTTCCTAGATGATGTTTAATATATTATCTCATGTTCCCATTTTTTATGTTTTAAGGTGTTTATATGAGATAAGTATCTTAAGTTACAACAAAAAGCACCATTTTATGTTGCAAGCATATTTTCACCATTTGTAAGATCTTCATGATTTGACAATAGTTTTAGATCATTATGATAGGTTCATTTAAATTTTTCCAATGTGATATTTTTTCCATTCACCTTTTTATCTCATTATTTAAGGCAACGGTCCATGAGTTGCAGTCATAACTATCATATAGTCAGTTTGCTCTATGACTGTCATGCACAATTAACTAAGTAGACTATTTTAGGGTCTTTATCACATCCATGGAGTGGTATAAAGTTTGAAATTTTTATACATATAATTTTTAAATTTATAATTATTTTATCTTCCCCAATTTCATAATGATTAAGGAACTATTATATTCATGTGTAACATCCTCACACATTCTGTCATAAACATGTACCTATAGGTGACTACAAAAGGTACAGATGTTGAAAATGGGGTGGAAGGTTTGTATTAGGATTTGAAAATATTTATTTTCCATTTAAACATACATTGAGGAGATATAAATTGATTTTTAAGGTAGATTCCTTCAATACATGGACTATTTAATACTTACTATCTATATGTAGCTCACAATGCACCTACAGCCTCTCATGATGACATCATGATAATAATGAGAGCCTTAGTGGTGATTTAAATCCCTTTGAAGTTTTAGGAGTTAATTTTAAGAAATTTAAATAGGCCTAGGACCCATTAAGATCATATTTGATGCACACTACCTAACTCATGTTTATTTTATGTATATTAAAATGTCTACCTATAGGTTACACTAGTAAAACTATGAAAATTCTTGTTTAGAGGTGTTGTAATAGGTGTTGAAAACCTTATTGATGAGCTAGTGTGTGTTTTAGACCATGTAAACCTTATTTGAATGATTAATTTGGTATATTTAAGTGGATACTACCTTCAAAACATGAGATGACAATATTTAGGTCTTCTTTCCCTAAAAGTGCAAAACAAAGTTCCTTGATGTTTTGTTGATATCTTTTAACAAGGTTGCCACTTCATTTTATGCATATTATTGACCTTGTATTTAATCCTGCATATAATACTAGTACTCTACAAATTTTCAAGAGTATATGATCTATGGATATTATTTTTTTGGAAGCCCAAATTTGTGCTTTTATGTACTAAATTTAGGCAGTAGTATCTACAAGTTTTGAAGGTACAAAGTGATCTTAACACTTTAAGGTGCTAATAAGACATATTATAATGTTTTTAATGGCATTATGGAGTGAAATAAACACCATGAACATGAATATAATTAATAAAACATTGATATGCAAGGTTTAATCCTCAAAATACACCTATAGGTATCTCACCATTTGAGAATGCACACCTACAGCTGACTGTAGATGTATACAGTCTTTAAAAAAGATTTAGGCATGAAGGTAACAACCCTATTAATATAAGTGACTCCTAAAGTGTTCATAGGAATCCAAAATAACATGTGTCATAACTTTCAAATTAATTAAAATGAGCACAAAAATATTAAAATGGATATGATGGGGTTTACAACATTCTATTTTTTGATCTAGGAATTTGACTCAAGAGATGATGGTTAGTATGGTGTTAGTTTAAAAATGAAAAGAAACACACTAACTAGCATAGAATCTCTAGGCCTAGACACTAGGGAGAGCTTAGTTAACAAACATGAATAAAAAACACAACTAAAATACAAAATAAACTCTTTTAACTTCTTTGGATACTCAAAAATTCTTGTTGTAGTGGTTTGTTTGGCTTGTTCTCATTAACTCCTTGGTAATGGAAGCTTGGCTACCTGGATCTCTCCTTAGAACCTTTGACTTGTGGCTTAGCTTGGCTTGGCTTGGAATCAATTTGGCATGGTAACAATAGTTTAAATGGCTTCTTAAAGATATTTTTGCATTATAACTTTACACCAAAAATATCTCAAAATGATGTTCATGACCTCTCTATTTATAGATTTTTTAGAATGTCTAGAATCAACTTGAACCATCCATCCTGAGATTGAAATGTGTGGTTGAGGATTAATTCAATTTTTGGAATTAAGTTTATAATTATCCTCATTATGAAATTATAATAAGGGGAGATCAAGATGCATGGAGGGCATCATGGAAGGCATTGATGAGGCATAGAGGGCATGAATCCTAATATTTATGGCATTTATGGCCTAAGGATGTCTTCCCAAGAAATGAGGTCACCTGATGATGTAGATATTCAACATTCATTTCCAAAACAAATTATTCAAAAAGTTTCTATGGAATTATTAATTATGTCTTGATTTAGGCTACTTAGCTCTTAATCATGTTTATAGACTTTATGCACAAATTACGCAAATTGATTAGAATGCCTTATTATTGGTCTAAAATTTGACTAGATTAGAATTAGAAGGTGATGTTAGATGCATTGGATCCATTGTCCCATTTAGGATGTTACCAACTCCAAATAACAAAGGCACGTGTCTTGAGTATAAGATTTGATAATAAATATTAATCCAAAGCACCTAGGTGTAAAATTAACATTTTGACTTAGAATAATCTGATCAAAGTTAGCTAGTCCATAAATTGCATTTCCCCATTTAGGGATACCCTAGCCAAAATCAGCACTTGAATATGTTAGTTTCACATCATTTAGTGTTTTTTAGGCCAAATTTTGTATTTTAAGTAGAAATTAGCCAAAATCCTAGTTGGAGGTTATCGGTGGCTAGATTTAGGTGTCTACAATTTACCCCTATTTGGGAAGGCATTGAAAGCTATAAGCACAATAACATCTTCTCAAATAATGAAAAGGTCTTGTATTCCTACAACTATAATGATGATAAACTAACTATATGATTCCCCCTCGAGGGAATGGTTGGCACAAGCAGGTCAACAAATGGTCCCTCGATAAGAAGTAAAATGAGAAGACCAAAGAAAAGAAAGATGATGGGGTGAAAACAAAATAATAGTGAAAAAGTATTTAAAATAATTAAGAATATAAGTGGGATGGTGTACAATGGTTTGCCCAAAGATGGTTATAAACATTGTACCTTGATAGTGGCAATGTGGTATGTTAACATAATGATTTGCCCAAAGGTGGTTATAATCATTGAGAAGATGGAGTTGCCCTAGTTAGGATAGACAAACAAGATAATAGCATGCCCTTGTATAAGTAGAAAAAGTAAAATGGTGACAACACAATGATTTTCCTAAAGGTGGTTATAATCATTGATAAATGTAGGTGGATGGTGTGCAATGATTTTCCCATAGGTTTTTATAAACATTAGACCCCAATTATGAAAAACATGATAAACTTGGGTGAGGATGATGATAACTTAACATAGAGGGTAATGATGAATTGGAGAAACCTACTAGTAGAGAGATTCTCATTTGAACTAATAAAGATTGAAATTATTTCATGTTTAATTACTCTATTTGGGATATGATTAGGATGTCAATTCCAAAGATATGTCACCATTACTGAATAGACTTCTTGAAGCTGAGGTTTGTTGTAGCAAGCATTGATAGGCATCATAATATAACATCATCAAGACTTGGCCAAAATATGCATAAGGATTGACACTCGTAATCCAATACTCAATATAAAATAATGCACTAATGATAGAAACCATGATGAGAATGTAAATAAATGAATATGGATGGATTTGAGTATAAGTGTGGGCAAGGAATCACCCAATGAACACACATAAATTGAATCAAGGTAACAATGCTAAAAGAAAACAAATAGGCAAGCAAAAAAATAAAAAGAAAAATAAACAAACAAACAAAAAACAAACAAATGATCTTAAACAAATAGAGAGCCTTAAAAAAAGCAAAAGAAATCATCCTAATAATGACCATGCCCTAGTAAGGCAAATCAAGGATAAATGACTAGGCTTAGATAGGATAAATATTTTTAGATTTTTGAAATGTTATGAATGTTTTTGGCATTTTGAGGTATCTTAACTTATTAGAGAATGACAAGATACCTGATCATAAAAAAGTGAGAGCATTTGTCTTAGGTTGCTCACAAAATAGTGAGAGCGTATGGAAAGGGGGATTGAGGTGACCTCAACATGAATTGATCATGACCCACATAGTCCTAAAATGAAATTAATTCCTATTAATTCCATCCACATAAAATGTGGGGAAAAACCAACTAGGTCCTAACAAGTTCTTAAATCTGGCAAATGGCTAATCAAATGAAAATAATAATGGCATGGTGATGTGATAATGCATGATAAATAAGTGTTTCCCTTAGTTTTCCCATAGATAGCTATAACTAGGATACAATGACATAAGGTAATGATAATAATTTCCCCATAGGTGGTTATAATTACTATCAAGATTGGTGAGACACTAATTTGCCCATAGGTAGTTATAATCAGGCTCACATAAACAAACTTGATAGGATGACAAATATCTTGCCAGATCAACTGTCTCACTACTTTCATAGACTATCATTATAAACATTTATTGGATTGATTTTTGAAAATTAATCATAATCCCCCCATAAAAAGGTGTGGGAAGAACCAAATGAACCAAGTTCAAAATAAGATTAGGTAGGATGACTAAAAATAGGCTTTGGTCTAGATAGGAATGGAATGATAGGATGTAATGGCATGCTCTTGCTCTAGGATAATGATGGTTTGATAAATTGTATACAATGGTAAGAGGGTTGACTCAGGTGATGGGGTAAATGGTAGGAATATGCAAAACTAGAAAAAGGATATGTAACAATGGTAATGGCATGGCAATGTGAAATGATATGGTACATGTTTTTGGCCTGGGTGTGGTTTTTGATTTTTTCATTCCTAATGATATGGAGATGCACATCCTAATCAACAAATGATACAAAAAAAACACTTGATCATGTTAATCACTATCCCACGCCTCATTTGAATATTTTCTCTATCAAAAATGGCTTGCAAATTTGGGTGTCAAGAATGCTTGTATGATCTTCATTGGTTATTGATTTTGATTCCTTCAAGCATTGAGACAAGGTATCTTTTTAGCCTCTATAAAGGAAAGTGCGACCATGGATGGTAAATAAGGATAAATAATAGATGGTAGTCTTGATTGTGAAATGTAATGGTAGATGATAATGGAATGTGGAATGGCGGGGAAACAAATGAAGATTAGGATGTTAAATCACATGTAATATTGTTGATGCCAGATTTGACATAATTTTGGTTATGGTGGGGTTGAATACTTTTTCTCTTGATAGGACCACCAAATTTTTCTATTATTTGATCTTGAGAGTAGTTACCATCTAGTTAAGCTATAGATTGGAAGATATTTTGATTTGATCTTTGATTTTGTCTTCATCAAGTAGTGAAGAAATTTTGTGCTCATATATTCATGCCTCAATGAGGTTTTCACCAATGAAGTTATCTTGACTATCCTATAGCACCTCTAAGAAGGTTTCACTAAGGAATATTTACTTTTGACTTTGATTTTCTTCTAGTGCTTCTAGAAAAGTTTCACTAGAAGATGCTAAGTTCTAACTTAAATTGTCCCCTAGCATCTCCAAAAAGGTTTCACTAGGAGAGTGTTTTTATGCTATATGAATGTGGTCTTGGCCTCCTTGATCTTTTTCAACTGATATGTCACCATGGATGTAGTTTAATAAAGTGTGATTCTATTGATCCCAATCGACACTTGTGGGAGATGGAATGTTAATGATATGGCTATTTTGGTTGATGGTAATGGCCTATGGAATGGTAATGGAATGGGGAGATGATGCACAATCCTTGTAGAAGATACTAGGATAACTTATGTCAAAGTTGAATCACTCATCCTCAAAAACTATAGAAGGATCACAAATGTATTCAAATTTATTTTCAAGGCATGCATAACTAATGTTGTAATAGCCACAAACATATTCTTCTTTTGAATCTAATTCTAACTCAAGGGACTCTAAATCTGATGTTGATATTAATTTTTATTATGATTATGATGTTAGATTTGATGTCAGTTCAAAAATAGAACTTGAATCTAACTCTGATTCTTTATCTAATGGGTATTTTTTTACAATGATGTCTTACTAAATATTTGGTATTAGATAAGTAACAACCTATAATGGCAGGATGGGCTCTACTAAGACTAGTTTATCAAAGTAAGACTTCTCTAGGATGGTAAAAAGGTAAAGAGATAACTCCTCAAAGAATAGCTTATCAATAAGAGGATCTTGAAAAATAGGCACATGGTCGAGGTAATGATTTTCCCAAAGGTGATTATAATCATTAAAATGTGACTCAACAAAGACTAACTCATCAGAGTGAGAATCCTCAACAACTGGTATAGGATTAATAGATAATTTATCATAGGTTAACTTATCACAAATGGTTGATTCAACAGAAACATCTTGGATTGGTATGTTATTTTGGCCTTAGTTTTCAATGAGTTGGAAAATACTAGTTTTGAATATAGTTTGGTCTTTGAAGGATTAGATCGGTTGAGGTTTAGATAGGATTGGTTCTAGATGAGGAATGGATTTTGGTTGGATAATGGTAGAGCCTTGGGGAGCATGATTTCTCACATGAGCCAAAGGACAAAGTCCTGAGATGGTAACAATAGGGCGTTGTGGAGCTTGATTACTCACACAAGCCAAAGGACTAGGTCCTAGAATGATGAAGGGGTGGTGTGAAACTTAATTTCTTGCACAAAAAGCATCCAAGTATTCCTCATACACCATATCATCCCAATCATGAGTTGGCTCATAATCTAGTTCTTGACTATGTTCCATGTACTGATTATTGCAAAGAGGGTATGGATCTGTATCCCAAACAACATTATCTATAGGTGGGTCTTTAAAGTCCTCCTCACAAGACTCTTTATACAAATCAAGGTCTCAAGTTGGATCATAATTTGTTTCATGACTTTGTTCCCATGAATGATTAATATGAGGTGGATCGAAATCTATCTCACAAACCATATTAACATCATTGGGGTCTTGACTAAAGCCATAAAAGTCATTTTGTGTGCCCATTCTATCATAAGTTAGATTTTAAGTGACTCCACCATAAGTGTAGCTAGACATATCTACATAAATTATGAAATCTCCAAAAATAAAAAGGCTTAGAGTTCTACAAACTCTAAAAAATGATCCAAAGGACAAATGGTTCAAACTTGGTCTAACTTCATCAAAGGAGTGGAGCTATATCTCCAATATGGTCTAATAGTGGAATTGTATCTCCAAAATGATTTATGATAAGACTTGGCATAAAATATTCTAACATCAAATATCTAATGTCAAATGACATATGCACAAAAGGTCAAGCATCTAAATAAAAATTGGTATGTCAAAGGTCTAGGTCCAAGTGTTCCAAACAAGGTCTAAACTAAGAAAGGGAAAAGTTGAGTTACTCGGTCATTTATCCAAAAGTGGAATCAAAATATAGGCTTAAAAAATAGGCACGTGCTAGGACTTTTGGCCAAACGACGTTAAAATCTAGACTTGAAACAAAGGCTGATGTGATTTGATTTAATCTAACAAGTTTGGAAAAAAATTTGACATAGACTTGGCACATGAAATCAAACATAAACATGATCAGTTGGCATAAGGCATAATATAAAAGGATCTTTGAGAAAGGTTTTTTTCTCCAAAATAATGGCACAAACAATGATGAGGATAGGTACTAAACAGACAAACCATCAATAGTTTTCAAATTTGGGTAATCGACTAACTGAAGTTATGTAACCCAAAAGAGAAAAATATGTGTATTAGCCCCATGAATTAGGCCTAAATAGAAATCAATGAATGTTTGAATCCAAAATTTATAAGGCTAATTGAAAACTCAACATTAAAAACTAATATTTGACCAAATAAGCTAGATAAGATTGGATAACATGACAACATAAGACAACGGTCCTAATGGTATACATAAAATGGTTTAAAATAAATGGTTTTTGATACAAGGTGAAACAAGTCTTAAAAAAAATTAAGCAACCTAATGTTGTAAGCATTCTTGAATGATGTGGTCAATACTATGTTTCAAAGACTCAAAGGAAAAATGGTTTGACATGATTTGGGCAACATAATGCTACCCTCTGCAACTCAA
Source organism: Torreya grandis (assembly GCA_037957365.1). Taxonomy (NCBI): domain Eukaryota; kingdom Viridiplantae; phylum Streptophyta; class Pinopsida; order Cupressales; family Taxaceae; genus Torreya; species Torreya grandis. The sequence continues at coordinate 2,191,074 of JARHVA010001128.1, forward strand.
ATGACACACACACACAAATAAATTTAGTAATAATTTCAAGGCACAAGTGTGGTGCAAAATTTATATCATAATGCCTCTTTAGACAAAAAAGTGACATATAGACAAATTTGTTTTGACATGGATTTATGAACAAACAAAAAAGTTTTAATATAAAAAACACCAAGTAAGATAAATGACCAAAATAAACTACGTATAATCATCTAAATCCTAACAAGGGTGTGGCATGTGGGGTTGAATAAACTATCAAGTTTCAAATGTCTCTAGGGGAATCAATTACACAATGAATTTTATGTCAAACAATGCAAAAGACACACATGGAATTTGGGTGATTGTGGCATTGGCTAGTTGTAAAAAGGTCTAGTCCTTTTTACAACCACTACATCCTATTGTTCGATCTATGTAGTGCAATGTCCAAATGAAAATATATCCCATGTGCAACTCTAGTTAGGATCCAAATGAAGTCAATGTCAGGAGGTGAAACCCTAGGTCAAATCTTCACTAAAGATCTCATGGGAGATAATTACTTCTCCCTCACAAGCCAAGTTTGCATGAAAATAAAATACTAAGAGAAAGACTTTAGGGTCATTTTCAAGGTCACCCAAACTTTGATGAGTTTTTGGGGAGTGATTTATGTGACATTCTTTCTAAGCCTTAGACTAGGCTACTTGAAATAGGAATGGTTCTTTCGATTTCAAGGGTTCCCTATAGGGGATAAATGAAAGAACATACACGCAACATCCCTTTTTTTTACAAACAAAATGTAATTTAAATAACTAATTAAATATAAAAAGATTTGAAAAGGTGAGTTTATTTTTAAGCCCAAAAGGAAAGTGAGGTGGTGTTCATTTAACCCCTTGGTCTTAGTTGTAACTTTGAAAATATTCACCATAAACATCCATTTTTTTTTGTTAAGCACCAAAACAAGGTTCTTAATTTATTTTTAAGCATGCGAAAGGTGATCTAAACATGTTTTTAGCAAATGTCAAGCTTGGACCTAAAACAAAAATTTTAGCATGCCCTTTAGCTTTGTATCTCTTTTTGGTTTAAAATAATGAACTTTGGAAAAATAACTCTCAAGTCTATGTTTTTGGAAAAACACAGTGACCAATGTTAGTTATATACAACTGATGATGGTTACCTTGGCTAATCGAAATCTAACTAATGTTAGTTTTGTTAACCAACATTGGTTAAGCTATGTAACTGATGTCAGTCTTACTTACCGACGTCAGTTACTATGTAAAACCATGGCAAATAAAAATGGCATAATAAAATTAGAAAATCAATTTACAAGAGTTTTAAAGGTCTAAATAAATATTTTAGAGTTTCAAAATTATCTTCTTCAAGTGTGAGATGCATCTAGTCCCATCAGATATGCCATTATGTGATATAGTAATTTGACTCAAGAAAATATGGTTAGTATGGTGTTAGTTTCAAAGTGAAAATAAAATGAAAAGAAACACACTACTAGCATAACATCTATAGGCCTAGACACTAGGGAGAGTTTAGTTAACAAACATGAATAAAACACACAACTAAGATGCAAAATAAAATCTCTTTTAAATTCTTTGGATGCTCCAACATGCTTGTTGTAGTGGCTTGCTCAGGTTTTGCTCATAAATTCCTTGGTAATGGAAGGTTGGCTACCTCCATCTCTCCTTGGCACCTTTGGCTTGTGGCTTGGCTAAGCTTGGATTGGAATCAATTTGGCATGGTAACACTAGTTGCAATGGATTCTTGAAGATATTTGTACATTATAACTTTGCACCAAAAATCACTTAGAAATGATGTTTATGTCCTCTTTATTTATAAATTCTTGAGAATGTCTAGAATCAACCTAAACCATCCATCCTAAGATTGAGATGTGTGGCTGAGGATTAATTCAATTTTTTCAATTAAGTTTATAATTATCCTCATCATGAGATTATAAGAAGGGGAAATTAAGAGGCATGGAGGGCATCATGGAAGGCATTGATGAGACATGGAGGGCATGAATCTTGATATTTGTGGCATTTATGGCCTAGGGATGTCTTACCAAGAAATGAGGTCACCCAATGATGCAGATATTCAATATTCATTTCCAAAATAGTTATTCAGCAAGTTTCTATGGAATTATTAATTATGCATTGATTTGGGTTACTTATCACTTAATCATGTTTAAGAAATTTGTGCACAAATTACTCAATTTGATCAAAATGCCTTGTTATTGGTCTAAAATTTGATTGGATTAGAATTAGAAGTTGATGTTAGATGCATTGGATCCATTATCCCATTTAGGATGTTACCAACACCAAATAACAAATGCATGTGTCTTGTGAAGAAGATTTGATAGGAAAGATCAATCCAGAGAACCTAGGGGAAAAATTGGCATTTTGACTTAAAATGATTTGATCAAAGTTAGCTAGTCCATAAATTGCGTTGCCCCATTTAGGGATACCCTGGCCAAAATCAGCACTTGAATATGTCAATTTCACATCATTTAGCATGTTTTAGTGTTTTTAAGCCAAATTGTATATTTTAAGTATAAATTGGACAAAATCCTAGTTGGAGGTTATCGATGTCTAGATTTAGGTGTCTACATATTTTAGGTTGAGTCATTTAGGGTAAGCTACAAGTACAACACCTAAGGAAGAACATAGTTAGAATTCATACACAGTCTAGGCCAATCAAGGTAGAGGGTGAACAAAACAAAGTTTGAAAATATCCTAAGGATAAATGTGTTTAAAATACCTATGAAATTATGTATTTCATCCATGTAAATCCTCATAATATGGGAAAAAATAGGGAAGGTCTCCAATCAAGCATACACAGTTCACACCAAAACACTGTGCATAATCCCCCTTTTTGCAAAGTTTATCTTGGGTTTTATTGAAGTTAGAGGGTATATTTATAAGATAAATGGATAAAATTTGGTATAGGGAATATATATAACTTTTATAAACCCTTAAAATATTCACCATCATTTTATTAAATAGGGGAGTGCCCTCTATTTTGTCTCAGATAGAGGGCACTCCCCTCACATACAAACCCTACAAATTTAGAGAGTAGGGATGAAAGGTGAGACAAGGAGATAGTTTAAACTTTAAATAAGGTTTTTAAGGTTGGATTACATCTACATAAACATGTAAAACCTTACAAAGATGAGATAAACTAAACATAATGCTCTAAACCTTTAGAGTTGCAGTCAAGTATGCTAGGCAAGTTTAGGCTTAGAGCCCAAATGAAAGGTCACTTTCACTTAAAACATTGTAAAATATTTCTAATGTATTTGGTAATTTTAATAGGGTCATAAAAAAGGTTATAAATCTTGTGGAGGGTAGATAAGTTGTAGGGGAATCTATTTTTGGCTCAAATGCAACATTTAGGTTCTGTAAATGAAAGGAAGTCCTTGATAGGAGAGGTTTGGAAGCTCATATATTTTTTGATGATTTGCATGGAGATCTAAGATATTTAAAAGTGTTATCAAGGGTCTTCAATATCATTCTTGTGGATTTTTTTTTCAATTTTAATGTTCCATATTTATGAATGAAGTTTAAGGGCTTAAATTGTCTAAAACCCTATTAAACCCTTAGTCTAGACCCAAGGAAGGAAATGAAGGAGATAATGCACCAAAATGGAATAGTTTTACAATGAAAGGGATTGAATGTTGTAAAAGGCTTAGTAAATCTCCCTACCATCAAGATGAGTTTTACAGAATCTATATGGATAGGGTATATAACTACTTCTTTTGACTATTTTGTGCATTTTGCAAGTTCTAGTAACTTTCAAGGGATGAAACCAAATTTGGGAGGAAGATATAAACTTATAATAACTCAATATGTTCATTTTATGCTTCATTAAAACTCCTAATTATCCCAAAAAGAGCTCTCATCTTAGCTAATCAAAACTGGCATAATGAACATGATAGTGAAAAGGGTGGAAAGCTTCAAGTAGGATAATTTTAAGATGTGTTTGATGCCTCTAAATCTATGAAGGGTATTTAAAAGTGTCATCCACTCCCTTGTATGAATTTTCATGGAAAATTTATGCCTTTTTGGAATCTAAGTGTGAGGGATGACTAAAAGAGGAATTTCTTTTGATTGCAGACAATGATAGTTCATTTTTAAATGATTCTAGATGATTAAGATTGCAACCAATGAATATAGAGGCATGTATATAACCATTAACCCTCATTCTAATCATCAGACCTATCCATATTTAGTTTTGGGATGTTCATATAGGGCTAAATTATGAAGGCAGTTTTTAAGCTAGAATGAGAACTCCTATGCCACTTTTTAAGAGTTTCATGACTTGGGGTGACATTTGTGCTTCCTAAATTTGCATGATCAATTTCACACTCTATTACCATGCATAAGTAGCCATTTTATCAGATTTAAAAGTGTCTTTATGACCTTTTTACTTCTTTCATCTCCTCTCTCTCTCAAGTTCTATAAGAACTAGCCATTTTGGCCTTTGTAAATCATGCTCCAACTGAGTATGGAAAATCCCTGCTCATTTGTATACCATGGATCAATAAATACTACTTATTTTTACCTCTTTTATTATTTTTCATAGTGTGTTCACTTATATTATTGATTTTTCTTAGTGATGACTTTTTGTTTCCTTAGCATTGTTGTTTCATTCTCTCACTTATTTGCAATTGGAAAAATTCTTCTTGTAGGTCATGTGAAGTGTTTTATTGATGTGTCAATGTTGAGTGAGTTAGGATATTCAAATAGTACCATAATAGGCCTCTTTTTATTACTCCTAGCCTAAAAATTCATCATAACCTCATAATTAAATATTGATGTGAGAATATTTAGATTGGAGAAGTGTATGTTCAATTAGTCCTTTGTTCTCATGTGTCACATGCAACTGGTTGGTAGTCATCAATCAATTTGGTGTATCACCTCCTTTAGGATAGTTTGATTTCATTTTTCTCTCTCCCTTTTTCCTCAAAATTTTAGGTGTAGTAGTGTTCTACAAGTGGTACATCAAGAGAGTTAGCCCTATCTAGATGTTTACCTCATTCTTAGGCTACCCAAAACTTAGAGGTGTTTTAATTGTGCCACTTAGATTAGGAGATATGAGATATCTCCTCAAAAGGTGAAAATCCAAGTGACAAAAATTAAATTACTTAGACCTATGGTTCACCTATATAACCATGTAGTAATTAATTGGGTATTGTTTGAAGATAATAACCAACTATTATACAACTAGATGGTGTTAAATATATTATGTAGTTAGCATTTATACAAACTAGAGGACATTGTATTTATATTTTAAACTTCTTTAAAAAAAAAATTTGATGCTTCCTCAAGGATCACCATATGAATATACTACTAAAATTTTTTGTATCTAAAATCAATTCTAGAATGATCTAAATATTTAGTTTGGAGGTAAATAATAATATTTAATAATTAACTATGGCACAAAACAAAAAATGTTGCATGCTCAAAACAAATTGGTATCACTACATGATAAAATGGGTATCGATGCATATTAAATGGTGTTTATACATTAACATCAATTCTTAATAAGGCATCCCTATTATTTTATAAGACTAAGTAAAATAAGTAAAAATAATTGTAGTGATTTTGTAGTGGAAATTAACTATAGACTCAATTAGAGAATAACAATCTAGGTGGATATATAGTGATCTATAAGTAATAGTTAAATAAATAATATTTAGTGGGAAATATAGTTATATAATTGTGTAATATTATTCTATAATGTATGTATAAGTGTTGTTTAGTGATATAAGTATATATGGCATTAAACATTTTGAAATATTTCCTTTGTGCTATCAGTTTATGTGATTTCTATCTATATATTTACAAACACCTTTGTGTGTGTGTGTGTGTGTGTGTATGTGTGTGTGTGTGTGTGTGTGTGTGTGTGTGTGTGTGTGTGTGTGTGTGTGTGTGTGTGTGTGTGTGTGTGTGTGTGTGTGTGTGTGTGTGTGTGTGTGTGTGTGTGTGTGTGTGTGTGTGTTTGAGGACTTTATGAGTGTAAGTATTATTACAAGGAGTCAATTGTGTCAAACTTGAAAGAATATAATATAGATGGTCAAAGATAACTATTTTAGACTACATCAATTATATTACTACTTTGAGGGTTTAAAATATTATAACTTGATATCTTATACTAAATTTTTACCTAGTATGAATATGTACATTTTATAACTAAATAGCGAGTTATTGTAAATCTTGATTAAAATCAACATCTTGATTATAGCTATATTAATATACTTGTTTCAAATTTTATGGTGACATAGTATGGAATTAGGTAGTTATAACTTACAATTATATATATATATATATATATATATATATATATATATATATATATATATAATATGGTCAAATAATAATAAGTTTTGGTTTTTGATATCGGGTATGTAATATGACTTATGTTAATATGCCAGTTTGTATTTTTACAAATTCATTTAAATGAAAACATAAATACTCATGATTCTGATTGGTTTATATATAATATTTATATTTTTTGAGTATCTAAATGTGACAAATACCATGAATATATTTATTTTTTACAAGTGTTTTTAAATTTGAAATATGTCGATGTAAAGACATAGGTACTAATATAGAGCATATAGAGGTGTGCTTATATCAATAGTACAATTAACTACTAAAAATGTTACATATATAGTTGTATGCCTAAAATTTTAGCTTAATGGATGCTTATTATTAATCAAAAGGTTTTTTAGGGATTGAAACTTAACCATACTAAAACAATTTCCCATAAAATAGATTGAGATGTTTAAATGAATAACGGGTTTATGAGTTCTATGTTCTCTACAATTAATTATTTGACTGTTAGATATATAACTTTAGTATTGAAAACTTATGTGAAATATATATTATTAAGTATTTATATGTATGACTTTTGGTTATATTTAACATATAAATGTGCATTATGATGCATGATTATAAGTTATATTTCATTGAAAGCTAGTATGTAGTTTAAACTTAGGGTATACTTGGGTGGTATAATCCTGTACTTGCTTGACTATTGCTAAGTATGTGGGTCATTTGATTTTTGAAATCATGAGTTTGATTATGTGTATTTATGAACTATGATGGTATGGAATGTCATAGATTTATGCATTATTAAAGTATGTTATACCTAAATGGTACATACAATAAATGTTATGTCTTGACTCACACCCATGTAAATGTATGTGTGTTGTTTTACTTAAACAATATGTTTTTTGATAGTTATTAGGACCTTTTTTATGTGTACATACAACCTTGAGAGTGTAACAAATTATAAATAGACTTTTTATGTGTTTATATGACTTGATTTTTTATATCTACTTACTTGAATAAAATCTTATGGTATTATGTATTTAAGACTACTTCAAAAGTTTGATTGTGAATACTAGTAGTTATGTCTTAGAACACTCTACTATGATAATATGGGATATCATGGGGTGTAGTCATATGGATATTATTGTAGTAGTTGGGGAACTATAGTTTAATTTGAATTTTACCTGGGTGGTATAAATTATAGGCATTATTTCTAGTTGAGGATAGATAATAATGTAAGATTCATTAATGTGTTGATGGAATAAATATACACTTTACTTAATCTTATGTTTAGCATGAGATATTATTGTTAATAATATGTAATTAGTATAAATATTGTGGTTAAATAATTTATAGTGAGATATTATCTTTTGGTATGTATGATTTACATGTCAGTGTGATATCTTGCAATAGAATGGGTTTTCTATGATACACTGCATGTTTAGTTTTAGAAGTCATACATATTTGGGTTCTTGTTAGTTCTATGGATTCCCAAATTATTATATCTACCTATCCATGAATATAGGGCCATTATCTAATATGGGATTTTGTGGGGGATCATTGGTACATAGTCAGTGTGAAAAAGTGCTCAGATGATGCTCTCTCTCCCCACAATAATACTACTTACCTGGAGACTACACTTGAGATTCATAGATACATGAGTTGGTTCAACTTGAGATCAGGAGGACTTGGTATCTATTTATTATATTAATGTTGAATTACTAATAGGAATGTAATTATATTTTATTTGTTTATACTTGAGCATTAGTTATTGTATTAGTAGAATAACCATAGCTAAGTCCTAATTTATTTACTTTCTTTGTAATTGTAATATATTATATTACATTCAGTATTGGAATTTTGGAACTGTTATTGTTGTAAATTATTGATTATATGATTGGCTAAAGTTATTTAGTATAAGTTTGGTTGAATGAATGAATGTTAAATAATTAGTAAAAATTATTGAATTAATCTAAGTACAACTTGAGGGGTTGTTATAAAGATTATAGGAAAAATACAACTCATAATCCTGTACCAAGTTATTTTGCATAGGAACAAGGGACTTATAAGTGTTGGTATTATTTGGATTAAAATCTTGATAGATATTTTTAAGAGTAATTTGGACTTGGACTTAAGGATTTGCCTGATATGGTGGCTTATGTGTCTAATAAGGTCCCTAATAAGGTGACCTATTAGGATGATAAGGCTAATAAGGTGCTTGAGAGGGTATATAATTATAATATTTCTACCTTTTGAGGTTAACCAAGTCATTTAAAATAGTCTAAAGAAGGATTTTAACCTATTTCAAATCATTTGATGGGATAGGGGCATCTTTATCTTGGCTTGGTGGTTGGCTCATTGGCACATGAAAGGATGCTAGTGTTGGTTGTTTAGGAGGTGGTAACCATGGGAATATTGGCATCAGATGTCTTGAAGTAATATTTATAAATTGTATAAGACAATTTTTAACCTTAACTATAATCTCATATGCATCAAGAAGACTTTTATCCCCCATAGATTGTATTACAATAACTGTATCATTATTTAGGGATCTCATATAATAGAGAAAAACATTATTAGGCATGAGCTTAACTATATCTAGGATTCTATCCCAAGTTATTTGGAACCTAAAATTGAAATAAATCATGAATTCTTATGGAGCTCTCTTAATAATAGTCATTTATTACACTAAGGATAGATGGTCCCTTTTATCTCTCAATTGGTTACATAAAAATTCCCCTAATTCATCATATGAGTCGATAGAATTAGGTGGTAAGCTTATTTACCATCGAAGGGACTTACCTCTGAATGAGGAAGCTAAAATCCTAATAGGAATGTTATCCTCAATAATATAATGTATTGAAAAAATATTAACAATATCTTTGATGTGCTCCATAGGTGTTGTTGTGTTATCTACAATGGAATAAGGAATACTCTTAAGTCCAACAATGGGAATATCATCATATTATCTAAGGTTTATTGGGATTCCTCCATTGAAAGGAATAAAAACATGATTTTTAGGGATAACCATGTAAGGTTTTGGAAGAAACTCTACCCTTGGTTGGGTAAATCAACCAAAACGAGATGTATATCTTGAGTAAGGCTATCTAAGATATTTAGATCTTCTTATAGGAGACAAGGATTATTTAGTTATTATTCTTATGGAGGGTGTAAATAATTTAATAAACTATAAATTAGCTTTTAAATAAGCTCTTATCTCTCTTGGCATGAAAATATTTTGGACTAGTCTATTAGAGATCATAAATGTTTAGAGTCATTAGGTTCTTATTTGATGTCTTCAACACTATAGATTGCTAAGAGTAACACCAAATTATTAGTTGAAACTCTTTTAACTCAATGTAATTGTGTAGGTCCCATTGGGCATGCTATAAACTATTGCCACATTAGAGTTACACCCCTTGAAGGAGTGGTTTCAAGGCTCCTCCCTCTAACTGATACAATGGGATCAATCTAAGGGTATAGGTCACCTACAGTTAGAGTGAACCCCCAAATATGGTAATATTAAACTTTAATAGAAAAGGGAGAGAGAGAAAAAGTCTCTAACTAAACCTAAAGCCTAAAAAAGGAGGTGATACACCAGAATAATATGATTCTCTCTACTCACTTAAGTATACACAATATAGGTAAAAGAGATAATAACATGCACAACTCACAATCTTAAAACTCTTCTACATAAGTGTTTTGTAGGGAGGCAAGGATCTCATGATAACACTTAGAAGGGTTAAAAAATGGACTTATAGAGGATCAAATGGTGAAACTCCACAACTAAACACTACATGAACATAATATCACACAACCTAAAACATATAAATGATTATTATCTTATATAAAGGTGAGGGAATTGGATAAAAAATCAAGGAGAAATCATCTTCTTCACATGATAAGATCAACAATCCCATTAATTCACATAATATATATGCATATGAGAAGGCAAAATCAACTTTATTATTCATTCAAAGGCATAAGAGCCAATAATAGAGTTCTCTACAAGGGAAAATTTTTGTTACAATAAATAAGGATATCATGGATGGACAAATTTTTGTAAAATTTATGTGCTTAAAAGATTCCCCCTCTTGTGGTTATATTTTACCTAATTAAATAGGTAGAGTCTATATCTTAGGGGCCTCATTAAATATTACCCACTACCTTTAGCAATTACTACATTCAAATCATGATTGGGGAGCCACCTTACATAACTATCCACCATGCCCATTTAGGAATACAACTTGTCCTATAATTATTAGGGATAAATTACACCATATTTTCACTCATTTTGGGAGTTGAAACTGAGTTGTGTCATGATTTTCATGTCAAGATCATTCTTATCTTTCTTACTTATACTAGTATATTCCCCCTTGGGTCCTACCAATTATCCTCTTTTTATTTATGGGGCCAATTACATTTTGATTAATACTACATGGCACCACTTGATTGGATTTTAAGCCTCATTATGTCAATCTACATTTATTAGTCTAGGAAAATTATAGGATAATAGATGCCCAATGTCATCCTTTTATTGGGCTATAAATATTTAGGATTTACCAGGTCCACATGGTTACTTATGGTTGGTTTCCAAACCCTTATATATAGATATTTTTTTATATTTCATTACTCATGTGAGGCTTAAAATAGATACTAACTATTCAATCTATAGTTAATAAATATTTCACCATGTGGCATCATCCTCATCACCCAATGATTTGACAAATTACTAGGCTTGTACAGACCTTCCTAAGGATATGAAACAATAAGAATTCACCATGTGGTGTCATCCTAATCACTTGCTACTATGACACACTAATGGGCTTGCATAGACCACTTCAAGGCCATGGAACAATGGGATTTCACCATGCAGTATCATCCTACTAACCTACTCGCCTAGAGGTTTTTGAACGTATACAAATGGTTTTGGGTCATTGGGATTATAACATGTGGAAACATCCTACTAAACCACTTGCCTACTACTTTATCAACATGGAGATCCACTAGAAAACTTTGATTAAATTTGACTAAGTATCAAAAAGTTGTTTGAAAGGGCTTGGGACCATTAGGATATTGACATGTGGCACCGAGTGAAGATATAAAAACTTAATAACCTTTTATTGCTAAGCTTTCATGAAAAAATTGCAACATAATTCTTGGTCTTTGAAACTTTTTTAAACTCTCAGTCACGTAAAAATTTTGACTCCATTTTTAGTGAAAAGCATGAAGGCTAACCTCTTAGAAAATATGTTTTCTTTTCTTATTTTAAATCATTCATGTCAAAACATGTGAAGACCAAAACCTTGAATCATGAAGGCTTGATTCCTTTCTTGACTCAACCTTTTTTGTTGATTTTGAATCCCTAAACTAAATTGGAGGTTATTCTTCCATGGTGACCAAAAGTGGTTAATAGACACCTGATATGAAACACATTCATGTTCAATATTTTGAGAAAAATGGTAGAGATCCTATGATAGGAAAACATGTATTTACATCTATGTAACCTATATACTCATGAATGATATCGCATAGAATTCTATATATGATTTTTCCATGTAAATTAAATAAATTTATGATATTAAACTTAATAGTGTGCTTACATTCAATTTGAAAAAAAAACACTAAATATAGGTTTTGAGAAATACCTCTATCCATACAAATAATCATAATGAGGGGTAGGGTTAGGTATCAACAAATACCAGAGTAACCTACATACCCAACCTAATAGACATAAGTTATTTATGGTAACCAATCAATGAATCCATTATACATTGATCCTTGACTAATATGGATGCTTTAGTATCATCCTCCTTGTCATATTCATCATCTATAAGTAGTATGTTTGGTTCTACCCATGACAAGGATATTTTGGATTTATCATCCATGGTGTAAATATACAGATAGCTGCTTTGGATCAAGCTAGTTCTAACTCTAAATTTCACTAGCTTCATATCTTCATCACTAGAGTAACCATTCTCATGATCATGAATATTATCTTGGATTATTACATTTCTATGAGGATAAAAATAATTTACTCATATTTGATAGGCTATTCTAAAGGAGCCAAAATTTTAGATGTATGGATAACAACCTAATTTTCCTCTTATTTACACCTATCATCAATAATGTTCAAGTGTTACTATTCAGTTATGAGGAATTTTAAGACTTCACCATTTAGGTTTAGGACAATAAAATAAAAGATAAGGTTGTTTAAGGGTGAGATATATTCCATTTTTAGCTCTTCTAACTCTCTGTCTTCATGTGGACAACCTATTTCAACATTCTTTTCTATATTTTCTTCCATCTCCAATGACAAGATGGGTGAAAAACTACTAGGAATGATTTATATTTCATTTTGAATTACATTTCTAAGTGTAGGAACAATAACATATGATACGATAATTTCATATGCATAACATGCATCTTCTTCTTCTATTTTTTCCAATTCTTATTTTTTTCTTCGATATGATTGCAAGAGGTTTCTGACATTTATTCTTATGTTGGTAGTTCATCACCTTTTTGATTTCATCCAATAGTTTACCTAAAGTATATTCTAAATTTTTTTCATTTGAATCATCTTAATTACTACTCTTAAGTACTATTTAATGATTATGGAATGGTACATTGTCAGTCAATATGATGTTTTAGCATTCATCTCGCTTCCATATCCATAGATACCAAATTGTTAACTTTATAACCTGATATAATGGGATGGTTTAAGAATTATTTCTTGAAAATATCCTAAAATTAATGGCATTGGATTATAAAAATAACCAAAATATTTTTTATTGATTAAACAAGGTAGAACATCATGCTAATTAAATGTTAAATTAATAGAATTATAAGCATTAAGTGATTAGGCATGGTTCTCATTTATCATAAGGAGGTTTTATTGGTTACAATATTAAGGTATTGATTCATTATAAGGTACAAATTGGCCCATGGGTTAGATTATATTCAAGTAATTTGAAGGACTTTGGGTGTAAACACCTAATGTTCCTAGTGAATAAAATAGGTCCACAAAATAGCTATGGCATTGATTGTTATTCTATTGTGAAAGCTTATTGGTAAATTAATTTTAGAGATGGTAAATTATATATAATCCTCCAAATAAACATATTAGTTATGGGATATAATGTTTTAAGGTAAACTTCAATAGAAATTAATTTCAATTGTAGGAATGGGTCTTTCAGCTTCATGTATAACTCATGAAAGTGAATGTTGAATATGCTAATGGATTCATTGGGCTCCCTATGAGATATAAAAAATTGGTATTATAGGGGAAAAGGATTGATTTTAACATTAAAATGGTTAATAAATAAGTTTTCAAATATATCCCATGAGGCGATGCACCCATTTGACAAGCCAATGTACCAAATGTATGCATCCCTATTTAGAGAGCATGGAAATAGCTAACAAGTAATGTCTTTATTATAGATTTGAGTCATAATTATGGCATAATTTAATTCCTAAATGTTTTATTCTACTTTTTAAATCCCATCATGTGTGTATTTTTTACATAATTCATTGGGATCCTTAGACAAGTCATGAGCGGACCTTAGAATTTTCACAGGGTAACCACCTCCACCTAGCTAGGCAAAATCCATATATGGCTCTAAAATTAAATTTTATAGTCTTATAATCTAAAAGATTAATATGAATAAATCCTTGAGATTCAAAGTTTAAAATTTTAAATTTAAGTTTCACTTCAACCCCTCCAAATCCCACCCTATTGATGTGAATTTTAATAATGCAATGGGTTTAGATAAAGTGTAAAGAAGGGACAAAAAACCAAAATGAATGATAAGCTAGAATATTATGAACATGCCCTCATTATAGCACCAAAAATATTGATGTGTCATTTGGCACAACTTATCAATGATAGATTCTCAGGGCAGTGAAGCCTACCCAACATCTCTTAAAAGGATTCATGCAAGGCAAGTATCCCCAAGGTCTTTATCTACTGGGTAATAATGCATTAATATTCACTTAGTTGTTTATTGTGATATGTTCTCATCAAGGGGCCTTTGGTGGTTTAGGATTATTAAAACTTAATTTTAGTTTTGTTTTAGTCTCGTATTCATTTAAAAAGGGAACTGCCAATTTAGTGTATTACTTGTGAGGGTTTTCAATGAGTTTTAAGAAGCAAGACAAACTTGCAGTTTTAGTTTGTACCCATGATTTCAAATCAACATTTTAGGGTTTTATTTAAATATGAGTTTTTAGCTGATTTAAAGTGTTCATTCATTTCATTATTAATCATTTAATAGTGCATTTAATTAATGTTAATGATATTACAATCAATATAAACATTAATATCAAATTGAATTCAAACCCTAAATAACAAATTGATAAAAAAGATAAAAAGAGAAAGGGGAAAGAAGACTAAAGCCTATTATTAAGCATAAAAATCCATTCATTATGATTTCAACATACACAAAACTAAACCCTTACTTTGTCAGTGTTTTCACAACCATTTACTAAGGCCAACGCAAGAGTTTAAGGGAGAAGGTACTGAGAATAAATAATAACACCATCACCATTTACATGTGTAGACAATTCCATTAAATCTCCACAACTTACATTATATTGATAAAATATTGGATATCACAAAGTGTACTAAATATTTACAATTGACCTAGAATTTTTTTCTAGAATAATATTAGGAGAGTAAAGAGAGGGAGAGAAAAACAAAATATAAATTTATTGGTCCAATATTCCTTTGTGGGGAAAGAAAGACCCAACCCTAATAATGGGAAATCCCTCTCAATATATAGCATTTCAGTCTTCATGGGGAAGGATTTTCCTTCCAAAATGATAATAACCATCATAAATGCCTTAAATTATCTCTTTTCCTTCCAATCTTGCCACTTTTATTATTAACAAGCTGGAAAATATGAAAAAAGTCACAAAAATGTATAATTAAAATCATGAAAAATAAAATGCACCAAAAAAATTGAAGAAGTTTTTCTACTTGTAAAATTAGGCAAAATTGATATCACCATTATGTCTAAGATGGAGTCAAATTTTCAAATATGTAAATTATTTGAATAATTAACATTGAGAACTCAAGTTTTGGTTGAAAATAGACTCAAGCTCCAAAAATCACCTTTTAGACCTATTTGAGCTTCTGGGGATGATTAGATAGTTTTAAAAAAATCACCTTTTGATATTTATAACACCCAATGCTAATCAAAATTTCAATACCAAATTATCATTGGGGAATCCCTTTACATGTATCTAAGACCTATTGTGGCCTTCATTCTCTTATTAGCACTACGTTCTTTGGTGATAAAATTAAATTGGGGGTCCATGATCTAATCAGGGTCTAGACCACGATTAGATCTATGTTCAACACCCTACAAGGTTCACATTATATCCAATATTTAATTTTTGGATAGAAAAGGAAGGCTCAATGGAGTGGTTCATAGACTTATTTGAGGTTTTGAACCTTAGTTAAAACTATGAGACTTCAAAGCCTAAACTAAGATCTAATCACAAAAAATACTCCAACCAACACTAAGATAACCCCCCTCACCTAATGCTAGACCTAATCAAAGATAAATATCTGATTAGAAGTATGAACTACCCATAGTGACTTCGTATTCAATCCCCAATTACAACTATGTCATCCCTCAGACAACTCATAACCTAATCATGACCCAAAGCCTTGAATAAAACTATAACACCAAATTTTTGAAGTCAAGACCTATCAAGGGAAAAAAATTGAATAACACTTCAGAAATGATTAGTAATAAGGTAGAGACCTAACCAAGAAAAATACTTTAGTTATAAAAGGGATAGAAATAAAAGACCACCTAGACCTAATTAGGATTTATAAGCTCAATTAGGTCTAGGGACATAAGAATTTTTTATGAAGACCAAACCTCTAGAAAAATTTAGAGTATAATTAGATTATGGAAAATGGGACTTGATAGACATAATCAAGTTTGGAAACATAATTATGTCTATGGAATTATAAAAATTTAAGCCTCTATAACTAAACCTAATCAATACTTTAGAAAACTTTTTCTTGAGATCTTTGATGAGGCACAAGTACATCAAAAAGTTATCAAACAACCAAATTTAAAATATGGAAATGACTCACATGATATTTCTCATCTCAACATGATATTACTTGGTTTATGAAAGGGTAAAAAAATAAAAGTGACCCCTAAAAGTGGTTATAAGGAGATAAGAGAGGTCAAGAGCGAGTCTTAACTATCACAAATAAGTGGAACAAGACTCTGCTTTGGGGCCAAGTGCTTTATATGAAAGTTTATTGTTCAAGCTTGGTAATCACAATGAGATAGCTTTTAAGATATATAAAAACATGAAAACTGAGATGAACTCCTGAATTAGTCTTAGATTCCTATGTAAGATAGATTTCAAAGCTAAATTTGAGGTCAAAACTCCACTTTCATGCTAAGTTCCTTATACAAAATTTTTTCAAATAGACATGTTATTTCTAATGGATATGATTGTGTTTTTTTATTAATCACGAAAAATAATAAAATATACCAAACCAATTGAGATTACTGAGACTAACATTCTATGAGCATAAGTGAGAGTGAAGAAAATTGGAAAAAATAGGTTTTCTAATTCTTTGAAGAATTGGGGCAATAACAATATTGATATCATTAATTACATGTATGAATGCATAATCCACATAAAAATTGAAAGAAGGAAGGTTGAAATAACATGTAATAATGTGTGATCTAAGTTCATATGAATTATGGTCACAAGTACACTATTATAGCTTAAATAATAATTTATGTCTACATTTCCCTACCTTTTATTCTAGTAATGCAACAAAGTGAAAATATTAGATTAAAATGAAAATGCATACCTAAGCTTAACTATGAATTACAATATTAAGTGTAGGCCATAATTTTTAATTTTGATTCGCGTAGAACATGCAATGAAACATGTATAAATTTAGTCATTACTTAATATAAAAATAAAAAAGTAAAGATAATAAAAATTCTATTTAATAAAAAGTAATGAATACACCTAATTTATAACATAAAATATTGTGTTTTATAGTGCAAATAAAATTATGTCTGTAGAGGTTAGGACCCTTGAGATTTATTCTTCATTGAAATATATTGGATTGGACTTCACATGCACTAATCCTCATTGAGAGGTAAGTATGCTTATTAACTTAAGGTATGCTTTACACCATAATTTCATACACAAAGTGGTGAAGTAGTGTGGAATCAATGTATGAATTTTAATGGATTGTTTTGGTGAAAAACTAGTGAAAAAAGGTGAACCAACCATTAGATATAGAATAAAGATCATTTATGGTGTAAAATTGGTGCATAATTAGTGTAAAATATATTATTATTTGGGTTTGGTGTATACAGTGTGGAAAATGACATGAATTTCCACCCCATTTCCAAAACTAGTGAAAAATTAAATAATAATATGGTCATGTGCCACACACATGCCCCCAATCTAATATATGGGTGTATATGTATTATGAAATTGATTAATATCAAGTGATTTTTTGAGTAAAACATATGTGTGATATTTTATAACACATGTCATGCATGATGTCCCTAAACTAATAAAATCTAAGAAAAAACTAAGTATTTTTATGAAAATAATGATTATATACCTATTAAAAACTACCATGTACTACTTAAGATTATAATAATTTTTGAAAAATAATATTTTCTACCTACTAGGATAATAGTGTGCTATTTTAGACATGGACAACATGAGCCCTTATCTAAATGGAGAATTATTGTCTAAAACAAATTTCAAGGTGATTTTTGGGTATGAAATAGGATAGATTAGGCAAAACCTAAAAAAAAATCTTTTTATTATACTTTAGGTGCTTAGTCTATAAGAGAAGCCACTCTATATCCCCCCTCTTTTAAGGTGAATTATGGAGTTTGTGAAATAAATAAATCAAAATAAAAGGTTATGAGAGATATGTCATGAAAAATATGTAAAATATGAGTAGTAATGATAAAATGGAAGATTATGGCATCATCATATGTAAGTTGAATAAAAATTATAATTTAAAATGCATTTGAAAATAAGCATACATACTAAGATTGTTAGGTTAGATGTTAGTAATGAAGCATGAATATAGTGAATAAAATTCAGTATTGAAATATAAATATAAATACTCATAGATGGATGCATTATATTGAACATTAAATAGAAAACAAGGAGGATGCATGATGTCCATCATGGAATCAAATTTTGAGAAAGAAATAAAACAAAAGACATGTCCATAACACATACATGAAAATAATACACACAAAACACATAATCTAAGTCTAAGGGGCCACATATAAAGGATATATTCAAATGTCACTGAGAAAAACATAAAAACATATAATAATTTTAGAGGTACACATAAAGACATGTTCAAATATCCATAATAAAAAATTGATAATACACACAAGACATGAAGTGGGAAAGCAAACATGGAAATCATTCCTAAATATTAGTAGTTGATCAACTTCAATAATTCATAACATCATTATATTTATTAAATTAAGTATTTAGGAAGATATAAATGTGAATGTAAGTGAGAAATGTCAAATAGATTTCATGTATTATAAGGCACTGAGATTTCATTATATTATATAGTAAATAGTAAATGGGAACAATGTAACAGGAGGAAATGGTGATAGGAAAAAGTAGAAAACTACAAATTTAAATCCAGACACAGAAAGAGAGAAAGTAGATGGTGATGGAGGTAGGGAGATCACATGGGCCATCAGGTTTTATGCTTTTCTAGTGCAAGGAATGATAGAGGGTATCCCTACTAAGAGTTTTAATAACATAAACTCAGTAAGCTCTAAGCAGATGTCAGGTAAGCCATCTTAGAATCACAAACTAATTGATTTGATGGGAAAAAAGGATATCAGGCCTATAGAACATCTTAAAACCATAAAGGATGTCAATATTATCCATGTTCAAATCACTCATCTCATAAATTATGCATCATATAGAATAAAACATGATTTAGTATGAAAGTTTATGGGATCTAAACCTAACATAGACTCTTTCAGAGCTTGGGAAAAGGAAAAATGGTTCCCTAAAGGACATAAGGATATTTTAGAAATGGTTAATGGATTCTTCATGATCAAATCCAATAACCTTAAAGACAATGTTAACATTCTTTTAGGGGGTCCTTGGGTTTTTGGAAAATCTGGTCTTTTATGAATAAATGGTAGCTAGGATTTGATCCTGAGAAGGAAAATATCAATATTATGCCCATTTGGGTGAGCTTACTAGGCCTACCAATTGGATTTTGGGAGGAAGAATTACTTATTAGCATTTCCAAATCTTTTGTATACCTAATTGCTTTGGATTATACTATCAAGTCTAGATCCAATCTTGTACATACTAGCTTCTATGTGAACACCTTTATGAACCAAGATTTACCTGATTCAATTTTCTTACATACCCCCTTTGGAGTGAGAGCTTAGAAAATTAATTTTGAAAGATGAGCCCTATTGTGTGATAAATTTCATAAGCTTGGGTACTCATCAAAGGCATGTTCCTCAATCCTTAATTCTTCAGTGTGATAAAGGAAAGGAGGTGTTAATTTTGAGAAAAATATTAAGGAGCATGACTCATATTTGCTTCTGATAGCTCTCCTAAATATAGACATAAATACACCCACTACAGTCTTTTCAGAAAGAGATAATATAGTTCAAGATGTTACTATGAAGGATTCTATTGAAACTAATGTTGTACCAAATCTAGGTGAAAATAAAATCATAGATAAAGGAGAACCCAAAAATTAATCACATCAATACTCATTAAAATTAATATTGAAGTAGGTAAATTAGAATGGCATAGACCTAGAATTGGACATAGTCATTAATCAGATCAAAAATGTTGAGATATAAGTGTTAGAGGTTCAAATTATATAGAACCAAATAAATTCAAATTTCTTGATCAAGAGGAGGAAATGAAAGAACAAGTAGATAAATAAAATTTCATAGAAGGGCATAAGCAAGAGGATATTTTACCCCCTATTTTGGTCAATAAGGAGGCAAGGTAAACTCATCAAGTAGTAATCACCCCCAAAAATAATAAGGCAAAACTCATCTCAACAATGGTCACCAAAAGAGGTAACAAGGGCCCATTATTTAAAATGCCACCCAAAATAGGTAAATTTTCTAAAAAAAGATACTTTCATTAAACATATACAAGAAGACATTGCATATGGACTCCAAAAAATCCTTCATTTTAAAGGAGGTACCTCTTCCCCTACTAGTTAATCATGATGATTCTATCTTGGAAAATCATAGTGATGCATAGTATAGCTAAGCATAATGTTTTTAAGGGCTTTATAAAAACTAATAAAGTTGTTATTTTGGCAATCCAAGAATCTAATATTGAGGAAAATTTATTTTCAATCATAAAAAAATGTATTGGAGTGAATTTAAATTAGTTTGTGCTAGTGTTTCTGGAGCATTATTAGGGATAATAACTTTTTGGGATTCTAAATTTATATTGGGAGAACCTATCCTCAATTCCCAACACCATGTGGTATTTATTTTCATAGTTGTGAGTGATAAAAAAAAGTGGATCTTTTCTAATGTTTATGCTTCAAACTCTATCTCAGCTTGAGGAATTCTATGTGAAGATATTATAGTTTTTATAAATAATTCCAAGGATATTCCTTAGATCTTGGTAGGTGATTTTAACCCTACCCTTCATTCAGGAGATAAGAAAGGAGGAAATATTGTGTGTATGGACAACATGGAGGACCTTTCTACTTTTTTTTGGGTATAGGTATGTTGGATTTAGAAACAAGAGGGTCTAAATTTACCTAGACTAATAAGAGGCTTGGTGAAAATATCATTCAATGCAGATTAGATAAAGTATTTATCTATTTAGAGTGGTTACAATTAAAAATATATGTCCCTTAAAACTCTTCCAAATATTGTTTCTGACCATTCTCCATTGGAGTTGAATATTACGGATCAAGTTGACAAGGTAAATAAATTTCCTTTTAAAATAGAACACATGTGGTTCACACACCCTAACATACATGATAGGATCTCAGAATGGTGGACTAAGAATGGAAGTGGATGTGTTATGTTTAATCTCGCTAAAATTTTCAAATAGGTGAAAATCAAGGAATTAACAAGTTTTTGGGAATCTTCATTTTCAAAAGAAGAATATTAAAACTAAATTTTTGAAAATTGAAGAAAAAATTGAGGAGAAGGGTTATGATTCAGAGATTCAAAATAGAGAAAGACATATCTTATGCAATTATCACACTATTGCAACTAGAGAAGAATCTTTATAGAGGTAAAAATATAAAAACATTTGGCTCAAGGAAGGGGATAGAAATACCCAATTTTTTCACATGTCTACTTTAAAACATAGGAATAATAATGCTATCAAGGAGATTATCAACAAAGAAGTTTATCTCTCCTCATATCAAGAAGATACTAAACAAGAATGTGTTGAATTTTTCAAGAAATTATACAAGAATTATTTTAAGAAGAATATCAAATATGAACAGGAATTTTTACATGTGATACCAGAATTGATCAACTAGGAGGACAATGAAATGATCACAGTTGTTACCTTGAATGAAGATCTCAAATTTATGCTCTCTAAGATGAACATGGACAAGGCTCCAAGACTAGATGACTTCCCCATAGCATTTTTCTAGATTTTTTGGGACATTATAGGTGAGGACGTGGTTACAAATTAAATGAATTCTTTACCATTTGTCAGTTATTAAAAGAACTCAACCATACCTTTTTAGTTCTTATTCCTAAGAAGGAAGGGACTGTAAAATTTTCTAACTACAAGCCTATTAGTTTATGTAATTATTTCTATAATATTATCACCAAGCTTATTATGTTGAGGATGTAATCTATCATGTAAAAAATCATTCAAACATAGCAAGGAGGTTTTGTGCCAGGTAGAAAAATTGAAGATGGGGTGATAATGGTCCATGAAGCCATTTAATCAATGGATAAAAGTCAAAGAGCTGCTATGGTACTTAAATTTTATATGTCTAAGGTGTATGATAGACTAGACAGGAGTTTCCTTAATAGATTTTTGTCTCAATTTGGATTTTGGGATAACTTTCAAAAAATCATTCAAGATTGTATCACCACTTATATGTTCTCTATTTTGGTGAATGGGATGGTGCATGGTTTTTTCAAAAGTGCTAAAGGTGTGAGACAAGTGGATCCATTTTCCCCATTTTTATTCATCATTATGGCATAATCAATAAGTAGATTCATTTCTAATGATTTGGTTTCATCATAGTTGAAAGGTTTTTAAACATCAAGGTATGTGTATCTGATGACTCATCAACAATTTGTGAATGATACCATTTTCTTGGTTGAATCATCTATCAAGGAAGTAAGAAATATTAAAAATATTTTGGTGATGTATGAAAAGGCATCAAATCAAAAAATCAATTTTGACAAGAGTTTCATGTATTTATTTAATACACCATGGGATAAATAAACTATCATAGCTAGACTTTTGGGATTCCAGATCAAGGAACCTCCCTCCTCATATTTGGGAATGCCTCTCATCAACAATCATATTCATGTGGTAGCATTGAACCCTTTGATCAATATATTTTAAAAGAAGCTTTTAGGTTAGAAAGGTAAGATTTTATCCCAAGCTAGAAAAGTTGTCATGATTAAGAGTGTGCTTCAGAGTCTTCCAATTTATATACATTCATTGTTTATTTTGCCTAAATGAGTGGAGGAAAAATTAAATAAAATTCAATGAAACTTCCTTTGGGATGGAATGGAATATATAAATAAATTTCATCTTGTGGCTTGGAATAAGGTATGCTCCAATAAAATATATGGCAGACTGGGTTTAAGGAATTTGTAATTGATAAATAAAGCCCTTATTTCAAATTTTATTTGGAGATTCATTAAGTTGAGAAAATTTTGGGGTAAAATATTCTCTTCCAAATATCTATAAGGGACCTGATCTGCATTCTGGTAGAAGAACATTTTTTATGGGGATCACATGTTTGGAACTTCTTAATATCAAATAAGGGGTTGATTTTATTGGGTTATAAATGGTAGATAGGCAATGGGGGTAGGGTTGATTTTTGGAGAGATATAAAAGTGACATAGGACCATAGTTATAAGATATAATTAAGAATAAATATGTCTAAAAAGTGATGAACTATTGGCAAGAGTTGGAAGGAGTTAAAGTCTAGAAGATTTTGAGTTTGGATAACTTAAACCAAGAAGACATGTTGAAGCTTTCTAATATGAATAATATACTAAGAAATGTTCATATTTTGAGTATTAATAAAGAAGATCAAATGGTCTAAAAAGAATGATTTAATGGACATTTTAAATTAAAATTGGGTTATGACTTGTTAGTGTAAGAAACTGGGCTTAATGGAAACTAGGACCTTTTTTGGGATAAATGGCTAACTCTAAAAATTAATTTCTTCCTATGGTTGGAATTTCAAAAAAAAATTATCACAATTGACAATCTTAGAAAAAGAGGTTACATTCTCATCAATAAATGTATTCTCTATGAAGAGGATAATGAATTGATATGCCATTTACTTATTAGTTACTCTTTCTATCAGAGGATTTGGAGTCATTTTTGTTAGAGATACAATAACTAGGAGGGGGTGAATTAGTAAGCCCAAATAATTTCAAATTTAATTCCAATTCCTTCAAACTCTTAATCATTCAATACATAAATTCATGTTAAATACATTATTCATAGCAATGTACAAGAAATACAAAGCAAGATTAAGCACATAACACATGTCATATGTGGGAAACCCTCTTCAAGAATAAAACCCACTCTCAAGCCTAAAAACACATGGAATACTATCCTATAAGATGATTACAAACAAGAGACTGATCGAATCCTTTGGACTAGTAAACCTTGATCATGTCCTCCTTACCAAAGGTATTTAGTGAAACACTAGTTCTACAAGGAATAACTACCCCTAATATTATCAACTCCTGTAGACCACCTGCCTTTAGTAAAACACCTATTTTACAAGGAGAAACTTCCCCTAAAGAAGATCAAGTCCTTTAGATCCTCCTTGGAAAAAACACTTCCACCTTAGAACTAAATTCTTCAACACTTGATGATGGATCTTTGGCTATCACACATCTCACCTTTTAGAAAAAAAATATATCACCCAACATGCCCTATTGTCCAAAACACATTACATACTTGAACCAACATCCACATATCAATTAGGACACATTACATATCCCAACTAACCCCACTCTTCAACTCTGCATACTCAATGAATCCTTCATAGCAAAAACTCTATCATAACTTTAAAAATATGACCAAATGATCATATACATAGTCCATATAATAATCTATCTCTCAAATCAACCACCAAGCTCATATAAATAATAATAATTCTTTGTACATTATTAAGACATATAAAACATCCTTTTGGATCACTTTAGACCTCTTTACTTATGCCCAACCTACAAGAGAACTATTTTGACCTCAAAAACATGACCTACATGTCATCCACATAGTCTTTAATCTATGATGCTCTTTAATTCATCCTCAAGTCACTCTACCCCTCTTTTGCTCCATAAAGCACACACAATCCTCTCTTCAATTTCTCCCAAATCTCTCACTTCAAGTCTAAAACCCAAAATAATTAGTTCTACTATATATAGAGAAATCATGAATTAATCAAGATCACAATATTTATTTTTCAGCCACAAAACATTCCTTCACCCTTAAGGCATCTCATATGGGTCACACTTAAGCACAGTCCCCTTTCAAAATAGGCTTAAATCACTTTTAGGTCCTATGGAGACCCCTTCACCTCTTTGATATATCTTCAAGAAAATTAAGAACATAGGACCATTTAAAAATACATAGGTATACTCCCTATGCCCCCTAGGACATCCTCAAATGATCACAACCATTGAAAAACTCTTCTGCTAAAGACCAATTAGCTCAAACACTTCTCTATACATATAGTCATTATGAATGAAAACATAGTCAACTTTAAAACCTTTGTTCATACTTCATATAATTTTTCAAACCTTTAGAATGTATAAAAATCATCCTCATAGAGTATACAACATTTCCCAATATCCAATTCACCATGAAACATCAAAACAACATCTACATAAGCTCAAATATCCTTCTAGGGTCACTTGCAGAACATATATGAAAACACAGTCAACTTTAGAGCTCAATATCTTTGTTTATACACACTTCTAGATATTCATATTAATATATCTAGATGTATATTGGAGTCCTCTACCACTTTTATTTTTACTACAATAGAAAATTTGACTTCTATCAAAATCTATGGTCCAAAAACCAAACACTAGTATTTTCTTCACAAATTCAAATATTCAAATGGCAATGGTCATAGTTAAACCTCATAAACTTTATTTACATATTGTGTCATCTCAAATTTAGATCAAATATGCTCCATTGATCTTGATCTATCTTTAACACATAAGCACCAATACTCAATCATTAAACCTTTATCACTTTGACCACATCTTGTGAAATTTTGAAACTTTGACTCAATGTGCTCTATCGATCTCTATGGATCAAATAGGACTTTGTCAATCAATGCTCACCATTGATCAATCTATATAAACACCTTCTCATCATTGGAACCTTATCTTTTACCTTTACTCAATCATTAAAAATCATGTATATATCCTCATATCATTACCTCTTGACTCCTTAGAATAATTTCACACCATCAATCTTGCTCAAGCTTTACCACTTTAAAAAATGACCAAGTATGGGGACCCTATCAATATGCCTAAGTAGCCACTTTTGATCCTTAATAAATTATTTTTTACTTCAATGTAGGATATCAAATTTAGACTAGATGATCTCCTCACAAAGGAGAATCCAACCATGTGACATACTTCTAGAACTACCATGTGTTTGAGATATAATTCCATTAAAGTGCCTTCTCATAAGTTGTTTTCACATAGCTAAATATGTCCAAATCTGCTTGAGAGGCTAACTTTGAGCATTCATAACTTCTATCATGCTTTAGTGCATGATCTCAAATTTATCACAAATAATCTATGATCAAAATTGAAAAAAATTATACGATTAGATTCTCTTGACACCTTCACATGTGCAAGATGTAGCACCATCAAAATTATCACTCAATTGTTTTAGCCACATTGAAAAATTGGTTATGGGAAAACAATGTCAAAATGCTTGGGAGCCCAACTTTTCACATCCATAACTTTTGATGCATTAAATTGCATGATCTAAAAATTATAAAAAATAAACTATGTCCAAACCTGAACAAAAAAATATGATCACCTTATCATAAATCATTCATACCTATGATAATTTATCTCATCAACATGCTTACTCAACACTTTTTGGCCACTTTACAAATTTGGCTAAGTATGGCAAAATAATGAAATTTATTTGAGAAGCCAACTTTGTAACCTCATATATTTAACTTTACTTTGATGCATGACTTGAGATTTAGCACTAAAAATTTAGGGAATACAATGATCACAAACATATGACCATCTCCCCTTGACTCATTCCCACTGGTAATGATGATGCCATCAAACTTCCTACTCAATTTTTTTGCTATTAGACTCAAAGTGTCTAGATAAGAAAAATGAACTACCAAATGAATTTCACTCATGCACACAACCTCTCAAAGCATATATAACATCTTAGGGACTTATTTCACATGATCTAATCACCATACTCAACCCTGAACATCCCTAGTGAAGATCAACAAAGCCACCTTCAAGCATACAAGAACCAACACATTGCACACTTGTCATTGTCACATAGATGATCAAGGCACTTCATCCACTCACTAGAGAATCTCCATGACACCACCATAACATCATCATGACAACTCTCCAATATTTTTTTTGAAAATTTTAATGTCTCTTGAGTGCATTAGGTTTCTTAATGGAAGTATGGTAGACTTGGGGGTGCCCATTTCAAAATGCACATCTCAAGAAACTTTGGAAACTAGCATTGCCACATATCATATGGGGCATCTGGGGAGAATGCAATAATAGAATATTTAGGGGAAATAAATTTAGTATTAAATCCATATTCATAATTTTTTTTAGCTCATTAAGGATAAATATAATTATGCCCCTATCAAGAAAGGAAAAAACAAGCATTCAATTTGAACAAATTATATCTCATAAGTGGCTAATTGATTCCTCTGAGTTTAGAAAACCATATCCTAAAGAGTAAATTAAGAATAAAAATAAATGGACCCCCTATTGGATGGATGAAGCTCAATTTTGATGGAGCTTTGAAAGGAAACCTGAGACCAGCTAGAGGAGGTGGAATAATTAGAGAACATAAGGGCAATCTGATAGTTGCTTATATCCGAGACATAGGTGTTAAATCTAATCACTAGGCAAAATAACTAGAAATGTTGTGGGGGATAAAATTATAAAAGTAATTAAAAGTTCAAAAAATCATAGTGGAGGGGGACTCTCTAAATATAGTGAACTATTTATCCAAGAAAATGTAATTAGTTGGTCCACCAAACATGTGTTAGATGAAGCTAGTGTTATCATGGAGTCTTATGAAATAGGTTATCATTAATCATACATATAGGGAAGGAAATTATATATCAAATTATTTCACCAACAAAGGAGTGATTTTTGTGGGTCTAAGGACTTGGATGGACTATGAAGATATCCCTAGGGATTTATTTCTAAAGATAAAAGATGAATTAAATCCTAATGTTATTAGCCTTAGGCATATTAGGGAAGCCTTTAATGTATAGTGGGAAAAATGATTAGACTCTTTGGATTTAGGGACTCATATTTTATTTCTTTTTGGGATTACAAAGAAATTTCTATATGTCTTGAAACATCCTTTAGATGGATTAAACATAAAACATAGTTGTATCCCCTCTTAGTTGTATTAGGTGAAGCCCAAATTACAAATCACAGAAAGTCTTTCTCAAATTTGTGTTGGTATTAAGGAAAGAAACATGGGCTTACCCAATATAATCAAACCAAAATGCCACTAAAAGTTAGGAAAAAAGAAATAATATGGGAAGCTCTACAAATGGGAGGTTTCACTAGCTTTATGGAGAAGATTGAAGGATATTATAGTCACTTCTTGATATTGTTTACAAAATCATGGGAGGAAAGATTATTTTATATCAATGGAATTACTATTGACATCACATAATAATCCATTTATCATGTTACTAGGTTGGTGATTGAATAAACCAAGATTTACAACTCATCGAGAGATTTCAAAAGGGACAAAGAGACATTCCTTGAAGAGGGAGAGCAAATAGAACTGCTTCATATTGGATTTGAAGGGGAGTCTTTTACCAATCCATATGTAGAGATTTACTTCCTTTTAATGTAGTATGTAACCCTAGAATGTAGGTAGAATGTCATTAGATGGTCTTTGTTTAAAATTTTAAACTATTTAGGCATGGTGTGACCTCCAGTCTCCCTTTTTTCATTTTCAAATAAATGGAGGTTTTAATCATGAGGTTTAAACATGGAAATTAATCAAATATAGGATGTGAAGGGGTGATCTACCTCATTTTTAAATATTTTATGGGCATGAATCAAATCATTCCAGACATTCCTTAGCCCAAAAAGGAAGAACCAAAGGATGAGCCTATTGATATTAGAAAAATTAAGAAAGTTTTGATATAATACCCTGGTAGTTCGAGCAGGGTTACTAAAATAATTTTAAAAACTATGGAGAATAATACCAAGTATGTTAAATTAAAGATCTCAAAGTCACATGAGGACATAAATAAATGTTTATGGAGTGCTTCAAAGCTGACAGGGGCTAGTCAGGAGAAATAGTGCATGTAAAGAAAATTGGGAGATTCAGCTAGGGATTTCATTGATGTAGAAGAGATTAGAGAATTGTTAGGGGAGGGACAAAAGGATGTTGAATAGGAAAATAATTTGACTTATAATCTTGTCTCAGAGGCTACAAAAAGTTCATCTGAAGATGTATCCATAGGTAAAGGGAAGACCTATCAGAACAAGTAGCTAAAGGATCAGAATGAGGCCTTTAAATAGTTGGTGACCTCTTTTAAGGTCAAGGAGAACTTAGACAAGATATTTAAATATCTTGGTCTTCAAAAATATATAATGTAATGGTTTATGATATAAATTATGGAGCTCAAAGGTAAGGTGAATTCCCTATAGAAGGAGAAAATAAGGATGAATCAAATATATTCAGCCAAGGAGGAGGATCAACAAATTTAGAGTCTCTCATTTAGGGTGGAGTTTTTAGAATAGGAGAGTGAGAAACTTCATAATAATATAAAATTTTTAGTGAATTACATCAAGGCTGTTATGTATGAGGGTATTCAAAATGTTAAAAATTTATGACCCCATCTCGGGGACCTTTTTGAGTCCAAGTTCATTGGCAAAGGGAAAAGAATGTAGGGGTAGTGTAGTAGTTTCCAGTACATAATGGATAAAAATAAATTGTTGATTCAGATTGACATGAACTTTAAAAAGATGAAATCTTATTGGGAGGATGTTTCTAGTAGTTTATACTTAGACTAGTTATTTTATTATTTTTTATTGGTTTCTTGGTTATTTTTTGGTTGTATCTAGGATTTTTTGGTCCTATTTCTTATTTGGTATTTGGTAGACCTTGGTATCTTATTTATTTTACTTATTTTAGGGTTTGGGGACCCTAGATTAAAAAAATCCCCTTTAACCTAAATAAAAAACACAACGGATAACAAAAGAATGATAGAACTATGTAAAAAGATTCCCCTAGTAAATTTGTTGATATATAAACAAGTTGTAGGAGGCTTATTTATTGTTTGAATTAGAGAATGGATATCCTATGTTCATAGTGATAATATTGGTTGAATCAGATAATAGAGCAATGTGTTATTGTCTAAGTAGAACACTTTTGTCTATTTATAATTTATGAGTCTGAGACAATGAAATAACCTAGAATTATGTCTGTAAATGGTAAACTATATGTTTTGAATTCACTCATGTACAATTTATGAATAATTTTTTAAATGAAAACTACATATATAGAGAAATATTGAGTATATGGACCACAAATTAATTAATGCAACTAAATTATAAAAATCATGCATAGGTCTTAAATTTTTAAATATCTATTATATTTGATTTTTTTTTTAATTTTGCATATATGAAAAATATGATTATCTATAAATCAAAAAACATATCCAAGGGATGTGGATAATTTAAAGCTTGATCTAGTGGAATATCATGGACTGTTGGATACTAAATCTTATCAAACTTCTATAGGTCATCGACATTGCTTTCATTGTACCATTCATGATCTATAATTTTAGCCTTATCTTTGACATTGTTTTAAATCATCTACATCCATATGGCATGTTGTTATACTTTGTAAGAATCTTCATGTGCATTTTTTGGATAAACCAACTTTGAACCTTGTCTCTCATTTCTAAATTAGTGATTATTATTCATACCATCATAAAGAATGCAAATTGTAATATCATCAAAATAGAATTCAAAACTTTAATATAGCTTATCAACTATGGATTCAATTTTATGCAACCATTATTTCCCCAATGTAGGATGTATCTAATTTCCTATGTGCATAACAAAAAAATTAGTGTGTCCACAACTTGGGGACCGCATGAAATCGGTATTGTAATATGTCATATTAAAGATTGGAAGAATTTAGATTTATGCAGTTCATCCTAATTTTTCCATGTGTGTTCAAGGAAGGAATTTGTGCAATACATTTGGCTATGTGTGATCATCTATTTCCACATATTGTTTATATTCATTCTCAGTGAAAACCTAAATAGTTTGTTATTTATCTTAGAATGCTTTTAATTTTTGCATATGTGGCCTTATTATTGAGCCATAATAGGTTGTGTAATGGGTTGTACAATATAAATAGTGCCTTTAGCCTTATATTTATAAAGTTTCTATAGTAATTAGGATAAATTATATGTGGCATGCCATGTTATTATGTGAAAGTGACAAAAGGGTTTTCCCTCTTGATTTGACAACTGCTAGTAAATCTATGTCATATTATTGTCAAAGTATTTATGTCCCTATCAAGTAACATTTTACAAATATATTGTGGTCTATCTTGTTATTTATTAGCTTGTATTATAATAATTGGATCTATATCCATGAGTTCAACATTATTTATTGAATTTATGAATGGTGATTTTTTGTACCTGTAATGCATTGATCAATGTATTATGCTTCTTGCTCTATATAAATTCTAGATTTGAAAAAACATTTAATCCATGGGACATGTAATAGAATTGTATGTTATGTAGTAGCTATATGGAAACAAATATGTTTTCCTTTATCAAAATATAAAGTGATTTTTTTCCTTTATTTTTATGCACTGGAATGATTTCCTTTTAATCATCTTTGTATTCACTTGGACCAACTAGTGTAAAATTAAAACCATATAAATAATAATCAATTTTCATTTTTATTACATTATTATAATAATAAATATAATCATAAATATCCTTGGTAGTTATAAAACTTGGATCTTATTAATCTACTAATAAAGGTAATTCTTGTATAGGTTCCTCACTATCTACTTTTTAAGGTTAAATCTATGGTTCTGAGATATTTATGGGTTAGAAAAAAATTTAATTTGAACTAGACTAACCAAAATCATATGTGTACATTTATTATTTATAAATTATCTATAGTGGTGGAACTATAGTAAATTGAGGTGCTCAAAACTATGATGGACTTTCAGTAGTAGACTTTGTAATCTTATAATATTTAAATGGTTGATTATCAGCTATGCATGTATATAAATATCCATCATGTATAAATTTGACACACATGTGTAAATTATAAGGTAAAACTTACATGGTATGTATCCATGGCTTACCCAATAGTAAATTTTAGTGAAAATTATTAGTCATTACTTGGAATTGAATAGGTAGATATTTTGTGCCCATTATAATATCCAAAATGATAGAATCCAAAATTTGGTAAGATGCATCATCAAATCATTTAATATTTTCATGTCTTTGATGATTATCCATTTTTATACCCATTTTTTGTAATAATTTAAGATTTAAAATATTCAAACGTAAACCATTATCCATTAAAACTCCTTTCATTATTGTACTTTTGATTTAAACTTGTATGAATAAAGGTTAATTCTAATCAATAGTTTACCATGAAGGAAAGTCCTAGTTTATAAAAGAGATAACATCTTTAATATACTTAAAATTATTTAAAATAGGTTAAAAGTAAGAAGGCTCTAAGTCACAAGCCATAGGTGTCTAATTGAATTATTGGTATAGATTGTCCTTAAAAATATTAGATTTTTAAAGTAATTATTATATAAATAATGTTTTCAAACTTTTATCAATTCCTAATGATATTTATCTTTTAGGAACCCATCAAGTCTCAATCTCTTTGATTACACCCCTTAAAGGGTGCACCAAGAAAGGGGTGAGATGACCATTGGTGCTTTGCAAGATTGTTTTCCTTTTGTCACTTGTTATCTACACACTTATCTCATAAAAACCATTTCCCTAAGCTTGTTATTCTCTCTTATATACTTCTCTATTCATTTTCCACCTTCCATCCCCATTTTCCTAACTTAAAACCCCTTTTGATAGTTTATAGTACTAGGTCAATTAGGTCAACCTTGTACTCTTATTGGTGAAATCCATTTAGGGTTTAGGTCTGCTTTAGTACTAGGTCAACTAGGTTGACCCCGTTGGCCAAAACTTTTGAAAGGGATTAGGGTTAAATCCACCTATATATAAAATATCATTTCAAAATTATTTAGAGAAGATAAGAAGAATTAAGAGTTATTTTTCATCTACTTATCCACCATTCTACTTGAGGAGCAAGATTAGGGTTTCATACTTTCTTTGAAGATATAGATCTTATCTTGCGGATAAGTCTTTTGAATACATTGATAAGTTGTGTAGGCTAGAGATTATTTATACTTGTAATCCTTACATACCAAAACAATATCTTACAAATCACCTTGGCCAAGGGAGAGACTGAGGCTTGGTGGGTTCATCTTCAAAGGTAAGTATTCCTAACTTTATTCCTCTTTTGTAAGAGTAGATATATATGCATTTTTACTTCTTTTCCATGCATTAGGTTTTTATATAAATTGACATGAGTATATGTCTTCTATGCATATTTATTTATTTAATTTATTACCCCCACTTTATGCCACAAGCTTTGGTGAGCACTAGGTTATATTTCTTTATTTTATTTGTTATTAGTTTAGTGAATATGAAAATATAGGGCTTAGTTAGGGTTATTGAATGATTTTTCTTGACTGGAGGCTTTGTAAACCTCCATAGTAGTATTGTTGTGATAAGAGACCCCCTAATTAGGTCTAGCAGATCCACATATTAGTCATGTTCTTGATTATCTAATGTTTCCCCAATTGGAAGTGTAAGTAGGATATATCTTCCCTGAGTTAGGATTGATTTATAGATATGATGCATTTTGTTATTGCATACATTATGGTGAACCCAATGTGAATCTAACCCCTATAGGTTTTATTTCGTGTTTTCCATTTTTATATCATTTTATTTATTATTTTTATATATTTATGATACTAGGTTGATAGGGATGATATAGTTTCTAACTTCTATGTGTAGGTTTAACACATAGTCACATCAAAAATGAATCTATTCTATTTGTGTAGGTCTTCATCATATACAAGTTACTAGGTTAAATAGGTTGACATAGTACTTTCATAGACTTCCAAGAAAATACTAGGTTGACTAGGCCAATATAGTCATTTCACAAGCTTCCACAAAACTACTAGGTCAACCAGGCTGGTATAGTCATATTCAAAAGCTTCTAGAAAACACACTAAGTCGACCAGGCCAGCATAGTATTCCAAACAACTTCCAAAAAAAACACTAGGATGACCAGGCTGGTATAGTTATCTTCAAGGTTTTAGCAAATAGGGAATTGTAGAAATAGGTTGACCCAGTCAATAGAGTTGGTAGAATCTGAAAGTAGCATTCAAGACACTTAAAAAAAAATTCACATTCCTCTACATCTTCCAACCCACCAAGGTTCCTTTCTCTCTTTATCTTTCATTTCAATTGTTCCGTATAGTTTTATTTTACATAGTTTTTAGTCTTTAAATTTGCCCTCATGTAATAAACTAGGTTGATGTAGTTCTATATTTTGTCTTTTGTTTGAAAGACTAGGTTGACCCTATCAATATAATTCTTAAATACCCTTGTTTTAGTAGTATAGTAATGATAATGTCGACTATGTTTTATAATATATGCATACACTATCATCTAAACTAACATCATACTATGTTTTAAATTTGAATTAACATATATATGTTAGTAATTACTTCACACTTTCTCTTTTAGTTGTTTGCATACTTAGAATAGATCAAATAGTCTGATTAGGTGGTTTTTCAATATATTGTTTAGTTTCACTATTTTTCTCTTTCTTACACACACTACCAAATCACATAATTTCAAAATACATTTTTATAAATTATCTACCCAATGCCTACCTACATGGATTTGATCACCAAAGGGGAAGCCAACTTGGTTTATTGTCCAAGTATAAACATGTGTTTAATGGTATATATTAGAAAAGCACCTGATACCTTTATCACTACAAGATTGTGGAGGGGGTAGCCCCAATACCAAGACATTACTATTACCAACACATATCCCTTTTAGTCTAAACACCATAAAACCATCTATAGATTGCTTTCTAGTTCCCTAATTTCAGCCAACTTCTCTATCAAACTTAAATTAACACTTAATAATCTAATAACATTCATGATGACCAATTAGTATTTATTTTTTAGTTGACTACTTACTCTTTACTCATTGTATGTTATATTGCAAATTTGCATTGGCTAGTGTTGGTGAAAGGTTTTGTGTTATGTGTCTCAATCATATGATCCTCATTGACCCAAATTATCATGTGTTTACTTACATTTCTTGATTTTAAAGTATACTACAAAAAATTTCCTTGTTTCAGTATACTATCATTTTATTTGACATAGTCTCTCACAGACTGTATGTTTCCCCTGCTTGCAGTACTGAATCAACCTAGTTGACCTAGTATTCTTTTCTACCTCTCAGGATATAGTACTAAGTTGACCCTATCAAATTTTATCCATATTAGGGTATTCTCTATCCTAGGTTATAGTACTATGTTGAACTTGTCGACTCTATATCCTTATTTACCCAAATTTTAAAACCTATTTTTAGTACTAGGTCAACCCAATCACCTATATACTCTTATCTATTCCTTCCTATTTCATTTCCTTTGCATCACCTTTTCCTTTCCTTATATCTCCCCTTCATCATGAAATTTTTATTTCAAGACAACACTGAGTTGAATTCAATGGATATGATGAGTCTTACCAACCCTAATATATTCTCCCATAAGTAGCTTGTGGATCCTATTCTAGATGAAATAAATGTTCATATATCCAATCATATAATAAACTATGGGACCCCTCCTCATTAATCTTTGCTTTGTAATCCTTTCTTATCACTTGAATATCAACCCAAATTATAGAATACACTTGAAATGCTCTTCTTCATCTTTGATTTTCCTCAACATCAAGGAAAGGATCCTTTTACCATTTAAAAACTCATGATAAGTGGTCAAACTAAAGAACTTCATTCACCTTCTCCCACATTCTCACATGGATTTGAGGATACTAGCATATTTTCTTGCCAGCCTCTTCCCTCTATTTTGACCCCATATTATACCATGACTTCTTCTTCTTTGACTTCCTCTACCTCTATGCCTAGTATCTACACTAACATGGAAAGTTATACATCTATTGGGCCTCTTCCAAGACCCACTCTTCTCAATTCTTCAACTAGTGCATCATTTTATACCCATAGTAATCATGTCTCTAGTACTACTTCTTATCATCCATTTACTAGTCCATCTTTTTTTGCACAAGAAAATTATGCCACTAGTGCCTCACTTACTAATAACTCTTCTCAAGATCCTACTAATACCCATAGTGGTACCCAAGACACTACTTCTAATTCAATGCTTCAAACACTATTACAACTTAAAACCATCAACTATTATAATAAACCCTTAATCAAATGAATGATTTTCAAGATAACAATACAAATCAAATGATGCAAATTTAAAATCATCTTATCTATCTTCAAACCCACCCTTAACAAATGCCATGAGGCATGCATAATCAAAATGTTCCCCAATCTCCTCTTAGGGATTCATGGTAATATTATCCCTCAAACTCTTCTTGTCAATAATAAAATCAAGCATCTTCAAAATGAGCCTCTTATATCTCAAATTAATAATATCGATAGAGGAGGTATCACCCCTACCATTTCATACAATGGGTAAATTGATCCTAATCTTCATCTAAAATACATTTAGAAATCTATATAGAGATTAGGCCAAATTAAATACATTTGTTTCTACCAAGATATTAGATAAAACTCTCATGGGTGATGCTTTAGATTTTTACAACCAACTTAAAACTCATTCTATTACTAGTTTGGAACATTTAATAAATGTTCTAGTCTCAGAGTTCCAAACTAGTGATCTCCCTGAGAATACCTTGGTCCATTTCATAAATTGTAAGAAACTTGAAACCAAAAATACCCAAGATTTTTTTAAATGATAGAAGACCTTGTCTAAAAAATGTGAACATAATATGGAAGATGACAACATTTTCCATATATTTACCAATGTTATTTTTCCTAAATTGTAATATTAGGTATGATTTATTTTTCCATGTACTTTGGAAGAGGATATTGACCAAGATAAATATCAAGATTTCCTTATGCATAAATTAAAGCCATCCCTACCTTCTATAGGTACTCGTATGTTACTTAAGAAAAATAATCACCATGCTACCAATGATGGTGTCATGGACTCTTATGATACCATTCATACTATTCAATCTATTGTTCCTAACCAAAATTTGGAACAAGCTTACCCTCCTAACCACATCACAAATCCTAATTTATCTTAAACTAATAACATCAATGTTCACAAACCTTTATCCTCAATATAATTTCTAAAACTTATACCAAGGCCTCTCCCATGAGAACTTATTCTCACTCATCCTATGAAATATTGTTATGATCCCAATAAATTTTATTGGTTTCATACTAATATTGTTACACTTCCTCTAACAATTCTTAAACCACATTTGCATTGACTGTTCCATCTTCTCAACATAATCTATAAACTTTCCCTCCTATTAAACCTTCTACCTCTTATCAACATAAATTAACATGTACTTTGGATCTTCCTTTTGAGGATCTCCTTCAACACTATGCACCTCTTTCCAACAATCTTCTTATTAGTTATGATTAGTAGGATCCTATCATGAAACTCACTAATCTCCCATCACAAATCCCATTTATTGAACTTATGAGGACCTCTCTACATCATCTTAACAATATTATGTAGTTTTTGTTTGAAATTAGCATCCCTCATCCTCCTCTAGTAGGATGTGAATCAACCTTATCTGAATATGAAGATAGCATTTTTCAATAGCACAGAGAGATTTCCATACATGTTGATGAAGTAATGGACACTTATATTTTCCTTAAATTATCCATTTCTTCCATGATCCTCAATGATATTCTACTTCATGCGGATGATCCTCCTCTTTTTTTTAGTGTTCAAATTAGTGATATCCAAGTCAAGTGTGCCTTGATTGATGAGGGTTATGGCACTTATGTTACCTATCTCAATTTTATCAAAACCCTTAGATATTAAAAATATAATATTAAGTCCACATGTAGCACATGTCAAGGATATAACTAAAAGTAAATGCCTCCTTTAGGTTGTGTGTAGCTCCCCATTACCATCCCACCTATCACTATTCATGTGAAGTTGATGATATTTAATGTTTATCTATCTTACAACATTATTCTTGGTATGCCATGGACTCATTGTATGAGAGCAGTTGCCTCTTCTACTTTCCAATGTGTCAAATTTCCTCATAATGAATCCATCTATAGGATTTAGGGTGACATTAACCCTTAGAATTTAGAACAATTTTAAGACTATGGTGTATTCAATATTCTTACCCTTGAACCCTTACCAAGTTTTCCATTTCATAAATCTTAATGATTTAAATTTATCATTAATTCCGCTCAAGGTTACAATGGTCATCCCAAACTCATTAGGAATACTCTACCTAACCTCCTATATTCTAATGACGATAAACCTGATGAGATCAATCTCAAAATTAAAAATTTTGATCTCTCACCTCATCTCATCTCTCATCTTCCTACTTATTTTTAACCTTGTTCTCATCAACCACCTTGTGATGACATCCCCATTGTCTTAACCAAGACACAACATTCCATTCATCACACCATATCAGATGATAATGTCATCCATACTTATGTCATTGATCTTCATACACCTGATTATGATGATGTTTATGCCTTAGATGGTCCATTATTAGGAGGTCTAGTTTAAGCCCAAGATGCTAAGATTATTCATTATCATTCCTCTTTGCTTTATTCTTTTAGTATGTCTTCCCATGTTCCATTGTATATCATTCCTAATTTTAGTAAAGATGGTACAGATACCTCTAGTTTCTAAAGAACCTCATAGGAATATGATTATGGATCATGCTATGACTGGTCCCTATCATTTTTCTAGGTACCATGACCCATATAGTCTACTTATCCCTAAGATACATACAAATCTCTTTCAACACACTATGGACCCCACCCCTCCCTCAATAAAACCCAATTTGGATCCCATTCCCATACCCACTTTAGATGAGTCTATTCATATTTATAATATTATGACTCCTTTAGTGGATCCTTGTAAAATATCTCCACCATCCCCACCTTCTATTTTTGATGGTCTACTCCCTTTACCGTAGCTAGTTCCTTCATCCACCAAATGGGTTGATCAACCTTACTATGACATTCATAAAGTTATTAGTCATTGGACTAGATATTGTCCCCTATACCAATATCCTTCCACTTTTGTTACACCTCCTCCTATGAGTAGACTTACCAAGACTACTCATAGGTGTATATTTTAATTATATGGCATAGATAACCATTCATCTAGGCATTATAATAAACTATGACGATAAATCGACACTGTGTAACCCATCACTCTTCAGTGCTTAGACAAGGCTATACCTCCCCTAAAAGTATTACCTAAGTATCTTCCTAAGTATGGAGAGGTATATTATCTATATACCAATGTGGCATACATCACACTAATCATTACCTCATCCTTTAACATCTCAGGGATCATCTCCTAACTCTTCATGTACCTTCTACCTTTCCTCCCATAGGTCATTCTTATAAGAAGTATCCCCCTTCTTCCCCCATGGTTCCACCTCCTATGGATCCATCTCCTCCTGCAGTCCCTTCTTCACCTACTATTCCTCCACCCCTGAATCCCTCACCCATGGATCATTCTCCACCCATGAGTCCTTCATTCATGAACCTTATCCACTGGTGACTCCATCTCCCATCGAAACCACTCCCATGTATTTTCCTAAGCATCCCTTGCATTATAGTCTTCCTCAACATGATCCTTCAATCATTCCTACATTTTCTATCAAGGAGCTTTGACGTTAAGTATTTTATTAACTTTCACTATAAATCAATGAGACATTAGCTTTAGTTCACATTCAAATTCATAGAGACTTATCAGATGTTATGGATAATGTGTATGGATAAATATATCAGTACTTATGAACACATTCAGGGTGATCTTACATATTCATTTGGATTGGACATGTGCTCCAACTTTATCTTTATCTATCTTTATATCATTTGACATTATGTTAAATTATAATTTATCTTATATGGTGACTTTGGTTTCACACTTTATATTACTTATGATGTGATTATGTTATCTTATGGATTGTTCTTTCCTCATTGAATTCTCTTTTCTTCTTGAATTCATTTTTTTATGATTACATTATTCTTTTTATTGATTTTTTTATATCTTATCTCTATAAAGATGTGTAATTTTTATTGTGACTTGGTTATGCAAACCTTGCTCCCTTTAGGCATTCCTTCTTTAACATATAATCAGTTAACAAATAATTCATCTCATTATAATCTCTTTTTATTGGTCCATTTTAGATCTCCTCTTATTCCCCTTTATTCCCTTTCACATACTAAGCATATACATGGTTGATACTTGAGATCACATGTCGGTTCATAGTTAATCCTAAGTGTTCTAGCTAGTCTTGTCTTTGGATAATTATCTTCATTTAGCCTAAGATTAAATCTCATTCATGTGTATAATTTTATCTCTCATGATTGGTCATTCCAAGTTCATATGGAAGAGGAATATTAAAATCCATAAAAACTATTCAAAATCCAAATCATTTAACAAAATGCAATGATCTAAAAGGCAACATTAAAAAATCTCAAAAGTCAAAACACACTAAAAGATGTGATTCTAAGCACATATCTTTTTTCTAATTGAAGATCAAAATCCATAATTAGCCTCATGATAGAGCAAGGTCCATTGGGGTATGGTAGTCTAGTAGATTATAAAATGAGAACAAAAAATATTTTAGTGCTGCCTACTTTCTCACACAAGTACCCAATACTTGTAGTAGACTAAGGACTCTATAAGGGGTCCTAAAGAATAGGTAACACATCATAATAAGGTAGGTCTATTTTTAATTTTCTTGTATAAAAATACCTAAATGATTTGATCTTAGTATCACACTTATTTGTATACATAACTCTGTATCTTTAGCGAATAGGTATCCTTTGTATATTGATGGTCACTAGTCACTTAATGTCTTCTCATGTCCTTAATATGCATTATGTTTCCTAAGGTCTTCTCATAAGAAACCTATTTTATGCTTTTTACATTACCTTCTTCACTCCCTAAAATCTAATATTTCCCCTTGAGAAATATTATTTTGTTCACTGATCACTCCCCTATGGATTCCATGTGTGAGTTGCATTGTAAGACCATGGATAGGACCTGGCCTTCCTCACAAATTACCAAATTTTTACATTAACTTTCCAAACATCTAGTTTTTTAAAATATTTTCACATTATTTTCCACCTCATTGGTGTTCCCTTTGTGAGTTATAGTGTAAAACCACTGATAGGACCTGACCTTCCTCACAAAATTTTCTAATATCCAAGTCACAAAAAATTACATGTTAAATATGAGATAATATGTGATTGGTTATGAGTCACACATCATTGACATACTTATCATCTTTATTTAGTATGTTTTATGATTAATTAATTAATCTTTCATATTTTATATTCTTATTTTTTGATTGCATGTAAGAATTCAACCATTTTTATAAACTTTTTCATACTTTCCAACTTTAATTAGTGTGATTAATTTAAGACCACTTTTGCCAATTTTTTCCTCTTCTTTTATAATTCCCAATGTGATTTAGTATGATTGATTGACTTAATTGATTTTTTTATACCATTATTATTTTATGTTTTATCCACTTTATTACATTATTGTCATACTTCCAAATGTGATTTAGTGTGATTTTACTTGTTTTAATTTGGTTTCAAATATTTGTCATGGTTTAAAAACAAATTTTTTTTTCCCTCTTATTTACCATTCTTTGGTTTCTTATACTTAGTCATTTATTGTTATTAAACATGTCATAATGTGAATTAGTGTGTAGTACATTTGTTTTTGATTAATTATACTTTACCAAGTCTTTTCACTTATTTATTTTCAACCATGCATGTGTACTACATAATTCTAGAAAATAAAACACAACACATATATTTGCTATAGCATATATACCAAAATCAAAATACATGTGCTAGAAAGAAATATATCCATGCATCCACAACCATAACCACAATACAAAACACATAAGATCAACATCCAACTATCAAAATAATATTATATACATATATTTTTTCAATTTGTATCAAAAACACATTATATATATATATATATATATATCATGTGTTTTTGATACAAATTGCAAAAATATATTGTTCTAGCTCTAAGGCTAGGCTCTATCATGTCTATCTCATGGCCTAACCATACTAACCATAGATGTTTTTACTCACTCATTTTTTGAACCATAAAAAATTCTAGAATCGTGACATTGTAGAGAATTTTTTCCACTACTATATTCCAAAAAATATGATTTTTTGCTCTTTTTCACTAATCTCTACAGGTTCACCTAATGTTCCTCACATTGGACATATTCACATATCTCACAATATCCTTATTTATTTATATCAATAAGTAAAGGTATGGTTTTTCAATTTTGTCTTTTCATTTATCTTATTTTCTCCTTACGACATTTTACTTAGCATTAAATTTATGTGTTATCATGTTTTATTCCTAAATAACCATCCTGTGTTGTACTCATGTGACACATAATGAGATTTGAGTGGGGCTTATGTATACATATAATATTTTTAAACTTTTATCAATTATTGATGCTCTTTATCTTGTAGGAACCCATCGAGTCTCAATATATCTAAGTGCATGACTTAAGGGGTGCATCAGGAAAGGGGTGGGTAGATCATTGGTACTTCACAGGATTGTTTTCCCTTTTGCCACTTGTTATCTACACACTTATCTCATGAAAACCATTTCCCTAAGCTTTTTTATTCTCTCTTGTATACTCCTCTAGTCATTTCCCACCTTCTTTCTCCCTTTTCCTAACCTCAAACCTATTTTCATAGTTTATAGTACTAGGTCAAATGGGTTGACCTTGCACTCTTATTGGTGAAATTCATTTAAGATCTAGGTTGGCTCTTGGACTACCTAGCCCGTGACCTAGTGATTTTTTTTCAATATCAGTACTAGGTTGACTGGGTCAACCCTATCAAATGAAACTTTTGAAATGTCTTAGGGTTAAATACACTTATATATATAAGATCATTTCACCATTATTTATAGAATATAATAAGAAGTAAGAGATATTTTTCATCTTCTTATCCACCATTATACTTAAGGATCAAGCTTAGGGTTTTATACTTTCTTTAGAGATATAGATCTTGTATTGTGAAGAAGTATTTTAGATGCATTGATAGGTTGTGTAGCCTAGATATGATTTATCCTTTTCATCCTTACATACCAAAACAACCTCTTAAAAATCACCTTGTCCAAGGGAGAGATTGAGGCTCGACGGGTTCATCTTCAAAGGTAAGTATTCCTAACTTTTTTTCCTCCTTTGTAAGAGTAGATAGATATGCATTTTTACTTATATTCCATGCATTATGATTCCATATACATTGATGTGAGTATATGTCTTATATACATGTTTAATTTTGTTTTTTATTACCCCCACTTTATGCCACAATATTTGTTGAGCACTAGATTATATTTCTTTGCTTCATTGTTATTAGTTTAGTGAATATGAAAACATATGGCTTAGTTAGGGTTATTGCATGTTTTTGCTTGATTGGAGGCTTTGGAACCCTCCATAGTATTATTTTGGTGATATGATATCCCATATTTGGTTCTATTTGATCCACATATTAGTCATATTACTTATTATCTAATGTATCCCCAATTGGAAGTGTAAGTAGGATCTATCTTTTCTAAGCTAGAACTGATTTATAGATGTGATGCATTTATGATTACATACAATTATAACATGTAAATAAATCTAGTGTATTTATTAATTTAATATCGTATAATATAAAACAATTAAATTGTGCCTTTATATTAGGTTTGGGATGGATAAATTTATAGAATTCATTCCTCTTGTGTTACTTGATGAGGCATTCGACCTCATTTAATAACAATGGTTAAGACTACAGTGTCTATTATAATCATATGGTGAATAATAGAGGTGGAATATGAGCTAATATAGCTGTGAAGTTTAGTAATAGGATCAAAAGGAACCATATAAGTGATCTATTATCTAGTATTAAGATGTGGAAACTCAGACTAATCCATGAAATAATAAACACCATAGAATTGCACATTACTCAGCTATTGATTTATATAGGATTTTATTTATTCCTTTAAATTATGTATC
This sequence comes from Torreya grandis, assembly GCA_037957365.1. NCBI lineage: Eukaryota > Viridiplantae > Streptophyta > Pinopsida > Cupressales > Taxaceae > Torreya > Torreya grandis. The sequence goes on from JARHVA010001128.1 coordinate 2,235,323, forward strand.
CATGGACTTAATATCAATCAAATTTTCACACTTTTTAAGGTGTTTCAAGACTTACAAATTTTATGTAACATGGAAACACCTCAAGGTTATGGGTACCTTATTAGAGAGGTGAATCTCTAGGTTAAAGGTCTAGCTCCACTTGAAACATAACTTAGGCTCAAAGTTTAATCTACCACTTTCTATGAAAAGGGAGAGAAACCTATTATAATGGAGATGATGCACCAAATATACATGACACTACTCCAAATATACCTCTCTACATCTAGTTTTCTCATGAAGTTTGTGAAGAGTGATTGAGATAGGAGGACTAGTCAAGATCTCATGACATGACACTATTAAAAAAACTAATCGCTTTGACACTTCAAGAGACCTATAAAAAGGATTCCAAACTGAAAATTAATGCTAACAAGCATGCCAATGGAACAATATTATCACTTAGCAAGATCAAATAGTCAAGCATGCATATTGAAACAGTCCATGAAGAAGGTAAAACTAGACTATTCTCATTGATCAAAGGCTGAAAATTGGAAATGCTTCACCATATCCAGGTGGAGGATAAAAACATGTATTATTAAGGTTGAATATATATTTAAATGTGAGAAGAGAAGGAAAATGGAATAATATATATATATATATATAGAGAGAGAGAGAGATATGAAAAGAGTCTCATGAGTTATAATAAATAATAAAGGTATGAAAATACCCCATTAGGTATTCAAATACAAGTGTTGGTCTCCTAAATATGCTCTTCTACTCCAAGTGGCATGGAAGTTTCAAACCTTGCTTGACACCTTACCTAGCTCTCCAAAACTACCATTTACATTATATTATGGAATGAAAAGTGGAATTATTAATGTTTAGATCATTTTTATTTGCATAATTTTTATACTATTGACACCTTTCAATTTATCTCTCAAATTTCCCTTTGACACATCACTTTATTTTCTTGCTAGGTGTCTAGAAGTCTCTTTGTCTCACTAGGCTAATTTTAATTACAAGCATCAAAACCTAAATTAATATTATAAAACTAATTATATCCCAATTTATGTACTATTCACATCATATTATACATTAAACAACTCATTTATATGTATCAACCTACCTGCAAGAACTTGTTTTGAACCAAAAGCTCTCATTTGGCCTCATTCCTTGTAGCCCTAAAAACGTGTAAACCTATTTATGTAGGGAAATGTAAGGAGGTTATTGGAAAATGAATAAAATATTTTATTACCTATTATGGATTTAAATATCCATGCCAAATTTAGGTCCAGACTCTAAGTGTAAGTGCACTATTTCTCCCTTTCTCTCTCCTTAATTAGGCCTCCTTGCCTAGAAACTGAATTTTGGCCAAAAATCACTCCCACACATGTGAAAATATTTTGAAGTGTGTGATTAAATATAAAAATTCCAATACCAAACTCCATGTCAATTTTCATCTCATGAATCCCTATACGGATGGGTCAACCATGAAATGGTCAAAACCACTAGTCTTAGTGCTTTAACATGCATAGGAGATAATCTGAGAGTTTGGCAAGAATTTTATAGTATTTATGGATTGTAAATAGTTTTTTTAGGCTTTAAAAATCCTTATTAAACTAAAAAAACTAAGGATGTGCCTCTTTATGCATTTTATACACCTATATATAGGCCATTTGGCTTGCAAAACCATGCATTCTCACCTTCTTGACTAAATAGTTGACTTGCAGATCTTGGATATCATCTTTAAGGACATAGATAAGTGTGTATAAGGTTTTATTACTTATTAAAAGTATTTATATAGCTTAATTATTGGTTTGGAATTGAATTTACACCTTGTATACCTACAAACAAGTTTACAGTCATGTATTCTACCCTATTTTGTATAGATATAATTGCATGATTATTAACCAACACATTAAAATTGTGAAAAGGAGATTTTTTAATACCAATAAGTTCATTAATATTTTATAATAAATCATTTGGATTAATTTTAAGGGATCTTTCTTCTATCAGTTTACTAAAGAACTTGTCTCGTGAGTGCTTCAGGGTCTTAAGGATGATTCATAAAGGATAGGCTCTAGATGAACATAAAAATTCCATGAATAATGATTTTATATGGTTTACATATTATTCCCAATATATTTATCCACCATTCATCCTCCCATGAGAGATATGAGCATGTTTAGGAGACCCTGAGGCTAGTAGACTATATGTTTATGAGGTATAGAGAGAGATGAGGTCTTTAGGCGGTATTCTAAGTCTAATTTTGAGTTGATGATGACCTATATAGGTTTTATAAATCCAATATTACTTTATCCCATGATTATATTGTCACATTTATTCTTTAACCCTATTATATCCTTCATCAACTCATGCTAGGGTTCTTGAGCAAGTCAATGTTAGTGACCATAGTTGATTGTGTTTAAGAATTTTATCATATTTTATAGGATATAGGACCTCATATATTATTTTATAATGTATTTATGACCTCATTATGTTCTTAAAGTCTCTCATATCAACTCTAATAAAACACCTTCTCATGATTGTCCTTGTAGGTCTGTATATGTAGTTAGGCTTGTCCTACTAAGCTTAAATAGGTCTTCAACATTTTTTTACCATTTCTTACTAAGTATAAGTATATTTTGGAGATATAATATCACCATGAAAATACCATCAAGTTTTCAACCTTTCTTCATACTTAAAATAGACCCTGACTCTCTAAAAATAAGCAAAAACTTTCATGACGGTAGTCAGACCTAAAGATGTCTATTTGACTATATATGTAGGGGTTTGAATGAATCTTGATAAGTTATTTTATATTTGAAATATCATTTATATAAATTGGATTTTTAATTAACTCTTATACCTATTTTATAATCTAAGTTATAATCCAATTCTATTTCATGTACTCTACCTTTTCTTTAGGTTGAAATTGGCTTATTCTTGCTTAGCAACTTTTAGGTATCCATTGAGTTGTTCTGACTGCATTTTGAATCTAGGGTTATATTAAAATTCATGGAATAATTAAATTATAATTATTTTTTTATTGTAAAATTATAACCCTATATTAACCCAAAAAACCTTACATCTTTACTTTTATATGCCTATTTTTTTGCCTGTATCACACACATGGTTGTAGTGGTCCTTTGAGGGGAGTTAGAAAATGAATTTTGAAATTGGCCTTATCAAATAGTGATATATAAATTTTTAGGGTGAATAAATTAATGGAGTGTTCTATTCACCATGATAAAATTTCCATTATCCTTTTATGGCTTATTTTAGGCCTATTTGTTTTCTTGTCTCCATACACAAACCATGTGTATGAGTACTAAAGCCTGTAGACTATTTTAGCAGTTATAACATTAATAATGTCAACCCTTTTATGACCCTACACTATTTAAAGTGTGAATTTTTATTATTAATTATGTAATTAGTGTATTAATTCATGCTTCCATACCTATTTCTCTTTACATTACCGTTGATCCTTATTCAAAATGAGGGCCTACAGGTTTAGAACCTGTAGGTCTACTTTTATTTGTATGGACTACCAAGGACAAAATCCTTGAGTATTAGTCATATATAAACTATATAAAATTCATGTTTAATTATTTTAATTATCCCCACTAATCTATGGACCTATAACTCAACACTATTCCATCTTAAACTTACTCATTTGTGTATGCAAGTTTGTGCATATAGTCATCTTATACATAAGGTTTATGCATGAAAGTTAGAGATCCTAAATCCATTCATGATATTTTATTATTCCATAATATTAGTTGAGGACAAATAAGTGTTTAAATTGGATTTATATGTCATATCAACTTTTTGAACACTCTTAACCTGAGACATGTATTTCATACTAGTCCACCTAGAAGTTTGCAGACATGTAGGTGACTAAAACACATTTTATCCCTTGTTATGATTACATGATTGGATTTTTTTATTACATAGTTGTAACTCTAACATTCTCAATTCCATCCTCATATTAAATCATTGCTTTATTATTGACATTTGAGCAAGGATTGATAGTCAAACTTATAGAGAACCATTGATGGATAAACCATGCTTCTAAAGAGTGAAAAACATGATGTTTATTGAAATAATTTTTAAGGTGGTACTTATCAAGAGATACGATATTTTACATGAATAATGAAGTACTTTAAACCTTTAAAAGTGGCAAACACTTCAAAATAACCAAACACTTGCAACATGGGTAACTAAAACTCCATACACTTGAGACACTTTATTCTTGCTAAAGACATATGAGAATGATTATTTACTCAATTAAAAACACATTTAAATGAGTATTTTTACCTTTTAACACATCCCACCAAACCATTCTTCTCCATCAAATTTTGTAGTGGAGGAATATGATCAAAATCAGACCCTACTTAGATGGATAAGGCATAGTGACCTACTATCACTCAACAATTTTTCATAAAGAGGGGCCATGAATTTTAAATCAAATGAAAATAAATTGAATCTCATTAGTACCCCTGACAGTTTCTAGATTTTTAGCTTCCAACTTTCTCTATCTTGGTTGTACCATGCATTTGATTTTTGCTTTTATGAGCTTGTGAAGGTAGTGATGGAGAAGAGAGAGAGTGTGTGTGTGTATAATTCATATTTTGGACCTTAAACTTGATATAAATATTTGATATGACCTATCTAATTTCAAGGGATACCTATTCAAATTTTTCTTCTAAAAATGAGTTCACAAGTCTATACAAGTGAGTGAAAACTACCTCTTAAGCGTTGAAAATCAAGATTCTAACCTCTTTATGACTTGATGATATATATGAAAATTATGTAAATATTATAAGGACATTTTAAATATTTATTTTATGGATTTTCACTTTCTTGGGATTTGATATACATGAAAGTTAGCAAAAAAACATCTTTTTCCTTACAAAACACTACCTTAAAGTCCACAAAATATTTTTACACTTTCCAAATCATCATGAAATGTTTTTTAAAGGTGAATAATTCATGAAATAACTTTGGTAAACTCATATAAACCTATGACACCACTTTACCAATTTTCATTACACCATGGCATGACTAGTTTAGTACACATAAAGATAAAGTATTACCTTAATTTCTCCAAATAAACCTTAAACAATTCTAATAAGGTTTTATGAATACCTATTAGATACCATATGAGGCATCACAATATTTTTTCCTAAACTATCAAGACATGAAACTCAAGTTTTCGCCTATAGGGGTTGACATTTTGACCTTGGGTGTTAAAATTAGTCAATAGGACTTACATACATGTGAAAGGTTCGATAAGTTATAGGAAAGGAACAAGTAAATAAAATTTGGAATAATAAATAATAAATATATTCAATCATGATAATAATGATGAATATGGAATTAAAATTTTTTGAAATCTAAAACCCTAATGGAAGTGCTAAAAATGGAAGGAAACCCTAGTTGAAAGTTAGGGTTTTTATCAATGTTAAAAAATAAATGGGTTCACCAGTATGTTTATCAACATTAGAAAAATATAATTTAAATTACCTAAAATGAGATAAAATATATTATAAACTCATAATGCTACATATATGAAATTAATGACACAAAATATTTGGAACTTACTATATTTGGAATATATTAAAAGGGGAAACAATAACGATAATACTTAACTAAAAATTTGAAAATGTAGGACTGAGATAATAAATTTGGAATATGATTAAGAGGATATATGGTGGTGCTAGGTATTAAGAATATTTTTTATATTTCTCTATGGATAAGGATTATTGAATCAAATAACGGTGCAACATGTTTATGTCCTTAAGGTACGCCTGTATCCTATAGGGTTTTATACTCTACAACTAGTATGATAAGTTTATTTTGACTATGTGTGTTTTTTGTATTATCACCAAATATTGTACCCTAGAATAATTTTTTCAATATTATTCCATATTTTGGCAACATGGGAACATTTATAGGTATGTGGGTGTACCTATATTAGATATGAGCCTCTAGATTTAAGGCTAGCTTTCTAAATGTATCTTTAAATCTTTTATCTATAAAAACTAATTACTTATGGGGAAAAGTATTAAATATTTCATGAATTGAATCTAATATAAATGGGTGATGCAATAAGATGTATTCCACAAGACTATCATACTCTATCATAAAGAAACAAGACATACAACACTAGTCTAAAAGTTTTAGAATGTACTCGCATTAGTGTTTCGATATGAAGGAGAGATGCATGAATACTTTCCAAGGAAAATAAGACTATAGATCAGTTGGAAATATTAAGTATTATTATACACTTAATATATATTCATACTCTTAACTACACTTTATATGACTTGCTAGGATAAAATCACTTGCATCAAACATAGAAGGACTAAGAGAAAGCAGGGATAGATGAATATCTCTTAACTATTCACTATACATCTCTTCACACACTTTGAAAAGATAATATATGAACTCAAACCATATTGATTTTATTTTTATAAGGCCAATTACAATTTCAAAACTAGTGGGTCTTAGCTATACATGATGTGGTATTAGATTACAAAGGCCAAAATGGTAGCTACTTATAAATCTTTAGAGAGAAGAGAAATGAAAGAAGTTCAAGAATAAATCGAACACATGTCCAAACATGAGAACCAATTATGTTTAAGGTTAAATTGAGTGTGAAACATACCATGAATTCCTCTTAAGACAAATTTCCATATAAATCATGAAAAACTCTCCAAAACAATGCATATATTCTTTAGCTAGCTTTTGTAAAACTATTTTCATCATGGATCATCTCTCATGAATTTGAAACTGAGATAGGAGAGGTGACACATATGTTATGATAGTCATAAAATTTTTATCAATTTATAAATATATTCTCAACACTTGTATTTACCATCTATATTTTTTCATTAGTTTTTTGGACCCCGATTTTTTAAATTTGACACACTATTTATCTCGGACCTCGATTGTGATTTCATGATGGTGTATGAGTCAGAAGAGTTTGATTCATCATAGAATCCTTGGTATTTCATGGCTGAATATGTGGTATTAATTTCCATGTTAATAATTATATTTTAGAATTATGATTACAATACTACTTGATTTAATCAAAAATGGTTCCTTGGTTTGACTTTATTTATCAAAAACCAACTCAGACCAATCAAATTACTTCAAACTATCTTTGTTCCTATTAGTCTCATAGATCCCTATTATCATATCCTAAATTTTTGACATCCTACATGTTATAGGATAAATATGTATGAAGTGACATTTTCCTTTGATTTTCTACCATGAAGATCCTTTAAAATGTTGACTTTTAATCACAACGTCAGATCAAGATGTATGAGTGAATGCTAGTCATAGATCTCATTGGGCCCACTTTCCTATCAATCAAGATCATACCACTAGATCCTTAGTATTATGGAATCTTGATCATTGATCTAGATTGAACCCACCTTATTATTAATCGAGCTCACACCATTATATGTCTACTGAGTGAACTCATACTATTGGATCTTGTCCAACCTATAGCTTTTTAAGGGCTTTTAACCCATGGACTTTTTGACCTATTTGACCTAATCATGACTTGTTATATCTGAGTTTTATTATGTGATATCACATGGACCATTATATCTTGATCAATTTTAAACCTTTTAAGGACCTTTTGAATATAAATAACTACTTTATGGAGCTCAAAATTGATGCTTGCACAAACATTCTACTTTTTAGGTCCAACTTTGAAGCTCCATAACTTGAGTTAAATAAATTGTGTTGGCATGAAACTTGAAAATCATATTTTTATCATGAATATCTCTATGTAATTGTAACCTTTTAGCTCACAAGGCCTTCTAATTAAACTTATTAAATGCACAAGTGAGCTGGTCCATTCATTTTTGGATGACATCCTGGCGACAGCCTGGTTCACTTAGGCTTATGATTAAACTACTACTTGATATCTAAAAACTCAAATGAAATTTTAGAGTCTTTTGAAAACTCTTTCCATGATCTTGACTATTTTTACACCATGAAAACCTACCACTTACATATATCACTCTAAAATGACCCTTAAGATACCAAATGACATAAGGACTAAACTAGACTATGACCAAAGCTATAATGGCATATGATATGAAATAAAATTAACTAAAACATACCCTATGACATTATAAAAAGTCCCTATACAAGATTTTGACTATAGGGGGTTTACCCATTTTGACTTGTGGTAAAAATAGTCAACATTCTTGGTGATTTCCCAAGGGTGGTATGCTTGTTATGCCATGACCATCTACCTAATCTTATCCATTGGGTTATAGATTCAAAAGCATATATGTTTAGGTTTGATACATAAATTTCCTTGAAAACAAACTAGATAATAGAAAAAAATAGGAATAAAACATAAAATAAGAAACAAATATGTGATTTATGAGTACTTATGGAAGACAACACAATAAGAAAGAAAACACACACCTATTCTAATATTTACAAAATTGACCTTATGTCATGAGATACCTATCACATGTTTCAAAATTTGACGCCTTATGGAGTGAACATATAGTATTTTACTTGATGATAACATATGGTCCATTCCATAGGGTATCAAATTTGGTATGTCTGCCTAGTTTTTCTCTATGTTCATCTAATTTTAATACTATGTCACCTTCTTGAAATAAACTTAGAGTTATCTTCTTGTCAAAATACCTCTTCATTAGTACTTTTTAATTATCCATATCTTAATGAGATTCATCTCTAGTCTCTTAAAACTCCATTAATTCTATCAATTTCACCTTCATTAGAGTATTATCAAGCAACTCTAGTTGATGTGTTAACTCTAAGGTAGGTAACTCTTGAGAGATAGACAACCTAGTTTACCTGCCATATAAAAGCATTTACCTCTTGATATTTATCCTATCATCCCACAATTCTATCTTTAGTTTAGTATCTTAAGCCCTCTGGTTATGCTCCAAAGTTCTCTTGATAATTCTGATCAAATTCTTGTTAGTTGACTCAGCCAACCCATTACCTTGAGGATAATAGTTGGATGAAGTAATCAAAAATATTCCATTACTATTTACCCAATCATATATATTATCATCCATAAAATCAAGATCATTATGTGAAATAATAGTAGGAGTTTTCAAACCTTGTTATGATGCTCTCATAGAACTCCAAGTAAACATTCTCTTTAGCTTCCTTCAATGTTACTACCTTAACCCATCTTGTAAAATAGTTAATTATTGTAAGTATCCATTTATTACTATAAATTGATGGGGAATTTATCATGCCAATGAAATCAAGACCCCATTACATGAAAGTTTGATCAACTTGGATAGGCTTTAAAGGAAGAGTTGCAAGCTTCTATTTTCCTACAAAAAAAGAACATTATACACACCTTCTCACCCAAGCATGGCAGTATTTGAAAAGGATGGGCCAATAATAACATGCCCTCATGATTTTGGTAGCTATTATTCTTGGAGATAAATGACCTCCGACTATCCCATCATAAAACTTCTCGATCAACACCCTAAATCGATCATTATCAATGCATCTTAGTAGCACACCATTTATGTCCTTACTAAAAAAAGCACACCACCCACAAGAAAAAATGGAATATATTTCACTCTATTATACCTCCTTTATTATCTACTCATATTATTAGGATACTCGCCATTTTGAATAAATATGATCATATCTTATGTCCAACTCTATATATGCAAGGAGCTATCTAGTTGGGAGTAATCATGATTGACTAGAACTTTTTATTTTACTCATGAAAATATGGAGCTAAGTATTCACAAAGGCCTTTACCTCTTACCATTTTTTTTACTTTGATATCAACATCATATTCTATTACCATAGTGATCCACCCTAATCTCTTCTCACTAAGGTCTTTCCTCAAAAAAAACTCCTTGCTACTAGGATGAGAAACCATAACATGAATTTTATTGTTTGAAACCATATGATTGAACTTATTTAATACCTTTACAATAGAAAGGAATTGTTTCTCGATAAAGGTGTACTTGACTTCATAATATTCTAAACCTTGACTAAAGAATGCAATAGGATACTTCACATACTCATCATTCTTTTTCATTAACATGGTTGAGATAGTATCAAGGTTAGAAAATGAATTCAACATGAAGTCTTAAGCAAATTCAAGATTTAAAAGATTAGGATATTATGTAATTTAATGGCTTGAAAACTATTCTTACCTTAGTCCAAGAAAAGACCTAATTATTTTTTAGCATGGTTGTGATAGGTTTCACCAAAGATGTAAACCCAGGTATAAACCTCCTTAAAAAAATTTCCTTACCTAAGAATCTTTGGAGACCTTTCTTATTTAATGGAAATTATAGGCCAAGAATAACCTCTATCCTTTTAGGATCGATAGCAAAACCATATTTGGAAATAATGTGTCCCAAGAGTTTATCTTCATGGATAACAAAAATACATTTATTTAGATTAAGAGATACTCCATAATATCTAGATATTTTAAACACTTGCCTCAAGTGTTACATGTGTTAATTATCATCTTTAGAAAACATTTCTATATCATCTAGATAAACCAATAACATCTCATTGATCAAACCTTTGAAAGCCATGTCCATTGTTCTTTAAAAGGTAGCACCAATATTTGACAAAGCAAATGGCATCTTCCTATGATCAAAAGTCCCCCATTTAGTGTTAAAAATTATCCTAAATTAATAAAATTCATTGATTCAAATCTTATGTATCCTTTTAGAAGAGAGAAACATTGAGAACCTGAAATAATATGCAAAATATACTCCATTGAGGGTAAAGGATAGTGATATTTGAGTGACACCCTATTAAGATCCCTAAAGTCCACATGAAGTCTTATATATCATCCTTATTTATAATATTAAAAAATTATATACCCATGTTTAATTCTTGATAGGAAATATTTTTTCAAATTTAAGGAGTTTAGTGACCTCTAACCTCATGAGTTACTCAATCTTGGGATTAATGGGTCTTTATTTTTGTTTGACCAGTTTAAATATAGGTTATGATTCAATCATATGGTGTGCTAGGCTAGGATTAAATACTTTTTTGTCCTTATACTCCCAATAAAATATGTCATTAAAATCTCTACACAAATCAATGAATGTTGGCTTCTCTAATGTAGAACATACCTTACCTAGTTTGAGGAGTCTATCTTTGAAGATCAAAACTCTTTCATAATTATCTTCTTTTGTAGACATGATCACCTTTTCCATTTTATTTTAATCATTATAATTTAATATAATTTATAAGGTCACCATACCCTTAGGTTTCATATTCATCCTTAGCTACACAATCTGATCACCCAGTTATTCTTAGAGTCTCCTTTGATTCCTTGAGGAGAACTCAGCTTCATTTTCTAAAAAGCATGTAATGTGTTTGTCACTATCAAAAAAATTCCAAGACAATTAATTATCAGGTATATAAGGTATGATAATTATATTAATGTGATATTTCTTCTCCTCTTATTTTATGGCACTTGGAGCATTAAATTGAGCTCCTATGGCAGCTAGTTTATCAACATGATTATTTTGCTCCCTTAGGATTGATTGTATGTTGAATGCATTGAAGTCTTCAAGAAATTACCATAACCTATGATTATATGACTTGAGTAAAGGGTTATTGTTATCAACCACATTCCTAACCTTATACATAACTAACTCACCATATCCATATACTTTCAAGTTCTTGATTCTTTTTCTCCTTGCCCATTAATGGCCATGAACTAAACCTTCATACTTAGCCACATTACAAGTGAAACTAAAATGGAATCTATATGAAGAATAATATTTTTTCTTAGATGGAGAGACCAATATAACACCAAATCCGGCACCTATTTTACTTCTTGAACCATCAAAAAAATTCCACATCTCATCTTCTTCATTCTCTTCTTTGGAAAGTAAAGATGTCGGTATTCCTTCTTCATGTATATAATATACTCCTAGATCAGTTTCCTCCATAAGAGCATAACTATAATGCTCATAATTTTTACTACCATATTCATCAATAAATATATCTACAATATATTTAATATTGGAGGAAGTTCTATCATCTATAATAGAATCCTTTTCTTCATGAACAACATAATTCAAATTAGAACTTATCTCAATATAAGGTTCTATATGAAACACTAAAAGAGGTTGTATCTTAATTTTCACCTTGGTCCCATAAATTTTATTTAAGGAAAATAAATACCAATAAAATAATAGATATCCACTAATCTTGGTAGTGAATTCCCTTGAAAGGTAGATTACAAAGTGAGCTGGGAGGTCGACAATAACTATGTCTTACAAGATAGGAAAACTAGGACAATCATGCAAGAAAACCTTCAAGTTTGTTATCAGTCCTATCATCTTGGTAGGTGTACCATATATTTGGATAAATCCTTTACTATGAGGCTTATACTTTAGACCCAATTTATCATCTACCACCTTGGGCATGACCAAAGTTGAAGCTCCACTATCAATATGCAGTTATGGACTAGATTGTCACCCACTATGAGAGTCAGATAGAATGAAGGAGGTTTCTTAGATCAATTGGATGGTTTATTAATGGTATTATGTAAAATTAAAGTACAACATGACTTTGAATTTTATTTGAAGGAGGGACACTAGTATAAATAGTAGATAACTATTTTTTAGGACCTCTTTTTGACCAGGCATATGCAGAACATCCCAAAGGGAAATGGATGTTTAAGTACTCTTAAATTAATCTAAAAAATTTAAATAACACATGCCTACTTTCTTTAGGATTTTTTGAGGCAAGGAAGTGATTGGAGCCTAAGGATTTGGAGTGCCTTGAATAGACCTTCCAAAGTTGTGATTTTGAATATGTGCATAGTTGTTTGAAGTTGTCACACCTAAATCCATACCTTGTTGATTTATATGAGGATTTAATAAGATTTTAAGCACCTTAAATCACCACTTAAGGCATTTATTTTGGATCTAGTGTTTTTTTTAATCAAGTTTCCTTGATTAAGCACAAAAGTGTGTTTGACTAGAAGTTGGTAAATATCTCTTCTTGAGGCTATCCACCTTTACTTGTCTGCATCATAACCTCATCCTAAGTAGATAAGAGAGGAGTAACTTCACCTTGAGAAACACTATATTTCTCTCCACCATCATTAGCATCCATAAATTGGCCTTCCTACCAATTTTCACCTTGCACCAAATTACTATGAATGGGTACCATATCTCTTACATTGGTGGTAGAGTTAGGATTGTATGAATTATCAAGCATATTGTTATTAAGCTTCCATTAACCTCTTCCTCCTCCATATTTTTGACCATAATGTTGTTATCAGGGGTAAGGAGTATGATAGGCACCTTATTTCATATTAGCTTGCCTATTTTGGGCCTCTAAGGCTAGGAAATTTGATTTCAAATTAACATTATTTTATGCTTGCCTAAGATCAAACTTAGTTTTGGTATTGGCATTAGGAACTTGGTCTATATCTGGAGTATTAGCATAAGTATGAGATAATGGAGGCATAAACACTTTAGGTGTAAATCTTCCATCTTAGATGAGATTATTTTTATCTTTGATAGCAAGCTCATATGCTTTAGGAAGGGTGGAACCACCCATGGATTAAATCATAATATCAATTTCAGTGCCAATAGATCTCAAATAGGTCAAAAACATAAAGCTAGGAGGTGGCCTCATATGAAGAGGCAATCTATTCCAAGTCTTTTGGAACCTATCATTAAAATTATGCATTATTTCTTTGGATCCTCTTTTGGTCATGTTAAGTTGATGTATGAGAGAGAAATGGTCATTCTCATTTATAAATATTAATGTAAACAACACTCTACATTCATCTCATGATGTTATGCATCCACCTTCTAGAGTCTTATACCAATCAAGAGCCTTCCCTCTAAGCAACATGGAAAGGAGTATAATGGAAATGTTTTCTTGAGAGATACTATTAAAGATACAAAAGTTAGAGACATCTCTAATGTGCTCATTGGGTGTAACATGACTCTCACCATTGAATAAGGGCACACCTTTTGTGGTATTGGGAGGAATAACATCATATGCTTGAAGGTGAATTGGATTTTTGTATTAAATGTAGGTAAAGCATGAGGTCTATCCATATCTTCTTTAAAAATTTAGTTTCTTCAATTTACTCAATTCCTTCAACCTCTTCCTCTCTAGAAAAATCCTCTTGATCTTCAAAGTACAAATTAGGAAGAGGATATTGAACTGTAAGGGTAAGTTTAGGTTGAAAAAGTGGGTCAATGGGATTGATAAATCCTCTAGATGATGACATAGTGAGAACCATGAATTATGACAGCAATTTTATAACATGATAATAGCCTTGAACTAGATTTACCTTGATGGAGTTAACAAATGCTGAGTAACACACCAATTTGTAGTTGATGTTGTTAAGACCAACATTAACCTTAACAAGTTATCTTGAAGACAGTGTCCCACTAAGCATGATATGAATATTGTCACTAAATATTACACCCTATAAGAATTTGTTCAAGATTATTCTAGATTTTGGAAACATGGGAACATTTCTAGGTATGTGGGTGTACCTATATTAGAAATGAGCCTCTAGATTTGAGGGCTAGTTCCCTAAATGTATATTGAAATACTCTTATATATGCCAATTACTTACTTATATGGAAAATAATTACATATTGCATGAATTGAACCTACTATAAAAGGGTGATGCACTAGGATGTCTTCTACAAGACTATCATACTATATCACAAAGAGATAAGAAATACAACACTAGTCTGAGAATTAGAATGCATTAGCATTAGCATTAGTGTTTCGATATGAAGCTGAGATGAATGAATAATTTCTAAGGTAAATAAGACTATATATCAATTTCAAATACTAAGGCTCATCATACACTTAAGATAGATTTATACACTTGAATACACTTCATATGACCTACTAGGCTAAAATAACATGCATCCAACATGGAAGGACTAAGAGAAAGAAAGGATAGATGAATATCTCTTAACTATTCACTATACATCTTTTTAAACACTTTAACAAGTTGATAATGAATTCAAACTAGATTACATTTATTATTCTAAGGAAAAGTACAATGTCAAAACTAGGAAGGATTTGCCATACATGGTGTGGTATTAGATTATAAAGGTTGAAATGTTAGCTACTTATAGAACTTCAGAATAAGGACAAAAGAAAGAAGCTCATGAGTCAATGGAACACATGTACAGGAATGAGAAATAAATTTTTTATAGGTGAAACTAAGTGTGAAATAGACCATGAATTCTTCTTAAGACAAATGTCCATATAAATCATGACAAACTCTCCAAAAAAGTGCATATATTCTTCAGCTAGCCTTTATGAAATTATTTTCATCTTGGATCATCTCTCAAGCACTTGAAATAAAATTAAGAGAGTCAATACATATTCTATGTCAGTCATAGTATTTTTCTTAGTTTCTAACTATCTTTTAGACTCTTTTAATTACCATCTATAGTTGTTCATTAGTTTTTTGGGCCCTGATTCTTTACATCTGACAGTCACTATTTATCTTAGACCTCAACTATGATTTCATAGGTGTATGAGTCTAAAGAGTTTATTTCATCATAAAATCCTTGGTTTTCCATGGTTATCTATGTGGCATTCCTTGCCACATTACTCATTATATTTTATAATTATGCTTGCAATACCTACTTACTTCAGTAAAAAATGGTTCCTTGGTTTGACTTTATCTATCAAAAACTGACTCGAACCAATCAAATTACTCCAAACTATATTTATTCCTATTGGTCTCATAAATCCCTACTATCAGATCCTAACTTTTTGAATTTATACATGACATAGGATCAATATGTACGAAGGAATGTCAGCCTTGAATTTTTTTCCATTAATATTTTTGGACATGTTGACTTTCACTTGCACCATTGGATCAAGATATATGAGAAAACATTATCCATAGATCTCATTGGACTCACTTTCTTGTCATTCAAGCTCACATCATTAGATTATTGGTATGATTGAATGTTGATTTAGATTGGACCCACATTCTTATTAGTCAATCTTATTCCATTAGATCTCTACTCAGTGAACTCGTACCATGAGATCTTGTCCAACATATAGCTTTTTAAGGGATTTTAAGTTAGGGACCTTTTGACTTGTTTGACCCAATCATGAATTGTTATATCTGAGTGTTAGTATGTGAGCTCATGTTGATCATTAGATCTTGATCAACTTTAAAACATTTAAGGACATTTTGAATATAAACATCTACTTTACAAAGCTCAAACTTGATGCTTACAGTCTACTCTAGAGGTCCAACTTTAAAGCTCTATAACTTGAGCTAGAGAAATCATACAGCCATGAAATTTTTAAATCATGTTCTTGGCACAAATATCTCCATGATTCTATAAAATTTTAGCTTATGATGCTTTCTGAGTAAACTTATCAAATGTGCAAGTGAGCTAGTCTATTCATTTTTGGATGATGTCCTGGTGATGGCCTAGTTCACTTAGGTTTGTACTTGAACTACTACTTGATATTTGAAAAATTAAATGAACTTATTGAGGCTTGTGTAAAATCTTTCCATGATCCTAACTATTTAGACACCATGAAAACATACCACTTACATATATGATTCTAAAATGACCCCTAAGACACTAAATGACATAAGGACTAGACTATACTATAACCAAAGATAGTAAGGCATATGTTATGACATCAAATTAAATACAACATACCTTATGACATTTTAAAAAGTCCCTATATGAGATTTTTACTATAGAGGGTTGACCCATTTTGACTTATGGTAAAAATGGTCAACAATTTAACTATGTGGGATCTTTTTATCTATCATGAAAACCATTGTGTTTTGCTTGTAACCCTATATCAATAGACAATAAATGATAAACATAATGAAATAAGAAAAGGGGTTAGTGGTTTAAGATGTGTTAGACCTCAACACTCCATGTTTTGAGCACTACATACATACCAATACTCCAAATATGGATCAAAATTAATGTATTTATCCCATGATACAATAGTTTATGTTAATGAATAATTTAATGCTAGATTATTACATAATTATAGTTTGATTAAGTGTTTCAACCATGACTTGTGATCTTGGAGGTGTAATTATAGTTTAGCTTAGGGCTACTGGGGTTGTATGTATTCATAATTTGGATAAATAGGGATTTTTATCTCAATGTATAATTATAATTTTAGTGTTTTTTAGTGTATGAGCCTCTTATGTGAAAAATGACTTGAAATTATGGATTTAAAGTGATAAATTAGGAATTCCTTTATATTGGGCTTACTAAACATGTGGGGTGACCCATTATATGAATTTAAAATGAATAAAATAGTTTTTATTTTGTCGGAGGATGTGTCTAGTGGAAATAGGTAAGTTTAGGGAGCATGATAGTCCAAATGATGCATTTTTGTTTGAGGATCAAATAAAATTGAGTTAAGAGTATGGATAAATGAGGGGATAAACTTGAACTATTTTTAATTAGTAATAAAAACATTTTAATATCATTAGTTTCTTGTATGAATGGATCATCAACATACATACTGAAGGAAGGGAGGTCAAAATATCATGAAATGAGGCATGAGGTGTGTGTAAGGGTGGTTACAAGTAAATTATTTTAGATTAAATGTTAATTTATGTGTCTATAGATTATTTATGTCTTATAGGGTTTTATATATTGTAACTATTATAACAAGTTTGTTTTTTCTATGTGTGTTGTTTGACTATGTGGGAGCTCTCTATCTATCAAGAAAATCATTGTGTGCCTTTTTATTCACTTGTAACCCATAACTCAAATGATAAATGGGATAAAATGGTTTAGTTGTTGTATTTTTTATAAATCTCAACACCCCATATATTAATCACTACCAACATACCAATACTCTAAATAAGGATCAAGATCCATGTAGTTCTCCCATGTTATGGTGGTGTGTGTGAAAGATTTGTGTAATTCTAGATTCTTTTGTAGTTTTTATGCAATTAATTGATTAAACCATGGCTTGTGACATTGGAGTTGTACTTAGATGTTAGATGAGGGCTACTAGGGTTTTATATATACATAATTTGTATAAGTTGGGAGTTTTCTCTCATTGTGAAATTAATATTCTAGTGTTTTTTAGTGTATGAGCCTCTTGTGTGAAAAATGACTTGATATTATGGCTTTATAGTGATAAATTATGAATTAATTTAGTTATGGATTACTAAATAGGTAATATGACCTATTACATGAATTGAAATTTGAGAAAATATCCATTATTTTTTTGAATAATGTGGTCAATGGAACTAGACAAGTTCAAGGAGTGGGATAGTCTTAAAGGTGCATTGGTATTTGAGGAGAAAAAAAAGCTCATTTATGAGTATGGATCAATTAGCGGATAAAATTAAAATAATTTTAAAGAGTAGTAGGCACATTTTGATATCATTAGTTTCTTTTATGAATGTTTCATTCACATATAAATTAAAGGAACTATAGTTGAAAAACTGTGGAATGAGGCATGAGATAAGTGCATATAAATTATAGTCACAAGTATGTTATTTCAACTTAAATTTTAATTTATGTGTCTATAGTTTATTTATGGATGATGATATAGCCATGTTGGAAAAATCAGGCATACTCAATATTGCATAGGTTGGGATCATTTACCCATTGATTAGGTTATTGTGTGACTTGTTCACCTATTAGGATGTTAATCTAAGCAACTTATATGATATTGAACCATTAATATCATAAATGTATATAATATATTAAGATATATAAATAACTATAAGGGATATGACCTTTATAGATGAAATAGATAGAAAAAAGTATATTAGCTAGATAAACTACTTTAGTGAGCTGACACACTTGATGTGGGTGTGAATTATGGGGTTAGACTATAATGGGTAGAGTGGATAGTGATCCCAACTATATACAAGGTGATAATATGTATTCTTTCATCCCATATAGTGGGTGACAAATGGATATATCTTATACTTTATATTTAGGCACCTATTATTAGGAGTGCCAAGGAGAGATGTTGATGGGCCCATTAGTGTTGAGCTATAAAGGCCTATATAAAATGGTAAATTTGGGGTATCTATCCATCAACCACCCCAAAATCATCATGATTTGGGTGTATGAATCATTGCAACTTACCAACAAGGGATAGTGATCAAATATATGGGGGCCATTAGTATCTCTATGTGGATAGGTATGGCACCATTCAGACATTTTCCTTGAGTATTAGGCACATTGGCAGTGGTAGACCTAATAGATCTACCATATCAAGGTATGGCTATACAAAGGGAATATGAGGTAGTCACTCTCACTCCCTATGAGAACATGCAAAAATTTAGGGACAAATATTAGAAGGTAGAGTTATATCCCATGGATAGGGTGTCTCAAAAGTTAGGGTTATAGTATGTATCCAATCTACCTATCCATAAGTAGTACTCAAGGGAAATAGAGAGGTTAAATATGCCATATTTGGTAGATTATGGTGGCACCATATCACACCTAATAATTATATCATGGGTATATCTAGAAATTTAATGAGAGGAGGATCACATGAGAGATATTATCATATAAAAGTTATAGTAGTAATTATAGTTCTAGTAGTAGGCAAATCATAAAATCAATGACCATCACCACCATAGTATGACCCTTAGTAGTATAAATAATTACTACCATGATTAGATCCTTGACTATAATAGAAAGCATAGGATATAGGCTTATATGGAGAATATGGAGGTCAAGTCACCATAGGAGGTGACTAGGCACCTAATAGGGAGGAGTTAGAATGATAGGGGAGGAGGATGAGATGAGCTCTAATGAAGACTCATTCCCTAATTAGAATTAGGGTGACCTAGGTAAAATAATGCTTTCATTTACTTTTAGTCCTTTATTGCATTACTTTCTAGTTTATTACTTAGTTACTATTTTTTTATATGAATAGATATTTAGTGTATGCTTTTATTTTATGGTTACATATTCAGCTTCTTAATGGATGATCATGATTAGAGACACTTTGGTCAAAATGTTTCTAGTGAGCACTAGTTTAACTTAAGATCAGCTTCTAGTTGATACAAGTCTCCCCATGTGTATAGTCAAGAATATAGATTTTTTCTCCCTATTTATCACACATTTTTATAGGTCACTCATCATCAAATACATATAGTTTTCTTGGGGGTGAAGGTAGTTATTCTAGAGTCTTAATTGAATAATATTAGTGATATCATTGCATGAGAGAAGGTTAGGCTTCTTCAATCCAACTAATAGTGGGAGGAAAAACCTCTCAGGTGGGTATTTTTAACCTTAAATTAGATATTGATCATACTAAAGGTGGACAGGGTTAAAAATATAGAAATGAATAAGCACAAAGGTGATAAACAAATCTATAATAGTCTAATTAATGGAAAACTTAGATAAAACATATACTAAATTTATTATACTGAGATATGCTAAAAATGGAAAGTACAAATATGATAGATATTATAATCATAATAAAAATAACACACTTAATTGGTTCTAATGATAATACATATATGAATTTGGAACATGTAAGAAGCAGATTGGAAGAATATTCTCTAACAGACATCAAATTCTATATTAAGAATTTTTATAGATAAAGACACTTATGAATCACTAACACTGAGATTAGGATAAATATGTATCAACTATGTATAAGTTGAGACTAGCTCAACTATGTAGCCAATTCATATTTATAACATGGTGAGTGTGAGTGAACCAAGTTAACTAACACTATCAAACTGGTGAGGTTGGATTATATGATCAAGTCAAATTTTAAAACTTAGAAATATTGAGTGATTTAATCACCTCAACCATACCCAAAATTGAACAAGATACTATAGCTTATTGGCTCAATATAGTCCATAAAATTCTAACCTAGTGGATGATGACAGTCTGTATAAGTGTTCTAAATTTTAAATTGATTTGGATTTTGAAATATTAGGCACACATTACATATCATATTCACCTTAGATATGTCTCATGTTAAAAATATGTACAATAATGGTACCAATGCATATAATTATTTCATAAATGTGTAAC
Organism: Torreya grandis; assembly: GCA_037957365.1. Classification (NCBI taxonomy): domain Eukaryota; kingdom Viridiplantae; phylum Streptophyta; class Pinopsida; order Cupressales; family Taxaceae; genus Torreya; species Torreya grandis. The sequence goes on from JARHVA010001128.1 coordinate 2,256,346, forward strand.
TGAATCATAAAATTATGAATCTAACTAATCTGAGAATTGTATAAGTGTGAAGATGATTTAACCTTTTTAGGGTTTAACTATTTAAATTCTATGCTTATATTGAAAGGATGAGATATCTAGATCAGTTGAATAATAATCAATAATTAAGTACTAATTTGTTATGGATTTTGACCTTCTCTAACTTTCTAAAAATAGTAATAAATATGCTTAAATATAAACTTATCTGGAAAGTGATTATCGTAGATGATCTAGTTTCTAAAAAATATGTTCTAGATTATTTTGAGTTTCATCAATAGGGTCCTAAGATTTATTTTCTCACTATATATTAGTACCATACTACTGTAGTGTCCTCAAAGTGGCACTAGGTCCCCTTTAGAGGACTATTCCTATTTGTTGGGAGTATATGTACCTATGTTTTTAGGTCCTATTCCTACAATCATAAAATTCAAAACTCTATTTTGTGCCTCAAAAACCTAATTTAGTGTGAAAAATTAATCCTAATTGAAAATATGGCATGATAAATAAATATGTTTTAATTAGTAGGATAGGTTAGACATCTTTAGCACACTATTATGAAGAGACTTACCTACATACCAATACTTTGAAGAGGGATCAAGCCCGATGTAGATCTCCCACCTAGTGCTTGGTTCAAGTACAAGTCAATGCTAAAATGAGAGTGGGAATTGATGCCTTGAGTGTGCTTGAGCTTTGAAATCTTTGAAATATGGTCTTAAGGATGTTGTATATGGTAGTATGTAAAATTAGGGTAGAATAGGGATCAAATACCTTAATTTTGTTAAACTTGTCCTTCATTTGAATAGGTTGTTGCATTTATTTTCTATCTAGTGAATACAAGGGAAATATACTTATATTTATAGAGATCTATATCTTACATGGATAATAAAATGTGTTTAGGTTATCCTTAGAAGGGGCACACATTTGGAAAGGTGTCCATTTGGAGAGTTAGGGCAAAATACAATAGTTCCTAGTGGGGGACACTAACACCATGTGGCCATAGTGTCCCAAATGTGGTGTTAATGTCCACCTAGTAAACCACTTGGTAAAATGGGTTAGAATCTAGGAAAATTATCCTAGGATTGTGTTTAAACTGATTGAAGATGTATGTGGTCTACCAAATGGATGGAAAAGTGTGTATAAGGCTCTAAGATAGGTCTAGAGCTAAGCTAGGAATATGATAACTCAATCAACACTTTTATCATCCAAATACCACTTTTAGGTGATTACATTTTCCCCACTTTATGATAGGAATTCATCAAAGTGAAAAGAATAGTATAAATGGAAATGAATCATACCTGGACTTACCTTAGAAGTGAAGCCCATGTAGTTGAGTCTAATTATGTGAATTTGGTTCTAAATATGTGTAAAATGATCCAAAGTAATGACCTATAATAAAACATGCTAAAATTAGTCCTTAAGATATTATAAAAATTAAAATAATATTCTTAATAAAGTAACTAATTAAAGTGAAGGAGAGAGGAAAGGAAAGAATACACCTCATTGGGTATGCGAACTAATGCATGAACCTAGTGACAATCCTTTGTGTGTGAGTGTACATAGTGATCATATCATTCAATATATTGGACTGAGTTGATAGCTTGTTCAATCCTCATATGGGTGGCTCAAGAACTCAATCTATTTTTCATTCCATCATTGGCCACCCTTTTTAGTAGATCTTGATATATGAATAACTTAGATAATATGGTAAGTGTGTTTAACCCTATCATGTGGGTGGCTCAAGAACTTGAGTAGGACATGAATCCATTATTTCCCACCTATGTGAAGTAGATGCATCTATAACTAAACTATGATTTTTTTTGAAATTATCTAACTTAGTATATATAATTATGTATGTCAGCTTTATGGCCATTCAGGCATATTACGCAATTCTAGGCTACTTACGAATGCCAACCACTATATATAGAGTAACTAATGAATAGGTGACAACATATAATATGATAAAAAGTGTATACAACATAGAGAATGACATGGATTTTACCATTCCATATAATCAACATGTATGTAGTTGAGTATATGGAAACTATGTGTCATGCAGTGCCCCTAATTTGATATCTAAGTATACTGATACTAAACTAAGTATGTAATAATTGCATATGTGTATCTAAACTAAATGTGGGAATGATCATGACACACATGATGTCATAAAATATAAGGAATTGGTATTAATTTGAGCTAAAATGAGTGTATCTGAGTAAAATCTAAACATAATTGTCAAAGTTGTCATTGTATCTATGCAAATCTATATTATACATGGTGTACTAGTCTAGATAATATAACTACCCTAAAGCTAGGGCTACTAGAAAATAGTGCCATGTAGTGGATAGTAGTTCCCTATGGTGATAATGTCCTAATATGGATGATAATGTCTACCTAGTTTGAAATCTAGGTGATCTGAACTAATTTTTGGGTCTTTATTTTTCTTTGTGTCTTGCATGTGTCTGATTTCTAAAATTGAGCATGTATACTAAAATTTATCTATGAATAACAAAGTAGGAGCCTGATCTATATTAAAAACCCCTATGAACAACCCCTCTTTTGAGGTTAATTATAAAACCTGTGTAAGAACTATCCTCAAAATAAATAGCTTTACAAATGTGTTAACTAGAGCATATGCATGTTATTCCAATACATTGTACAAATATAACATCAGAATGTAAATGAATATGATCATAAGTAGGTAATGTAAGCTGTATGTTATAATTTAGAATTGCACAAGGGTGTCAAGATAGATGTAATCAATTTATAACAATAAATATGAGTAGCTATTTAGGGGGATGGGGCATGATGTCCATCATGGCACCTAAGTATGAAGGGGAGATGCATGATATCCCTCATGGCATCAAAAATTGGTGTGTGTGTATGAAAAAATAAAATAAAAACATCATGGTGAAGAATAATATAATTAAGCATACATATAAACACATGAGGCATGCAAAAGTAAGACAAGGGGGTATAATATAATGGACATGGGCACATGTCACAAAAATTAAGAATGAAGACATATAAGGACATGTTAAAATGTCCACATATGAAATCGATAATAAATTTGGATTAGAGACACATAGAAGGACATGTTAAAATTTATGCATATATAATCAAGAAAGCACACACAAGGGACATGGGCACATGTCCAAGGCATATAAATAAAGAATTGGCATAGAGCCATAAATCAATTGTATATTCAAATGTCATCAAAGTGGAAGAAGCATAGGGAACACATTCAAGTCTAATATAGGAAAAAAATATAAATAAAATCATGTATAAATATGTATTACAAATCTATTTAAATGCTAGGATACACATTTACTAAGTCTAACTAGTGATAGTCAATAAAAAATCTAATCAATGAGCAGAAGTTATCAGCATCAAGATATATCAATACATAAATTGGAATGTATATATTATAAGGATAGAACCTGGTAATAGTAATTATGTAGGAGATTCCCTTTAGTGGGTAGATGTATTAAATGAATAAACCTAGATTAGTGCATATGCTCCTAATGGGTAGATGATAGCTAGTCAGGATCAGTGTAGTGGACTGGAGTCTTATATGTAATCTATAAGCACTCAAAAAAACAAGTGAAACATATGTGTATGATAAAAAATACTATACCAAGATAGCTAAAAATATGTAATATCTGGTAAGTATTAGAGATGTAAACATAGAAATGCATAAAATTTGTAATTTTTTAGTTTTTGAGCAATATTTAAATGTTTTTATATTTTTACATGCTATATTATTTTTATGTTTTTTGGGTATAATTTATGTACAAGTAAATTAAAATATACTATTGTATAAATAAATATAGTAAATATAAATGAAATAGTATACAATCAAAGTGTAACGTCTCTATAGACCCAAGATCACATCCATGGTATGTGGATAATCAAACATTAGATATAGTGTAAGATCATCATGTGTCAGATATAGAGCCTATCCAAACTCAAATATGTCATTTTTATCATGATCATTATACCAATTTGTATGTATCAATGGGACCTTATCCTTGACATGAGTCTGAAGTCTATGCTTCCAAATAGCATGTTGCTTAACTATATAAGATGCCTCTTACATGGTCCCATGATAAACCACATTAGACTACAAAGTATCTATGTGAAACCTATGGTTCTCATCTATGTCATCATGAAATATATGAACCATACATCCATAATGAGTGAATTTCAAGCATCTATTTGACCAATCAAATATGTCATCCATTATCTATACCCATGTATTACCAAGTGTAACCTGTATATGAGTATCTCTACTCAAAATGAAGAATAATGTATTGATCACCTTAGGGCCACATGAAACTAGTAATGTAATATGTCTAATGGAATCTTAATAGTGTATAACATGTTTTATCTCACTCTGTTGATAACCAGTGTGGTGTAAAAATCCCAAAGTATAAATATTAGGATCAAAATCCTCATATATAGTCACATGGGTAAGATATCTATCTACTAAAAAAATCTATATAGTTAATGGATCATGTCATGAGTATATGTATTGGTGATGAATATGTTGTGGTTCTCATATCTATAAAGCATCTTGTATCATGGGTGGTGGAGGTTCATGTGGAGGTGGAGGTTTTATGATATGGATAGTGACCTTATCCTTAAATTTATTTAGTTTATGTTGTAGTGTTGAGTATGTGTCTGTATCATGTCTCATGAGTATATGAAAGTGGAAAAATAGTTGCCTATCTTGTGGTGATAATCTACTAACTGATCTATGTCAAACTATGGGTAATAGTATCAATACTCTATCAAGTAGTAGTTGTAGATCTAGTGGGGTCTATCCTATGAGTTCCCTATCTAAATTTATATTATTGAATTAGTATCCATGGATGTGACCATATGTATTGAATGGATTATGGGATTTTTTGATGACTATGGTTGAGTATGGGATCTCGTAGATGTAGAATCCTGAACAGGTGAGGCTACTAGTGTAGAGTGAGGTATAAGTTCCTTAAAATTATCTCTATAATCTCTTGGGCCCATGGGTGTAAATATAAATGCACATAAATAATAATCAATGTCTATAGGTGGTTGATCATCCTCTATAGTGGCCTATAAATCTATGTTAAAATTATGAATTTAAGCCTCTTATGAATTGATAAGTAGTGTTAACCAGGATATGAGGATCTCATCATCTCTCTAGATGAGGATGTTTGTACTATGAGAGGTTATCCCTCTACCATCATTGCAGGCAATTATGCTAGGAAAGGTTGGTCCTTTATTATTAGTGAAGGTTCTTATTCTATAATAATATTTAAAGGTGGTATATGAATAGTCTTACTATACTCCCCCACCTCATAAGTATGCATCTACTCAATGAGAATCCTATGAGGTGGGGGGTTGATGAGAACATGAGGTGTCCCATTAGATGATGTAGTCAGTGTAGGAGGCTTAGTGATCCTACAATATATACATGTCTAATTATGTATTGTACATGTTTATAGGTACCCATCATGAAAATAATTAACACATATATGAAGAGTGAAAGTTGAAACCTCCATAGCATGTTTCCAAGGTCTATTGAGTAAAAAATTATAATGTAAATGGTTCAAAATAACTTGAAAGTGTGTAGATAATGTCTCTGGTCCCATTTTAATGTCCAATGTGATTGATCCCAATGTCTTTCTAGAAATCTCATCAAACCCTAGGATGCTCTTTTATGTATTTTGAATAGATGTTATACCAACTCCCATGGTTTATAGAAATGTGAGGTTACATATATTGAGTCCTAAAGCACTATCAATAAGAACTTACTTAAAATGTGTGTTATTGATTTGAGCTTGAATAAAAAGTGGCAAATTTTGATCAATGACTGATTTTGAAGGTAAATCCTCATTGGAAAAATCTATCACATCCTCCAAATCCTTGATATTATTCATGATAGATGCAAAATAGGATGACTCGGTACCACAGGGCATAAATGTGTGATTAAGTATTTGAAATGTAATATCTTTGAATATTGTTACTTTTTGAAGTAATACCAATATAGATATTTTGGCTGGTGTATTTATCAATTGATCCACTAAATCAAATTATTTTTGTTGATATTTGGGTGCTATTATAGTGTGCTAAGGATGAGAAGGGATGGTAAGGTTATTTTAATCTTATATAGGCTGAGGAGGCATCATGTTATGCTTCGTAATAACTCAAATTGCATAATCTACTATTTTCCAAGGGCAAGTAGTAGAGGTAGGATGGGAGTGTAGATAATCAATTGGTTTAGGTGGAGGTAAAACAAAAGGAGTCCTTTGATCCCTCTATCATCTAGTATTAATTGGAGGTATCTCAAAGTCAACCATATAGAGATGATCCAAATAAAAATGGGGATCACATGATGGAGAACCAATATGTAAAACTAGCATAGCTTGAGATGAATCCATGATATGAGTAATATACATGTGTACCTTTATACAAAATGTTGGTAATAAACATGCTAAGCAAAGTACCAAGATTTTTACCATGAATTAAAAGATTGATTTTGTCATGATAATCATGGTAACAAGATATAAATTAAGATTAACTATTGAAAATGTAAGCCCTAGGGTGATCTAGGGTTAGGGATTTTTGAATCTAGGGTTTTCTTAGCAATAATTTAAATTATATGTAAATAAATTGAAACCCTAATATGAAAATTATAAAATTAGAAGTATGTATCCTTGAATTATTACACAAAAATTTATATTAATGTAAGCTAGGGTTTGAAGTAATACAGCTTCACCAAATGATTTAACATTTTTAGGGTTTAACTATGTAAATCCTATGTTTAGATTAAAGGGTTGAGATTTCTAAATTAGTGGAATAATATGAAATAATTAAGTACTAATTTGTTATGTATTTTAACCTTATTTGACTTTATAAAAATAGTAATAAATATGATAAATAGAAACTTAATTAAAAAGTGATTATTATGGATGATTTAGGTTTTGAAAATTGGGTTTTAGATAGTTCTAAGTATCAATAATAGGGTCTCAGGATCTATTTGCTCGCTAGACAATAGAACCCCACTTTGATAGTACTACTATACTACTTTAGTGTCCTCAAAGTGGTAGTAATTTCCCCTTTATATGACTATTCCTATTTTCTCAGAGCACCTACACCTATGTTTTTAGGTCCTATTTGTGTACACATGAAATCTAGAACTCTATGTTGTGGCTAGAAAACCTTATTTAGTGTGCAAACCCTAATCCTTATTTCAAGTATGGAATGAGAAATAGATGTGTGTTCATTAGTAGGATAGGCTAGAAATCCTCAACACCCCACTCTAAAGAGATTTTCCTACATACTAATACTCTGAAGAGGGATGAATCCTGATGTAGTTCTCCCACTTAGTGTTTGGTGCAAGTGCAAGTGAATTCTAGAATGTGAGTGGACTTAGATGCCTTGAGTTTTCTTGAGATTTTAAATCTTTTAAATCTAGGCTTAGGGATATTATAGATGGTAATATGTAGAAGTAGGGTAGAATAGGTATCAAATACCTTGATTTTTCTCAACTTGTCTTTTGTTTGAATAGGCTTTTGCATCTATTTTCCATCTAGTGAATAGAGGTGAAATAGACTTATATTTATATATATATATATATATATATATATATATATATTATAGCTTATGTGGATAATAAAATGTTCTATCTTGACCTTAAGAGGGGCACACATTTGTAAATTATCCATTTAGGATGGTTAGGGCAAAGGATAATAGTTCATAGTTGGGGACACTAGCGTCGTGTGGATATAGTGTCCCAAATGTGGTGCTAATGTCCACCTAGAAAACTAATACACAAACTAGGTTGGGATATAGGAAAATTATCTTGAGAATGTGTTTAAGCTGACTAAAGATGTATGTGGTTTGTACAATTTATATAAAAGTATTTCTAAGGCTCTAGGATAGGTCTAATACTAAGCTAGGAATAGGCTACATCAAGAAACACTCTTAGCATCCAAATACCACTTTTAGGGGATTATAAAATAACATGATTCCAAAATATGCCCCTAGTATATATCAAAAACTAAAATTGGTGTAAGTGTGGAGAATATGTTTCCAAAACATGCTCCCACTATAATCTAGAATTAAGAACTGGTATAAATATGTATAACATGTTTCTAAAATGTTCCCCCACTATAATATAAAACTAAAAACTGGTGTAAATATAGAGAACATGTTTCCAAAACATACCCTCATTGTATATGGATAAATATATAAAAAATATATCAATTATAATATGGAGGACATGTTTCCAAAGAATCCCCAAATGTAATCTAGGTATGCTATGTAATGAATACGCATCGAGGACATGTTTCTAAAACATTCCCCCCACTGAATCTAAAACTATGACAAATATGGATAACATGTTTTTAAAACATGCCACCATTTCAATATAGATCTATATATCAATGTATAATTCATCCCTCTAAATCATGACCCTACTAATATGCCCCCTTTTAGGTGAGGGCAGATATCAACTCATTGTTACATCACCTTAAAAGGATAAGATAACCATATAACTATGAATGAACCATGTAGCATATAAAATGAACATGTCTAGGTAAATGCCACATTGAATTACCATAATATGATCACATTAAGGCCTAATATGCATGATAACTATCATGGAAACATTTCTATAGTAACAATACAAGCTCAAAAATCAACCAAACACATAAAATGATCACTCAAAATCAATTCAAAATATAATGGTTTAAGGAGACCATAAATAAGCAGAATATTTAAATGTCACACAAATGAATGAGTGTGACTTTATGAAATGTCCTAAAAAAAAATAACATTCAAATATCTAAACAAAAATCAATGACATAAAATGTCAAATAATAAAACAAAGGCATGGGGGCCACAAAAAATGGAGCATATTCAAATGCTCAAACAAACAAGAGAATAACAAGGCAAGGCACTCAAGGAAGTGCATAAATAAAAACATAAACAACCAAAATAAAAATAACATACTATCCCATGGGTCAATTTTTTATAAAAAACATTAAGTGTATATATATATATATAAAGTATACTATGAAATATGTAAGCATGGATAAAGGCATGTGTAAGTACATAATATCAAACATGATAATGTAAAGTGACCATACAATGATATAAATTGGATGTATCATGATGAAAGAAGGTGGATTCCCCCAACATTATAGTTGAGAGAGGAGGATGGCCCAACATCTAGAAGTGCGTAAAACATGTATCTATGTATACCTGAATCAGATTCAAATAAAAATGTGAGACTCATGTGTATGTATAAATAACTAATATGATATCCATCTACATGAAAATAATAACATAGATGTCAATAATCCAATAAGATAAGTTCATGTTGAATATATTTTTTGATTTTGTAATGTTTTAATTTTTTGGTATTTTTTAAATATGTGAAAGAGATAACTATCATATGATCTCATCTAGTGGATAATAATTGTCAAGGAGTGATAAATTTATAACCTATCATGAATGAGATGTGCCATATGTGTGCATAACACAATTAGAAAGTGTATCATGCTTTGTTGGTAAGTTTGTACTTAGTATCTTTGGTTCACATCAGGTTCACCAAATGTTTAACCATAAATTAGATATGGATCCTACTATGGGTATATAGGGTTAAGAATATAGAAATGAATAAGCAAAATGTGATAAATAGATCTATAGTGGGCTAATAAATTGAAAAACTCAGATAGAAGATATATTGAATATTCTATGTTGAGACATGCTAAAAAATAGAAAGTACAACTATGCTAGATATTGAAATGATAATGAAAAAAGATATTAATTTAGTTATAATGATAATATAGATCCAGATCTAGAATAGGTAGCTATAGACTAGGAAAATATTTTTTAACAACCATAGAATTCTTGATAAAGTGCCTTTGTAGCTATAGACACGTGGCAACCTAGGATAATTGCATCAATGCTAGTGTCTAAATATGATGCAATTGTTTAGTATTGAATAATTTTTTAAATAAGATGTGACCACCTAGATTTGTTTAGGTTCATAATCACTTTCACTCTATTTCATTTAGATCTAGGTCATGGACTGTCTCTCATTATCAAATGATCAAACCCTATTTCTTCATATTCATAGTGACTATGGGAAAATGGGTTAGTGGGAACATAGTGTCAATATGCCCTAGAAACTCATCTTCTTATGTTCTGGAGCCTATTTTCACATTATAATGTATTTCAAATATTTTACATTAAAATTTACTATACACTCTTAGTGTATTTTCTAGACCCCCTTTTTTTTAGAGTATCGATATGTGGTTTACCTATACTTATATATGTGTGGTGTCATCACCCATGATTAATAGGGAACTATTATGGGTTGGCTTGGCCCATGGTTTTGGTATCCATTGTTTTTTAAAATTGATATATTCATTGCCTATTGATGTATTATAGATGGACATTGGTAATATATCAAATTATAGAGTTTGAGAAGGTGAATAGAGTGTGTGAATTCAAGAGAGTTTGTTGTGCATAGATCCAAATAATATTTGTGCATTGTAATTATGAGAAAACTAATTTGAGAGTGGATTGTATTCTTATTGGCTTGTAATAATATATGAACAAGTTTTTTTGGTTGATGTATTCCACATTGAGTGAACCACATTAAATCTTATCTTTTTGTTGTGCATTTTAATTTTTGTTCTTTATGTATCTCTTTTCATAGCTCTTATTATTGAGATTTTGTGAAATTATTCTGCATTAATTTTTTATTTTGTTTTCGAGGGGGGGAGGAGGGGGATGGTGTGGGGGGAGTCCCATAACCCCAAATCTTGGCCCCTTGAAACTAGAAAGATGCAAGGGCTCATCACCAAAGAATAAGATAGGTGGGTAAGGTTGCCTTATTTGATAATTCTAGTGTTTTCAATTAGAGGGGACCATAAAATAAGAATATTTCATGTAAAATAGTATATATTATGTTGTAGGATAGAGTTTTATAAGCTTGAAAAAAAGTATAGAGGAATGAGGTACACTATGCTCATAATAACTAAGACAATAACCTATGTAATATGGATTTTGAGAATGTTTTATAAAGGGAAATATGGTGATATAGAATTTTATGTTGTGTTTTTAAAAAATTTATCATGTGAATTTATAGTTAATAACCACTAAAAAAAATAATAATATGTAAAAATAACATATAAACTATGGGAAAGTACTTATTATGCAAAGAGTGTAATTTGAAATGTAATGATTATATGTAGAAATGTTTGAGGCATAAAGAGTTCATAGAATAACCTAACTCCTTACCCTTTAAAGTTCACAACTCACAAGTTAAATTATTAAAATCCTTAGTCACCAAATATGGCCCCAATCAATTAGGCCTGAATTGATGACCTTCTCCCTTTTTCTTATATATATTACTTTCAAGTCTCAAGATAAGGTATCCTAATTTTATGTGAAATTAATGGAAATTTTTAGGATACAATATTGTTCATATGGAATTATTATATCTAATTTCCATTTTGTGCCAAGTACACATATTACTATTACTATTATATGTATACATCTCTTTACTAAGAATTAGACATCTAGTGATGCAGTTTCTCAAGGACCTCTTAGGTTCCATCTTATTTTTCTTGATTTACCTACCCATTTGGCTTATGTGATATGTTTTTTTATATTATTTTAGTGTATACCATAAATCCCTACCTATTGTGCTTGTTTTATAAATGTTTTTATCCCTTAGACACTTGTGTTCATCCTGGACACTAGTGTTGACATCAATGTTTAGGATCAACACAACTATCTAGTTCTATATTTTTATCTTTTGTCATATCTTTCACATTGTGACCTTTTTTATCCCTCTTTTACCATCCTATAGTCAAAAAATTTCATGTCACTAGGTTATAATTCAAATTCAAAAGGTTCATATATATACATAGGCTATGATCTAATTAACACACTTTCTAATTTGATAAGATAACTCTGTAATAAAGAAGTATTATCTATTTCAAAATATTAAATTTCCATAAAGCATTATTTTAAATATATGAAGCATTCAAAAGGTTAAATATACTATTTCATCACTTATACCAAGGGTTACTAGGAGAAATAACATATACTCATATTGTTATAATTCCACACACATAAATAGGAGGGATAAATACATACAAGTTTGAGGCCCTGTTAGTATTATTGGCTATGTACACATGACTTATAAATAACATGGTTTCTAGGCTAACTCAACTCACATTACTAACCCTTTTACTAGATTTTAATAGGTTCAATGCAAAATATCTAGGGTTGCTTATTATCTAGAGGTATCACACATGTGAGCATAAGTTGAGACATAAAAACATTACACATGTGGAAGCATAGGTATAATCTAAATTTGAGGTCACTCCTATGTATATTTATCTATGGACATTAACATCAGATATAGATATAAGCATTGGTGTTACTATCCCAGATCAATGCAACTATCCAAAGGTCAACAATGGTCAAAATATATAATGAATGACACCCATATCTCTAGCACAACCCTATGATGACTCCTAAGCACTACCATGATCCATAATAGAACATTAAATAAGATATTCTCTCTTTATCCATTAGTTTCCTTATACTTACTGTATTTATTTCACATACTAGATTATACAAATTTGTATTATTGACTATATTTTAGGGTAAATATTAATAGTTTCATTCCTTTTAAATACATTTATTTTCTAGGGTATTATTTTATAAAACTCCTAAATCACATAAAACATTTGGTGAACCTAACCTCTATTTATTGAACCAAAACCCTAGTTTATATATTAGGGTTTTCACCTTCTTTAAAATCTTATTTCAGATTTTATTTTATTTTATTTTTAGATATGATTTGTTCTTATGTAGGCCTTGTTTAGTAATGTTAACTATTATTATTTAATTGTCTCTCCTACTTGTGTGTTGAAAAAAATTCTTAAGAGTTCACCTCTTTATGGATTTCCTAGTTCATCGAAAGGGACCTCAACCAAAAAATCCCCATCCTTTTGATTTTTATTTTTAATGTACCTTATGATCAATGTATTTCATATTATGATCTTATGGAACATCAAAAATGAGATCAAACCCTTGCCTTTTCTTATAACTATGACAATGAAAGAACAAATGACGTGAATGTAAATGTAGATGACCAAGCTAGTGACAAGGACATTTTTTATTATGGATATGAATGTAATGGCCTTCCTCTTGGGTATGTTTAACCTCAATATCCAACTCTTTTTCTTTACAATGATGAGGAGTTTCAAGAACCAACAAACATGCAAAATGATACTATTCCTAATGTTGAAAATCTAATTATTCTATATCCACCTTATTTTATTATCTTAAAAATCAAATGTGAGATTCCCCCTTATAATTTGACAAGTTCAAAGAGGTTGAATGTTCCCCCAATATATCTCATAATGAAAATATTGATGAAAACAAGTGTGTGCCTTCACCTTAAGATAATACTAGTGTTAAAAATCCCATGTCTTTTTTGCAACATTCAAACATTAATATCCCAAGTTGTTCTTCCCCTCTAGTATGTAATAATAAAAATACATGTATTATCTCTCACTCTTTCCTACTTTAATGTAAAAATGAGAGTTCCAATGAACATCCCAATGAAACACTTAAAAAAATTGCATTGTTTGGAGACACACAAAAAGTTTAAAGTTCACTTGATGTATCTCATTTAAAGGCTAAATCATATAAGTCAAATAAACTAAAAATTAACATTTCATTCTATATTCATTTGATAAGTAAAAATGATATTTGCATTCCCCTGACTAATGATATTGCAAATGAAGTTCCAAATGTTACTTTTACTCCCTCTTTTGCATTTTTGTCTAAATAAAAGCAAATGTTTACAAGTGAAATTATTTCACCATTTTATATTTAAAGTAACCAAATTCATAGTGAAGTATCATCTTGTAATGGAAATGGTATTAGCCTTTGTGATATACAATAATACATACTTACCTCTTTAACCATGGGTACTCCTTTACCAAATATTGCAAACCCATGTGATGATTCTCCTCTCGAAGTGATAAAAATCCCACCATCCCTATGTTTCATGTGAATGGTATTTTACAAAATATAATAAAAACTTAAATCTCTCATGATAAGTTATCTATTATGACCACTATGGGAGATTCATAATAACAATTCAATGCTATTAAGTTAAAAGTTTCTTCTCATGAGGCTCTTTTTGAGGAGAATAAATTATGAAGACAACATATTTCTCAATATGTGTTTGAATATATATATCCACATAATTTTATCATGCCTAATTTATCCTTATTCATTAGTCAAGGGGAGCCTGCTATTCATTTGGAATAATATATAAACTCCTTTGGACATTGGGCCTAAAATGGAAGCTTGTTACTAAAGGATTTCCATCACACTTTAACAAAATGAGATCTTTATTAGTTTTACAACTTGTCAGATGCTTCCTTATCAATTTTACAAAATCATGAGGATATGTTCCTATGAAATTTTCATCAATTTATCTTACCTAAGTTACCATTGGAACATTTTCAAAAATTGACCCAAAATGAGAATGAATATCTACAAGACTATGTTATTTGATAGGATGTTTTATATTCCTTAAAATTTACACCCTCAGATTTGGAAATATAGTTTATATCTAGTATGCGTATTCTCTCTCCATTGAGAGAGAGGGAATTTCACAATTCCTTTTCTCCATTTGATATTTTATAATGTGATGTGAATAAATATGCATGTTCTCTAACCAATACACAAACTCAGTTACCTATTTTTCCATCACCAACCAAGCATTATAAGACTCATGTTTCAAGGGCACCTATTCAAATTACAAAGGATCATAAACAACATAAAAAATATATAATATAGCCACCAATATATATAAAATTACCAATAATTAATGTATTAAAAAAAGGAAAGGAACATGTTTTTCAAGTACCTCCCATTATTATACCGAATAACACCACTAGTTGCCAGCCTCTTCAATTTGATTGGTATTAAGATATACCATATGATATATTACAAACTTTTTTAGATAAATGATTGATCAAACCCCATCTTAATTCAAATTACCCACCTCATATATTTTATAAGGTAAAAGGAAACCACTTTTGCATTTATCATGGTATTAATGAGCATCAAGATAATGAGTGTTTTCCCTTCAACAAAAGCTTGTATAGTTAATAGATTAGGGAATTATTTCATTTAAAAAAGAGGCATCCAAAAATTATTCACATACTTATACTAGAGGCACATATAAAATGGTTGAGCCATCCCATGTTTATCTTTATAAGGAAATCATGTTTCATTAACATTCATTAAAGATACCCACTAGAAAAATTCTTTCTCCTAATGTGTTCTCTACTAGGAATGATCTCTCCCATAATGATCCTACCAATGAACCATTGGTTGATCATGTCTTAGATAGAGACACATGTAGAGGAGATGAAATTACACTATATATTTGGGTTTCTTTATGCATGCAAATTATCACACACTAATATATACACTCTAGTCCCCAAGGTTTGGTTGAGGTAGATGATGTAATGGATGGGCTAGGGGTTTGGTTTTTTTGGGCATAACAAGATTTGGGATAAGTGGTGACAATGGGTTCTCATGATGGAATTAAAAGACCTCAAAAACATCTTGATGTTTATTTTTAGAATCTAGCTATGTTTAAAGAGAGATCTAAGGCCCTTTAGTCTCTAATACAATAATAAGGTAGAGTTCTTAGTCAATGCTAGGCTTGGGTAAATGAGTGAGATTGGACTAAATGATTTATAGGATAATATATATTTTATTGGGTTGACTCCAACTGGCTGATGTCATCCACTAAGTTTGAATGATATAATATGAGGCTAGAACCAAGTAAATTAATATAGGATGGATGGACGACTAAGCTTATATGACATTATATTGATGTCTCTTTTTTTTGGAGAACAATGATATGTGGATCAGGGATGTGCTCTTATTCTTATAAGGTAACTAAGGACTCTACGATGAGGTAGAGAATTGGAGTGGATTTAAATACCTCACATCTCAAGTTGATACTAATGTTAGGCTATGTGATGATGGTGGGACTAGGAGATATAACTATATGTAATAGATGTGTCAGACAAGACCTGGTGTCTCATAAAGGGTCATTTGAAAGAGACTAGGGAAAAGCATATTTTCTTATTTAGACAATGGCTTGTAAAGTGTGCTTGATGTAATGTTGAAATAATTCTTGGAATGTGGATGCTTGTATGAATGGATAAGGATTTTGGTAGATGTGTTTACTTACATATATTTGGTAAGGCTTTTGGTATGGCATGCATGAAATAGCAAGGCTTTTGACAATGTTTTTGTTTTGTTATTTTTTGGATTTTTTTGGTTTTTGACAAATGAATACTTGCTTACTAAAAATAAAGTACAAAAATTAAAGGATAATATAACTCAAAACAAAATAAATAAAAATAATTTATTTAATCCTTTTCAATGTTTGAGATGCATGCAATGGAAGAGAGAATAAACCTATGTTATTATACAAGATGTTGATTTTTCCAAGATCTATCTATATACAAATTAGATGAAATGTTTTTTTTTTGTTTTGATTATTTTATATGAAGTAGGCTAAATTTGTAAATTACATATATGCATTCAAGAAATATGAGAGGATATATGATCTATAACAACAATAACAACAAAGCACTTTCCACTAATTTTCTTGTTTATAAACAAACTAGGATAACCTTTTAATCTTCTATTTTTTCACAATTTTTGTTTTGAATGTATTTCTAAAATAATAAAAAGAGATGCAAGTTATGATTTTGTGATTTAAGAGTGGAAAATAATTATTATTTTAACTCTCCAAAACAAATAGGACCGTTAATTTACCACTCTTAAATATGTACCTACAATTATCTATGTTTCCTTGGTTTTCTTAAATGGTTATTTAGAATGCAAAAGACTTGTTTAGAAATTGAAAATAAAAGTTATGATAGCTAGAAATGGATATTTATTAAGGTTTTTTTCAGGATGATTGACTAGGTGTATTTTTGATTTGAAAGGAAACTAATTTGTTAAAATGTAAGCATAAGCCAAAACTATGTTTTTCTATAAAATACAAATGAATAGAAATGGATCTATTTCACTATCAAATTTGGTTCTTTCCTCTTTTATGAAAAATTAATCTAATCAAAATAACAAGCTATACTAAATCTAATCTAACAAATAAAAAAATAGATGATGTAATTTTTATTTTTATTTTAAAAACTTGTTTTTGGAATAAATTAGTTGAAGTGCATGTAGTGTGTTGATAGGAGCATCCTTAGCATGCTAGCTCTGTATGCTCTTGAACAAGTTATATATACTCTTTATCTAGATGATAGATAAACTCTAGGATGAGATAAAAAGGGGGATACATAATCCATAGATGGAATACAACTAAACTAGGGATAGCTAATACCTTATCTTGCAAAGTCTGAATTGATTTCACCAAAAACACTTCTTCATTTATAGGTATGTAGTTGAATTGAAAACAATAGCTAAATCTTATAGTATTTATATCATGACTATGGATGAAAAAAATATAATTATTAAATCTAATGTCAATTTTTAGATTGAGATCAATCCAAAATTGACCTTCTTGTAGGAAGAGAATGGAGTTTGCATAGAGGAGTTCAACTAAGTGTGACTATGAGTTTAACTTGAGATGAACTAAAGAAGGTTGAAATTATGAGAGTGAGTGATTTGGGAATGATTTGGAGAAAACACAAGGTGGTGATAATAATAAACATGAAGCTAGTTATGAAAACACAATAAAAATGAAGTTATAGGAGCTAATTTTGGAAGGTGTTTCCACTGTGATAGAACCATACCTTTATGTAGGGGTGATTACATAACCACTAATTAATCTAACACAACAAATGAATATGATTCTAAGATCCCATATATTTTAATGAATAAGCACCTCCTTATGTCAAAACCACCTCCTATATTATAAAAATATTGTGGTGGTTCCATAATATAAGGGGAAATTATAAAAAAAATAAGTGTAGGTCTATCACTTGGGGCAACGGTTCTGACACATACGGTGGTTTTTTTAAATAAAGAAGACATCACAGAAATTTCTAAGCTAATGGGACTAAAATGGGTCAATGGAGGAATAGGAAGACATAAGGAGGGAATAGAGCTAGAGAGTTTCCTATGGAGCATAAAATAATAATTCATTGCATCATCAATAGATTTGTATTAGAAATGTTGCATCATTAAATTTTGGGTGTATAATCCCCCTCAGGAGGGCATCTTGTCATGAATTGGTAATGTGTATTCCAGAGTAAGGCATGAAAAAAATAAATGAGAGGTTATACATAGTTACCTTATTTAAATAGAGGAACAAATCCTGTCAAGACTGCACATAACTTACAAATGGAAGATGAGATTCAAGTGCACTTTGAAAGAAAATCAAAAGTAAGATATGTAATCAAAACATGGAAATAATACATACCATACATGTGGGAAATATCATACTACCTAGACTATCCTTTCAAGGGATTTAACATGGTTTTAAGCTATATGTACCTACAAAATTATAAAATGTGCTACAAAAGATAGAAATGTCATTAAAACATTAGTGATAAAACATTAATTTATAACACCTAGGAAAGATAACACATATATTTGTGAGAAAAAAATACTAATATGAATTATGCCAAAAATGGTATTTTTGTGTCTAAAAATGGTTTATTTGGGGCCCAATATATTCAAAACCTTGCTAAAAATAATTCCTTTGTGTCATTTACATTGAGGGAGATTTTTGAGCTCTAGATTGTTAGTGACCATTTTGGGTGTGGAAGTGGTCATCAAAAAGAGAGTGATGAAAGGATGGTGAAGGTACTAGTGGGAGTTGAATTTGGGCACAATTAGGTTGAATTTTTTTAACTTTTTAGTTTTAACCCAAATTTGAAAATTTGTTCAAAAAGTGGTTGAAATCTAGTTAAATTTGATTTTTTTATTTTTGATCATTATTGGGGATGGTAGGTTAGATATTTTTAGGATTTATCAAATTTTAGGGGATTATTAATGGGGATAGGGGGTTTTTGAGGAAACTATGAGTAGTTGGTAGAACCACTACTCAGGTTATGGAACTACTACCTTTTACAAGTGGAGATTTCATAACCATCACATTGGGTTTGTAACCACCATGAAGTGGTTATGGTGTCACCACATTTGGGAAATTGCATAACCATTAGAACCAATTATATTTCCACATTAGGTTAGTTTCATAACCATTATATGGTGGTTTCACAATCATCACTTGAAAATAGAGGTAGTTCTATGAGATTAGAGGAAAGTGAATGCTTTTGACTTGTTTAGACTATGAGATTAACTTTCTTGAGTGACATAGGGTATTTTTAATTATTTTATGGTGCATATATCTAATGGATCAAATCATAGGATTATGAGTGGCTCCCTTAAGTCCTAGTACATATAAAATTTGATGAGTTAATCCCACTTGACCAAGTAGGGATACTTCATATTGCATGCGTAGGGATCACCCCTTCCTCTAGATGATTGTTATGTAACTTGCTGACCTATTAAGACCATAAATAAAACAAATTTGTGTTCCTTAAAGCCCTTACAAAGTATATGATCACTCCCATGGATGTGTATAAAATCACTGGTCTTCCTAAGATCATGTGTTTTGTGTCTAACTATAATATTGATAGTCATAATGAGGCTTGTAGTTGGGAAAATCATTTTGGATATGATGATGCACCTAAAATGGGTGATAAGTGTGGTGTGAGGCTTTCTTAGGTTGAGGGATCAATGATCCCCAACCTAAGGAAGGCCATCGTTGACATCCTTTCCTCCTAGTTAGTGGATGATAAGGTTACTAATAGGCATTTGTATAATTGTTTGCTAATTATATGATGTATAGAAGAGTGAGGGATTAATTTTCTTGGATCCTAGAGATGATGTCACATATTTATGGATATTTATATTGAGTGGATCATTTAGGATCAATTTCTATTAGCCACCTGACTATCATTATTAATTGGGTTTATGAGAGGATGATCCCCACTAAAGGGGGTGTCAACTAGGGCACCAAGGGATATTAGGGAGATTATATGGGAATATGTGGTGCCCTTTCATTATTTTTCATAAATGTGGGGTCTCTAATAGTGTCAAATTTTATTTACCTACCCTACTAAGACATGGTTTGGCAATGGGATAATGAGGGAGTCTATATTATGATAGATTCTAGGGTTACATAAGTTTAAGATATACTATTATAGGTTGAGTTACACTATTTGAATTGATTACCATAATAGTTTGGTATGCTTTAGGTGGGAAACCTCCCCATACCTAAATTTATGCATAGGTGGACTCATGAGGTGAGGTATATGAGACTAGGGAGATTGACATGGCACCCACTAGTGAGAGGGGTTCCTAACACTCAAATAGCTTGAAAGACACCTAGAAGAGGGGGAGGATAGGTTGGAGATGGTCAACAATAGATGGTATATCACCAATAGACCATGCATAATAATAATAATAATAATAGCCAAGAGAGGGTGAGGGTGAACCATAATAGTACATTGAGTTGGAAGAGGATTTATAAGTATATGAGGAGGCTATAAATTATGACTCTGATCTTGAGTGGTAAAATGGAGATCTAGGTAAATTATTGATTCTTTTCATTATGAATACAAATTATATTTTTATTTTTTACATTATTTAAATAATTTTCATATGCTATATTTTATCATTATAATTGGGTTTGATTGATTTTGTGTTCTTTGTGATTATATATATTGTGGGTACATAGAGGTGGAGGATCAGGGATACCCTAATCACTTTATTTTAGTTGACTACTAGCTAGATGTGGGACCAATTTTTGGTATACCCTAAGCTCCTTGTAGGGATTGGATACCACATAGATATGTTTCCCTAGCATATCATGCCTTGACTATGATGATGACATTGAATATAGATAATAACACTTTGTTGGCTAGGGTGAGGAGAGTGGAGGCCCTAGTGGATACCATGGTGAGGGGAGGATGTGCAAAGCCTTTAGTAAAAGGACTAGGAGAACAATATTAGAGGGAGGATTAGGTAGGTGTCACCCTCCTATCCACCAACCATCAAAGATTGGAGAAGATAAAAGAGGAAAGATGAGAAGGATATGCCATTAGAGCCATAATGTCAGCCATTCTTCCACTTTAGTACCCTCATAGAGGAGGAAGATAGACCTATAAGACTTGAGTTATATATATTTTGGTCATATTGATGTATATGATGATTCTCTTTGAGATACCTTGAGTCACATTGGTCCTCTATGAAGTGTTTTTATTAGACATATTTATTAAATAAACTCTATATCTCACATGATATATATGGATGTTTTAGAATATCTCTCACTGATCATTATTTGATGTAACTCTTTTATTTTCATATCGATTTCTTAGTTTATGCACTCTAGAAGACTAGATATGTGATAATGTATTTATATGTGTATCTCTTTTTTTTTTTTTTGATATGTTTATGTACACATGGAAACATAATGTATATAGATGTTTCACTATGATAGATGTGCATATGTGACTAAAACTATGCTAAAATTTACCTTGTAGGTGGTTATTTAATTATTTTGTTCACACAATATATTACTTTCAATTCACAGCAAGGGATGAAAAGGGAAAAATAAAATATATGTGAGATGAATCGTAAATCAATATTTCATAGGAAAAGGTAAGATGACCTAATCCTTATGAGCAAAGAGGGATATGTACTTCTTGATAAAATTATAAATACTAAATTTATTAGATTTATCTAGGGAGAAATTTCCCTGATAAAATTGGTAAAATGGTAAAATGTTACCTTATTAAAACATAAACACATAAACAACCTTATTTTGAAGAACTTTTTACTTGAACACTTTCTGATTCACTAGTGCTTCTACATTGATCTTTTACTTTTCTTTGTGACCCCCTACATAGTCTCATATGACTAAGAAGACACATGGACTCATCACCAAAGTATGGATGTAGGAAAGTAAGGTCATCTCTTCTTAATTCTAACCCCACATAACTAGTAAGATGTGAGGGATCAACACCAAAGGTTATCAAGGGTGTGAGATTAATATTTTTAAATTTTATACTTGCATATAATTTTTATTTGTATAGAAGTGTCTCTCTCTATTTTTATGCCTTCGCTCCTAAAATTTGGCCCCAATTAACAAGTAATATGAAAAGGATCATCATAGAGGACCAAGGTAGATGGGTAAATTTATTTTACTTTAGGTGTGCTAATGTTTTTATTTTTTAAAGGAATCATAAGGGGGCCCTCTATTATAGATAATTTTCTTAGACTCTATAGTAGGTTAGCATTTTTATAAGTTATGTAAAATATGTAGGTAAATAGGTGTATTATATTTTTAAGAACTAAGACAAATACCAATGCAATAGGTTGAATTTGAGAATGCCTACTATGTAGAGTGATAAGGATATGTAAGAATGGGAAAATACAATATTCTACATTTTTAAAGTTTATGTATTATGAAAACTAACCAAATAAACAATCATAAAACAAAACCTCCACTATGTTGGTGGACATGTGACATATGAAAATGCAATGTAGGTAGGAATGGAGTGATATGTGAGAAATAGATATAGAAATGTTTTAGATATGAAGATTTCATGGACACACCAAAATATTCACCCTCTAAAGTGCTAAACCAATAAGCTTCATTGTTGAAATATTATATTACTAAGTAAAGGCCCAACTAGTTAGGTCTAAATTTATAACATTCTCCTTCCTTTTTATCAATATGAATTTAAATCCTAAGAAATAGGTTACCAACATAAATCTACTACTTACAAGAATAACTATGGAACTTATAACATTGTCGATGAGGTGTAACTAATTCCTACCATATGACCATGGCATTTGATCATGCATAAATAGGCACTTATAAAAACTCAAACACCCAATCACTTTGAGTCCCTCTTAGCATGGGGAACATTTTAATAAAATCTCATAGAAGCCTTAAGAATTGGTAGTAAGACATGTCCATTTTTTCATCTTCTAATGTTAGTTTTTAGTGGGTCTATGATGATTCATCAAGATATGGTCTAAAACTGATTGATTTTGTGGGAAGGGGAGGATACTTGACTTTGAGAAAATCTAGGTAATCATGGGGATAAATTTTGATTATTGTTTCACCAATTTTTAATTTGGGATGTATTCTCTAGGCACAAGCATGATCGAGAGAGGACAAACATCTCAGGTGAGTGGGATAGAATCAATGGGGAAACTCAAATTGTTACCTATCTTAGCATGACTAAGTGTCAAATAGACATGATTGTAGTGGTAAAATGAGTCAATGGAGACCTCATTATCCTTTGATATTTCTATCATATGAATGTTGAAGATGTTGGGTAATCTCTTTCTAGGTCTCTAATGTTGAGGCTCATGTAAGTAATGAGTATCATGTGAAATAAATAGGAGGGTCTGTGAAGGTGCGAAAAATAAACATAACCTTGTGTTGTGAATGGATGAAGGGAAGAGCCTATGGGAGCTCAAAATTATGCCCCTTAGGCTCTGAGTTGAGGTAGGTGATTACTTATGGAAATGTGAAAGATATATTTTTTGGCTTTTTCTTCGGGGTTGTAAGAATACCAGCATAGTTGGGGTCTCATTTAGGTGCGGGGAGTGATATAACATAATTCAGATCTTATTTAGGTGAAAGATGTGTTGGGGTGTATTCATGTAACTTTCAATATTATGAATATGAAATAGGTAACATTTTTTAACCTACCATTATGTGAAGAAAATCTTGTAAGAATTTGGTGAGTGATTTTTTAAGGGCAATTTCCTACAGGATGGGAGAGGGGCCCCTCTTTGGGAATATAGGGGTAACTGTGAATTTTGATGTTTATTTTTATCCTACCTATTCTCACAACAAAAATCATCTCTTTGGGTGTTAAGGTGACTAAGGGAGGGGAATTATTTTGATTGATCATGGATGAACTTAGAATGTGAAGAGGAATATAACCAAGTGCGGGTTGATGTAAGATGGTCAACATATTTAAAGGGAATTATCCTAAAAAATCAAGGATTGTAAATAACTAGTATGGTCCCATCATATCATAACTGGTAAACATACTCTAAAGTGGTTCAAAAGTGACAAGGGTAGGATTTGGACCAGGGTTTTCCCTATGTGGTTGTTATGTAGTGAGGTCTTCTTGTCTATGGATACCATTATCATATAAAAGTTGAGTAGGACAAATTACCCATCAAGGGGTTGTTTTCCTTGATATCTAGAGAAACCATAGGTTCCATCCCATTTTGTATGAATGGAAGAATGAGGGGATTATCTTTCTCCATGAGACTAATGATTTCTATGGTGGAGAAGGAAGAAATTATGGTACCAATGATCAGTTATGAGTTAGGGATTTTTTTGATTATGGATACATCCTTCTCATTAGATTTACCTTTTATCAAGTTTTGAGGGAATTCCTACCATTTATTTAGGATGTATACCTTAGGCTTCAAAGGTTCAGTGACATCAACCAATTATGGGGGTTTTCTAACCCCATTGGTAGGCAGGTGATAGTTGATGTGAAATTTAGGCTACTTTTGCATGTTATTTTGTAACATATCAAAGGGTTTAGTATCTCCATGGGCTATGAAAACCTTTCCTAGGTGTAATAATAATTTTTTTTGGAACAGGGTGGAGGGAATATCTTTCATTTGATGTATCCAAGGGTGTCCCAAGATCATGTTGCAATTACTATCCTTGTCTATAACATAGAATTAAATTAGGGATGTCTTAGGGCCTAGAGTGATCAAGAGTACAATGGTTCCTATATAAGTGGACTTGAGGCTTTCATAAACATAAAGAGTATTGAAAATTATGGAACAATTGGTTTCCCCAAAACCAATATTTTGTAATAAAGAGAATGGGATAATGTTTATTGTTGCTTCATCATCAACCATGGCTCTTTTCACATAGTTGTTGTAGATCCATACTTGTATAAATAGGGATTGATCCCCCCTCCTAGATAACTCAGATTTAGGTGGGAGGTTGTGTAAGTCAAATAATTATCTAGGGTCATGTGATTTCTAACCAGGAATAAACATGTCCAAATTGATGTGGTTGATTTGGGATTGTGGAGAAAGGGTAACACTAGATAGGTTCCCTAGCCTAAAATAATTGAACAAGGTTGATAAGTGAACAAGCAAGTTTCTAAGTAGATCTAAGAAGTAAATGTGAGAGAATTTCTTCATTAAGTTAAAGATCAAGTCATAGATCATTACAAGTTTTTGAATGAATTTTGTTTCTAGGATGTTTGAGGGACAGAGGTTTATGGTTTGGTAATATCTAGTATGAGTGACAGTGTTTTCCTCTTTTTCAACTTCTAATTCTATGACTCCTATCATCTAAGTCTTGATTTGAAATCCCAATTGAGGAGATAGATCAGCATTTGGCACCCCAAAAGTGGAGAATTTGGCATCATATTACCTATCACCATGGATTGGATATGTTGAAAGAATGTTATTTTACATTACCCTAATGTTAGCCTTGAGTAATGTATGTTTGTTGGTTAGGAAAATAGTCATTATATATTTTTAGTTTTTAGTGTTAGGGAAAAATAGGACCATTTGGAAGGTTTTGGGTGTTTTGGGGTGTGCTTCCTATTAACATATCCATATAGGTTTACCTTTGATCCTCCAAGATTCTTGGTATAAAATTTTTATATTATTGATATATTTGAGTGTCATGGCCTATGACTCTATGGAAAATGTAATAGACATTGGGGTATAATCCCTAGGTCTCATGTTTTACCTTTATTATCTAGATCCCCAAGTGTTTTTTTGATAGTAACCTTGGATATATAATTATGGGTATCATTCACATTTTTGGTATTGGTTTTGGTTATGGTTTCGATATTATATGTTATAAGGTCATAGTTAATTAAAATTCACCACATGAATGGCAGGAGAGGGTTCTAGTTCTTAACCCTAGTGTTTTTAGCATTATGTTGATGTGGTTTTTATTCACACCCCAATAACCTTATGAGGTAGCCAATAATGTTTTAGGATCAATGAAATATTTCCCTACAAATCATGAGCTATTAGGTATTTAATTTTATAATAACCTACTAGTGGAATAGGGGTGAATGATGCACATTGTTTACCAAGGGTGATTTGACTATGAATGAACCTATATCTAATTAAATTTAGTGGAATGATGATGTTTTTAACTATAGTGGGAAATATTCCAAAATAAACTCAAAAAATAAGTAAAGGTAAGGTAGAAATGAGGCCTATAGACCACACAAGATGAAAACCCCTTCAAGATCAACACTTGAACTAAGATAGGATAATAAATCAAAGGACCAATATTTATTGTAAGATATTTTATCACACCAAAAATTAAATATATTAATAAGTTAAAGGGAAATAAAACATATTATAATTAAACATGCATAAATTAAAGGTTGTTATATTTGTTAGATTGTTATTGTACATCAGTAAGGGGGGTTTATAATTCACATGTAAACTACATCCAAATCAGCTCTAGATTAAAATGAATAACTATATTAAATAAGATTTAACTCATACATAATCAAATAACTAAAATACTAGAATGATATCATGTCCCATATATTCCACAAAATTGGAAAAGAATCAAGATTTGCACATAAAGACTAAGTCAATAAGAACTCAGAATTTATTATTAATCTTAGCAACCAAAAATATCCTCCCTTTAGAATTTTGAGGATATATATATATATATATATGTATATATATATATATATATATATATATATATATATATATATATATATATATATATATCTTGGGATGGGGATGCCTCATCTCTTCAAGCTTCATACAAAAATACAAGTTTAAAATTAGAACTATACATCTAAAACCATGTAAAATATACATGCCTCATGTACACATTTAGATCATCTTCATCAACTAAAAATAAAATATACATGCATAGTAAATATATTTGGAACTAAATTTACACTTTAGTAATAACATGAAAATACATGATTATTTTTACATCAAGGTGCTGATGTGGCACTAGTAACTAAAGAGGTAGGTGGGGTAAGTATAGTTACAACCAATGTAACCACTAGAGGTCCCTATGTAATCAAAATTGGGTTTGTTAAATTTTACATAATATAAATATAGGGAACTGAGAGATTTGTGGTGTTAGCGTAACACTAAAATCTTGTTTTGTATGTGAAACTAACCTTGAAGTTGTTTCCTTAGCTCTCAATTCCTTGAATAATGCATACATTGTATCAAACTCATTATTTATAATATTAAAATTAAGTAATGAAGATTCAAAATGTTAATATCTTCAATCATAAATATTTATTACTCAACTTCTAAGCTCTTGAATTCAAATGCTAAATCCTCTACCTTAGTTATGTTTTCCTTTTCAAAACTTACCAACTATAATATTTCTTCATTGGTTGTATAAATAGTTCCCTCAACTTGTTTTAATTTATATGTGTATACACAAAATATTTTTAAATTTTATCAATTACTAATGATTTCTCTCTTATAGTAACTCATTGAGTCTCAATCTCTCTAATTTCATGCCTTAATGGGTGCATCAGGAAAGGGTGGGTAGACCATTAGTGTTTTGCAAGATTTTTATCCCTTTATTAACACTTATTATCTACACAACCATCTCCTAAAAACATTCCTTTGAGATTTGCCTCATTTTTTACACCCTCTTCTATTCATTTTCCACATTCATTAGCCCTTCCCTATCCTAAACTTCTTTTTGAAAATTTACAATATAATGTCATCCCCATCGACCCTTTACTCTAATTGAAAAAACTCATTTAAGGTCTAGGTCAGCCCCTAGCCAACCTAGACTAAGACCTAATTTATTTTTTAATAATAATAGAGAGTCAATTGGGCCAACTCTATTAGATAAATTTTTATAAAGGTTTAGGGTTAGATATAGCTATATATGCACATTCACTTCATCATTTATTAGGATGATAAGAAAAAGAGATACATATTGTGCATCTGCTTATCCACCTTTATAGTTAAGGAGCATAACTTAGGGTTTCAATACTTTCTTTATAGATACAGATATTATATTATGGAGAAGTATTCTGGATGCATTAAAAAAAATTTAGCCTAGATTTGACTTGTATTTGTTATCCTTACATACCACAACAACCTCTTACAAATCACCTTGGCCAAGGGAGAGATTAAGGCTTAACGAGTTCATCTTCAAAGGTAACTATTCTTAAAAAAATTTATCCTTTGTAAGAGTAGATAGATTATCATTTTTAATTCTCTCTCATGTATTATGATTTCATAAACATTTATGTGATTATATATCTCCTATGCATGTTTACTTTTCATTTTTAATACCTCCACTTTGTGTCACAAGATTTGGTGAGCACTAGATTAAAATTGACTTGTCATTTACTTTGTGAATATGAAAACATAGGACCAAGTTAGGGTTATTCCATAGTTTTTATTGATTGGAGGCTTCTAAACACTCCCTAGTGATATTATTATGGTAATATATCCCTTAGATAGGTTTAATTGATCCATCTCAGTCATGACCCTATATATATAATGTATCAACAATTGAAAGTGTAAGTATGATTTATCTTTTCTGAGATACGATTGATTTATAGATCAATTGAATTTCCCTTTGCATATAGCATGCATCCTCTTAAAGAATATTTTTAAAATTAGGTATATTGACCAACCCTCTCTATATATTATCTCATTAGTAATCCTCATATCTACCTAAATTTCTAACACTTCTCTCTCATGAGTGAGGAAATGCTCTAGAAGGGTCTTCATTTATTTGTACCATTTAAGGATAGAATCCATCATTTCCATTACATAATTTAAGAACCAATAAGTATCCATACTATTAATTATATCCAAGTGGTTATAATAATTAGTCCTATAGAATTGGAACAAAAAATTTAATCTCTTTTCCATCTTTTTATCTCATTCCAAAATGTGATAATAGCTACCTTGTTTGATTGGTTCCCTACCTTGGAAACCTTGAACTTAAACAAAATACTATTTAAATTGGTTTCTACACTCTATACATCAATAAAAATTACTAAGGTGACTTTATAATTTGGCTCTGCTATAAACTCTTTAAAGCATCTTATTTACTCTAAAACATCTCTTTCATTTCCATCCCTATAGAATCCATAAAAGAATAGAAATTCTCTATATACTCAGTGGGGACATTAAAATTTTACATGGGATTATTGGCTAAAGGTAAAATATTATCAATTTATTCAAACTCAACCTCTTCCTTGGTTATTTTTTTCATCACCTTTCTCTTACTAACCCTTTGAAAATTCCATCTCTATTTATCAAATTGAGTGGAGATTTGGGAAGTTGAATTATAAATAGACTCTATCATTCATCTTTTATACATTTCATTTCCTTTACCCATTTGGGAAAAATGAGTTCTCCCATTTCAATCTCTTAGTTTGGGTCTAAGGAGTAGGAAGAAGGAGGAGTCATTGTAATTATAATATTAAGGGGTGTTAAGGATGAACTTATTTGAATAGGAAACTAGAGGGGTGGATGAGCAACCCTCTCCCATGGAGATTTTTCCTTCATAGGTGTAACTTTAGTCAAAACTAGAGTAGATTATATAATAATTATTGTTGAGGGCATAGATAATGGTTGTGGCATGGGAATTTCTAATTGGGATGACCTTTTCTTGGGGACTAGTGGCATTCGAGGATTAAAAATAGAGAAAGTGACCAAATTCTCAAAATGGACTACTTTTTGAGTTCTTGTTAGATTTGGAGATGAAGAAGAAAAAATCAAATCAATAAAAATAATAGAATTGGATAAAATATTGATAGTAATGGATGGGGGAAGACTTGTATCTAAATCAATATTAGAAACTAAATTAATAATAAAATAAACTACCTTATCTAGGATCTTACTTTGTTCTAGTGTGAGGACTTGATGTTTTGATATGTTAGGGGAGGATTCATTTTAATTTCTATCCTCTGAGGCTCAGGGTCTTATCCTTATCTATCTCAGCTTCTTCATCATCTAGTTCTTCATTTGTAGGATAATTGACTAGAGATATTACATGTCTGAGCTCCACTTCCTTTATTTGTTCCATTACATCTAACACTTCCTATGCTTCCTCATCCTCCTCTTCTATGACTGGAAGACCACTTGATGGTAGTTATACTGGTTTTTTACCTTTAGATGGAGGGGAAGAGTATTTATAACCCCTCTAGTAGGTGAATATGGGTGTAATGGAAGGTGGATGAGATGGGGGGATAAATGTAGGACTAATAGTGATAAGAGATATGACTGGAGATGGTGGTGGAGTATTAGATGTGATGAATGGTATTGAGGTGGTTATGGAGGATACCAAACTTGTTTGGTGAGATTTAAGGGATTGCGGAGAACTAGGGGTAATATGAATAGATAGAAAAACAATATGGAGAAAATCTAAAATACTTACCTAGGTGAATGTATTGAGGGGTGGCAAAGGTGTCATCACTAAAGAGCTCCTACTTTGTTTCCCTAAATAATTTGTTGACTTATGCCTTGTAGTGATTTTCTCTAAAGTTTTAACATTAGTTTTCACTAATGTAGAAGATACTTGGGGCCCTAGGAGACCCCTTAAAATTTCCCTCCTAATTTGAGGGTTTGATTTTCTAAGTGATAGAATCATTTGGTTCCTCATTTTTAAGATTTCTTAAAGGGGAGGGAGGTCTATAATATTTTTACATGTCAGTCGATTGGCTTAAATACCATTGATGGCTCCATATAGCTTGTGAATTTTCCTAAGTTACCTCTAGATCATACTAAATGGCTTGTGCTTAAGCCATGGATATTAGTTTATTTCTCATTTTCATCTAGACTTTAGTATCATCTATTATATTTATAAATACTATGTCATGTGTATATTCCTTATGGCCATAAGAAACATGTACTTTCTTCTTCTCCTTGAGTTTCAATAGATACCCACTTACCTTATTCCTAGGGTCCCATTATCTTAAAGGTTACACCTATAAATTATAATAAGTCCTATCCTTACCATCATGAATAAAATGTTCTCTAACAACATATTATTATTGTCTAATGCTTAGAGGATTTTTAAAATAGTAGGCCAAATGTCTTTGACCCAATTTCTCATTAATGATGTTATAAATTTGGTATGTAATTTATTGTTCTGGTACGTGATATAGAACATGGTATGGTAGTAGTAAGGGAGTGGTCCTTGTTACTTCTACCTTGATAATAGTGACATCATTTTAGTACCAATAGTCTCCCATTTGTTCAAGTTGTTTCTTATATTTTATGATAATCTGGGCATTGCAATGCTCTATATATCTTAGAATATTTGAGAATGGACCTCCTCATATATACTCTTGATTTCAATTTTATATCTATGTAAAAAAAATTAAAGAATATTCCTCTTCTACCTTATTTATTAGATATTCATTTTAAGGATGCCATTCTTGACCAAATGTCTTGTATACCATGCCCATTACTACATCTAATAAGTAGGTTATCATATAGAAGTTTCCATCGGCTGCTCTTTGATCAAAATGGAGGATCTATGAATTTATCTTGGAATTAA
Source organism: Torreya grandis (assembly GCA_037957365.1). Taxonomy (NCBI): domain Eukaryota; kingdom Viridiplantae; phylum Streptophyta; class Pinopsida; order Cupressales; family Taxaceae; genus Torreya; species Torreya grandis. The sequence goes on from JARHVA010001128.1 coordinate 2,288,018, forward strand.
TAATTTCCCATAGTGACACCAATTTTATAGATGTTAGGAGTAGTCTAATAATGGAACCCACTCAACCTAGATGTTTTCAATAATGGGAAAACCATACAACTTATTAATTAAGGCCATAGCTATCCTAATTCTAGACTTGAATTTGATGATGCAATTAGATGAGATAGCCCTTTTGGGACTCATCATTTGGCCTTTAGCAAACCATTATTTCAACTTCACCTCTATTGTGTTATGTTCTAGCCAAACATTAGATGAGCCATGCTTGTAAGTGTTTTTGGGTAAGGAGAGTCTAAGATATCTCTCAAATGCCCTACTTAAGATGTATGCAACAATGTTATTAGCTTTTCTAACATGAAATATATATTTTTATATAGTTTAATTAACAAACAAAAATTATAGTAGGTTAGTGCATGGAATTACCTTATATTTGGTTACAAATTGGTGAAGGCCTTGTTCCTTGATTGGAAAGAGGTTGTCTATGTATTACTTCTCAGGAGACAGTTGGTCCTCAGTATAATATGGTTCTATAGACCTCTTCCCAGAGTTCCAAGTAATGTGTTAATTTGAAATCCAATTCACTCCTCTCAAATAAAATATCCATGTATTTAGGTCCTCTTGTGAAAGAGTAGGGGGAGGTAATTGGATATTTTCCCTATTTGCTAAAAGAAGCCATTTTTCTTTGGTAAGTGTTGTAATTCTCTTTGTAAATTAACTATTTCATTATGTGGTTATTCCCTGAATAAATTTGGGATTTTGAAATGGTTAGGAGATTGAAAACATGGTCATTATATTGAAAGAGTAAATATGAAGTGAATCACCCTTTTGCATAGATTTTACATATCTTATTTCTAAACCTGAGTATTGAATGCATTCATTTTCCATTAATATAGATAATGTATTTTTTTATTATTTCCCATTTTGATTTGAACTTGTTACTCAAATTTGGTGGGTTGGTTTATTTTTCACATGGTGACATTTTGTTAAGTTTATACGTTTGGTCACTATTTTTGGCATAACGATCAATTAATCATTGATTGGTTATTTTCCTATGATGTCAACCTTTCTTTTCATACTTTGGTCATGTCCTATTTTATAAAATGACACTTGTATGGATTTCATTAATTTTTATCTTTTATCCTTTTATTTTATTTTTTATTCTCCATATTCATGAGTCAATGTGATCAAGCTATGTGGTATGATATTAGTGGCATGAAGACTTGGGATTTTTGGAGGCTTAGAGCTTATTCATTAAACTGTGTAAGTCCTAGTTGGTCTTGATTAGTGGAAAGTAGACACATGGAATGACCTTAGTGGTATGGGAGTTTGGGGCCTTAGAGACATTATAAGTTGGATTCTAACTATGATTTGAATCTCTCATAATTACATTAGGGCATAAATATGCCATGAATTGATCACTCAGTGGGTAGAAGTATGAAACCATTAGACTATAGAGTGAATGTCTATTTAATCCTTCTAGAGTTCTATTTGACATAAATCTTTCTAAGTATTCAATTTCTCAGAGTTGTGGGAGCTTGAATGTATTAAATTTTAGAGGCCCTAGACCATTAAACTTTATGGATGAAAAATTGAAGTATCCATGTTTCTAGGTATTTGATATGTTCAGAGGCTTGGTAAGTCAAAGACTTAAATTTTGTCAATTTTCTAATAGCTTGATGTTTTAGATGATGTGAGAATCAAGCATGTGGTAATCTCGAGTAACTAAAGTGGGTCATGCTTTAGGGAATTTAATTAATCTTCATCAATGGTCCTATAATTACATAAAATAAATGAAAAACTAGGACAAAATGTTAATATTGCTAGTTTATGCACCATAGTATAGAAAAGAACTCATGAAAATCCAAGGTGTATAATAACTAAAGATATTAGTTCAAGCTTTGATTTTTATGGTTCAATTTCTTGTAAATTTTTTACTTTATGGGAGAAACCTTAGAATATGAATAAATAACAATTAGTAACATGGACTTATAAGGTTTATATCTTCCCTAATTAAATATTTTATCATAATGGGTCCCTGTTTAAAATCTGATAAAATGAAGTGTGTGTTAGGGGCACAACAAATGGCTACTTATAGGGGAAACTACCCCTAAGTATTTTAAGAACCTAAATTTTAGTAATATATTATAAGAAAACTTCATTCTAACGAAGAAAAAATAAGGAAACCAAGACTCCAAAATAAACTCCTATTTATTCATGTAACATATTAACCTTTCCATTCCTTGGATTCATGTGTGGTATAATGAAATCAATTTTCCTTGGTTTTGAAAATTTTAATGAAAAATTGTAAACATTTTAGGTTTCATATTGAATTTTGATTATACAATACAAATAAATCATAGGTATTTCTCTTTTTCTAGTAACGCATCTATATCCCTGATATAGGTACCTTTGATCAAACTCAAATCTTTGCTCTATAACCAGCCAAGCATCCATAGCCCTAATAGAGGTTACTCAAATAGCCCATATTTAATTAGTTTGTAAGATTTTTTTAACCAAATAGAAGAAGGGTTGGGGACCACCACTGACTAGCAATATGAATAAGAAAACTATTTGTCAATATGTCCCTATCAATGTGTATCGAGTTCTATTCTTTATTAGTCTAGGTCCAATTTTTAACATTTAATAGTGAAATGAATCTTTATAAATGGAAATATTTTCTAAATTTGTATAAATATATCATAGCAAGTCCTTAAAACTTAGTAGACTTACTAGATATAATTAAAAATCATATTAGTCACAATAACTACCTCAATACTAGACAATCTTATACTTTTAAAATGGATCTCTATGGAGACTAGTTGTGTCCTTTTATAACTCATCCCCTTTTTTTTAGCTTATTTTTGTAATTTTAGATCAAGAAATTGGTGATAAATTTCTACTTTTATAATAATTTAACATAGAAATCATAATGACTAATCTATAAAAAAAATTATTAAAATAGGAAATCTATCTTATTAGTAATCTAAACTTTTACCCATAGTTTACTCTGATGTGTCTCTAGTTAGAGTAAACATAAAGTAATTCTTCAAAAAAAATCCATCTACTAGAAAGGTGAGGTCATTTCCTTGAAGGCATTTTAATTTAAATGCATTCTTACCAAGGAATTATGATATTTGATATGATTCAATCCATAGGGGAGTGAACTTGTCATGATGTCCTTTATTTTCATGGGTTTTATCCCATAAGAGCACTAGGTCTAAAACCCTAAATGCTTTGATTTTGGATTTCTTATCAAACCATCGCTTGATAGTATCCCAATGTTTACTAAAGTTATGTAGGGATTCAATTCTTACATCTTCTATTTGGACTATATCTAATAGCCTAGACAATATTTTTTCATCTTCACCCATATATTCTTGCATAAATTAATTTGTTGGTATCTTGAGAGTTATAGGTAAAAATAGTTTATATCCATATACCAGTATAAAAGGTGAATCTTTAAGAACTTGTTTATGTCTAGTTCTGTTAGCCCATAGTGCATATTTTATCAAGAGATGCCATTCTTGTGGTTTGTCTTATATTGATTTCTTAATGGCATCTACCAAATTTTTATTAGTGGATTTAGCCACTCCATTCCCTTAGGGATAATAATTTAAAGATAATTTCACTGTAATATGATTATCATAAGCCCATTTTATGAATTTGGATGATTAAAAAGTTGTACCATTATCAAAAACTAGGGAAAAAGGGGTGCCAAGCCTAGTCACTATATTTTCCACCCAAATTTTTATGATGTCAATTGCTCTAGAGTTTTTTTATACTATTTTTGTTCACCCGGTGTAGTAATATGTAGTTATGTGGATGAATTTGTGTCTTGATAAAGAGTTTAGTTTTATTACCCTAATAAAATTAAGACCCAGTAGGCAAATGGATGTCCCTCAATAACTTGCTACAAAGGCATAAAAACATTCACTTCCCTCTTAGTAAATATCTAGCATTCATGGTAGATTTTGACATGGTTATGAATGTCCTTGAATATTATGGGCCAGTAGTACCCTATCCTCAAGATATTATGAGATATATCATTTCCTGAGGGATGTCCACTATATATCCTATAGTGCAACTCATCTAGGATATCCTTAGATTCTTCTTTTGACATACATCTAAGATAGGTGCTTTCATAGTTTTTTCTATAAATTACTCTTATTTATCATGTAGTGGGATGATTTAATATTGAGAACTCATATTTTTTCTATATTTAATTTAGGAGGGCATGTATGTATGAGTAAGTAATGAATGATATAAGATACCATTTTCCTCCAACTATCTGAGTTATATTTATTTATTTAATATTGATGTGTGGATTAGTTTGAGTCATTAGTTGGATAATACCTTGGGCTATTACCATCATTATAGGTCTGATCTCTAGATAAAACTCCTATAAATTTTCCATCCATTTACCTCTCATTTCACATAATTCATTTTATCCCAATGTAAGTTTGACAGCTAGGTCTAGAATAATGGTATATGTTTTGTTTCAAAATATGTAGTGCCTAAATTTCTTGATGGATTTAATTAGGGCATCAATTTACATGTTTATCATGGAATATCTTAGTTCAACATCCTTAAGGTTGGTACTCATGAAGGAAATGAGATGTTCATTACCTTATACCCTTTGTGTTAATACAATAGCTATGGTATGCTTTAAATCAAATTAATATAGGTAAAATTCTTTATTAAAATTTGGACTTATTAGAATTTGGGCTTGAGCAATAGTGGTTTTGATATATTTGAAGGCCTTTTGGGCTTCTATTGTCCACTTTATCTTTGCATCTTATTTTAGCATATCATTCAATGGTTTGACTATTCTAGCAAAATTAGAAATGAATTTTCTAACAAAGTTGATCCTTCTAAAGAATGAATTTAGCTCCTTTTTATTGTTGGGAGGTGTTACCTTGGAGATAGATTGGACTCTATCTAGATTAATTGAAATTCCATCTTTAGTGATAATATGTCCCAACAAATTTCCCTTAGTGCCTATAAAGATACTCTTCTTCAGGTTTAAGGAGACCCCATATTTTTTACATCTATCAAGGGCTCTATGTAAGTGATCGACGTGATCAGCTCAATTTTTTGAAAATATAGTGAGATCATCCATGTATATAATAATACATTTACCAATTACTACCTAGAAGGAAAAATCCAAAGCTCTCTAGAAGGTGGATCCTATATTGATTAGGTCGAATGACATCCTTTTATATGCAAAAGTTCTCCACTTGGTGGTGAATACATTCTTCATCATGTCTTTTACTTCAATTAGGACTTAATTATAAGCAAAGAACCTATCTAGAAAGGACATCATATCTAATTTGTTTACCATTTGAATCACCTCATCCAAAGAAGGTAGATGGTAATTATCTTTATTTTAATCTTTGTTCAGATTCATAAAGTTAATGCATAGTCTAATTTTCACATTTTTATTTCTAACCGGTACTAGATTAGCTTCCCAAGTTGAGTACCTCATTGGAAAGATAATTTTAACATCTAGGATTTTTTGTAATTTTTCCTATATAATAGGTTTTAGGATTGGATTCATTGGCCTCTATCTTTTCCTAAAAGGCTTATAATCAGGTTTGAGGGGGATAATGTGAGTATTAACTAGGGTCAATTATATTAAAGTCATCATATGTCCATATAATGACATCCTTGTAGTCCATGAGTATAGCTTAGGCCCACATTCATGTATTTGGGATGTTGGTCAATCCCTAACTTTTCTTTGGTGAATTGGGATCTAATTTTCTTAAACTATTTTTGCTTTTGAGCTTAGGGATCAATATTGAAGGCTCACTCTAAATAAACCATCCCTAAAGGGATGTAGTTTTATTTTAGCTATAGAACACCCTCTTGTCCTCAATATTCAATGTGCATAGATTTGACATCTTCTTCATCTATTATTTGAGACTTAAAATATCCATAATTAGTAATAAATTTTAAATTTTGTTGATCATCTTTGAATACCTAAAAATTTTCTATATTTTTTAAAACATATGGATAGGGAACTAATTCCATAGAGAACCTATGCATATTTAACTCATGTAGTGGTGTTAAATTAGTACTTGATGTTACCAATGAGTTTGATATTTGGTTTTATTCTCTTAGAGTACCTTTGATGTTGAAGGCATCAAAAAATTCAATTAGGTCCCAAGCCTAATGTTTGTATTTATTCAAATAAGTAAGTTTTCATTGGTATCTGTTTCTAACCTAGTTTACAACAACCTTATAAGCACTAAAGCCTATACATGTTTGTAACTATACTCTAGTGAAAATTTGAATCTAAGGATTAGGGATTCATACTCAAACTTTTTGTTTGTGTATGGGAGTTATAACCTATAAGATGCCATATATTTATTCCCTTATGGATTTATGAGGGATATGTGACACTTGAACCTTATTTTGATCTAGCCCCATACAAATGGAGTATCCACATCTAAGGACATTCAACTTATTATTAATGTAATGCATGATCCTATTTGGTGGTGAAGGTGTACACACTTGCATGTGAAGACACAAAGTCTAATTTTTTATTGGTGGCATTGTACTAATGATCATATGTTTCATTTTGTGTTCATGGTCCATTCAGATTTAGTTGGGTATCCCCTTCCAAAGTAGCCACATGTGCAAAAAGTCAGTGGCTATGTACTATTTAAGTATTTTGGACTAATCCCTACTTAGCAAGAGGCTATAAGCTTCAAGAATATCAATAACCAATATATCAATAGTCTATTGTATACATGGTTTAGATGCTAGTTAGATGTGTAAGTTGGTTAATTATTTGACATATTGGATTGAATATTTGTCTAATTAAATAACCACCCTCTTTAATTTTTCAAGATTTAAATCTAGTTTCTGGCACACAATTATCAACATCATATTGGTTGATTATGTAGAATTGAATATATAGTTGTACACATTTTTTATGAGCATTCTGATTGTTAGCATGAAAGGTGGCACTTATGGTTTATATTTATATGCTATCACATTCACACACATATCTTTGGATTTATTAAGAGATGACCTTCTATTTAATTCCTTGAGCAACATTTCCCTCTATTTAGTGATCTGGGCCAACTCTTATAGATTGATGTTAGCCTTGATATTTTTCATATCTTCAATAATGTTGTACCCCCATTTATTAGGGGTTTGTGCAATTTTTGAATGCTCATCTCTATTTGGAGGAGGTGAATTTTTATTATCCTTTAGATCTAGAGGACTATTAGTAATATTATTTAGTGGCATTGATAAGTATTCATAGTCTATCTACTCATATTGTAATTATTCCAAGATTAGTTATATTTTTGAAAGGCATGAATCCATCTATATTATCATCTAGTTCATTATCTCCTACTTTTATAAATGGAGTCATAGGTTTTGAAAACCATTTATGTGATTCAGTGGCCCAAATCATTTGAGGAAGATGATTCCTTCTGATGTGAAAGATTTTCTTGCCTCTCTACCTCTTACTAGAAGATTTCAAAAGTAGTCTACAACTTGATACAATCTAATTTTCTATGCTATACAATTTTATGAACTTAGTACTAGTTTGAAAGAGCTACATCCATAATATTGATCTTAATTATCATATTATATGGTTTTTTTTAATTGTATCCATACTTATATAAATTTATGTTATATCTCTCAAATCCAAAATTCTAGTTTTTTTCTATTTACCTATGTTACCCATGCATTTTTGCATGTTCAAAAACCTACTACCCAATTTTTGTACCATCCTCTTGATTGACTCCAATTTTATATTTGTGAAATAATAATTAGTACCCTATGTAGTAGTTGTATTGATAGAGATCAAGGGATAACTATGAATTTGTTGGTTGAAGGTAGACATATAATTATTCAGGAAGCCAAGGTGTTGGTTGGGTAGAGCATGACTTAAAGGCATCAAGATGTATACTTGGTTCTAGTTCTAGGCTACAATATTTTGATTCACACTTAGGAATTGGATTGAAATATATAAAAACTAGGCCAAGATCAAGTGGGTCCAAGGATTGTATTTAGGGATTTAACTTCTTATCTATATTGATGTCTTCAACATAAACCAAAGTTAGTGAAACAATTCTAATGACTCTACATAATAACACAATGGAAATGTGATCTAGTGCATTTTTATACATTTTGAGGAACAATTCCTCATTTTTTTGATAAGCAGTATCTATTTTTTCATGCATCTTTTGAAATATGGCATTGAAATCTTGGATTTGTTCATTGAGATCTTTCCTCGTGCTATAAAAGTTATGATAAACAATACTTAGACTAGTGACTTGGCCAAATTGTGCCATGAAAGTATCGTAGAAGTAAGGATAAGTTATGATAAAACATTATAAAATATTTATGAACTGGTCATAGACCACCTCTTACAATGTGAAAGGGAATAATATATAAGCCACATCTTTGTGAGTTATGTTCAATATCACTAAAGTGGTTTTGAAGGCCTTGATATGTTTTTTTGTAGTCCTTACTCCTAAGGGAAAAAAGGTAGGGAGATATTTCTTTGATTTTTAGGGAGATCATGTAAAACTCTAGAAAAATTGATAAATAAACCTCTTATATAGGTTGGATCTTGAGGGGGAGGTGGTGGAGGATTATTCAATTATTGGTGTTATTTTTGGGCCGTTGGGAGGATATGGAGATGAGGTTTTTTGCTTGGGGAGAATGATTGGGATGTAGGTATTCTCCTATATCCCTTATAATACCTTACTTTTTTATAGATTTACAAAGGTGTTAATATCAAGTTATCATCTAAGGTAGATCTTCTTAACCTTCTAGGTGCTTATAGAGAAACTCAAAAGGATATTTCTTAAATAGATAGAGGTAGAGGTTTAATCCCTCCTTCTATCACTAATTTATTGTCTTGTTCTATTGATGTGGTTTTTATGCACACCTTAGTAACCTTATGAGGTAGCCTCTAATATTTTTGGATGAGTGAAATATTTCACTCCAAGGCATTAGTTGTTGGGTATTCACTTTTATAATAACCTACTAGTGAAATAGGGGTGAACGATGTAGATTATTTACCACAGGTGAGTTGATTATGATTGAACCTATATATACTTAAATTGATTGGAATAATGATGGTTTTAACTACATTGGATAGGATTCCAAAATAAACTCAAAAAGGAAGGAAGGGTAAGGCATAAAATAGGTCCATGGACCACACAAGCTGAAAAATCCTTCAAGACCAACACTTGAAATAAGGTAGAATAGGAAATAAAAGGACAAATATTTATTGTAAAATATTATATCACACCAACAATCAAACATAGTAAGGATTAAAAGGGAAATAGAACATCATATAATTAAACATGCATAATTTAAAGGTTGACATGTTTGATAGATTTCTATTGCACATCAACAAGGGAGGATTATAATTCATATGTAAAAGACATCTAAATCAATTGTAGTTTAAAATGAATAATTTTATTAAATAAGATTTAACTCATACACAATCAAAGAACTAAAATATAAAAATGATAACATGTCCCATACAATCCACAAAATTGGTGAAGAGTCAAGATTTACACATAAAGTCTAAGTCAAGTAGAACTTCTTATAATTTTTTATTAATCTTATCAACCAAAAATATCCTTCCTTTGGAACTAGGATGATTTAGATATTTATAGCTTAGGATGGGGATGCCTCATCTCTTCAAGCTTCATTCAAAATTACAAGTTTAAAAATAGAATGAAATGTCTGAAACCATATAAAATATGCATGCTTCTTGTACACATTTAGAATAGCCTCTTCATCTAAAAATTCAATATACATGCATAGTAAATATATTGGGAACTAAAGTTCTAATTTATTAATAACATGCAAATACATGGCTATTTTTACATCAAGGTGATGATGTGGCACCTCTAACTAAAGATGTAATTAGGGTAAGTGTAGTTACAACTAATGTAACTACTAGATATCCTTGTGGAATCAAAACTAGGCCCATTAAAGTTTACATGACAATAAATCCAAGTAAATGAGAGCTTTGTGATGGTGGGTGGCACTAACAACTAGTTGTGTACATTTAATTGACCCTGAAACTACTTACTTGGCTCTTAATTCCTTAAATAATGCATAAGCTATATAAATCTCCTTATTTATAATATCAAAATTAAGTAATGAAGGCTTAAAAATAATAATCTCTTCAATCATAAATATTTATTTCTTAACTTTTGAGATCTTAAATTTAGTTGCTAAATCATCTACCTTTGTTACTCTATCCTTATCAAAACTTACCAACTATAAGATTTCTTTGTTGGTTCTATAAATATTTCCCTTGACTTATTGTTTGAAGTTGTTTGTAGCCACTTAAAGAAGATTTTAAAAATTAGTCTATTGACCAACTCTATTGTAGGGTTTATCACATTATTAACCCTCATATCTACCAAAAAATTTAACACTTCTCCCTCATGAGTGAGGAAATGATCTAGTACGGTCTTCAATTGTTTATGCCATTTATTAGATGAATCCATTCTATCCATTACATAATTTAAGAACCAAGAAGCATCCATATCAGTCATAAGATCTAATTGATTAAAATAATTAGTCCTAGAGAATTGGATAAAAAATTAAATTTCATTTTCAACTCTTTTATCTCATTCTAAAATGTGACAATAACTACCCTATTCAATTGGCTCCCTACCCTAGAAACTATAATCTTATACAAAATATTATACTTGGTTTTTGTACTTTTTACATTAGTAACAATTTCTAGATATGCCTATATAATTTGGCTCTATTGTAACCTCTTTAAGGCATCTTATTTACTCTAAAACATTTCTTTAATTATTGCCCTTATAGAAACCACAAAAGAACCAAAATTATCTATATACTTTGTGGGGTTGTTCTTATATTTCTTGGGATTATTTTCTAAAGAGAAAATATTCTTCCTTTGTTTAAACTCCACATCTTCCTTGGTTCCAAATTTCATCACCTTCCTCTTCCTAACCCTTTGAATAGTCCCACTTTGTTTATCAAACTGAGTGGAGACTGTGGGAAGTTAAGTTATAAAAATATTATGCCTTTCATCCTTTGCACCTTACATTTTCTTTACCCATTAGGGAATAATTAGTTATCATATTTTGATCTCTTTGTTTGGGTTTGAGGATTGGGAAGGAGTCATTGGAGGTGGTGTAATCTTGAGGGGTACCAAGGATTCACTTATCTAAATAGGAAACTGGAGAGATGGATGAGCAACCCTCTCCCATGGAGATGTTTCCTTCTTAGGTATAACTCCAATTAGAAGTTTATTCAATCTTAAATAAATTTGTACAATCATTATTACTAAGGATATGTATAATGGCTATGGTATGGGGAGTTTTAATTAGGTTGACCTTTTCCTAGGGACTAGTGGCATATGAGGATTAAAAATAGAGACAGTGACCAAATTCTCAAAATGGAATGCTTTTGGAGTATTTATTAGCTTTAGAGATGAAGAAGGAATAATAGAATCAATATAACTAATATAATTAGATAAAATATCCCCAATAATTATTGGGGATAGAATTATAGTTTAATTAATATTATAAAATGAATAAATAATAGAAGAAACTACCTCATCCAGGCTCTTGATTTGTTTTAGTGTGAGGACCTAATGTTCTGATACATTAGGGGAGGCTTCCTTTAATTTGTGTTCCCATAGATCAAGGTCTTGTCCTTTTCTATCTTAGCTTCTTCATCATTTGGTTCTTCATCTATAGGATAATTGACCAGAGATACTACATGAATAAGACCCTCTTCTTTTGTTTGTTCTATTACATCTAACACTTCCTTTGCTTTCTTTTCCTCCTCTTTTATGACTAGAAGACCAAGTGATGGTATTTCTTATAGTTATTTACCTTTAGATGGAGGGGAAGAGTCTTTTTATTTCCTCTGATAGGTAAATATGGATGGAGTGGAAGGTGGATGAGATGGGGGGACAATTGTAGGAGTAATAATGATAGGAGTTATTACTAGAGATGGTGGTAAAGGAGTATTAGATGTGATGAATTGTTCCAAGGTGGTTATGGAGGATACCAAACTTACTTGGAGAGACTTAGGGGATTTGGGAGAAATAGAAGCAATAGGAATAGATTTGGAAAAAATATAAAAGACTTACCTAGGTGACTATAGTGAGGGGTGGAAAAGGTGTCATCACTAAATATCTCCTCCTTTATTCCCCTAAAGAAGTAGATTCCTTGTGCCTTGTAGTGGTTGTATCCAAAGTTTGAATGTTAGCTGCCACTGATGTAAAAGATAATTGGGGACCTAGGAGACCCCTTATAATTTCCCTCCTAATTTTAGGGTCAAATTCTCTCTAAGTTATAGAATCATTTGATTCCTCATTCATAGGATTTCCTAAATGGGAGGGAGGTATATCTTATTGTTGTGTGTTAGCCAGTTAGCTTGAAGACCATTGATAGATCTATGTAGCTTGTGCCTTTTCTTCAATTACCTCTAGATCATACAAAAGGACTTGTGTTGAAACCATGGATATTGGTTTATTTCTCATTTTCATATAGACTTCAATATCATATATTATATTTAGAAATATTATGTCATGTCCATATTCCTTAAGGAAATAATAAACTTATACTTTTTTCTTCACTTTGAGTTACAAGGGATACCCCTTACTTATTCCTATGGTCCCATTCTCTAAAAGGTACCACCTAGAAATTGTACTAATTCCCAAACTTGCCATCATGAATAAAATTTGATATGATAACATTATTTTTTCCAATGCTTAGAGGAGTGTTGAAATAGTAGGCCAAATGTCTTTGATCTAGTTCCTCAAAAATGTTGTTATAAATTTGGTATGTAATTTCTCATTATGTTATGTGATATATAACATGGTGTGGTAAGTAAGGTAGTGATCCTTATTCATTATAATTTGATAATAGTTACATCAAGGTATTACCAGTAGTCTCCCATTTTGTTTAGATTTTTTATTATATGTTTAGATAATTTGGGCATTACAATTCCCTATATAGCCTGGAAAATTTAATGATATACCTCCTCACATATACTCTTGATTAATTTTTTGTATCTATGTACAAACATGAAAACTTAGTCTTATCCTACCCTATTTTATATATATTCAATTAAAGGTTTCCATTATTGACCATAGGGCTTGTATATTATGCCCATGATTACATCCAACAAGTAGGACATCATATAGAATTTTTTGTTAGTTTCTCTTTGATCAAGATGGAGGAACTATGAATTCAAATTGGCACTAATAATTTTCCCTAGTGCCAATATTTTTTTAGATGTTAGGAGTATATCTAATAGTATAACCCACTCAACCTAGAAATTTAAAATACTAAGAAAACCATACAACCTATTTTGTAAGGCCATATTTATCCTAATTCCATGTCTAAATTTGATGATGCAATTAGATGAGATAACACCTTTGGGATTCATCATTTGGAATTTATCAATCCATTATTTTAACTTCCCATATAATATGTTATATTCAAGCCAAACATTAGATGAGACCCATTTTTAATTGGTTTCAAATAAGGGAAGTCTAAGATATCTCTTGAATGTCCTACCCAAGATGTGTGAAAGAACATTATTAACCTTTATAACATGAAATATATATCTATAAATAGTTGAATTAATAAATAAAACTTAGATTAGGTTAATGAATCACATTAACTCAAGTTTTTTTGTATCTTAGTGGAGTCCTTGTTCTTTGATTGGTAGGAGGTCATCTATGTACTGCTTCTCCTTAGGAGATAGTTGGTCCTTGATAGAAAATGGTTTTATAGACTTGACCTCATCCTATAGCACTGAGTATTGTAGGAATTTAAAATATAATGCACTCCTCTTTAATATAATATCTATAAATTCAAGTCCACCTATGAATGAGTAGGGGAAGGGAACTAGATATTTCCCCTATTTTCTAGAACAAGCCATTATTCTTTGATAGCTACTACAAATTTCTCTATAAATTGATTGGTTTTTTTTGTGGTTTCTTGCTAAATAAGTTAGGGATTTTATGATGTTTGGAAGCTTAAAATTTTGATATTTAGATTTAAATATTAATGGTGAAGTGAATCTCCCCTTTGTGTAGATTTTTCATATATTATTCCCAATCCTAAGTATTAAATGCATTCATGCACCATTAATATAGATAATAAAAATTTTATTTTATTTCTTATTTTGATTTAAAAATGTTACTTAGTTTTAGTGGGTTGGTTTTTTTACCACATGGTGACATTTTGTTAATTTTTTATGTCTAATCACTATTTTTAGGACAAATGTTGACTAATTATTGATTGGTTCTTTTCCCATGATGTCAACATTTCTTTTCTTGACTTGGTCAAATCACATTTTATAGAATGATGGTTTTTTGGCTTTCATAAGTTCATATATTTTAGCCTTCCATTGTATTTTTTATGGTCCATATTCATGATTCAACATTATCAAGGCGTGTTTCATGATCTTGGTGGTATAGGGACTCAAGATGTTTAGAGGCTCAAAGCCTATTCATTAATCTATGTATGTCTTGACTGGTCTCTAGTGAAAAATAGTAGACACATGGAGTGACCTTAATGGCATAGGAATTGGGGCCTTAGATCTATTAGACTAAATATTTTGAATATGATTTTACTTTCCCATAGTTGAATTGGGATATAAATGTGCCATGCATAGATGGCTCAGAGTGTGGAAGAGCAAAACCATTAGACTACAAATTGAAGGTATATTTAATCCATTTGAGATTATGTTTGAACAAAATCTTACTAAGTGTTAAATCATTTGGATCTATAGAAAATCAAAGGTATTAAAATGTATAGGCTCAGGGCCATTAAATTTTATGGATAAAAAAGTGAAGTCTTTTTGGGCCCCATTTTATACCAAATACATAGACCATGCCAACTGGACCTATCTTGACATGAGGAAACCATTGGAGTGGTTTCTCTCCTTTTTGTACATTTTGGTAATAGTTAGAGGAGTCCCTAAGGATCTCATACTAGCTGGTAGGTAATTGTGTGGAACTAAATTTTAAAGGACATCTCTACCAGAACTTATATGTGGTAGGTCAAGAAGTATGGATGTCAAAAGAGTGGAGTAGGTGAGATAGCGACCCCCTAGTGATAACTCAGCATATGATGTGCACTCATCCAACATGGGTAGCATAGTGGAGCTAGTGGACTCATGATATCTCATCACTTGGAAAACACTCATCTAACCTAGAAAAGAGAGGTTTAATCACTTATAAAATAAGGCTCACATTTGAAGATTAAGGGAGGAAACCAAAGTAGTAAAGTTGTAGATAAATAGAGAGGTAACCTAGGTATTTATAATTTGCATAAGTCATATTAGGCATTCAAATGTATATCCAAATATCACTTATGAGCCTCTAGGCATAAGTAGTGATAGGGAAGGAAATATACTCTATTTTGTATCTTGAAATTTATATGTTAAACTATGAGATTAATGAAGAATGTTGTTGAAACATTAATGTGTTGATTCTTACAGTATAGATAGTATAGTAATATATTTATGACTTAATTGGTAATGGAAATGATTTAGTCCCTTACATGAATATATTGTAAGATGGAGGTTTATCCTTGGTTACTAATGGTATCATTGTGCCATCTAGTGACTTCAACCTACCCATAAATAGACTAAGTATTGAAACTTGAATGCATATAGACCCTAAGACCTGTACCAAGGTGCTACCTTAAATGATTAGACATTGAACCCAATCCATCCCCATGACTTATCTAAGTAATTGAATGACCCTATATTATCTTTTCCCATAATTTACACCATTTAGAGCTTGGTTTAACTAATTATGAAATTTCACATTAAAGCTTGTGACTTGAGAAGGATTGCACCTGATGAACTTCCCCTAAATATCCTAGCACTAATAGGCTATCAGCACCTATTTTTTCAATGTTTAAACCTCATTAAAACCTAAGTTTAACCATATTCCAACTAGCCTAATGTGGGTTTGATTCTTTAATTTTTGTACTTCAGGTGAGCACATAAGGTTTGTTCTTTGTTTGAAACTAATGTTAGTGCAATATTGTGTCAAACCTTACTAAGCTCATGCCTAGATCCTTCAATTTTATAGTTGACTTAGTTTGATAGCTAAGTACATGACTAAAGTTAACCTAGTGAACTTTTCTAAAACATTTTGGTTCTATTACTAGGACACGTGTTGAATTTCATTATTACATTGGTGAAATAAAGAAATGCTTTGACTATCTCTCAAGAAAATTGAGTGCTAGCTAGAGCAAGTGGAAGATATTTTTGTGTAAAATCATCCCACATGAAAAATGTAGGAACCAATATAATGGGTGTAATCCCACCTATACAATGATCTATATGAGGTGTTCTTTTATAAGCTACCTGAACATTTATATCAGTGGTTGGTTGCCTACACTATTATTATAAGGTAAAGCTATAGCCAATTCCTAGAGTAGACCACAAAGTTCATAGAGAGGCTAAAGAGCCTTGATGATGTTTGGATGTGCATTTTGGAAAAGTGGTGGAGTGGTGCATTGAACAACTATGTGTTGCAGTTTGTAGTGTCGACCTTCTTGTACTCAAGAGAAGTAGAGTATGATTTTTTTCATGAACCAAGGGGTGCATTTATAATAGGTCTCAGCATTGAAATAAATAAGTTTTTGGTGGACTATGATATAGAAACTATAAAAATGGAAGGCTAAAATCCTTGCACATATGACAAACTATAAAAGGTGAGAAGGAGAAGTGTAAGTAAGGTGAGATGGAGGAAGAACAACAACCTGACACCTAAGAAATCTAGAGGTTAAACTATACTAAGTAAAGTCATAGGATGATGGAGGATCTATAACTTGGAAGTACTCAAGAGGACACATAGTAAGTAAGAAGGGCATGGGGAAGGATCCCTTGAATTAAAATAACATGAAGAGAGAGAGGAAGAAGAAAAAGACTAGACTTAATAGTTGGGTGTAGGATGTAGTGGGCTCCTAAAATATCTGGTGACGAAGGGTTTTTCAAAAACACCTACCCCACTTGAACCTCAAGTTCAATCTCATGCACTAGATTCTTCAGCAAAAGATATAAGAATAGTAACTAAACCTATTATCGATGTTGACTTTGATAATGTTCAACATTTGGATCAAGATTTTGTTATTAAGTGATTCCCTATAATGGGTTGAGTGAGGATATAATTAATTTAGAAAGATCCAATCCAATAACTATGAACACAGACATGAGCATTCTTGTATAGATAATGTTAGTTGTACTAACTAGGTAACAACCTATAAGTAGTACAGTACCACAAGTGAGTGACACTGTATTGACAAGTTCAATAACATAGTTGATAATGTTAAGATCAACACCCCAGCCTAAAATTAGAGTTTTAGAGGGCCACCTCCAACATAGGTATAAGGGGGATAGGTGCCTCATAACTCAACACCACCCCCTCAATAGATCTATTACAAGATGCCAATGCACTTGCTTGAGTATTAGAGCATTGAAAATGCCATAGATCATGTACTTAAGCATGATTTTTAATGACACACTTGGGGCATCACTCAACTCAAGTGTAAGGCAACCCAGTTCATGACCACTTTGCTAGATCATGCCCATACTTGGTATCAAAAATTTGATCTAAACTAGGCTATAATTGATTACAATATGCTAAAGGAAGCTTTTTTGAAAGAGTTTGATATCCTTGACTTCAATAAGTAGAGCATTATGGTGATCAAATAAATTATCCAAGGGTTATCCAAGAGTGTTTACATATATGATGCATGATTTAAAACTCTTTTCTCAAAGCTTATGTATGGCATTCACCCCTCCCAACATGTGTAATGGTTTGTTGGAGG
The DNA here is from genome assembly GCA_037957365.1 of Torreya grandis. Taxonomy (NCBI): domain Eukaryota; kingdom Viridiplantae; phylum Streptophyta; class Pinopsida; order Cupressales; family Taxaceae; genus Torreya; species Torreya grandis. Next base: position 2,305,852 of record JARHVA010001128.1, read on the forward strand.
CCTACTAGTGCCCTTCAAATGAGTGTTGTCCATGAAGACCTTCATGGACCCTCATGAGGTACTTGAAGCCATGCTTCAGGCCAAGGTAGTAGGTAGTAATAACACTAGAATCAAACCATTCATGGGGGCATAGACCATGTCAATTGCCTCCTAGCTATAGAAGTTAATTGTTGGTTCAACACATCACACTCACAATGGATTATAGTGCATCGACTATGAGATAGAGGGGTATAACAAGAAAAATTGCTCATAGAGAAATTTCCACACCCTACTTCTCAACTATGAGGTTTGTCATGGGCTACATGACTTTCAAAAATACCCTCTTCTATAGTGTGATAATCAAGTGAATACCAAATATTATTACAAGATGTGCAATGTGTATACACACTCAATAGAAGACTATCAAGTTGTTGATGAGATTCACCAAAACATGGAAAGAGGTGTGAGGTAGGTGACAACATCAGTTGGTGATCAGGTGAGTTAAGATAATGAGGGATATGGCCAAAACAATATGGGTTATGGAAACTACTGTGGTGCATGTGGGTGAGGAAGAGGACATGGTAGAGGGAGATTCCCATCATGATCATGTTACAAGTGTGGGTCAATTGAGAATTATCATCATAATTCCCTATGTAACCAATGTGTGGGTATTATTGAGGACCAAATGCAATCAAGGAATGCCCAAACTTGTATAAAAATTTGACTCAAGGTCAGCCTGGTGTAGATAGAGGTGCAACAATGGTAAGGCATGAGTCTAAAGATGAAAGGTGGGCTCCCAAGTCACAATAGACTTACAAGGATCTTCATAAGGTACAAGCCATTCCCTAAAGTGGTTTTACCACTTAGCCACCTACTACACTGACCCAAGAGCTATGCTTAGAATATGTCAAGTCAGGTTATACTAAATGCATAACATAGCCAAAGCCAAAATTTATGCCCTATCTTGAATCTACATGACAAAAAGACATCCTACAACAAGCTATAAACATGATAAAAAATTTGTAAGACAAACTCCAGTTGGTTAGAGATCTAGAGGAATAGGCTACTACATGAAAAATATAAGACAACCAAGAGGCTAAAGTATAATAGTTGACCAAGATCCTATGCCTCTTACAAAATAAAGGGATACTACCCTTTTTGAAAGATTTATTGTTGAAGCATGCAAGGAAGAAACTATAATTAGAAGCTATGCTTCAAATTATTTAGGTGGTTTCACTATATATCGAGTAGATGCATGAAGTAAGGCATACTCAAAATTCCAAATATAACTAATAGTTATTGATATACACCACCATCAATGGGTGGTTAGTTTGTGAAGTACTAGTTGATATAGGTGCAGAGGTCAATATTCTAACCCAAACCATCAGGAAAAAGATGGGGTGGCCACCCTTAAGGCCTTCACCTCACATGTTATTCATGGATAATAAAACTTGAGTGCAACCTATCTAAATCTTAAAGGGCACTATTATAGATATCATGGGCATCAAGTTCCAAGTTGACTTCAAGGTCATCAAATTAGAAAATTAAGATAATTATTTAATGCTCTTGGTAAGGCCATGGCATTATGCTAACAATGTAGACATACACTTTAAGAAGCACTACATGAATTTTGAAAACAAAAAATAAAGGATGGTGATACCTCTATCAAATGATTAATGGTCCCCATATATATAAAGCATTGATCTCAAATATGAGGTCAACTATATTTATAACATCATAGTGTAGGGAACTAGGAAGCTCAACCCTAATGACCAAGGTGTTCTTAAATGGGAAGATGGACAATCAACCTCTGATACAACTAATGTATCCTATGAGTGATGGGTTGAAGAGGCCTATGAGGTCACTGGTTGAAGGTGTTACCTAATGCATGTAGTTAAGCAAAGTCAAGCTAGGATAGGGCTGGTTAGGATTGAGCACCCAAGAAGAAATGGGTTCCCCATACCCAAAAAATAGAGAAAAGGGTGTTCTATCTAAGTAAATGGAAGCTTGAAACTCTCCCAAAGTATGAAGGAATCTATCCCATGGAATAGTATGTCCATGACATTGAATCCTACATCCCCAAGGAAATAGATCAAATGGGTACACTAGTGTATACCTTGAAAAACTTTGTTGCTCACTGGTGGGCATTGCAAAGACCTAGCTTTCCCACATGGTAAGATGTGAAGGTAGAAATATGCACTATTTTTCACAAGATTAATTAGGACTTAGACATACCTACTTAATATATAAATTTTGATACAATCATGCATGTGCTCCTATGTGAAGAAACCTAGACTATCTACAATAAGAATTCACCAAGAGGCTTGTGGGTGCATGCCTTTTACAAGACCTTGAAAACATGGGTGTGAGTGTGGTAAATTTTTAATGATATGCACCATGAAATAGGAAACTAGGAAATACTCAAGGAGAGGTTTGTGCACACCTTTGCCTTTTCTTCATATAACTTAGAGTTGTTAGAGCCATTACAAGTCATCTATAGGGTAGTGTTTGAGGACACTACCATCTTAGAAGAGCACCTTATGGAAATATTTATGGATAAAGGACTAGAAATTCCAACATTATTTAAATAAATGGAACTCAATAGTGTCTCTAGCAAGGAAGATAATGAGACTTGGAAAAAGTGCAAATAGAAGGCTCTAATAAGAAGGCAAAAACTTGTGTACCTTGTGGATGATAATGCCCTAGATGAAGATGACCTAATGCATCTTCAAATTGATACAAAATAGGGGAAAAGGCAAGTTGAGGACTCTCATTAAGAGAGTAATGAACCCTACTATATGATACTCAAGGCCACTATAGTAAACATCAAAATAGAGGGTGATCTGAAGATTGCCACTATAGGTGCTTACTAGTCTGAGGTAGAGATGTCATAAATTTTAGACCTCCTAAAGGAATTTTAAGACCTATTCTCACATAGCTACCAAGACATGAAATTTACTCACCCTTCCCTTGGAAAAATGAGCATCAAGTTAGTGGATGGTGCAAGGCCAGTCAAGAAGCACCCATATTGGATGAATCCTAATCTTTGTGCTAAGGTAAAAATAGAGATTGATGGAATGTTGATAGTCAGTGTCATCTACCTAGTATAATAATATAAATGGGTGAGCTTGATGGTAATCAACATCAATAATGATGGGCACATATGGTTCTATTTTGACTACATGTCATTCAACATCACTTCTATAAATGATCTATATCTAACCTTATTCATTGATGAGGTCTTGGATGGAGTCATAGGCTGTGAAGTCTACACTTTGATTGATGGAAATTTGGGTTCTCATCAGGTGTAGATCAAGGAGGAGGATAATCCTAAAATAACCTTTGTAACTAAATTTGGTTATTTTGCTTATAATGTTATTCCCTTTGGATTAAAAAATGTGCCAACCATATTCTCCAAGGTAGTAATCATTGATTTCAAGGAATTTATCCATAAGTTCCACTAAGTGTATCTTGATGACTGGACTATGTATGGTCTTGTAAAAGACCACTATGAAAATTTATGCTTCATGTTTGAGAGGTATAGGTAGCTTTAGATCTCTTTGAATCTAAATAAATGCATCTTCATAACTCCATTTGGGACATTTCTCAGGCACATCATTTGTAAGGATGGTTTGCATGTTGGTTCAGTGAAGATAGCCATCATAATCTAGCTCTAGAATCCCTTGAAATAGAAAGGCTTTTGTACCTTTTTAGGCCATTATGGATACTATAGGAAGTTAATTCAGACCTATTCAAATATTTCATCACCTCTAGAGGATATATTTCACAAGGATGACACATTCTATTGGGGTAATGTGTAAAAGGATGTCTTTGAAACACTAAAGCTAAAGTTGGCTAGCATGCCAATTCTATAATTTCTAAACTGGACTACTCCCTTCCATGTCCACATCAATGCTTCAAGATCTACCATTGGTATCATATTAACATAACTAGATAAAGGCAAGATAGACCACCCCATCTCATTTGCAAGTAGGAAATTGACATAGGCAGAGCATAATTGCACCACCACTAAGTGTGAGGTGTTGTCAATGTTTTATGCCTTAAAAAAAATTAGGTAATACCTATTGGTAACCACATTCATATTTTTCATATATCATGAGGTGATCAAGTACCTCATGAACAAGATTTTTTTACATGGGTGCATATGCAGATGGATTTTTCTCTTTCAAGATTTCCAGTTCTCCATTGTCATTAAACCTGGGAAGTAGAACTTGGGGCCAAACCATTTATCTTGCATCAATTGTGGTGATGTGGTATCACCAATTAAGGATGACATGCTATATTATTAGCTATATAAATTTTATCATGTCCTTAAATACATAGCAGAGATTGTCATTTTCTTAACATCTAGGCTTACACACCAGGCCTTGTTAACTAAGGAGAAGAAATAATTTATGATTTGCACCACCCCCTTATAACTCATTGAGGAGGTTATATAAATTAATTAGGGATGAAGTCAAGCACAAGGAGCTAACTAAATGACAATTGGTGATGATCTATGATTCTAGGTACTTCAATCACCCAAGATAGTTGTAAATATAGTATATGAGCCCCTACATCATCCACCACATATTTGAGATAGGTGCATGTAAGTTATGCATGTTTTCAATAAAAATTATCCCTAGTAATTTTAATGTAAATTAATTGAAACCATATAGATATTATGATGGTTCTCATACCATAGCAACACCAACTTCTTGATCATAAATTGGGTGGGAGTAAGTTGATTGAGATATCAATTATCACAATCCAAACCATTCTTTTCCTTTTATTTTGTTCTTTATATAGTGTATAGAAGTAGTAAGTAGCATGTAGCAGCCATAAGAATTTATGTTTTATCACTTCATGCATGATTCCATTCAGGTAAGTTGATCACATACACCCATAAGTACATGAGGCTAGACATCTAATTAATGGGTGCATGAAGCTTAACAGGTGTAAGTAAAAGCAACAAAAGAAACATATGTGCAAGATGAATAGTATAGGGCACTTAGCCTATAAAAAAATACTTTGGTGTTACTTTTGTGCTATAATTATAATAAAGTGCATTGATTGATCTAGTACCAAAGCCCTAAGAGACAAGTGAAGACATTCAACATGGTTGAGAATAAGATAGATAGTGAAAATGCACATTATAAAAGTGGTACAAGAGAATTAGGAGGAAAAAAAGCATTAGAGGGATAATACAAGGGATTTTTATGGGGTAGGATAGGCCAAGATAAGATGATGCATAAGAAATCAACCAAGGTAGAGAAACACACTTGAAATAGGATCACAACTAAAAAATAAAGTGGAACCAAGGAGGATGAATCATGTGCATGTGAGGCACTACACCCAAGTTGCCATAAGGAAGGTGAAGGTCATGCCAAAGTTTACAAGTGCAGAAGGAAATCATCTAAAATAACTTACATCCACCCAAAAATGAGTAGGAAGTGACAATTTGAACCACAAGTCACTTCATCAAAAAATCCATCAGTAACATTCAATGAGGTGGTAGTGGTGGCACAAAGATATGTATTTAATGTGTATAAGACAAAATATTTTTTAGGATTTTGTAGATTTTCATGTTTTTCAAAAAATTGAGGCACCTACATCATTAAGCCTACATTAAATGTTCATTAACAAGAGAAGGGTATAAATTCGTAAATAGTAGACTTACTTAGGTTACAAAATTTAAGTGAATCCTAGACTTAGAGCAAACAAAGTAAGATACTAGAGATCCAAAGCAAGAAATAACCCTGTCATAGTGAGAATTTGACTAATTTAGGCTCCAAGAGTGAAAAAAAGCACAATGAGAAAGAGTGCATTCATAGTGAGGCTAGTGTGAAGGGTTGGAGAGAGAAATTCAAACAAAGATTCAATTTGAAGTAAGAAGGTATAGCCTAGTCCACCATTAATGGCTAGAAAAGATCAAAGATGAGAGCATAGTTGTAGATCCCATGACTAAAGAAGAGTTAGCTACAATTTGAGGCTTCAAAAAACCACATCTCTCTATATTCAATATAAGCTAATTTATAATGGTGAAGAAGAGGAAGGCATAAATCTCCATGTCATCACATGTAGAACCTAAGAGGGTGAAAAACATTAAGGAGATGATGGCCACTAAGACCAAGGTGCAGTTGATTGAAGATGTTAGTATCATCATGGTAGACATCAAGGCAATGATTAAGATGTACAAATACATGAAATATCCCCTAAATGTTTAGGTGGGGGAAAGCTAATTCTCATTTGTGCATAATTTTTATCTCAAGGAATACAACCATCGAATGCTAATTCAGTTCCAAGACCTAGCATATGACTGGATGGTAAACACAATGTTGACACAGAAGATTGCACCCTTGGGAGGAGGCCGAACTCCTACCTTCTTCATGTAACAATGGAAACTCCCCTCTCGCCTGTGGGACTAGTGAAGCTAGAGGGGAGAGTCTCTAGATGAGGGCTAGCTCCCTCTGATGTATCATTTAGGCCCTAGTTTCTCCTACTACTAAAAAACAAAATGAAAAAAAGGGGGGGATGAAAAGGGAGAGAGAGATGCTGAAAACAAAGCCTAAGCCTAAAAAGTAAAAGGTGACACACCAAAAAATATGACCCACCCAGCCCGAACATACGCTTTTCACCAAAAAGAAGTGCCTATACACTTCATCTAACATGAGAGAACATTTTTCATCAGTGGGTTAGGGGTCTGTGGAGATACAGGGAGGAAATAACTATTAGAGGCATCCTGAGACACACTGCAGTAGCCTATCCACTTCACCTATACTCCTTTAGGGACACTTTTGACAGACCTGTAAAATGAAACTCAAAGATGCACTAGACATGCTAAATTCATTCTATAAAAGAATTAAGAAAATGACTTAATATAGAATCAAATGCATAGACACATACTAAAGATGCAAAACTCAGAATGGAGGTAAAAATGCTAAGTTTTGATTGAAGGTAAAAATCTGGCAGTTTTGCCTTACAAGCCCAACAAATTTTTGGGTAGAGTTTTGCCTTAAGGCTGAGAGAGGATCCTTTCTCCAAAGATAATTTTACAATATATAGGAAGAGGAAGATAAACTTGGCACTTTCTATGAAATATTTTGACACTCATTTCTGCAAGTGGCCCATGTACACTGAACACATCGGGAAGAGGAAGATCACTGCTACTGATGTCATTCTTGAGAAGAGGCCTGCTAGAACCATGCTATACAATCACTGAATTTGACTTTGGCATTCAAGCATTAATGTAATAACATGGTCATGCCTCTTTTCTAAAAACAAACTACAGTTTATCCCCTCATCAATGCCAACTATAGAAAAATAAGTCGCACAACTTATCTGCAATAACTCACCTTCCCTCTACCACTTGGATGCTTTGTCTTTTCTACTCCTTGTCTTCTTCCTACTCTTTTAGCCCTTGGGGGTGATATTCTGGTGGGTCACTGCATTCCTTGGGGCTCTTTCCATGATTTGGTGCTTAGGCAGTTCAAAAATAATAGCTACTCCACTATGTTAAATTTGACGTTCATGTGGCCATCACCCAATGGCTAGTTCATGTACTTAAAATTGACAACTTTCAAGACATCATCATCCCCAGCAAAAATGTCATCGGTCTTTTCTGTGGATTTTTTTTCCCCATGAGTTTTCTATTTCAGGTTTTTTTCCTATAGACAAAAAGTCTACAAGAATTGTCCCAGTCTTTGTATTTGTCTTTCAGGCTCTTTGAAACTTTGAACTGCCCTCTGTAAGGGTTTTTGGGTCTTGAACTGCCCTCTGCAAGGGCTTCTAGACTTGAAATGGCCTACGCAAGGGAATTTGAACCTTGAACTACCCTTCGGCTATAGGGCACACCCTTGAACCAAGTCATTGAACCAACCCACTGAACCAAAATTGGTTCAACGGTTCAATTGGTTCAATGGTTTAACCACTGTGCATCGATGTCGTTAAACTAAGCCTTTTAAACTTGCCTTTGAACCATTCGATTTAACCACTCATTGAACTTTAACCATTGAACCAAGGCCGAAGCATTGAACTAAGTGGTTGAACTAAGCCAAGGTGTTGAACCAAGGCACAAACCAAAACTGATGAACTCTATGCTGAGCTTGAAGTGTTGAACCAAGGCCTAAAAATGAAGTGATGAACTACCGATTGAACCAGACATTGAACCAAATGATTGAACTGGTTCATTGGTTCAACCATGCCAACTTTTCTTGTGATTAGTTTTAGACTAGAGCTTGAAGAAGCCTTGTAAAACCCAACACTCTCTCTGGAACTGATTCTCCATGCACCAAAGACTAACCTATGGATTTTGTCAAAATTTAGGACCTACAGAGTCTGTAGATTTAGACCTACAGAGTTCATAGAAATTCTACAGAGTCAGTAGAAATTCTATAGAGTCCGTAGAAATTCTATAGAGTCTGTAGAAATTTTGTAGAGTCCATAGAAATTCCAAATTCATGCAAAATCAAAAAATGAAATGGTCTAGAATAACAGGGACAGAAGGGGACCAATTTTTGCCCTGTTAGGCAAAAAATGGTCAACAAATTGGTGACTCCCAGGGGAAGCATGCCTAATATGCTTAAAGACTAGTTTCCTTGTAATCTATTGGGCACAGAGTCAGATACAACTTCAAATAAAGTTAAAAATAACCCCAAAATATTCAAGAATCAAAACATGAAGCTTTTTACCCCACATTCAAAGGGAAACACACAAGGCGAAAAACACTACTTGTGCAAATTGCACTTAGGGAAAGTAGGAAAGAAATTGAAAGCAAACTACTATATATAGCTAACCAAGAATAATTTCCTCCCTCTTGGATCAAATGGAAAATTTCTTAAGTCCCCTTCTTGGCAAGAAGACTTATGGTGCCAAGCAAGTAGCTGAATGAAAAAGAGATTTGGTGACCTGCTCCTCTTGCCTGTCACCTGAGTTGGCTGGTATCTGAGTGGATCAGATTCAAACATGATTCCAACATATGTGTATCCTATTTGTTCTTGGAAGCTTTTTGAATGTTGTTCCTTCATGTTGGTGCTCTTCACCAAGAAATATATGGCTACTAGCTCATCACCATAAGCCCTTTGATTTTCACAGTCCATCTACAATGCCTCATGGTCTGACTCATTTCCTTCTGCCTCATTGAAGACTCTGTCAGACTCATCCTCTGCTTCCTCTTGGACTTCTTGAAGAAGGGTGACTATTGTGATGTCTGAGATGGACTCACAAAATGATTGCTCATCCCATAGAACATTGCCTCTTTATTTGAAGCTTTCTTCTTCAAGGCCTTCCTCCAAGAAGACAGACCTCTCCTTTTCCTCCTCAAAGATGATCAGGGTCTCTAGATGTTCAAAGGTACCCTCCTGATCCTCATCTAACTCAGGCTCCTTAGCATAGTCATCCTCCTCATCAAAGCAACAAGGAAGTTCATCTAATAAAGGGGAAGAGAGCTCACCATGCTTTTGTTCCTCCTTGTATTGCTGGAACATCTACACATATGTGTGACCTGAGTCTTCTTTATTGTTGATGATGCCTTCACAAAAAGCCTCGATGATGATTTCTTCTTTGTTGTTGCTCATGATAGCCCCTTGAAAAACTATAGATTAGATCTTCTGCTCCTCACTCACCTCTTGCAGAACAAGTTCCTCCTTGAGAAGAGGTGAAGTAGAGAAAACATGTGGAAGAGGAGGTAGTCCTTGAGCTAGAATCGAATGATTGTCCTCTTTCCACTTGGTCAGCACTTCATCTATATCAAGTGTGGCCTGATATCTCTCTTAGAGGTGTGTAGATGGGGTGTGTTTGACATAGAATATGCCATTGGGTCTGAACCATCCATCACACACTGGCTAAGGAATTTCTCTTTAGATTCCAACTCTGTAATTCTCCTAGCTAGATCCTCTTGGAAGAGCCTTTCTTGGAAGTCACCAGCATTGTCATGAGTAGGAGCAACCTCAGCTTCTTCAAGGTTTTGAGAAAAAACTTGCTTCTCCTCTTTCCTGCCCCATGATTCTACTATTTTCCCCCAATTCAAGATCCTAGAACTGGAATTTTGATCCTATGAATAGGTAGCAACTTTGTCCTCTCCAAGGTCCTGGGGCTCCTCCACGAGGTCTAAAAGTTCAAACTCTCTTTCAAGAATCAGTATCATCCTAGCCTCTAAATCTTCAATTTGCTTCGCTAGATTATCCTAAAAGAGTCTTTCTTAGAGGTCACCAGCATCATCCTCTTCAAAGCTCTAGGCTGGTTCTTGGCATTCCTTCCTCCAACTTGGAATCTACACATCGTGTTGAAAAACTTGGGGAGGTTAAGGAATGATAGGAAGAGACTGTTGATGCACTGAAAGAGTCTCTCGAAGAGGGACATGCTGGTTCATGGGATTCCCCCAGTGGAAGATTCACAATATAAAGAATTGAGAATATTAATCTCCATGGGGGGTTACTCTGATGCCCTTTGATGTTGGAAATCTAGGTGTACGGGATTGAGAATAGATGCATCAGATGAGCTAGAGTGGGTGAGTGATATCTAATAGAAAGGATTTGGTATAAAAGAGGGGGCTTTCTTAAGAATAAGAGGGGGCACACAAGGCCGATTGCCTTGAATAAATGGATTTCTCCATTTTGCTACCTCTTCCTCCATGGATTGCAAGGCCTGAGCTTGCCTAAACAAACACTCCTCTTTATACATTAGCTCCTACTGATAACCATACTACTTTTCCAGTCTATTAATCTCCATCGTCTGCTTCTCAAACTCCAAGGCCACTTCCTTAGGAGAGCTGCTTCAGGTGATTCTCTAAAAATTTTGAGTCTGATCGAAGTCACATGAAGGAAAACAAGACCCATGATCTTGTGAATTGGAATTATACATACAAAAAGTGATTTCAGAATGGCACCAGGCTACTTAATTAACTGATTTAACTCAGAGTCACCATTGGTGTTTGATGCAAAGCCTCTAAAGGCTGGTCGGTTGAAGAACACACCAAAAATTCTTCAACTTTTTAGACACAACTTGTCTTATTCAGTCCCACTGGGTGTGCCAGAAACTATTGATGCAAAATATTGCACCCTTGGTAGGAGGCTGAGCTCTTGCCTTCTTCATGCAATAATGGAAACTCCCCACTCACCTATGGGACCAGAAAATCTGGAGGGGAGAGTCTCTAGATGAGGGCTAGCTCCCTTTGATGTATCATTTATGCCCTAGTTTCTCCTACTGATAAAAAACAAAATGAAAAAAGGGGGGGATGAAAAGGGAGAGAGAGATGCTGAAAATAAAGCCTAAGCCTAAAAATTAAAAGGTGATACACCAAAAAATATGACCCACCTAGCCTGAACATACATTTTTCACCAAAAGGAAGCACCTATACACTTCATCTGACATGAGAGAACATTATGCATCAGTGGGTCAAGGTTCCATGGAGATACAGGGAGGAAATAACTACTAGAGGCATCCTAAGACACACTAATATAGCCTATCCACTTCACCTATACTCCTCTAGGGATACTTCTGACAGACCTATAAAAGGAAACTCAAAGATGCACCAGACATGTTGAATTCATTTTGAAAAAGCATTAAGAAAATGACTTAATATATAATCAAATGCATAGACACATACTAAAGATGCAAAACTCAGAATGGAGGTAAAAATGCTAAGTTTTGATTGAAGGTAAAAATTTGGCAGTTCTGTCTTACAAGCCCAAGAGATTTGCGGGCAGAGTTTTGCCTTAAGGCTGAGAGTGGATCCTTTCTCCAAAGAGAAGTTTACAATATCTAAGATGAGGAAGAGAAACTTGGTGCTTTCTATGAAAGATTTTGGTGCTCATTTTTGTAAGTGGCCCATGTGCACTGAACACATCGAGAAGAGGAAGATCACTGCTACTGATGTCATTCTTTAGAAGAGGCCTACTAGAACCATGTTGTACAATCACTGAATTTGACTTTGGCATGCAAGCATTAATGTAAGAACATGACCACACCTCTTTTCTATAAACAAACTACGGTTTGTCCTCTCATCAATGCCAACTATAGAAAAATAGGTCGCCTTGCTTATCTGCAATAACTCACCTTCCCTCTACCACTTGGACACTTTGTCTTTTCTGCTCCTTGTCTTCTTCTTACTCTTTTAGCCCTCGAGGGAGATCTTCTAGTGGGTCATTACATTCCTTGGGGCTCTTTCCATGATTTGGTACTTAGGTAGTTCAAAAATAATGGCTACTCCACTATGTTAAATTTGATGATCATGCAGCCATCACCCAACGACTAGTTCATCTGCTTAAAATTGATGGCTTTTGGGACGTCATCGTCCCCGAAAAAAATGTCATCGGTCTTTTTTGTAGCTTTTTTTCCCCCACTAGTTTTCTATTTCAGGATTTTTTCCCACAAACAAAAAGTTTGTAAGAATTGTCCCTATCTTTGTCTTTGTCTTTTGGGCTCTTTGAAACTTTGAACTGCCCTCCACAAGGGTTTCTAGGTCTTTAATTGCCCTTTGTAAGGGCTTCTAGACTTGAACTGCCCTCTGCAAGGGCATTTGAACCTTGAACTACCCTTCAGCTATAGGGCACACCCTTAAACCAAGTTTTTGAACCAACCCATTGAACCAAAATTGGTTCAACAGTTCAATGGTTCAACCACTGTGTGCCAATGCCATTAAACTAAGCCTTTTGAACTTGCCTTTGAATCATTTGGTTGAACCACTCATTAAACTTTAACCACTAAACCAATGCTAAACATTAAACTAAGTGGTTGAATTGAGCCAAAGCATTAAACCAAGGCATGAACCAAAGCTGATGAACTCTACATTGAGCTTGAAGCATTGAAACAAGGCCTAAAAATGAAGTGATGAACTACTGATTAAACCAAGCATTGAACCAAATGATTGAACTGGTTCATTGGTTCAACCATGTCAACTTTTCTTGTGATTTTCTTCAGATTAGAGCCTGAAGAAGCCTTGTAAAGCCCAAAACTCTCTCTAGAACTGATTCTCCATGTGCTAAAGACTAACTTATATCGTCCATAGAAATTCAGGACCTACAGAGTCCATAGATTTAGAGCTGCAGAGTTCATATAAATTCTGTAGAGTCCATAGAAATTTTGCAGAGTCTGTAGAAATTTTGCAGAGTTTGTAGAAATTTTGTAGAGTTTGTAAAAATCACCAGATTCATGCAAAATCAAAAAATGAAATGGCATAGAATAGCAGGGATAGAAGGGGACCGATTTTTGGCCTGTTGGGCAAAAACTGGTCAACACACAAGGTGTAAGACACTAAAAGAACTCAACATAAGTTATTCACTTTTAGTGTAACTCAGCTCTATGAGTTTCCTTCCTTCAAAAATCTAGAGGAACTTTTCCAATTCCTTCTCTTGTGAATCCATGAGGACCATATATATTTCATAGGATAATGCATGAAGATCTCTATGTAGATGATCAAAAGGATAGTCAGGCTTCTAGATATTGATAGATGTATCCATCAACTAATGGATGATAACAAAGAAGTAGAGAACATCACAAATATCCTCAACTACTTCAAGGTGGTTTTTTCATTCCCAATTTACAAGTGTGAGGACCCCAACATGAGGGTCATAACATGCCTCATGAGATCTAAGTTATGTCTAGGTGGCTGATAGATAGATGTGTTAAAGGCATATCTCTACATGGCATATCACATGGTGTAGGGCATCTAATTAAATATCACCAAGTTCATTATGGAGGATTTATTCAAGAACATGTTGACTACCATAATGCCAAGGAGACCTTTAGATGGGTGTCTATCCTCATCTTGATCATGATGGAGGAAATCAGGATCCTAGATAAAAGTGAGGATAATATGTGGGTGTTCCCAAAACACCATGAATCCCCCATGTAGAAGTGTAAGGACTACACCTACCCTACCACTTTTAACACCAAATATAATATGTTCATAATGAATTGGTGTTAAAATTATATATAAGCCTTTAGATTGGAGTGGCATATTCCCTAGGGGCTTCCCCAAAGCATGTTTGAGATCACAACTTTTACAATAATATATCACTACTACATCATACACTTGGTGCTAAAGGATGGGAATATGTTGGGATGGCTAAAGATACCCTTTTCCTTCTTGGTAGAATACTTTTTGGATGTGTTACATAGGATCCCAAACACACAAAATATAGACATTATAGTTAAAGAACTAGATACCAAAAGGTGAAGGTTTCCCCACATAGATGGAAGAGCTATAAAAGATGAAGAGGATACCTTTAATTAAATGGAAATAAATCCCATTCAAGAATTAACCATCCTTGTATTCATCCATTGAGTTTACTATGAGATGAATCCATGTAAGAAGAATTCTAGCACTAAGTCGAGCACTGAGCAAAAGGAAGACCCCTAGTCCAGGTTAGGGATGAAGGAACCTCAGTACCCACCAAAAATAAAAAATCTCTAAAGAATAAAAAAGGGTAGACTTTAGAGGAAATATAAGAGTGGATTAAGCTGAAGATCACTTAAGAAGGTGAAACATCTCCTTTGACCTCCACGTTGAATTGCATGTGCTTCATGTCAAAAACTTCCCCTAGCACAAGGAAAAAGAAGAATGATAAGGCTCCTCCTATGTCACAAAGGAAAGTCATATTTGAGGAAGAGTATGAGGAAGAAGAAGAGGAGTTATAATAAGAAGTTGTCATGGGTGCCTACATTATACCTAAGGATGAAGAGTCCTCATCAAGTGAATGAACCCCCTCCCTGACACCTCAAACTGAGCTAGATAAGTGACAGTGGAAACTAAGGAAACTTGGCTTTAGTGAACCCAAAATACAAAGGGCATAACATCTATGAGAATAAAAAAATAAATGACTAAGTTAGGGCTGCTAAAGGAAGTCATCAAGATGGTAGAGGTTAAAGAACAAAGAAAAGAGGAGGAGCACAAGGTGCATATGGGAGAAGTAAGTTAGGAAGGAGAAATGGGAAAAGAACCCAAGGAGGAAATCCATTCAAGCACACTAATGGAATAGGAAATACAATAATAGTGGAAGGACATGTGCCTATACTAAGGGAATATTGACATGACACTAAGATTACACTAATAGCATAAAGAAATTAAGGCCAAGGGCATGTCTCAAGCTGAGATCAATCAGCTAGAGGCTGAATAAATGAGAGAGAGAAAATAAATACATATCATAAGCTACACAAAAGAAGTCTAAGAAAGATAAGGCCTGAAGAGAGTAGGTAGAGAGAAAATCCAAAGAAGAGAAGGCCAAGAGAAAGGATAATGAGTAGAAAGCATCCCATTAGGAAAGGGTAAGAATGTTAAAAGAGAGAGGATAAGAAGGTTACCACTAGAACGAAACCAAGGAAGGAGAGAATGCCAGAGATGGTGTCAAGTGCCTCTACTAGAACAACAGAAGAGGTTGCATAATAGACATGCCCTGACTCTAAAGGGGTACCTTGAGATAAAGAAAGTGATTCTTGTACCTTAGTAAAGAAAATAGAGATAGAAATAGATACCCCATTAGGGCAAGGAGAGTAGAAGGTTAGTGCAATGGAAGCTCATGGAAAAGAGTCTCTATAAGAAGAAATGGATGTGGGGGAATGTCCATTAGAGAAACCCTACAAGAGGAAGAACATGATGATGATTTGAGCACTGAAGAAATAAAATAAATGGATAAGGGGGATAAGTCCAAAGAAGAACCCTAAGAAGAATAAGAAGAATAAGAAGGATAAGAAGAGGGTACTAACACTAGCACCAATGTTAGTGAAGAAGAAGATCTTGGTGAGGATGAGGAGTATGAATTGGGAAATAGGGAAAGGGTGCATCAAGAATTTAAGGAGTATGAGGAATTATACATGATAGAGTGCATGCCACTAAAGATTACCATGACCCTAATTCACCACCATATTTATTAGTTTCTAGATTGATATATGGATGAGCCTAAATTTGAGGTTTTGACCAAAGTGATATGTAGTGTCAAGAAGTTGGAAGAACGGCATGAATACCAAATCCTCAATCCTCATGATATGAACCCTATGTGCTCAACTAATGCCTTGATTAATATGGCCTCTGTAGTATCACATAAGAACATCATCAATGATTTTTGTGCCTATATCTTGAAGAAAATAATGAAAAAGGTTGAAAAAGAGCTTAAGACAACAAAGCTTAAGCTTCAACAGCTAGTGGACCTCATAGAAGAGGTGGAGCCATCCTTTTTGGATGGTGTGGATACCTCAAAGCTGAAGGAAGTAGACCAAGATTTCATTATTATGGAGTAGATTCTCCCTAAGATAAGGTCAATATTCAAGGAACAACAAGACCCTTATGAGGATTTATGAGGAGAATTGAACAAAAAATTGGATGTGGTGTAAGACCTCTTTGCCACACTTTAATAAGACATAGAGGAAGAAAATTTTATATTTTGTAACTTCACCAATCAAGCAATATTCATTGATGCATACCTTAAGAAGGAAAAGGAAGAAAAGGATGCTTTATTATAACACTCATTCACTATAACTATGATTGAGCACATTCAAGTAATGGAAAAGGTCAAATCCTTAAGTAGTCAACTAAAAACTTAAGAGCAACACTTGGGGGGTGGTATTTTGCACCTTATAAATAAAGGCTAGTGAATAGGGGAAATCTTGGATGGTAGGGTGAAGCACATGAAAGAAAGGCTTAAAGCCTTTAGAAAGGAACTAAAAAGAATAGATGTAATTGATATCAATTTTGTATCCACTAAAATAGATGGTTCCATTAAATAAATTAATGGGGATAACCAAGGTTTTGAGAGTTTTATGGTAGACTTAAAGTAGGGTGTGCCTAATTATTGTGTACCTAAGGCTCTAAAATACTATTTTGGGGTGGAATAACAATTGTGTATGGGGTAATGATGGTCCCCCTTTTATACCAACTACATAGACCATGCCAACTAGACCTATCTTAGTTCAAGGAAACCATTAGAGTGGTTACTCCCCTTTTGTACATTTTGGCACCAGCTAGAGGAGTCCCTAAGGATCCCATGCTAGCTGACAGGCAGTTGTGTGGAACCAAATTTAAAAGGAAATCTCTACCAAAACTTCTATGTGGTGTCTTAATAAGTATGGATGTCAGAAGAGTGGATTAGGTGAGATAGATACCCCCCAAAAATACATTATCATATGATGTGCACTCATCCAACTTGGGTGGCATAGTGAAGCTAGTGGACTCATGATAGATCATCACTTGTCATGTACCCATTAGAAATAGAAAAGAGAGGTCCAATCACTTATAAAATAAGGCTCATATTTGAAGACCAAGTGAGGTAACCAAGGCAATGAAGCTCTAGTTAAATAGAGAGCCAACCTAAGTATTTATATTTTGCATAAGTTACATTAGGAATTCAAATGTATAGCCCAAGCTTTCTTATGAGCCTCTGGGCATAAGTATTGATAGGGTAGAGCATATGCTTTGTTTTATACATTGAACTTTATATGTTAAACCATGAGATTAATGAATAATGTCATTAAAACATTAATGTGTTGATTCTTACAATATAGATATCATAATAATATATTTATGACTTAGTTGATAATGGAAATGATTTAGTTCCTTACATGAATATATTGTAAGATGGAGGTTTATCCTTAGTCATTAATGGCATATTTGTGCCATCTAGTGACTTTATCCTACCTATAAATAGACTAAGTTTTTAAACTTGAATGTAGAGAGACCCTAAGACCCTCACCAAAGTGATACCTTAAAGGATGAGCCATTGAACCCAAGCCACCCCCATTAATTTTCTAAGTAATTAAATGACCCTATATTAGATTTTCCTATAGTTTTCACCATTAAGAGCTTGGTCTAGCCAGTTATGAAATTGCACATTAAGGCTTGTGCTTTGAGAAGGCTTATGCCTAATGAACTTCCCTTAAATAGCCTAGTATTAATATGCCACAAGAACCCATGTTTCTAATGTTTAAACCCAATTGAAACCCAAGTTGTGCCATGTTCCAACTAGCCCAATGTGGTCCCAATTCCTTTGTTGTTGTACTTTGGATGAGTGCACAAGGCTTACACTTTATGTGAAACTGATGCCAGTGTAATAGTGTGTCAAATGTTGTGCACCAGACCTTACTATACTCATGCCTAGCTCCATAAATTCTAGAACTAACTTGGTTTGATATCTAAGTGCATGATTAAGTGCATAAGTTAACCTTGTAAACTTTTCTATAATAAGTCTTTGTATTTTTGGGTTTTCAAGATGTTCAAAGGCTTGGTAAGTCAGAAGTCTTGGAATTTTGTTAATTTTCTAATATCTTGATGCTCCAAATGATTTAGGAGTGAGGCATGTGGTAATCCTAAGTGACTAAAGTGGGGTTTAATTAGGGGGTTTAATGAATCCTGATCAATGGTCCTATGATTACATAAAATAGATGTAAAACTAGGATAAAATATTAATACCATTCGTTTATAAACCTTAGTATATAAAATAACTCATAAAACTCAAAGGTGTATAATAAATTAAGATATTATTTCAAGCTTTGATTTTTATGGTTTGATCTATTGTAAATTTTGACTATATGAGAGAAACCTTAGACTATGAATATAGAACAATCAAGGACATGGACTTATAATGTTCATGGCTTCCCAAATTAAATTTTTAATCATAATGAGTCCCCATTTAAAATTTTATAAAATGAGGTGTGTGTTTTTGTTAAAGGCACAACACATTGTTGCTATTATTTATAAGTGGATATTGACTATTATTTATGGGGTTTTATTTCCTCACTTAATCGATGACACCATAGGTGGTAGAATTCCTATTATGGTTTAGTATTTTAGGACCTTGGTTGTTTACATAATTTGGGTTTGGATTCATATTTTAAGATCCCCCATTATTTTGGATAGATGTGATGATTCACCCATTATCCCCACAAGTATGTCAACCACTATCAATGGTTACCTGGTCAACACATAATTCACTCTTGAGGTCTTATTCATATTATTAATATGAGAAATTCTAGATAGATTCCCTTATTTCCTTATTGAGGGAGTGGAGGAAAATATCACATAATTCTCATTAGTCCATGTTGGTTGTGTTGGTAGATGAGTATAGGACAAGCCACCATATTATGATGAAATGGGTAGTTGATTTGTTGTGTTCTTGTTTGATATGCAATAACTCTCATATGTAAATATTTAGGAGTTTTTTCATGTATAATTCCTTGATGAATTTAGATAGAAGTTAGAAAAAAGAGTATATATATCCCTCGGGGAGATGATATTACCAATCAAGTTCTATCTTCTCAGGAGTTTTGTTTAATATCTTTTCTATAAACCCATCCCAAGATAGGATCTGTATAATGGTGGTAGCATAGTATTTTACATGTGCATTGGGATCCCCTTTCCCTTTAAATTTATGAAGATTTGGTAGGGGAATTAAAGAATGACTCCTAGTATGTTTATGATATGGGGTTCCTTGAGGTATTTGATGTAGGTTCCCATGTTGTTAAAATATATTTTCATCATGGTGAGGATGGAATGAGGAGGTGGGGTACTGGTATGTTTGGTACTGGGGTGTGTAATAAGCTTGATAAGGTGGTATTGATTAAACTAAGGAATAAGGTGGTATTGAGTAAACCAAGGAATAAGTATGGGTTGACATTGTGAGATTCAAGAGGCATTTTGGCTTGTTGTGTCAAAGTGTACATATATTATTGTGGTGATACATAGGTGGTTTTCATGTATCTTAGTGGTATATGGGGAAGGACATACCCTATCTATGGAGGGTGGTTATATACAATAGTTGTATGGCTTGGAGGTATGAAGAATAGTGAATTCATCTCTACCATTTTATTTTGTAGTGATAGAGTTCACATGTATACACCCTTATTAGAGTCTAACCAAGTAATTAGTAGGGTGTATAGGTTTTGGATGCACCATGGTTTGGGACTCCATGAGTGATAATATATTTGAGGGGTTGATGAGAGATGTGGTTATGCAGTGGTACTTACCCTTGTAATGATGTGAGTGTGTAAGTTTATTGTTGTAGTGTGGGTTAAGTTATTTTTTTAATGGGATGAAAAGAAGGATGAGCGGGAATGAGAGGTTTTTGGATTATTCCTTGGCTCAAATATTTTTTTATTGTTTTTTAGGTCATGGATATGACCCATTAGGGTGTCAATGAGCTGACTTGGACTGGTGTTGGTGTTGGATCCATGGGTCTCTAATACAGGAGGCGTGGATGTGTGAAATGAGGCCATGTGAAGGGGTTGGTTTAGTGAAGGATCCCTAGGAGTAGTGTCATTAGAGGTTATTGATGGGTTAGAGGAATCCTAATTCCTATATTATGATGCATAGTAGATTGCATGTAGTTGATCTCATCATCTAAGTAATATATCCTTCCAAAGTAGTGATTATATTTGGTGATGCTTTGTACATTTGATATCTACAATCTAATAGATGGCCTCGTGGCTATATGAGGAGTGGTTGTGCTTCCACCATTAAGGGTCATGGAACTATATTCATGATGTTTACTTTTAGTTCTAGATACATCAAGTATCTCTTAGATAACAACCCTACTCCTTATTTGAGTGTTAGTAAGGGAGTAGTCATAAGATTGGTATTCTACATTAGTGTCGAAGGTTGGGTTTTTATAAATCATCAATGAAGTTTTCTAGAGATAATTTATCTTCTCTTATAGCCATATAGGCCATTATATCCACCAATATCATGTCCAAACATATTCTATGGGTATATGGATATCAATAGAATAAATAGAAGGAAGTGAGATTAAGAGGAAAGGGAGAAAAAAGAAGAAAGGGATAGATAAAGGATAATGTCATTCACATTGGTTTCACTAATCTATATACACACAAATTAACACATGCTAATATATGCCCTCAAATCCATAAAGTCTAGTTGAGGTAGCCAATGTAATGGATGTATCAGGGGTTTAGTAGATTATTGGGTGGAATAGAATTTGAGATAGGTGGTCCTAATTTTTTATCATGATGGAACCAGAAAACCTTAACAACATCCATGTTCATTAAGAGCATCAAATTATGTGGAAAAAAAGATCCAAATCCCTTCAACCTCTAATATCACAAGAAGGTGGAGTTATTGTTCAATGATAAGCTTAGTAAATGAGGGAGATTGGAATAAATAACTCGTAGGAGAAGATCTGCTCTATTGGGTTGACTCTACCTAACCAATGTCATCCATTCAGTATGAATGATATAAGATGAGGATAAAATTGAGAAGAATAAGATGGTATGGATGGGTGACTAAGCTTGGATGATGTTGTATTGATGTATCCTATTTTGTGGGAGAACAATGATATGTGGATCAGGGATGTGCTCTTATTCTTCTAAGATGGCTAAGGACTCTATGATGAGGTAAGGAATTATAGTGGTTCAAAAGACCTCAAGTATCAACTTGATACTAATGTCATAATTTTTGATGATGGTGGGACCAAGTGATCTAACTCTAAGGAATATGACATGCCAGATAAGACCTAGTGTCTCAGGAAGGGTCATCTAAAAGAGACTAGGCATAAGCCATGGAAAAACATATGATTTTATTTAGGTAATGGCTTTTAAAGTGTGCTTGATGGAAGGTTGAATCAGGGAATTGTATGTGAATTTCTATGTGCATGGACAAGGATTTTTGTAGATGTGTTTTTTTACATGGATTTGGAAAGGCTTTTGCTATGTATTTCCTGAAATAACAAGGCTTTTAATATTGTTTTTGTTTTATTGTTTTAGGGTTTTTTTATTTTTTGTCAAATGAATACTTTCTTTCTAAAAATAAAGTGATGAAAGTAAAGGAAAACAATGAAAACAAAACTCTTCTTTTATCCTTTTCAATGTTTGACATGCATTCAATGGAAGAGAGAAGAAACCTCTATTAGTATGCAAGATGTTAATTTTTCCTAGATCTATCTGTATGCAAACTAGATGAAATGTTTTTGTTTGTTTTGATTTTTCTATATGAATTAGGATAAATGTGTACATTAAATCTATGTATTCAAGCAATGTGAAAGGAGGTATGATCTAGAATAGGAAAAACAAATCACTTTCCACTAATTATCTTGTTCATAAACAAACTAGAATAACTTTTCAACCTTTTTAATTTGTCATAAACAAAAAATTTGAATGTTTTTCTAAAATAGGAAAAAGAGATGAAAATTATGATTTTCTTCTTTAAGATAGGAAAATAAAAATCCTTTTAAATCTTCAAAACAAACAAGACCATAAATATACCACTCATAAATATGCACCTATGGTTATCTATGTTTGCTTAGATGGTTGTTAAGAATGCAAAGGAATTATTTAGATCTTGAAAATAAAAGTTATGTTGGTTGTAAATGGATATTTTTAGGTCTTTTTCAAGATGATTGACTAGGTGTATTTCTGATTTGAAAGGAAACTAAGTTGTTGAAATGCAATCATAAACCAAAACTAGCTATGTTTTTATACAAAAGATAAATGGATATAAATCGAAATATTTTACTATCAATTTTTCTTCTTTTATATTTTGTGGAAAACTAATTTAATCATAATAAAAATATATAATAAATATAATCTAACAAATAAAAAACAAATGTTTTAAATTAAAATAAACCCCAACTTGATTCTTTAATAAATCAGATGAAGTGCATGTAATGTGTTGAGAGGATAATCTTCAACATGCTAGCTTCTTATGCTCTTGAAAAATTTATATAAACTATCTTTCTATAAGATAAACAAACTCTAGGACACGATGAAAAAGGGGGAGACACAATCCATAAATGGAGAGGAGTTGAGCTAGGGTTAGCTAATGCATTGGCTTGTAAAGTTTAAGCTATTTTCACCAAGAACACTTATTCACTTGTGGCTATGTATTTGAATTAAAAATAATAGAGGATGAATATTCTAATAATTATAGCATGGATTTGGATACAAAATATTCTCAATAAAAATTCTAATGGAAAATTTTGGATATGAAATTAGGCCAAAATTGACCTTGTAGGAAGAAAATGGAGTTTGCATGGAGTTAAACTAAGTGTGACACTGATTTTAACTTGAGATGAATTGAAGAAGTCTAAAATTAGGATGGGAGTGAACATAAGGTCATGAGAATAAGAAACACAAATCTAGTTGTGTAAAATGCATGAAAACTAAAATTACAGGAGATAATTTTGGAAGGCATTTCCACTATGATGGAACTATCACTTTATGTAGGGGAAATAGTAAAAATAATGCTTAGTATGGCACATCCACCACATATGATTCTAATACCACCTCTATTTTAATGTTTAACCACCTCCTTATATTAAAATTCCCTCTTATATTGTAAAACCTTCATGGTGGTTCTATAATATAAGGGGTAGTTCTAAAAAAGGTTAGTTATATCACTTGGGTTAGTGATTCTATCACATATGGTAGATTTTTAAAATAAAAAAGAAATGACATAGAAATTTCTAAGCAAAGTGGACAAAAAGGGGTCAAGGGAGGAATAGGAAGACATAAGGAGGGAATAGAGCTAGAGAGTTCCCTATGGAGCACAAAACAATAGGTCATTACATCATCATCAAGTTTGTATCAAAATGTCACATCATGTAAAATTTGGGTGCATATAATTTATAAATAGATACCTAAAAATTCACTAGTTATGCCTACAATTCAATTAGAGTTAACTACAAAATCAAAATTGATAGTTACTTTACCACATGATCATTACATTAAAACATTCTTGTTTCCTATAGGGTTCCACTACATATGATCAGTACTTTATGGTTCAAATTACCATTAGTTCATTAAATTGAAATATTTGTTATACCTTTTACCATATTCAAAACATACACCATGGAAGTCAAATACAATTAAAAAAACATATAATGATCAACAGAGAATAAATTAGTGTAAATATATTAGATAACAAATAAAATCCATATCAATAATATCATATACATATAAATTGTTATAAAAATTTATAAATAAACATATCAATCATAATTAGGGTGCATATCCCATGAGGTATACTCTTCATCACTATCAACATCCATAAATATATCACCTCTAGAGGTAGATACACCAAGATCAAACTA
Source organism: Torreya grandis (assembly GCA_037957365.1). Lineage (NCBI taxonomy): Eukaryota > Viridiplantae > Streptophyta > Pinopsida > Cupressales > Taxaceae > Torreya > Torreya grandis. Next base: position 2,329,857 of record JARHVA010001128.1, read on the forward strand.
TAGGCCTTGTGCACATGAATGCACATGTACTCTCTCCTTAAAATCACCTAGATACTATAATGTCTCCTCATGCTCTCATCTAAAATAATCATATCGATAAATAAGTGTCTACATGATATCAATGGAGCTCCACTCTAAGATGTCCTATCTATTTATCTCTACATAAAACTCCTCATGCTTTTTGGTTATCATATGGTATGTCACCACAACTCTCACAAATAGATCAAACAGTGGTATATCCACACAAATAATATCAGTAACTCTATGTATAAATTCATCTCTAGCTATGTCCATCAACACACTATGATTAAGATCCTAAATCACTTGATCTACCATGTTCAACCACTCCTGATAACCTACACACATTTGAGACAATAAACTAATTATTAACATATATAAAACCTCATATTTTTATATCAAACTAAAATATAAAAACTCAAAACTAAGATATTTATATGTGGCTCTAATGGATGCCTCATCAATCGATGTTAGTCTTGTTGGAGCATTGCCCCTCTATCACCACCTATCTCTCCACCACCACCCCATGCTACAAGAATGACACCTAGATCTATAACTACAATAAGGAGAAATATATGCCATCAATCCTTATACCACCATTACACATACCCATCAATATAACCTGAATCATCTTCTACTACTAGGGTAACCACATAGTCTTGCTCATCACCTAGGCATGGGGATAAATCTATAGTAGTAGGTTTCATCATATCATGTGGCATGTGTCCACTTCATACTATGTAATACCATGGATATGGTGCTGAGGGTACATATTTATCAATGCCAAACTATCATGTTACTCGGTCATACTAAATAACTCATACACTCTAATAAATTGATCAATCGACCACATGCTAAGATGAACTCTCTATAACTCATGACCATCCTTATGCCACCCAAAAAAATTCCTATAAAGATGCCACATAATATGATCATGAACAAGCCTATCCAACATAGTTTATTATTCCATCATGGTATGAATTCTAACATGAGGGAATACCCACCACTCAACAAACACCTATGGGTGGGGTCCATTTAGGAAGGGGACCACCAACTAGCTGTACTACTTCAATATGCTCATATACCTAGATGTGTAACAGAGTAGCCACACCAATCTTACCATCATGGATATCTAATATAAACCTATTAATATCTCTATATAAGTTTGATAATTAGTGTGATCCTAAGATAATTTGGTCCTAACCAACTCAATGTGATGAACCACGTCGTATATACAATAATAAATCCTAATTATCCCACCCTACATATCTAGAAATGATGTTAATAATACATAAATAAAATTCCACAATCATAGAACATCACCATTGATAATGTTATCAAGTTAGATTATAGAACTCATCTCAGTCCCAGTATCCTTCTAACTAGTAAAGTATACATGTAACCATTGAATATAGTCATGTCTACCATCATAGCCACTTGCACCCTCTCACCCCTAATTGGCAACCAAAAGATCTGATATATATCTTCCAAGATGATGGTCATCTCACCCTTAAGGAGTTAGAATATAATATTATTAGGGTTCCACCTATTCATTAGAGTGTTAAGGAGGTGGATGTCATATTGGATCTATCCCAAGCAAGCCACATGCCACAATCCCACCTGATCAATGATGGCCGAATTAGTTACATCTAAACCCAACTTTACCAAAGTTGAATAGCATCATCCATGCCAAAAATCTTGAATATGCACATCCTTATGCAACCAAGAAAACAAGAATAAAAAATCATCAATTATCACATTTTGTTATAAAAAATATATAAATATTAATAAACTAATGACAAAATACAAATATGTTAGCATTTGACATCAGACACTAGTATCCATGTAGGATAATTGCATTAAATGCTAACATCCACACTAAACACATAATTCATATGGTAATTTTTAGTAGTGGATGGTTGCATCATTGTCCTAATACAATAATATAAGACACTAATGAAAACATCTGATAGCCTATAAAAATGCCAAAACTAGTCTCAAATGCAAATTTTCATAAAATTAAAATTATCAATGAATTTTCAAATGATTACTTATTAGCTTGGAAAAGTCATGGATGACTAGGAAAAATTAGAACATATCAAATCATAAAGGATGAGGATTTATCCCACATGGCATTGTTTCTCTATAGGCTCAAAGATCAAAATTTACAAAGGTTCAAAATGCAAAAGATTTCAAAATTCTATTCCAACCCACCTAATATACCACCTTGGCATAACTTCAAATGACCATATCTTGAGCCTTGATTATCCACATTTTAAATCAAAATTTACATTGGGATTTATATAATGATCCATTCCATTTTATACCATATTTTCAAATGTTCAAGGATTGTAAAAAACCATTAAATTTTTACTACATAGATATCATGTGACATTATAAATACTACCACAAAAAATGTTATAAATATTACCAGGTCAAAATCCATCAAACAAATTCTCCATTATTATTTTTATGAAGACACCACCAATAGGCACCATACTCTCTCCTCTGAAAAAGGGAGAATCTCAGTAGGTCATGTTTACAAACATATTCTACACAATCAAAAAACACTTGGCATAATTCTTAGATATAATAAGGGTATGCTTTGGAAGCATGTTTTCCATATTCATTTAATATGTGGTACTTATATCATCTTTCATATTTATTGGAGGTATGTTATATAGGCATGGCTTCCATACATTCATAGTTTCTAGATTACAGTGGGACCATGCTTAGGAAGCATTTCTCCATAACTATTCAGTATTAGACATCTCTAGTTTATAGTGGGTGCATTTTTTTGGAAAAAAATTACTCCACATTGGTACTTATTATAGTTTTAGATTCCCCTATATATAATGGGGGCATGATTTTGAAGCATTTTCTCCACACTTACATAACTTTCCAAATTGGCAAAACATACATAGTATACGATCCAGATTCATAGTTATGGAAACATCATATACATTTATACCATTTATTATACATAGTTTTAGCACAAGACATATTTAAAGTCCATACGCTATGCAATATGTGTTGAATATTGAAAAAATTCAATCAAGTTAAAAATTAAAAAAATTCTATGTATTGATACCTGAATATACTGATCCCCTAATTAAATAATTACAGATTGTATTGAGGCTTACCCATCTATAGTGGTTGGTTCTTCTTTTTGGTGTGATTGGAAGGATTAAATCATCCTTGGGTAATAATTATTTTCATTTAAGGGACATCCAAGGTAATGAATTAATATATCCAGTCAATGGGTATTTTTGAAGAATTACTTCACTTTTTTGTCAATGTTAGATGTCCCTAAGTAACAACAAGTGTCATGGTAGATGTAGGAGTAAATTAAATTTAACAATTTCATAATTATGTTTCTTTCTTTCTATCATTTACTTTCATTAGAGTAGCTTCATGATTTCTAAAATAGTCTTTCCTTCTTTTATAATTTTGGTTTCCTTATTTTAGTACCCTATTTTATATAATAGATGTCTTTTGTTTCATGACAATCTAATAGACTTCTTCTAATATAACCAAGATGATATCTAGTTCACTATGCTTCTCACGTTTGCATGAGTTTGCACAACTATAAAAAGGGAAAATGAGTGTGAGAATAACATAAAAAGAACACACAATTAGTTTGTTTATAGGTTTAACACTTATGTGTTTAAGGTTTTATAATTAATTTGTGCATGAAAAGTGAACTAAGATTATACAAAAATTGAATACTTTTATCACATGTGTAAAATTTACTCTCATTACTCCATACAAACTTATAAATATTTCTCATTTTCTTGGATCAAACACACTTTCCATGTTAATACTTGAGATAATAACCATTGACGTGGATGTAGTTGGAAGGGACATTCTAGTTAACTGATTTATTTTTCTCATACATACACTAGCTCACAGTGGTTCTCATCCTCCTCCTTCCATTTTATTCTAAAAAAATAGAGGACCAATACATCCTAAAGAGTGATCAATAATCCTAAAGAAAACTTAAAGGTGGTCAAAACTCCTATGATGAAATAAGATCAATGTATCATGCATAATGAAAGTTTAGGAAATGAGGAAAAGGGGGAATTAAAGGTATTTCTATTAGGACTATGGATGCTTGGTTAGTAGTAGATAAATGCCCGAGCCTCCCTATTTTTAATGTGCTTCAAATAAACTAGAATGAAACCTATATTTTATTCTAAGTCTTTGATAAAATATACAAAGAGAGGGTAAAATAAAATCACCTCATCACACATAGACCAAGGTATGAGCAAGGCTAGTATGTTTCATTAAGTGTTGGGATTTTCTTTCATGTTTTTAGTTTAATTATTCTTTTATGATATGGTCCATTTTCAATTTATAATATTTAATCAATGATTATGGGTTCTTGAATACTCGAGCATATTTCCCCTATGAGTTGCCATTTATCGTATTAAACACATCTGTACTCTCATTTTTTTTCAAATAGGGACCTATTACAATATGAAAGGCCTAGTTATAATTTAAAACATCATTTTCATTGGCATTCATGTGTGTACTTATAAATATTTAAGGATTTAAAGTTACTATTTCTCATGTTGATATTTCTTATTAAGTATACTATTTTATGTAAATTCAATCCACAGGTTCCATGTTATCCAAGTTTTCACTAATTAATGTATTCAAACTAACATATTAATGTATTTCAAGAGATTTTCAAGTATGGAGGTTTTTTTTAAAATTAGAAGTTTGTAACTTGAAAATCCTAAGCAAAAGCCACAAGTCTTAATAAATTTTCTTCTTTGCAAGCTTTGTTTACCTAAATTTTTGGTTATCAAGACTTTTACACATCACATAATTTGGCACTTCAGGTCTTTCATACATAGTAATTTTTGTGTCTTTGTAACTTTTTTTCATTGGAAATTTTGTTCATTAGAATTTTTAACTGTCACATCTTTTGTTCTTCAAATTTTTTTCATTAAAACTTTATTTTATCATGAATTTTGTGTGTCACTACTTAGGCATCCCATAAATTTCATGTCTTTATGAGTTTTGGTCATTGAAAGTTTCTATATCACACAAATTAGTTTTTATGTCTTCACAAGCTATGGGTCTTTGCTAATTTTATCTTCATGCTTTCATGAAAAATGGAAAATAATGAGTTTGACAAAAGTTTTGACACATGAAATCCATGATTCTTCACATTTTATACATTTGAGTCATTATGATATTTGACTAAATAGGTTCTAACAAAATTAATAACACTCGACTACTGAGATTACACAACATGGCACCTTTGTAAAAAACTAGCAATAAAGTGACATTTGTCTAGGAATCACAATGTCAAATTCTTCCAAATGTATGAAAGATCTATGTGGCACACCTACCAAAATAAGTTGTCAAATTTAAATTAACTAAACAAATCAAGCATGGATCCATTGAATAATAATGGTACATGAACTAGAATCAAAGTCCCCATCCTATATCTATATATTGAATGCTAAATATAAATTATGCCTATTGATTACCAAAGATCTCGAGAAAAATTATATTACATAGATAACTCAAAGCCCTAGTTATCTACATTTACTTACGAACTACTTCCAATAAGTAATAAACCAAGTGAATTATCATGATAAGTATGTAAGTAAACCAATAATAAATGTATTCATCATCCAATGCATTCAAGGGAGTTTCTCCACCATCAAATATTCTATAGAGTACATGGACACAATATTTGATGTGTTAGTATTCAACAACAATTATCCCAATTTGTGGGATGTGATAGATGATGTTGACACCCATGCAAGTGAGTAAATATTGAAATATGAGCAAAAGTATATATTATTTTATTTGATACCATTAAAGTGCCAATAATTACATTTTTTAATAGTCAAGCCTGAAGTGATGCCATGTATCGACCTACATTGGAACTTGTTCTTTTCAAGAAAGGTATCTAACAACTTATCACACCATGTCAATCATAAAATAGTTGTGGCTTGTATTTAAGTGGAATCTTTCCATATATATCTATATCTCCTCATTATACATGCTAAATATTATGGGCACAAAATTATGTTTTAGAAGAGGACTAACACCATCGAGAGCGCACTAAGGAAATAGATTATCTTGAGGGATAAAGTGACCCCTAAGGCCACAACTCCAATACCAATTACCAAATTCAAGATGGGAGTTTTTATTAATATGTCCCTATTAAATAAACTATATGGTTGCAATAGCATCCACAACCTTAAATTGGAATGGGTGTCATTTCTTGACTTATTAATGACCTTAGAGATGAACTTTGCCCTAGGAGAGATTATCAATGCTAAGCTCTAGGAGTAAATGTTCTATAAAGATAGGAAGCTAGTTAGCAACCATTTATTCTTGATGTCTTTCCTACTAGATGTGGTTATGGTGACATTTACATTCACAAGGGATCACTTTAGATCCTGACCCCAGACTATATAAAAAAAGGGTCTGTGACTTCTTATTCTTTCCTACATATCTACTCATATATGAGGAACATTATTTGGATTTTTGAGAATTTCTACCCTCAAGTCTAGAAGGAAATCCATGAATAGCCTTGCACTTGAGTCTTTGAGAACATCCATGAAGAACCCTTGACTTGAGTCTCTGAGAACATCAAGAAAACATTATGGCCAAGGGGAACTACTAGTTTTACCTTAATTATATAGTAATCATGGTTTTTTGAACTAAGGTTACACCTTTATCCCTACCCAAGTACATCCTAAACAAATTGGTCAAATAATAAATAACATAAAATCTCTAGTGGAACATCGATGAAGACATGAATAATAAACATAAGAACCTTTTTCATGGATCTTCTCTAATGATAGGCCAAATGTGTTATAAACATAGGAAGCAATTTCATGAGGTTGAGAAAATCAAGGAATTGTATTCATTAGAATCCTTATAGCATAGGTATTTGGATCACCATGGCCACATTCAAAATCATATCACAAGCTTGGGTATCCATTACTAGTACGAGCCATAAGAACATGATTTTATTTTATTAAATGTAAATGATGATGTTGAGGTCCTATCTAGGGCACAAATGATTAGACTAACAAAGGATATTTTGAGGTTGATACAATGGGATCCTTCCTCATAATTCAATAATCACACGCCATACTTACACCTCTAAGTGGATGGGCTTCAATATATTATTAGTCCTCAGGGATTTCCTAACTAGCTCAACTAAAAAGAGATCCATCCCAAGCACTTCCACCTAGTGTGATGATAGTTTTAGAGAAAGAGCAAGGTGTGGAGTAATCCTTTGTTATTACAAGTTATTTAGGAGGAGTAGGGGAGTCGATTAACATTGATTCTTTTGACTCTAAAGATTCAAGACTCACTATTGTAAGTTTGCTTCTTGTTACCCCAAGTATGAATGTTTCATCATCTAATACACAACATGATACTACATTAGTTGAGAAGCTAGTGTTTTATTACAAGAGGAAACTAAGATATTTCAAGGTTCTTATAAGTTCATCCACTAGGACATTATCCCAAGGAGAAACTATAAACAAAGGATAGACCTCAATGTAGGTAGAGGTGATAATACAAGTTAGAAAAATTCATATGGTTGACAACCTTGAGGATAAGGAAGAGTAACTATAGAGGGATAAGATCCTAAGCCTCTAGGGAGTCAAAAGAAACACACCAATGGAGACTTGAAAATCAAGTTATTCCATTACTACTTCACCTTATATAGATATTGTTATTTATTTAGTTCTTGTTATCTCTCTTATTTCTATTACTCCTATTATTTATTATTTTCCTATTGGTACTATTATCTCTTCAATTCCTATATCTACTTCTATTTATTAAACTAGTGTGAGTCATACTTTGATTCCTTCCCAAGTTTTGTCAAAGTCTCCTAGATCCAAGAAGTTTCATTTTAATAAAATTATGGGAGAAATTACTAGTACAAAATTATCTACTTAGTTGTGTCTATCGATGACACCTTTTACTATCACTCAAGTTACTTCAATTGTATCATCCATAAGAGATAATATGAATACCACATTTATTATGTATCCCATACCTTCGTTTGGTGATGTAAACTAGAAAAAAAATCATATTTCCATCCTTATCAAACCCACTCCATGTGGAGGAACTAAGTTAATCTTATGAGGATTTTTTGTCAAAATATTATGCCCAAAACACCCATTTAATTGACCTTGAATAATTAGTAATTTCATAGTGGGTGACAAAATTTAAGTCCTAGGCTACTCAAAGGCAAAATTTGGTGATCATAGAGCTACCCATGGTAAGTTATATTTTTATAAGTAAATGAGGACTATATATATGGTTCAAAAGTGGAAAGTACAAGATGAATCTAGTGTGGGTATGATCCTTGAAGAGAGGCAAGATGTTTTCTCCCTATCTAAGAGAAAGAACTAGAGTACTTGAGCATATTTTTATAATGAGGATTTTGTATCATATTTGGGAACCCACATAGAGGCTTTTCTATAACTCCATAAAGGCACCAAGAAAGATAGAGAAGAGATACAACAAGATCTTAATCAAGTGTGAGAACAATAACAAATCATGCATGTTCCTTGAGAAATTGAGGATGATGTCCAAAATGTAGCTCTCAAGTTGTAAAATATTTTAAACACCATTAATTCAATGAAAACATAATTATTTCCCCATTTAGTTGAGACATCTAAATAGTTCAATTATTTTAAAGAAGACACAAATAAATTAAAATTCCTTGTACTATACACAACCAATAAATCCTTCATCCATATGGATCTAATGATGTCATTTGAGGTAGCTAATGCTCTCAATTTCATGGTCATTAGAACACAAGAAGCTCAAGTTTGGGTGACAAGTGCACAAACCTTGATCCCAAATTTGGATAAGTATGTGAAACATATTTTAAATTTTTTAGAAGAATTCGGGTTGTCTCAAGCTAGGGATACTCTAGGGAAATTAATGGATAGGGCCAATTTTGATAAATTACTCTAGAAAACATCTACCAATTTGAAACAAAGTATTCATCGGTGCACTTTAGAATAAATCAATAATTAACTTGGTTTTGTTAGTAAAAATGTGACTAAAGTGGATATTTTATAGGTAGAATTTAAAAATATGAAGGCTAAGTATGGGTGCCTATTGACAAAATTCACTAGGATGCACAATCCTTCTCTTCTAAACATGGATGCAATTATGTTTCAATATTATTTTAGATAAAAACATTATTAGGATTTGGAATCAAATAAACATGCCATGTTTGGAGCTTCTAGTTCAACTCTTATTATTAATCCCTACTTCTAGTGCTGCTCCACCAACCATGCAAGTCCTGACAAAGAGTAGACCTTAGTCTTTTTGAGTTAATGTTATACATATTTTTTCATGTAAATTAATGAATGTAACTAAATTTTATTTCTAATTTAAGAATACATGTAAGATTAAACTATATATTCTTGACAAATGCACATGTTTCATGGTTTTTAAAGTATGTGTCTTACTCTGAAGACATAATTTTGGCCATATCTAATTGTATATGTATAGCATACATCCATGTAAAACTTTAGTTCTGATTACTAACATGCAATTTTGGTACTCTATATGTATTTGGAGGATGAGGTGACCCCTCCACAAATCTATTTATACTTGTAATTATCCCATTCCAATATAGGGGGAATTTTACCAATACAAGAAGAGATGTTTTAATTGTTAGGAAAGACATGATAATACTTTTATATTTCAATAATGTGTTATTAATTGGGTTTATTTTCTTTTTGATCAATCTAGTAATTCGATGAGTAAAAATTCTACTTATAATTACTTATTGTTATTAGTAGTGTATTCTTGATATAAGATGTGTAATATCTATTTGATGATGGAAAATCATTGTTAATTTTATGTAAGAAGGTTGATGGTCTATTTAATATAAGTATGTATAAGTGTCTCTCATAATATAACTTTTTAAGAGTGATCAATAGATACCTTATATACCTATCTAATTCAAGATATAATCTTCTATCATAAGGGTGTGTTATAACTAGTCTAAATAGGGGAAATATTTAGTTGAGATCTTAGATTATACTAGACCATTTACCCTTAAACCCCCTCACTATGTTTGTATGCATGTGAGATACAACTACTAGTTAAAAACATTAGTTTCAAGACACTTATCCATAAATGAGACCAGCCTAGAAGTAATCACTCTTGTGATCACAAAGTCTTATTTTCTACTTTACCTTCCCCTTTTTTGGAGTTTCTTTTAAGATCTACCCATGTTAGCTTAGGTTTCCATCCATATAATTTAGTTATGTTTTGATTTAAATTATTTTTCACTCACTCACATACCCATTTAACAACTTGCATGTTCAAAATTGACTATTCCACTACCTAATTATTTAACCCATACCTATAACTCATGCCCCAGAGTGGATTTTACCTCCATAGATATCCTAAAATGTTAGATTATACCTCATTCAGGGCTTGGTGTGTATAAAAACCACATCAATAAGTACCTTATAAGGAGTCACCATCATTGGGTGAGGAAGCCTTAGACTTATCATGCTTGTTAATTCATCTATTGTAACATATAAAAAATCATCTATTTATCCCTTGTTATTATTGATATGAGTGATTAATGCTTCATTATCTTCCCTTTAAAATCACATATATTTTTTTTACTATTTTTTATTGCCTAGAAATCAAAAATTGTATAATTTGAACAACAAACCAAAACCCTAATTAGATATAAAATCCTAAGAATTAAAAATTTTCATTCACACAAATCAGGTTCACTAAATATTCAACTCTAATATATATATATATATATATATATATATATATATATATATATATATATATATATATATATATATATATATATATATATATATATATATATATATATATTGGTGATAGGGTTAAACGAGTATATATTATTATAGAGCACAAGTATGGTAGACTATCTATAAAGTAGGCCATTTGTTTATGAAACTCAAATATAAAATACACTAAATTGATTATACTAAGATATGATAAAAATATAAATTGCATCTATGTTATATATTAAAATGATAAGGAAAATAAGATATATAGTTGGTTTTGATGATAATACATATCAATATTTGGAATAGGAAGAAATTAGATTGCATCTAGATTCTAGAATAATTTCTTTATTCTAGAAATTGTATATCTATAGCCATGGACACTTATGTCAACCTAGGATAGTTATATCAATGTTGTTGTCTAACTTAGATGTAAGTGTCTAGTATGGAATACTTGTTGAAAAGGATGTGACCACCTAGATGCTTTTAGGTTTTATGTAACCTTTTCACTAGTGTATTCAAATCATGATCATGGACTATCACTCCTCAAATGAGAAAACCCTAGTTCTTCATCTTCATATTGGTTTTGGAAAAAATGGGTTAGTTGGAATACAATATCAAGATACCCAAAGACTCCTCTATCAATGAGCACTGACTACATAGCCAATACTCTGAAAAGGGCCTCAAACTTATGTGTTTATCCCCTATATTTTGTCTTGTGTGTGAATCATGCAATGTGTGATAAGCAAGTACAATGGTGACCAAGATTTTAAATTGTAAAATATATCTCTTGGGATGATCCTTTAGTACTTCAAACTTATATAAGTGATGTCCTTATGACTGATATAAAAATAGGAGAAAGTAAGGAATATTTTACTCAATTGAATGCTTGATTCAATGCTTTTTGATCTCTACTAGGTCTTTTCTAAGTTAGGAATGAATGAGGTGTTACCTTATCTTTATATCAATCCCTTTGGATAATATCTCACATTAAATCACTTAGACTAACCTTCAGGATATGTTTCATTTGAAACTTGGATGACTTTATGGAACTAGACACTTATGTTGGAATATGACACTTTCATCGAGTATGTGTTTGACTAGGACACAAGTGTCCAAGTTTTTATAAAATAGGTGCATGTCCAAAACTTGTAGAGATGGAAGATAAGTAGATTTATAATATTCTAGGTAAAATAGAAGTCTTGGGTCATCATAATAACATTGTTCAGACCAAGAGATAAGCAATTAAGCACAAAGAGATAGTGTATGTGAGAATTTTAGTAATGGGAAAGATATATAATATAAAGGTATATCCATGATATTTATTTTCTAAGTGTAAAATATTGAGGTTATATATAATTCATAAATAGTGTCTACAATCCCTTAAGCTTAAAAAAATTATCTACAACTTATTATAAACTATTTATTAAAATATTTATCATTTGTTATCCAAAATCTCCTTGAAAATATATCCTATTTCATCTCTAGATCAAACCCATGCATATCAAAAGTCATCCTAGGTCAAAAACATGCCCAATGTGTTTTTACCCCTTTTACCTTTATGGTCCCTTCTACTTGTTTTCATTTATTGTGCACCTTTAACCTTTTCCCTTATCAATTCAAAAGTTGGCTAATGCAAATAACATGTCTTAGATCAATGTTTATATACTAGGTCATGCCAAACCATTTTAAAAATGAGAAAATCATTATAATATAGAGAACACACATCAAATCTAAATATTAAAGATCAAACTTGTATCCAAACATTAAACAAAATTCCTCCTACATAAAATTGAGCTTCATTGAATCAAATTCTACAAAATTAAAATATAGATTTTCATTTTGGTCTATCATCTTCCCCTTGTGTAAAAGGAGGGTATTAGTTTTCATATATTTACATTTATCACTTTTATGGGAGAGGAAGCTAAAACCATCAATTTATCTATTCCCATACACATACTCACAAAATTCTATGGATTTATGATTCTGAATGTGTGGGATATGTATTTTTCAACATCATTTTAGTAATTTAAAACTCCATATCTATTTTTGTGTTTTTAAATGTCAATCTTGGTTTAAGATAAAGAACATAAATTATACACATTCTACACAAAAAATGGCAAATCAAAATAACATTAATAATAAAAAATATATAGTGTATTAATGATAAAGAAGTCAGTTTGTAGAACCCTACATCATATAGACTAGGTGACACAGAGACAAAATCAGCAAACATAATTCTAACCTACATGTGTCTACCCAAGATGAACCAATGTAGGGAAAGAACAATTTTAGAATCCAAAATTTTAAGAGAAGGATATGGATATTCTTCTTAATAATTATACAAGTTCATATTTCTAAAATAATAAATGTGTCATCATTCCTTTAACACTTGTACTTACTTTGTATATCTTAGTTTCCTTTAGTTCCTTTTTCATGTTTCCTTAAGCCCAACCAATTAGAGATATCTAAAATCTAAATTTTCATGGATATATGCTTAGATTTATTTATTTTAAATTATTTTTTTATTATTTTGATTAAAATTATAATTAGGGTAAATATAAATTGTGAACCCTAACTCTTCCAATCATTCATTTTTAAAACTCTCCTTCCCTTTAGGGCTTTCAAATTTTATTCATTTAAAATTTACTATGCATAAGGTTCAAATAACTTTTTTTCATTACTTCATTATCATCATTTATTACATTAGAAAAATAAATGAGAGTGGCATGTCTTTCTTGGATGTTAAATTATATATATTACATTTTCAATGGTTGAAGAAATAAACTAACATATTTACAAATATTCAAATAAAATGTTATTTCAAACCAAAAATTCATTAATGAAAAAATATACACAGATAGTGAATTCATGAATAAAATGGTTTATAATGTAAATATAAATAGGGTTAGTATATATGTTTCAATTTCTTTTAAGTTTTTTGATGAGTGTTTGATTCATACTCCCATGAAAATTAGTGTACCTGCCCCTGTCATCAATGGTAATAATCAAGATTTAAATGAAATATAAAGAGTGAAACCATTTATACACATTAGATAGTCACTATGATTTGTGTTATGGGTAGTTTACATTAAAAATGTTGTATAATAAGAAAGCTTTAAATTTAGCATAATGCATCATAGCCCTATCCACAAGTAAGTTTTGTTCATGCCTTTTGTGCATGGCTATATTATTAAAAAATTCAAATTATTTGATATTCATGGTGATCCTAAAGCACTGATTTATTCAACATTAAATTATATAGGTGATTTTGATAACTATACTTTAAATTATATATATCAATACATTAAAAATAATGGACCCAATACTACATTCAAAAGTATTCAACATCTTAAGGTATTAATGAGCAAATTAAAGATTACATCTTTTAATTTAATTATTGTAGATTCAATAATAATACATTTAGGTTTTATTTTTATTTAATTTTATAAACACTTTTATTAAATATATAAGGTGAAATGATAATTAAAAAAAATCACTCATAAAAGTGTTTAGAGTTCATTTAATAATTCCCTAGGAAAAATTAGGTTCCAACATGCTCTCTTTAATTTATCGATTCAATTTTATGAATGACTTGATAAAGTGCATATGATTCCTATGAATTAATTCACTAAATCCTAAATGATATAAATCTTTAAAATCCATAATGTAAAAATTTTATTACCTCATGATGACTGGGTTTTCCTTTGTTATTGTGGAATAATTCAAAGTTAATCAATGCCTTAACTATTTTTGCAAAAAAACTGAAATAACTAAGTTTGAAACCCTTAGGTGGGGATCTAAAATTTTCAAATCCTATTTGATTCAATGATTAGATTTTATTTAAATGTAGATATAATCCTTAAGCAATCTGATAGGTTAGATATTGATGGAATGATTCATATTTGAATAAAGTAATGACATCAAAAATTAAAATGTCCCATTTTGTCAGATCAATAATTTTAGTGGGACTATTTAGTCATCTCATTCCCATTTTGAAAATTATAGGGATTATCTTTAATATATTCACATTTTGGGACCCAAAAAATTCCATCATTAATCTCTCACCATTTAATCTTGTATGGATCAACGATATGAGCTAATTGAATCTATCGGAATCAATATCACACAGTTCAATCATCAAGGATATAATAGATTGAATTATTTCAAAAAATGATGATAAATATAATGGTAAAAATATCTCACACCATTATATCAAGGCTTCCATCATGGGTCTTATGCCACTTGATTTCCAAGGCCACTAACATAGGCAAGAGGTAGGGAAAGTTAAGGATTTGATATTTTAAAATATAATATGATTTGTAGTAATCTAACAAGCCTATAAATATGATTAACACCATTCATAAAGGCTCCAAAAAAATTATTTTCTTCTACAAGAGTGGTAGCCATGAGTAATTACAAATTTACAATCATGCCACCTTTTGGAGATGAAAAGTGGATCCTCAATTCTAACAATTAATAAAATGACATGGGAACCCTATTTAAATCAATAAGAAACATAGAAATATTTGATCCTAGATAGAGTGAGGCCATGTGGATAGTTTAATAGAAATTTTATGCACCAAATCATGAGATTATATCCACCATCACTATAATAAAAAATTGATATTTTCAAGAGAAAAAGTATGTAACTTGGAGTTCTTCTCAAATTTCATATTTTGAAGTTGGAAGAGTTTAATATCTTCACCCTTTATATTCTAATATATAATGTATCAAGTAAACCTATGTAATATGTTAAATATTTAGATAATAAAAATACCTATTTTCATGCATTAAAATATCTAAGTCGTATGTTTTTTTTTCATTTAAGAATTAACTTGATCATTTGATGAAATGATATGCTACCAATGTGTACATTCTTGAAACTAATTAAAAAATATTATGGTTCAAATTTGTATACCCCTTAGTGATATATTTCCTCTCTAATCTCATCCTCATATTCAGGTTGGATCTCACCCCTTATCTTCATTAAGTTATATTATGATCATCATTTATTTTATTTCATTGATAAAATTACCTAAGTATTTATAAAGTTAAGGAATTAATCCAACCTTCTCTATTATATCACCATTTTTATCTTATTTGATTTCTTTCCCTTTTCCTATAAAAACTTATTTTATAAATTAGAGTAGGAACAAATCCAACTGACTCTAGAATTTATTATAAAATATTATTCCTTGCTAGTAAATCTTCAAATTTTGTGGCTAATATGAAGGAAGCTATATTAAAAAAATGACCATTAACAATTTTTGGCACACCTATGGGATAAGATTAGAATTGATATGAAATTTTAATGAAATTCCTATTGATTGATTTTCAATATAATATTTTAGTGAAAGACATAGTCCTTTTTATTTTGAATTATTTTTCATCACATGAAGACTTTGCATTTTACTCGGTATTCTATTTTTTGGTGAAATGTTCCTAATTATAACTTATTAAGCTAAGTTATAATTTCCTATTTCATAGTTGATTTAATATATTTATTATATTCTTAGTGTAGAAACTTAAATTTATTAATTGATACTTATAAATGCCATTTTTTACCCAACTTCACCCTACATGGCTCTCCTTCACCATTCTTCCATATCCTCATTCCTTCTACGATTCTATCCTTCTTAGGTTTCTCTTGATCACCTATATGAAATCCCAAAGTCTATTTCAAAATAGTTATTTATCTTCCTTAGACATATCCAAATCATCATATTAGTGTCCCTGTCTCTTAGATAGTAACATCAGATTCAAAATATATCATTTAATAGTAGTATTTAAGTCTAACCATTTCATCTCATGCCAATAAATAGTCACATTTAAAATTCATATCATTCCTATGAGTTGAACCATACATTTTATGATAAACCCCAATTTTTTAAAAAAAAATTGTCCAACACCATGATAAACATACCAAAAAACTCAAGTTTGAAATAACTCAAACTTTTTATTAGATAAAGACCACAAGAAAGTTTTTAAAAGGTAATTTCCTTAAGATTGGGTCTTTATGAGTGGTAATTATAATAAATTGGCTCATCCCTTGAAGTATATTAATATTGATATGTATAATTTTACTTTCATACCCTTATAAACTCAAATAAAATATTCATGCAAGTCATTTTTCTCATAAGACCAACTTAACAAGACTCGATCTTAAATGAGTTCTTATTTCATGGAAAAAAGTTTTCAAGTTTATTAAGTAAAGAAGACTCCAACTCATAAGTCTCATTTTATATTAAATTATTATAAGAAAAAAAATTATACACAAATGAATATGTTTTTATTCGTAGATATACCCTATTGGGAATTACCCCATAATGGTGAAAATTTGAAGGCTCAAATATGTAAAGCACTAATTTAGTTAGTCTTAATTCATTGATTTATTAATATATGGAGATTACATTAGATAGTGTATGTTTCTCATACAAACAAAGAGTCAAAATTCATATCTTATCCCACTAATCTCTCACACTTATCTCTCATTTATTCTTTATATCTCCTAGAAACTCTCCCAAAAACTATCTACATGAGATGAAACTTACTTTATTTATTTTTCACACATTAATATTATTTCTCACATAATATATTTTCATGCGCAAGTGAGAAATAAAATGTATTTTCCTAACATTTCCACCTTAGTGAAAACATGAGGAGAGGTATGACATGGACTAACTATCTCAATATTTCCAACCCATAATTTTGACATGTTAATGTCAGGTTCACTCGTATTTTCATCTATTTTACAAAAACAAGAAGTACATTGGAAAGTCATCGTACATAATTTATTTGATAAAGTATTCTCTTATAAACTTAGGTTTTATTCAATACTTATGATAAATGAAAAAGGTCACCCAAAAGATGACTCAAGACACTTTTTATTTGGACTAAAGATGACATAAATAATATCCTATTTTAAACTTATCACTTAAAAAAAACTTAATATTAAACACAGAAGACTATTAAAATATATAACAAATTATATAAGTAAAACCTACTAAACATATTAAAAAATTTAAAACAAAAAGACATAATACTTAAAATAAACATTAAAAGACTTAATGTTAAATTATAAACACAAAATATTCAAACACAAACTAAATGACTTAATTAATAAAATATAAAATATGAAACAAAATAATATAAAACTATGATAAATAAAAACTAAACTAAAAATGAAAAACACTTCATAAAAAACCAAAAACACTTTTCAAAACATAAAACCACAAGATTTTTTTTTCGAAAACATGGTCTTAAACCTAAGATAAAATATAATACAAAATAATATAAAACCACTTTTAAAAAATAAAAACCATAGGTTTTGAAAAACTAAAATACGTGGTGACAAAACTACTAAAATTAAAACATACATATGAAAAACCATGTATTTAACATAAAATAAAAAAACCTTATAACTTATAACCTAATACCACAAATCATAAATAAAAAACCATGGCTTAAAAAATAAAATTAAAATTGAACTAGGAGGAAATGGTGTTGCCTATGGAGTGTCAGTTTTGAGTTGAAATGTTATAGGTCAACGAGTCTAATAGAGGATGGTAGCACAAATTATTTGGAGACCACATTTTAGTGGACTAAAAGAGATGTATGGAGGAATATTTATGGGCCCTTTGGATTCCATCAATCTCATTGTATAATATTCAATCCCAGAGGGAGCCAAGTTTCTCAATGTTTAATGCAAAATGAATAGTAGGAAAATATCTTGCAAGATAGTTAATAAATTAAGTGTTACATCTAGTTTTCCCTCTATGAATAATTAATCATTAATTAGTGGATTATACAGTGATTGTTATAGATCTAATGGTTATTATTTAATTAGATTGTTATACTATCTAATGTGGTAGTGCATTGTTTATTAATATCTCTTTTAATAGTTGTTTCTGATGGTCAATATTTTATATGATCAGGTGGACTGATTTCATGTTTAGATATCATTACTCAGTAGATTATTCATGATTATTTGTGTATTATACCATGATGCAGGATAAATAACTTTTTGTGTTTACTGAGGTGGGTGCAAGATCAATCTACCCTCCAGACTACTATAGAGGGAGAGTATCATTGGAGAGGGAAAAAAGATGGTGATGGTATGGGTAGAGATAATAAAATTAATACCATTCACAAACCACAATTATTTTTTTCATATCATTACTTATTTTCATGTATATCTGACTCATTCATGACTATTAGTCTCTTTCTATTTTGTGTTGTTTTCATTATATGTTAGATAGAAAATAAATACATTACTTTGATTGATTATTACATTGATGGCTTTTTTGTGTACATGGATTGACTATTTAAGAGTCTTAAGTGTTGGTATCATTTATATTTGGTCTTAAATGAATAACATACCTTGATTAATCTATTATTAATTTGGTGTAGTGGAATCTTAGTGTACTTGTCAAGTTAATAAACTTGGATTTGGACTTAAACCTAACCTAGACTAAAGATTCCAAAATGGTCTATGAATGCATAGTCTAAAACTTATAACATGGATTAATATAAAGACCCTATTTTGATGGAATATTTTTAGAACCTTGTTAAAGTCGAAACTTAGAATATTCAAATTCATTGTTATATGAAGGAATTTATAAATACTTTATAGGGGTTGCATGGTTTCATGATCATTATACTTTTTTGACCTAGCTTTACATGAAAAGGGTAACGATATTTATGCTTGGTTAAATAGGAGTGTTATTGAATGGAACTGAAAGTATCATTATTATAGCATGAAAAAATTATGGAATTAGTTTAACATACAAGTAAGGAATAGAATAATAAGAGGGAGAATGGGGAAAAGGAGAAGATAGAGGGGACAAGGGATAAAGAAGAAAAATGGAAAAGGGAGGAGAAACACATATTATGGAAAAAAGATAGGACTATGGCAAAAAAGGAAGAAAATTTTCAGGTTTGCTCTTTAGATAACATACTACCTAAACCTAGGCTAGTCAAATTCTTATAATTTGTAACAATAAATAACTATTGTGAAAATAAAATGTTTGGGATGATTTTTAATTTCATCAAATGAGAAACGTGTTATCTTGAATTTAAATGGAATGTAGGGCTTTTTTATGAATATAAATTTTAGGATGGAACTTGGTTTCATCCTCAAGTCTATATACACAATGCAAAGTAAAACTAATATATTATAGAAACCCTCCATTTATGTGTGTGTGTGTGCATGTGTGTGTGTGTGTGCATGCGTGTGTGTGTGCGTGTGTACGTGTGTGCGTGGGTGTGGGTGTGTGTGTGTGTGTGTGTGTGTGTGTGTGTGTGTGTGTGTGTGTGTGTGTGTGTGTGTGTGTGTGTGTGTGTGTGTGTGTGTGTGTGTGTGTGTGTGTGTGTGTGTGTGTTGTGTGTGTGTGTGTGTGTTGTGTGTGTGTGTGTGTGTGTGTGTGTTTGTGTGTGTGTGTGTGTGTGTGTGTGTGTGTGTGTGTGTGTGTGTGTGTGTGTGTGTGTGTGTGTGTGTGTGTGTGTGTGTGTGTGTGTGTGTGTGTGTGTGTGTGTGTGTGAAAAACTGTGGGGAGCATGAGCCATTATAGTTGAAAAAAAATAGATTTGTTTATTTCAAGGTTTTCCTCTAAAGGGGCTAGAATGAATGAGTTTAACCTTGGTTTATACATTGTGAAAATTCTTTTACACAAAATAGGGTTCAGAGGTTTTGAAGTTTAAACTTATATAAGTATGTATATATAATAAAATACATGTATGTATGTATGTATATATATATATATATATATGAAACACAAATGCCCCTATTTATCATTATTAACAAGAGTTTTAGTGCATTATGAACCAACTTTAGGTTTTGAAGGAAATATGGGTCTTACATTATTTTTTTAGATTCTTACCTTTTCTCATTGCAAGGAATAAAACCTAAAGTGGTAGATGGGTTCTGAGTATAGATGTTTATTATTTAAATCCTAAGGAATTATAATTATATAAATATCATACAATTATGTTATATTTTTAAATATGTGTATATTTTGAATTGTGAATAACCTATACAATTATATAAGTATGGCCTTGTGTATTGGGTCTATGTATTTGATAAATACAACTTCAATATATTAAAGAAATACCTAATGAATTAAACCTTATAAATTTGATGAGATTAAAGGTACATATACATGGAAATATAATATTTTACATGTATTCCTTCTAGCTATATGTAACCATCAGGTATATGGATAAGTTATTATATATATATATATATATATATATATATATATATATATATATATTATTAATTTTTTATTTTTTTTATTTTGTTGCAGGGGGCGGTAAGTTGAAATGTGTCTATGTTTATCATATATAAAAAAAATTAAGTCTATCTAACCTTGACAAGTTAAATTCTTTGTGACATAGCTATAGCTTTCCTTAGTGAATAATGACTCCTCAAACCTGAATAAGACTCCATCAATTCTTATTTAGATTTAAATAATTCAAGTATAATAGTATTTTATATATTATTAGATGATATCATGATATCTATATTGGGATTACTAATATAGTTACTATTGCTAATTTTTACCTGTAGATACTCTATCTAATATGGAAACTGCCTATTGAGTTTTAATTTGAACGACTAGTTGAGTAATTAGTTTAGAAGTTTCTTAAATCATGTGTGTGTGTGTGTGTGTGTGTGTGTGTGTGTGTGTGTGTGTGTGTGTGTGTGTGTGTGTGTGTGTGTGTGTGTGTGTGTGTGTGTGTGTGTGTGTGTGTGTGTGTGTGTGTGTGTGTGTGTGTGTGTGTGTGTGTGTGTGTGTGTATTAGTCATGTGTGTGCATTTATGATATTATTAAGTGTAAAAAGGATTTATAAGTGAATATATAATTCTGCATAAAACATGCTCACTAAGAAATGAGAATTTAAGTTGTAGCTAAACTTATATGACACGATTGGTATCAATCATCTTTATTGTAGTGTAACTGGTTAAAAAGTAATTTCATTGATATTTAGTTTGATGTTTATAGTATGAAATGTGACATTTGTTATGAATTAAATTCCTCTTAATATGGTAAGAAATACATATTTGATGTCATAGTGATAGTATATTAAAAATAACAAGAATACTAATGCATTAATTACATTTAAACTATAAATGCTCTATGTTTCTATTTCCTAGATAATGATTGAGATGTTGTCTTTACATGACAATTAATAGTAGTATAAATGTATGTGGGGATTTATTAGATTGAAACCCACATACCTATCTTCTAACATTATTTGACAATGTATAATGTACAAGGTGAATTAGTGTGTGTGTGATTATTACTAATCTATGTGATCTGAAAATATAAATAAATCTTTGGCCAAAGTAATGTTTATAGCTAAACATTATCATTTCACCTATTTGATTTAGTTTACATGATTTTAATTATATCATGATTGGAACATATTTACTTTATTATATGCTACATGTATTAGTTATCTTGCATCATATGCATTCTTGTTGACTTCTCAATACTCTTAATGAATCATCTGCCCATCTATGTAGGGAGGGCCATTCGCTAGTTTGGAGATTGTGTGGGGGATCTATGGTCTATTGTTGGTGTGGAAAAGCACTCTGATGATGCTCTACCTTATTAGAAATTTTCAATCAATGAATAATACACTCATGAATTGTTACTATTTGATTGAGCTTATTTGATATTCTTATGTTCCCTGGAACATTTTCTAATTACATTTTAATGTTCAATATTATAAATGTGTAAATTTGATATAGCTAGCATTTAATATTTATTATAGTAGTTGTTTTTACTTGTAAAACTAACCAATTATTTTGATTATTACAATGGTTGTATATTGTTTACTTACAATAGTGAATATACATATATTAAGCTGAAAATACAATTTATTTTTATGTTGGAATATTACTATCAAATTCATATATTATGCTTAAAGCATTGTTGTTTGATATATAAATGGATCATTACCCTAAAAATTAGGTTAAAAGTAACTAATACATATTTATTATATGCATTTAGATATCACATAATAATTAAATTATTTAATGATGGTTGAGTTAAAAAATAGTTAACTCTTAGTTAACCTAGTTGGGTTTTAAAAAGATGGTATTAGAGCTTAGGCTCAAAATATTGGACTTAATGAGTCCAATAACTTAATAGTTTTCTCCTATTTACCAAAAATAAAAATGGTGCATGTTAGACCATCTAGCGAGGGTCCTTCTAATGCTAACCCTCTAGTTGATCCAAATCAATTAGTAGTTAAATAGTAATGAGACTTGATCATATTCTCAAGGTTATAAATGAGACCAAAGATTGTATAGTAGCCTTGGAATGAGAACTTCATGGCCTTGAAGGGGAAAAATAACAATAATCTCATGAGTAACATCTTGATGAACATGAAGTTCCTTAGGATCATGAGCACAAGGAAGCATCACAAGATGTCATAGTTCAGGTCATTACAGATATCACAAGAGACATGAAGAAGGTTAATCCACCCAAGTTCAATGGAATGGTGTTGGGGATGGAGTGGAATCCTTGATTATAGAGATTAAAAAATATTTTGAGATCCTAAATTATTCTTAAGTAACTAAGGCAATTTGGGGGCTTATTAGTTGGTTGGTAAAGCAACAACCTAGTGGGCAAATAAGAAACTTGATATGAGTATCGAATCCACCACCAATACTTGGGAATATTTTGTAAATTTGTTTAGATCATAGTGGTTACCTCAATTGTATTTTGATCAGAAGATTACATATTTTTAGAATTTGAATCAAGGGGATAAATCAGTTAATGAATACTAGGAACAATTTACAAAGCTATTGAAGTATGTTTTATATTACTAGAAGGATGAACACTTTCATATAAGGAAATTCATCATGGGATTAAAATCCCAAATTGGTTATGAAGTGAATGTGAATGGACCATCCACCATGGACTAGGTTTTTTATAAAATGGTCAATCAAGAAAAGAAATTGAAATTTCTTGCCAAAGTCAAAGATAAATTCAATAATTTTGGAGGTCTTAAGCCAACCTTCAAGAAAAAAAATTGGAAACAAAATGAAAACTCCAAAAATCAATTAAAGAATCATAATTATAAGTTCAATAATGCTTTAGGTAATAAAAAATTATGGGGGAGTTTCAAGGAATTTTTCTAAGGAAACCAATCTGAGAGGAAAGAATCACCTAGTGGTTGTTTTAACTATGGAGGAGATCATTATGCAAGGGAATGGCCTCAAATAAAAATAGATTTTAGGAGTAAGAATTTCTCTATGTATTAATATGGATCCTTCTAGTAGATAATTCATGTAGTTGTTGACAATCATCAAGCTAAATTTTAGCCTTATCCCATTAAGATTATAGGTACTTTGTTTGGTCAACCTATTTCAATTTTAATAGACATAGGAGCTATTGAGTTTTTTTAATTATCCTATAATATTAAATAATAAATATAATAAAGTTAGTTTTATGTAAAATTATTGGTTAGTTTAATATGGGAATGAAACTAAATTTAAGGTTGATAGGTGATTAGTCTAAGTGGAAATTATTTTACCAGAGCTCAATATCATAGTAAGCCTTTACGTAACACCCCTAAGATCATATGATGTGATCTGAGTGAGTTATATTACTAGGAATAAAGCCAAGGTTGATTGATACCTTAAGAAGGTAAAATGTCTAGATGATTCAATAAATCAAACCCATATTTAGGGAGATAAAATACAGTTGAATCTCAAGAAAATATCATTTGTGCAGTTTAGAAAGGCCCAACAAAAAGGAAGTCATGCATTCATTTTTTAAATGAATAAAATGGAGAAGTTCAAGGAGCCTTTGATTGAATATTAACCATTCATTCAAGAGTTTTAGGATGTTTTTATGAATATTTACTTGGGTTACTACCCAAAATGGAGTTTGACTTCACTATCAACATCATTCTAGGCTCAAAACCCCAATCTAAGGCCTTATACAAAATGACAACAACTGAATTAGTTGAGTTAAAGGCCCAACATCATGAGTTATTAGATAAAGGATTAATTCATCCAATTATGTCAGCATTGGGTGTACCTATAGTAATTTTAAATAAGAAGGATAGGACCCTTCGTTTTTGTATTGACTATAGGATGTTGAATAAGGAAACTATTAGAAATACGTATCCTCTACCTTGCATCGATGATATTTTTGATCAAATGAGTGGAGAATAAATGTTTTCAAAGATTGATATTCAATTTTGGTACTATTAGTTGTAGATCAAAGAGGAATATATTCTTCAGATAGATTTTAGGACTCATTGTGGCTATTATAAGTACACAATGTTCCCATTTGGATTGAAAAATGCACTTATAACATTCATGAATCTTATGAACAATGTGTTTAGAGATTACTTGGATCATTTTGTTTTAGTATTTATTGATAATATCCTCATTTATTAAAGTAATGAAGAGGATCATGTAAATCATTTGTGGTTGCTTCTAAAATGGTTACAAAATCACAAGCTTTATATGAAATTATCTAAGTGTGCTTATTTCATAAAAGAGTACAGTAATTAGGGCACATCATTTCTATAAAGGTAACTTTAGTGGATCCCACTAATATTAAATCCATTATGGAATGGATAGCTCTTAGGAATGTTCATGAGGTGAGCATTTTTATGGGTTTAGTAGGATATTATAGAAAATTTGTTCAATTTATTCCAAAATAATGAGCCCAATCACCTCTCTTCAATGTAGAGAGCAATATTTTATGTAGTCAAAAAGGTGTGAAGAAGCCTTTTATATTTTGAAATAGAGGCTTAATTTGAAACCTATGCTAAGAATTCTTGATCTGAATGGCCATTTTTTTAGTTACAATGGATGCATTAGGTGATGGTCTATGAGGAGTTTTAATGCAAGATGGTGTAGGTGTGGCTTACAAGTCTATGAAATTGAAGTTGTATGAGGAAAATTATGCCCTATATGATTTAGAGTTAGCTAAAATAGTACATGATTTGCAATTTTGGAGGCATTACTTATTGGGAAAACCATTTAAGCTCAATTCAAATAACTTGGGTTTCAAGTATATTTTTACCCAACCTAACTTGAATGCTCATCAAAGGTGATGGCTATAGTTTTTGTCTAGTTATTATTTTGACATTATCTAAATTAAGGGAAATGAAAATAGAGTTATATGATGAGTCCAAAATATGACTCATTATTACTATTAGTTTTCTTCATTTTTCTTCCATTACCTCTCCTCGAGAGTAAACAATGAAAAGATCTTAGGATTGTATCTAATCCTAGTGTAGTAAATGGATGCTTTATCTTACTTAATGTAAATAAATTCTAAGCTTCTAATTATGTCATTTAATTCTAACTCTCTGCATGTTTAGTCTCTCAATTTTTTATATATACAAATGATACAATAGTCTATAAGGAATAAGGACCTTTTTGATGATCTTCTAAGGCAACCTATAAGAAATATTTTGACATTTTGGTAAGCTATGAACTTAGTAGACACTCTTATCATTCATTCAAGTCTTCTACAAACTGAGTTATAGACTTATCTAGTAGCTACAGACTCTCACAGTCTATTTCTATAGACTCACCCAATAGCTACAGACTCACCTAGTCTATAGTTATGGACTCATTCAAGATCTAAATTCATTATTCATTAAAAGCCTAGCAGCCTTTCTATGGACTTATTTAGCATCTAGATTCCTTTAAGAAAGTTGTTACAGACTTCACCAGGTCTTCATAGAAATAAATTCAAACTCTACTAAATTTATTATGGAGTTGTTCTGAACTCTACCAAAATTGTTATGGAATTTCTCTAAACTCTACTAAAATTGTTTTGGACTCTTCTAATCCATCTTCTAAGCTTGTAAAACTAAAATATCTATACTTGAAGATTGTTTTGGTCACTTATTATTTATAGGATTACTATAAATAGTATATTTATATATAAACTTCTTATATATGATCTAGTAGAAAATATACTTAGTGAAAATATGTCTTTAGTCTTTATAAGGCAAATTGATCTAGTAGATCTAGGAAGTCATTCTTAGTAGATATGCAATGGATTTGGTAACGAATGAATCATCCTATTTTAAACCATCAATCACTTATTTTTAAGAACCACTCAAATTAGGAGATTTGTCTTGATAACATAAGATTGACTAATAAAATCTACGGATCTTCAGTTATAGCATTATATAAGTTTATCTTCATGTCTTAATACAAGGAGATAGAAGAAAGATAATATATTATTATTCAGTTAATATTCCAACACAGTTATAATTGTATTCATGTGATCTATTTTGATTAATGAAGATAGATTCAATTTTTAAGTACTAAATTTTCTTTCATTCCTATTCCTAAGGGAAATAAGGGCCCACTCTCTTCAAAAACTAGGAATGTATTTCTATATGGTATTTTATGTATTTATAGTTTTCAATAATTATAAATATATTTCATTTTCACAACAGTAATTATAAATAGATTTCATAACCTAGGAAATTATCTTTCAGTTTGAAGAGTTAATTCAAGATTAAAAAATATTGTGTTTATTTTCAACAGATTTTTTATTTCTAGTGTGTTTACTTTCAATAAGTGTGTTTATTTTCAGCAAGTGTGTTTATTTCAAAAAATTAGATTACAAAGTGTTTTAATTATTCAAGTGTGTTTATTTATTGAAAAAGTAAATTATTTATAAAATAGAATAGATTAGACATTCATAAAGATAACAACCTATTAAATCATATTTTTAAGACCTACAAATGTAATATTTTATGTAGATAGATTTGGACACTACCCCTAGTGTAAATGACATCAATAGATAAAGTTAATTAAATGAAGGGATTAACGATGCCCATCATTTTTGGCACCATTACTAGGAAACTATAAGGTGTTAGTAAATCAACCCTTATTGGTTTACAATAGAAAATAAAAACATTGAAAAACCAATCAAAAATAATAATAATAATAATAATAATTTATGAGCTGACCTTGAGACGCTAAAGGAACATTCATCTCCAAAGATCTTGAGTTAGGACTAGAGGAAGAAAGAATAAAATTTTTGACTGAGATATCTAAAAGTATAAAAAAACACTTGAATCACACTTATATTCATCACCAAAATCAAGATCATCCTAAAAAAAACCTATAATAAGACTCACATTCAGGAGATCTTCTCCTATAAGAAGAATTAATCCTTAGGATCCTTTGTCTGGAATAGTAGGTCTTGGACCTCAATATTTATAATATAAAGAAGAAGTAATAAATTGAATCTCTAATATAGGTGGAGAAGAAATAAAAACCATGTATGATAACCAAGGAAATATAGAAAACTTTGAATAAAATAGAATATAACTGCAATAAGAAAAGACCTTTTTCTTTCCTATAGTCATAGATCCAACATATCAAACCTCTATGAAAAACATTTCACCATCAATTCTACCAAATTTTAGACGTAAATCCTTAGAATATATAGGTCAATTCATCTTTGAGTTCAAAGTGTTATTCCAAACTTATGATTACATAACTGACAGTTAGAAACTCAAACTGTTCACTTTTACACTTAAGGAGGCAACCATGAGGTGGTTTGTGGGCCTTTTAGTTGATTCTATTAATACATAGAGAGACATGGAAAATATATTTCCTGATAAATATCAATATTATTGTAGAGTAAGGGACAAGAAAGAGGATTTCTTCAAGATCAAAGAGAATTAAGAATAAAGTCTGAAAGATTATCTAGATAGATTCAAATTTTCCCATAAACATTGTGGTTATCCACTTACAGAAGAGGTAGTGAAAATGGTCTTTCTTAAGGGATTGGATTATGAATCTAGGGATACTTTGAATCTGATAGGTAAATAATACATTATCAAATTAACATTCCATCATATTTTAGATCTATGTACTAGTTAATCTATAACAAAACCAAGCATCAAGAAAGGAAAACTAGGCAAATCCAATGAAGTTAGTTGATCAATGGAAGAATTTTATAATTTAAAAATTGACATTTTGGTCAAGTTAAATATTACATTAGATGGTCTTTAAGAAAAATCTAATTTCACCACAAAACCTTTAATAATCTAGTGTCCAAAATGTAAATTAAAACATGCTCTTAGAGATTATCCTTTGGATAAAATAAAAAATATGTGGGATATGTGATAGTAAATATTTTAAAACAAACCATTATTAAAAAAAAATCTTAAACAATTGAAACAAAATAAACATCCCATATAAGATCTGAATTATGTCTAAAGATAAAATCTATTTCCATAAAACTAGACCCAAGGTTAGTTTAGCCAAAGAAATCCCATTAATCCATGGATAACACCCTAGATTACTCAAGCACCTCAACCTATGTTGGGATAAGAACAACCACAAT
Organism: Torreya grandis; assembly: GCA_037957365.1. NCBI lineage: Eukaryota > Viridiplantae > Streptophyta > Pinopsida > Cupressales > Taxaceae > Torreya > Torreya grandis. The sequence continues at coordinate 2,359,036 of JARHVA010001128.1, forward strand.
GGGATAATCATGAATTGATGATTCCTCAACCTTTGATGATGCCTCAACAACCATGGATACCTCAAAAATAGTCAAAACAATGAGGAAATACATAATGGAATGTCAATCCATAGTTCTACCTCCACATAAGGATTTCACCATAGAAAGATTTTAGGACACCTCCTATAGCTTAACCTGAAAAACAAGTTAATCATCCCCAATTTCTTGGTCAATTAGTGGCTAACCCAAATAAGAAACCATCATACCCTATCCATGTAAATGAACAAAGAGAAACCATGAACATAAAAGTTATTTAAATTGTAAACATTCATCTTAGATCAGATAGAATAATTTAAGAACCTCCTATCACCATGTCTAAATTTACCAATGAGAAAACAAAAATATATGAACCTCAACCCATAATCAAAAATGATAGAGGAACATATTAATGTTCCTCCACCTATTCTTTTTTTGATAGATTGAAGGAAATTGAAACTAAGCAAGAATTTCATTTGATTCAAGAATTAAAAAAATTGAACATTAAACTACCCTTGTTACAAGCCATCAAGGATATTCTAGAAGTAAATAGAGTCATTAAAATCCTATGTGTCAAGACACCTGGAAGAAAGAAACAATACCCAAAGACCATATATGTAGATGCTAAACTAGCTGATCTTTTAGCATGAAAATTATAATAACCCAAATATGCAAACCCAAGAAGTCCAATCATAATAGTTACCATATAAAAAAACTAAATACCCAATGTTCTAGTATATTTGGGTTTAGTAATCAATGTAGTGATAATTGAAACTCTCTATACACTATCCCTTATGGGGATGCAACCTACCTCCACCATTATCCAAATGGATGATCAACCAATTGTTAAACTAGAAGGTACTATAGAAGATGTAGCTATAATGACTGAGTCATGGGAGTATCCATTAGATTTTATGGTGCTTGAATCTACAAGAAGTTATGATAACCCCTCATTTTGAGAAGACTTTGGTTAGATATTATAACAACATTAATTTATTTAGAATTAGGGGTAATAACTATTTCAAATGATCTAAAATCAAAATAAATATCCTTATATCCCCCTAAAAAACCCTCATTAGATTATAATAAAATAATTTAGGTAGATGAACCATAAGAAATTATAATAGTCTTTCATCCTTGGCTATGATAACCATATAAAGACACATGCAAGAATTAACTGATGAGTTATCAAAATTTTGGAAGAAGCCACTAGCCTCATGAGATAGATAAGGACTCTGTCAGTCTACCCACTATAGACTCTGCTATTCTATCTACTACAGACTCTACCAGTTTATTTGTTATGAACTCTATCCAATTCTTAGCTACCAACTTTTCCAGTCCATCAGTTATGGACTCCATAAGAATTGTTACTACTGACTCAATCTATGAACTTTCAATATATGACCATAAACCATTGCAATAAATTATTTGTAATTGGGTAGAAGACAAACTGACTATTTTTTTAACTACATTTCATTGTCCATTAGCTAGAATCATTCCTCCAAGATATGGATTGGTAAAAAATGTAACTATATTTCTTTTATTATTACCACATCCATGTCCTCTTAATTCATTGATGAGTGAATTTAAACAAGTACAATATGTCAATCTTGACACTAAACAAGTTATGGTACTAGCAAAAAAACATTAAACATAAATAGTTGCTTAACCCATGATAAAAAAAATGAAATTTTTTGATGTCCTAGAAAAATACACCAAAGCATTTTCTTGGGATTATACAGATATAATAGGAATTCATTCAAGTGTTTGTACCCATCATATTTATACAACCAAGGACAAACTAGTAAGACAACCACAAAGATGGATAAATATATAATTAAAGGATATTACAAAAATTAAAATTGAGAAATTGTTGGATGTAGGATTCATTACCCTATTTTAGATAACCAATGGGTTTCTCCACTTATAATCATACCAAATAAAAATAGGAAATGGAAAGTGTATGTAAATTACTGAGAGCTACAAAAAACCACTATGAGGGATTATTTTCCTCTTCCTTTTATTGATCAAGTACTTGATAATCTGGTAGGAAAGAAATACTTTTCCTTCTTGGATGGATTTAGTGGGTACAATCAAATAACAGTGGCAGTCGAGGATCAAGACAAAATCACTTTCACCTTCCCATGGGGTACATTTGCTTATAGAATCTTACCATTTGGTATTTTTAATGCCCCATCTACTTTTTAATGATTAGTTTTATCTATATTCTCTAATTTGACTAATGATTGTGTGGAAGTGTACATGGATGACTTCACTACTCATGGAGATATATTTGAAGAAACCTTACACAATCTTGACAAGGTCTTAACTAGATGTGAAGAACACTAACTATCACTAATCCATGAGAAATGACTGATGATGATGGATCAAGACATAATATCAAGACACCACATCTCTACCAAGGGAATATAAGTAGATCTTTAAAAAATAGAAATAATTTCTAACCTATCTATCCTAAAGAATCAAACTGATCTCAAGAGTTTCTTAGGTCATGCTAGTTTTTATAGATGTTTTATAGAAGACTTCAATAAAATTGATGCTCATATATTTGTTTTATTGGTAAAGGATAGTGAATTTATGTGGAGTGATTATTATCAAAAATATTTTGAAGCCATTAAATAGAAATTTAGCTCTACACCAGTGTTAAGAGGACCCAATTGTGAAAAATCCTTTCACAGTTACATTGATGCTTCTAATTATGCAATGGAGGTAATTTTGGGACAAAAAGATGAAAATTAGAATATGTATGCCATTTGTTATATTAGTAAAAATATCACACCAACTGAAATGAATTATATAACTATATAAAAATAACTCCTTGCAATAATTTATGCCATCAACAAATTCAGACACTATATTACAGTTGATAAGGTTTTCATATACACAGATCATTCAACCATCATGTATCTCATAAATAAACTTATATTAGGAGGAATGATCATAATATGGTTGTTAATTTTGAAATAATTTTATATAACCATCATCTATAAACTAGGAAAATTTAATGTGGTTGTATACTTTTTGTTTAGAATAAATCATGCAGGTAGTGAAGAACTAGTTGAAGATAGCTTTCCAAATGAACTATTTATTATTTCTATAAAATTCCCATGGTTTGATGATATATCCAATTATTTATCCATAAGTAAGTTTCCTTCTCATTTTACTCAAAAATAAATAAAATGTTTAATTAAATAAAGATTTTTTTTCAAGTGGATTAATGGCATGTAATTTAAGTATGGACCTGATCATGTGTTTCACATGTAGCAGATAATGAAGCATATGACATCATTATAACTTGTCATGATGAACCAAGAGAAGTGTGTTATTCAATAAAAATAACCATGAAAAATATACTAGGAGTAGGATATTACTATCCTTCCCTTCATAGACAAGTAAAGAAGTATATCAAACAATGTGATCCATGATAAAGTATGGGACAACCTGCACTATCAATAGATATGCCTCTTCATCCACATGTAGTATTGGAACTATTTGAGGAATGTGGGAAGACTTTTTTTATATTTTATATCCTCCATCCCTAGGAAAGGAATACCTCCAAGTATGTACAGACTATGTCACCAAGTGGATTGAATTCCAAGCCTTATCTTTTACTAGAGAAGAAGTAGTAGCAGATTTTATGTATTTACAGATCATATAATAGTTTATGCACCTAGGGAGATAGTCTTAGATTAATAACCACAATTTATGTATAATATGATCAAATATTTTATGGAATTCTACCAAGTATATCATAGGATATATTATCCTTACCATCTAAAGTCCAATGGTTAAGTAGAAGTTACTAATAGAGAGTTGGAGAACATTCTGACCAAGATAGTCAGTAGCAGTAGAAAAGATTAGGTAACTACAATACCATAAGCAGTATGGGATTACAAAACTACTTGGAAGACAACCACTAATTTTTTAGTTTATGAGTTAGTGTATGGTAAGAAACTTTTAATTTCTCTTGAATTTTAATTTAAAAAGTTTTAAAATAGTAATGGAAGTAGGCATTGATTTGGATAAGGCACAATAAGATAGAATTCTCCAATTAAATGAACTTGATGAAATAAGGACAAAAGTTTTACAACAAATAGATATGATGTATCATGAGAGGAAAATATGGCATGATTTTTACATCAAAGTAAGAATATTTCAATAAGGAGATTGGGCACTTTTATTTGAGTCCAAGTTTCATTAATGCAAAGGTAAGTTGAGAATAAGATGGTTAGGTCCATATCAAATAAAAAAAGTATTTGAGAATGGATTAGTAAAATTTCTACCAATAGATGGAAATAAAAAAAATTTATTGGTAAATAGACATAGACTCAAATTATATTAGAAACCTATCAAAATATGTTAATGTAAAAAGATTCAAAATGTAGAAACCATTCAAAATTTAGACACCAAAAATCTGCACACCATGATTCTAAATGTTATAAATTCTCTTAGAATAGCCTAGGACCCTCTTAGGACTAATATCACCTTCTGACCCCTAATCAACCTAGCTTATAGTCAAGTTTAACTTAACTATCTAAACCCTAGCTTTTATCCCTTTTCTCCTTGGCACTCAACAATTGATGGTCGGGGTAACTATCATCGATCACCTTGACTGCGATAGTCAGGGTCCACCTCCCTAGAAATTAACAAGTAAAACACCTGCTTTGCTTATCTAACTATATCTTGTCTAATTATATTTGGGAACCATTGCATGGATAATTTAATTTTAGGAGGCCTAGTTCACATGCTATTACAAATCTCTCCCTTGACTATAAGATACAAGAGCAAAGAGGTGAAAAATCATCTACAATTATCATCAAGAGCTTGTATATCCAGGATTTTATTTCTTGTAGGTTAATCTCCATAAGCAATCCAATAATTTATCAATAATATGAGAGAGTCAATTTGCCACTACCTCTTCATCAAGCCTTTGGATATCATTACTCTGCCAAAATTAAGCTAGATTCCATTAACAGATAAACTACCTCAATCATCTACCCAATCAATCTTTAGTAAGACAAGTACTCATTTATGAGTATTTATTTACTTTATTTCCATTTTGTAATTAACCTAGACCTTATCCACCTCTCAAAATCCATATTTTGGATCTCATCAATCAGTAATTTATCATCCCAGATATTTACATAGTAACCATTGATGGTTGACTCAACCACTAACGGTCTACTCAACCATCGATGGTCACCTTAACCGCTAATGGCCACCTTAACTACCAACAGTCACCCAACTACTGATGGTCACTATGGCACTAAAAACTATAAATTTATTTTCACCTAACTACACCCAATCAAACCTAATTTTTCATGTTTCTACTTGTTTATAGACCCCTTTCTAATTTTTTGGAGCATACCCCAACCCTCTAGAACTAGTATTAATTAGTTTATCACTAATTTAATAACTTCTATAATATTTATTAGCAATCATTATAGTATTTATTTTTAGTACCTTTTGATTTATTGATGTAAGTACATTTCTTTTTTTTATAAACTTAATTGTTTAAAACTTATGGATTGACAACCCCTAAGGAAGCTCTCGCTTCTGGGATCTAGCTATCACTAGAAAATCCACCCAACTATCTATCTAATAAATAAAGTTTTATTTAGTGCTTTCTTATATGCAAGTCATCTTCCTAAGACAAAGAGGATCTCTTCACAATCTTCTAATTTCAATGTGTGCACTATCAATCAATTTTTTCAACCATACTCGTACTTAGTTTTTATTTTCCATAATAAGCAAAAAATGCATCAAAATATTTTGGCAAGCTCAATAGGACCCTTATGTTTTTACTTGGGTTCTTGATTGCTTGCACTCTCTGTATTGTTTTCTCATTAATGAAATCAAAAGTTTATTTTGGGCTTAAAATTAAGTGCATACATCGACTACTTGAAATTTTAGTTCACATAGCTTAACTTAAAGGTAAAGTAATCTATCATAGCTTCACTCTTATTACACACACTAAACCAAAACACTTTTACTAATTAAACATAAAAAAACTTGAGACAAGGCTTGACTAGGATTTCATCACCTAGAGGCAGCCTTACCCTTTCTTCATGATCCTACTTGGAGGTTATTACCAAGGGGAAAACTAACTTAGCTCTCTAGTTGAGTATAATATCTAGATATCAATATATTTTAGCTAAGCACGCGACACCCTTATCATTATGGTGTGTGAAGTGGGAGGTAGGCACCAATACCAAGCCATATATTGATTCTAATATAGATCTCTTTTTAGTGCCTAAACATAACCTAGAACCAGCCTTAGATTACCTCTTTAGTACCCACTCTACAAACCAATTTTAGTCACACATTTTCTTAAGGCATAAGACAAAAGTGAGATTAATTAAAACTCTATGGATTTACATATCTCTTATATTTTGATTTGATTTCTTTGATCTTTTTTTGTCTTCTCTTTATTTGAGTAGTGAGGCTATTTATGATTTTTATCATCTTATCTCACATGTTTCTCACTCGCTAGCAACAAAGAGACTTTGTGAAGAAAAACCTATCACCAAACCAACCTACCTCTTCCACCTCTTCATCCATGGACTACATTTTCAAACTATTAGACACTCCTCACCCCTCAGGAAGTTGTACTTTTCCTTGGGAAGTCACTCAAGGAGATGCAAACTCCATCATTTTCCTAGAAAACAATCTTGTAGCCTTAAATCATTATCTTACAACCACACCTTACCATATTCTGGCTCTAACCCCATCTGTAGATCCATCATATGGCATGCCTTCCCATCTTATAGGGAATAGCTCCATTTCTATGGTCACTACACAACTATTGACTACCCAGGCTTCCTTATCAACTAATAACCCATTTGAGACTACCATTGAAAACCAACCAACCCAAAATACCACTGCCCTTATACCTTCTACTCCAAATAGCCACTCTTCCACTATAAGACTACCTAACTCTAGCACTATCAGCGTTCATGTAGTCACCTTCAACTAGTCAACCACCACTCTGCTTCAAATCCTTATGGTGTCCATACCCTCTACCTTACCACCAATCAATACATAGGTCACCAATCATCATCAACCCAACTACTACTCCTATCCAACAAGCACCCCTTGGATTAACCTTCAGCTACATTTTTAATCTATAAGGGCATGTACCCACTACCAAACTACCTACCTCTACCTACCCTTATACATATTCCACCCAACCATTGACATCCACTTACTCATATGTGGTATCCTTCCAACCTTCTACCCACTATTTGTATGTCTTTCAACCACCAAAGTAATATGCATGTTATAACCTTCTAGGCACACAACCCCATGCTGACCTAATGAAGATGATTATAGATAATATGACCACCTTAGAGTCATCCATTTTGGGTGCTCATAACATCTTGTCCTATGACCAAATTTTTAATGATTCCATCCATCCATTTGTACCTATTAATCCATATCTTCCCTAATGGGAACTTCCCAAATTCTCTAAGTTTCAAAGTAAGGAGGATCCCCAACAACACCTTAGGGAATTTGGGCATGCTTGTTATCTCATCACCTATGATTATTCCCTTCTCCTTTGCACCTTCCCCATGTCCCTATCTAGTCTGTCATTGGATTGGTAAAGCTTCTTACCCAAGCATTCCATCTTCTCCTTTACCCAACTAGCCCAAACCTTCTTGGACCACTTTTCTATCAATATTTTACAAAAAGTTTCTATCACCAACCTCTATTCTATTTGATAATTGGAGGATGAATGCATTACCAATTTTTTGCTCATTAGAGGAACCTTATTAACTAACTTTAATTTCCTTAACTCAACCTAAACTCATAGAACTCTTTACTCAAGTATGTGCTAAGAATATCTCCTCTGCCCTATGTGTCCAAAGCTTTCAAGCCTTTGATGAAGCTTTTACCATGGTGCGTAAGTTGGAGAACTAAGCCATTGACAAAGGAAAGCTTAAGCTCAAAAATAAGAACTCAATCTATAAAACCAATGAGGCTTCTTCCTCCAAGTCAAGCAACCAGGCCAATACCAACACCAAGAACAAGGGAACCATAGATGTGATTGTCCTTAAAGCCACTCCTTAACCTTCTATTAACCAATCCAATTCTTCTAGTTAAGTAAAACCCAAAGAACCAAACTTGGAACAACCAAAAATAATTCACTCCACTTAGAGAGTTTTATGCTTCTAACTTGGAGAAGTTATTAAAAACCAATATTATTCAACTTCCTCCTATCAAGACACCCCAAAAATTTTACTCCTCTCATCCCACACCTATTTAGTATAATGAGAATGATTTTTGTACCTTTCATCAAGTGATAGGACACAATGTCAGTAGGTGAAACACCTTCAATAACCTTGTCCAATCCCTCATTGATAAGGGGGAACTTACATTGGATAACCCCAATGTATCATCAAACCAAGCCCTTGATATATTTAGGAAACCATTCCCAAACATGCTCCTACCAAGAATGAGAGCAACAATGTCAAATTCTCTCATAATACCCATACAGTCAACATGGTCTTTGACACACTCATTACTAAATAACCTATTAAACCCATTTATCTCTCACCCCCTCCACTTATCAAGGTATCAAAATTACCTTCCCTTCCCTTGGATACCCAAGCCAAATAAAAACCATCTTCTTCTCCTCCACTTATTGAGGTAGTGGATCCACTATCCACCCTTTTAACTAATATATTATAATAACTAGCCATCACCACCTCACCTTCACCTTTAACTATCAAATAAGCCACTCCCCTTTCAGAAACCATTCTCGAAGAGAAAACCCCTATGTCTACTCCTCTCATAGAGGATACACCCATCTAAACCTTGCATATTTTGATTGAGGAAAAGGATGAGGATAGCATCCCCATCTCCCCATTTATGGGCCTATCTTTCAAATCTACCATTTAAGAGATTAAACCAACCTACAAACCATTCTCTATGATAGTGTAGAAATTGGAGTTTATCTCCAACCCAGACATGGATCAAGCCACCTTCTAGTGGAAATTAGGGCTCCCTTACATTACCCAATCAAAACCTCTAACCCTTTCTTAGTTAGAACTACCCACCACTTCTATTAACCAATCCCTTACCATATTTACCCAACCAACCAAACCCTCTAACCAACCAACTAAAACCTCCATCAAATCAACCAACCTTTGACCACTTAAGCCAACTAAGACCCAAGTAGCCAAACCCTTTCTTATCATCTAAAATAGTTCTACCAAGGATCTTGGTATCCTTCCTACACCAAGCCTTAGTCATCCATCTATGAAAGTGGATCTAACCCCTTAAATCCCACTAACCCAATGCCAGACCAAAGTAACTAAAGAGGTGAAGCCACATAAAGGCCAAAAGGTCTTAACTTTGCCTCCCTCACTATTACCCTCCATTTTTGGGCCTCATGCCTCTACCTTGAATAGGAAGTCAATTACCTCTACCAAAACCTCACTACCTCTTTTAGTTACACCTTCACAATTGGTCTTCGGTGCACCTCTCCTCATTATGCCAACAATACCTAAGATACCTACCTTGTGATCTTTTACCTCTAGCTCATCAGTCTCCTCACCTAAACTAAATACATCAACCAAGTGTACCACCTTACATAGGGTTCCTGACAAAAAATATATTTCCAAGCCACCTCTTACTGTAACCACCAAAGCTAAAACTGCTACACCTTTAGAAATTTTAACCATGGCATACTCAACCATCCTCTATAGGTTATTATAGACCTCTTGTTTATCCATACCTCTCATCAAGCCCTTTAACCCTTTAGCTTCAAAACCCACCTGGTGTGATGATCACCAAGTTTATGCTTATCATAGGACACCGGGCCATGATATGGAGAATTGTAAAGCTCTCTAAACCATCTTCCATTAGCTTTATGATGAGGATGATCTATTAAAAAATGAATCTCCTATGAACACCCTACTAATCTAACTACCCACCATACCTACCCAACACTTACCCCCTCCTCCACTCTTACCTCAGAGTGAAGATGAATCTTACCAATCCTCTAGCTTAACCTCTCCTTCTATCCATACCATCAACATGGTCACTAAACCATAGTAGAAGGATAAATGGAAACCAAAAGTGTCCATTCCTTAGATGTACCCCTCCTTAAACTCCCACCCTACTCACACCTAACCATCTTCATCTTTGACTAAACCCAAGGTGTTTATCTTAGGTACCTCCTAATCTAACCCCTCAGAATCTATCTAGAGAGTTCAAGCAACTTCACCAGACCCCTAAAAAAATGAGCTTATATGAGTTGATCTATACCTCCCCCCATTATCAACAAAAACTAATATAATCTTTTCAATCCATCGAATTACATCCTGAGGACCCCCAACCTCTAATTGCCTTTGTTGGTACCTTTCATATTTCCAACCTTGTTACCTTTAAAGATTCAGAAATACCCTCCATCCACCCTAAGGACCTAGATAATCCTCTCTTTATCACTTCCTACATCAACCAAACCCACATAAAATGGGTCCTGATTGATGGGGGAACCATCATTAACATCATCCCCTCTCATGCCTACAACCAACTCAACCTATTGAACAATGTTATGTCCAAGTCCTTAGCCATCCTCCATTCCTTTAATGATACCATGGCCAATACATTGGGAACTATCATCCTCCATATTTGTGTAAGATCTCACACACTCTCCAAACTCTTCTATTTTGTATAAGGTAAATTATAATACAATGTCTTGTTGGGAAGACCTTAGATTCATTTCATGGGTCACATTCCCTCTACAATCTATCATTGCATTAAGTTTGAGCATGAAGGCCAGGTCATCACTATTCCAGCTGACCCAAGTCCTTTCTTGATATGAAACACGACCTATCACCTCAAAAATGTCCTTTTACCCCCATCTAACACACCCTTAATAGCTAAAACCCAACCTTAAGCCACCAAAATGGATATCATATCCCATTTTATCATTGAGGTATAAACTAGCTCCTCTATATCTTCGCACCAAATTCCTACTATCAACCCTTTAGAATCAATATTTTATTTCCTTTCACTAGGAGAATATTACCTTCTTGCCCTCGACACTTTCCCTAATCTTCATGAGTCTGGGCAACTTACCAACCAACTAGGATATGACTCCAATGTTGGAACTATCATTCCCTTTAGACCTCCCAACTATCAAACCCATTTTTTTATGGGGGAATTGATAAATCCCTTCGTGCTTCTACCACCTCTCTTCCACCTCAACCATTCACTATCAGTTTCTCTTACCTTGATAAACCTAGTTTTATCAAGACATACCTCTTCGATGTGCCTAGAAAGCCTTTGGTCTTGGGTGATATGAGTATGGCCCACATGAATTGGTCACCATAAAAACTTGGAAGCCACATGAGAAGCATGAACTTGGTTTCATCTTACCTAATAAGGAGAAATCTAAACAACCCACCACTGTCATTATTGAGTAAGATTCCCCTTCCTTACTAACCTCTTCCCTACCCATGTGTGAGGATGATAACATCATCCCACCTAACTTTTTTTTCTTCAACATGATCATCCTCAAACCCCCTGACTTATCAAAAGGAGGGGGAAACTATAACCATCCCTTTGACCCATCCTAAGATGATAGGAGAAGATTATCCTACCATTAACACTATGCAGTGTTAGGATGATGATTCTATTATCACCTACCTTGATGACCCAGATTATTCTATCCATAAACCTCTTCCTCACAAGACCTTGACCATGTTGAATGAATCCACTATGGATACCAACCTAAGTACTCTGGATAACACCCACATTGTCAAACTTTTCCAATCACTGAATGTTGAGGAACTTTAAGACTTCCCCTCTTTCTTCCAAGACCGTATCATAACATTCACCTAGTTTTATAGTGGTATGCTTAGAATTGACCCTACCATTTCTACCCATAACATAGTCACCCACTATGATGCCAAACTTGTCAAGCAAAATCTCCAATGCATGTATCTTCACATAACCCTTCTCATCAAAGAAGAACTTTAGAATCTCCTATCTATCAACTTCATTCAACCCATTTATTACCCCTAATGGGTCTCAAATGTCATACCTATCACTAAAGCTATAGGGGTACTATGAATTTATGTGGACTTTCATGACCTCAACTTGGACTACCCCAAAGATGACTTTCTTCTACCTAGCATCAACTAGATTATTGATCTTACAATTAAACATGAGATGTTATCTCTCATGGATGGGTTCTCAAGTTACAATCAAATCTTAATCACCTCTAAAGATTAGCACAAAATCACCTTTACCACCCTTTATGGAACCTTTTGTTATATATTCATGCCTTTTAGGCTAAATAACATTGGAAAAACTTACCAAAAAACTATGACCTACATCTTCCATGACCTAATCCATAATATTGTAGAGGACTATGTGGATGACCTTGGAAAATCCAAACTTTGAAAGGATCACTTAGCCATTCTTAAGATCATCTTTGAGTGACTTATCCACTATCATGTATGTATTAACCTTAAGACATGCATTTTTGGAGTCTTGTCAGGAAAGCTTATTAGCTTCATTATCTCCCTTCATATAATCAAAGTTGATCCTACCAAAATAAAATAAATCCTAAACATGCTTCCTCCTACCAACCTCAAGAAACTTTGTATCTTTCAAGGTAAGCTTTAGTCTATTTGTCATTTCATTTCTTAGATTTTAGACCAGTGATAACCTTACCACCACCTTCTGAAGAAGGATGTCTCTTTCAAGTGGAATAGCAATTTTCAAAAGGCCTTTGATTCTCTCAAAGAGTACCTTTTGTCACCACCTATCCTTTCCCCTCCCAATGATGACCAACCTTTATACCTTTATATCTCTACCACTGACCATTCTCTAGGGGGAATGCTAGCTCACCAAGATGAACAACATAAAGAGCAAGCTATATATTACATTAGTCACACACTAGTAGAATACAAGACTCTATATACCCATACTAAGAAACTCTTATTATCTTTAGTCTTCATCACCACCAAGATTCACCATTAACTTCTTAACCATAAAACCTATGTCATAACCAATACTAACCCACTCAAGTACATGCACTCCAAACCATACCAAAACCAACATATGGCAAAATGGCTCATGATTTTAGCAAAGTTTGATATTGATTTCCTCTAGTATAAGTTAATTAAAGGACAAGTCATTTCTAACTAGTTGTTTGAAGTACCTTTACTGGATAACCAACCTCTTCTTCTTGAGTTCCCTAACAAGTCCATGATGACCCTTTTTTAAGCATATTTCACCTATCAAGTCAAAATGTTCTTTGATGGATCATCCTTATCCCCTTTAATAGTGAACCTCTCCCTTTGTCCTTTAAGATTGATTTTAAATATACCAATAATATGGCTAAGTGTGAAGCCCTAGTGATAGGCCTTCAACCCACCTCGGCCCCCAGAGTCAAAATAATCAATATCTTTGGTGACTCCCAACTTTTGGTCAATCAAATCAATGGCTCTTATCAATGTAATAATGATTTTCTACAAAAGTAAAAACAACTAGTTGATGAACTCCTAACATTATTTGATCACTACCATATCTAATCAACCCTATGATCTACCAATAATTTCACCAACACCATGGCTTCCCTTGCCTGTTAGATATCATCTATGCCCTTGAATTCTGAGTTGTCTATCATTATCCACATGCTTACCTAACCATCCTATGTCAAACCAAATTCCCCCATTATTTCCAATGTGGAGCAGACCCAACCTGACCTTTGGTATTACCAAACCTTTGACTACCTTAACCTTGGCATCATTCCTTCTAGCCTCTCTAAGAATGCTCAAAGAGAATTTATTTAGAGTACCTCATGATATCTCATTATGAGAGTAATTATTTATTATCATGGCTTTGATAGCCTCTTCTTCCACTATCTATGTAGTCAAGAAGCCTCTCATGCTATCAAGGAAACATATGAAGGTATCTATGGGAGACACTTTAGTGGCCTCATTGTAACTAAATGCATCCTCTATCTCAAATATTACTATCCTAACCTTAACTAATATTGATTTGATTATGTCAAAAAGTGTGCTAAATGTCAACAACATGCTAATTTGTATCACGCACCTAGCCACAACCTTCATGTTTCTATTGATTTCTATCCTTTTTCACAATGGGGTCTATACCTCATTAGGGAAATAAATCCCCACTCCTTGTAGCGTAAATATTATATTATCACTATAATTAAGTACTTTACCAAGTGGGTAGAGGTTATTCCTCTAGTCTCAACCAAAGCAGAGAAAATAGTCGACTTTATCAACCATCACATCATATGTCACTTTAATGTTCCTCATAATATTATCATTGATAATGGTAAATCAGTTAAGAACAAGCAAGTCCAAGGTCTATGTGATGCATTTAACATTAATTTAATATTATCCTCACCTATCACCCTCAAGCTAATGGATAGGTAAAAGCCTCTAATAAAACTCTTCATAACATGCTATAACTAAAATAGTCAATGAATCCAGATGAGATTAACATTTACGCATCCCCTTCACCTTATGGGTATATCATAATAGCATTGAATCCCTACATGTACTACCCCATTTTCTCTTGTATTTGGAGTAGAGGTGATCCTACCTCTTAAAATCCAAATACCATCTCTTCACATATCCTTACAAGATCTCATTTTTGAGAGCAAGTGCCGCCAACACTATCTGACCCAACTTGAGCTACTCGATGAGCATCACTTAGCATCCCTTTCCCATCTTCATGTCTACCAAGAGTGCATCAATCATGCCTATAATAAACACCTTAAATTACAAAAAATTCAATATTGGAGGCTTCATCCTAAAGGAAAACCAACATGTCACTAATATTGAGAAAAGCAAGTGAGGCAAGTTTGCTTTTAATTAGCTTAAACATTATATCTTAACCCAAAAGTATGGATCATGAGCTTACCAGTTGTCTTCTCTCAAAGGTAACCTATAACTTGATCCCCTTAATGCTTTACATCTATATCTATTTTTTTGTTAAGAAGGATCAAGTTTACCTTTTGTTTAACTTAAGCTCATCCCTTGTTATCCACCCACATTCATCACCCTCTTTTAGGGGAAATCAATTAACAATGAATTATGTGATTATCTAACACCAACACATCCTAATCCTAAATAATAGGTACCATGGCTCTACCCATGGCATGGTTCTCATGGTTCTTTCTGCCCCTTTTTAGGATTGATCCCCATGATCATTATCACCTAAACCTCTTTACACCTAAATAACCCTCTTATACTCTTGGTTTTTCCACCATGAAGGTGAACCGCTAAGCCAACATAAGTAAGTATATGTCAAGAAAAATCAAATCCAAATAGAATAATCCCTATCACTAGTAATCATGGGTCATTCCTAGTATTCACAGACTGATCCCTTGAAGGATAGTTGTTAACATTTTATTGGAACTTGCCAAAACATAAGGTTAACTACTCCCTCAAAGGATAACTATCAAAAAGCATTAAGTAAAGCATATAAACTTATACCAATCCCTCAAAGGATGGTCGAGTGAGCATTTGTCAAAAGCATAGAAATTTCTTGGAAGGTTCCCACATTGATCAACTTCCCACATATAGTAATTAGTAGAGGATCCATTATCATAATCAAAATAAAATCAAAATAACCTTGAAAGCTGAAATCGACTCTCAAACAATGAGATAAGGTAAAAGCCATAATTAGCTTCTACAATTAGACTTCTTGCATCAATAAATCTACATAGCTTATCATAGGCTTGTTTATCCTGGTATTTTGGACACTTATAGCAAAGGCTTACTAGTCTCATAATAGGGTTCCATTTCCATCCATCTCCCCTTTATACTATATGCAAGGGATTTTTGAGCTTACTTAACATTACATGGTCAAGACACCTTTTTAGACATCTAAAAAATGCTAATGTGAAGCATTTAAAGGGCCTATGTTCATTAAGTCAATCAAAATTTAGTTTTTATTTTGGTCCCTATTAAATGAGCATCATGCTCTCTACTTATCATATCATGACTAGTTTCTATTTTCATTATGGCATTTCCCTCTTACCTATATTCTCTATTCTCACATTCAAAGTTATTAATTAACCCACCCTATGTGTTTTAACATAAAAATCCTAGCCATAAAAACCTCATGATCATAATTATAATCATAACCATCCACATCATTGTACCATACATGATAATCACATTTTTAAGTGATAAATTCAATGTTAAAATGTCTAAATATAATGAAATCTAAAAATAATTAGCATAACCATAAACAACACCCATGACCATGACCAACGTCATAATGCAATAACATCCATAACCATCTAAACATATCAACCATTTCCTCCCACATTTCTAAAGTCTACTAATGAAGTGTATACACATTAAAATTTATTATGCCATTAGCATAACCATAAATCTAAACCATCTCATGCCTAACTAAGCATATAGCAATGTCTACACAACCATATCATGAACATAAATCATAAGTAATAAAAACATCACATCATAGGCTATAAACACCAAATGCCAATCATCACACTATGATAAATAATCATAAACATCAAATCACAATAAACATATGCATGAGAAATAACCAATATCACATATATATGTAGCTCATGAGTCTAATAAAATTAATATGTGTCTACATAAATGACACATGTAGGAAATGTGTGTAATATATCTCTCTCATATATATCTTACATCATCAACATGTAGGCTGGTATCAAAAATTAAAACATATATAGCATATACATCATGTAGATCAATCCCCTAGGGTACTAATACCACTAGCCCCTCCTTCTCCTGCACTACCACCAGGTGTTGGTCCTCTTAGAGTGCCCTATACCTACCCACTAACTATAGATGCCCACTATCCTAGAGTAGCCATAATCAGACTACCTATTAGATTGGCTCTATACTCCCCCATATAAGCTCATTTGATAGTTGTTCCAGAATAATAGCCTCATAATATTATAGCTCCTCTATTATAGCTAGGTATCAAAATGTAAGATTGAAACCCAGTGGCACTACCTATCTTACCACTGCACCTACCCTCTATCTTAGGGTATCCCTCTCTAGAGTCCCTAAACCAAGAGAGATCCTTTCCTAATCTTACTCTCCTATCAAGGTGGTCACCTGACCCTATAAGGTGATAATCTAGCCTTATAATGTAGCCACTTATCCCTATAATCTTATAATTTAAGCCTATGCAGCTACTAGTGCTACATGTGTCTATCCATCCCAACATCCACACTATATGAGTGCCCCTACTAGATCCACATCCATGGGATATTAACCCTTATCACCCCATCCAAAATTAGCTATTGTATATAGATCCTGATACCATGCCATGTACCCATCCATAAAACTAGCATCATCTATAACTGCTCTAGCTAGCAGCTCCTCATAGTCCAAAACTACATCCTATGGTTATAACATTAGAAGTAGAAACTCTACATACTCTCTCTTGTATCTCAAAAAAAGAGCTATAATACCCTACATAATTCCATATTATCATCAAACTTGGTCAAAGGGAATCAACTCCATCTCCCCCTCTTGCCTCTCATATATCTATCACCATCTTTGTAGTGATAGAGTGTGGTAACTATATTGGGCCCACCTAGGCCAGCCCACATATGGCCTCCAAATGATGTCACCCACAACCAACCCCTCTAATGCATCTCTAAACTAGTCAATATCTCTAGCACTTCCACCTACCCCTATCAAATCATAGTTTCCTCTCCATCTCAAGAAACCCACTATGAAATGTACCTAGGTGTATCCATCTTAGGGTAACCCTAGTGACCTCAAAACCCAAATATGCTCATATGCCCAACAATGGAGCATGAACTCAACACTGATCTGATATCATCTATGAGCTATGAATACCTAGAGCTCCCTATAAATTTGAACTAGAAAAATAGGATCCCATCTAAACACAATCCTACCAACAACATCTCCACTAATACTCCTAATAGTAGATAAGTAAATTGATCACTACTCAAATATATCGATGCAAATAAATACTCCACCATCATCATCGTCACTAAACATTTTTCTACTAGAGCCTTCTAGTATAATGGCATATAGTTGAAGCCATCAAAATGCCATTTGGCATGGACCCAATCCTCACCATATATCAGCTCTATGAGATCATCTCACTCCTCACTCTTAATGTGGTAAATTAGATCCCCCTAAATGAGTATCCATGTGATCCTAATCACATCCTATAATAGGATGGTGATCTCTCTAGTCAACAATAAAAATGTGTTTGTGGTTAGTTCTTATCTCTCGATGAGTACCATAATCATAGCTACATTGTGTAACAAGTGATGATAGTGAACCATGGCCATGAGGCCAACCTCCTCCATGTGCCTTCACTCATCTATAATCATCCCATCATGAATATCTATGAATATCCAAGGAATTCAATCCCTCATCTATATTTGGTCACATGCTTGTAAAATAATCAAGTTAGCTTGTACATTTCATTGTCAATCATCATACCTAGACCCACCTAAATAATCAATCAACTTATCTTTACACATATCTAAACAAATAAAACCAAATGTATCCCATTATCTACTTAATTCTCAATCCATAAGTTTCTTATGTAAGTGACCGAACACCATTGTCACTAACATCTACCCTACCTAGCTATTCTCATGTACCCTTATACCCTATTTAACACTCCAAACTCATAACATTTTAAACATTCAAAACACTCATTTTAACAAAACCTTCCTTCATGCTCTACCATCAAAATTCCATACAACCATCAATGGTAATACAAGCCTCTTACCTCGATGGTTGACCACCAATGATCATACTGACCATCAATAGTTGGGTCTATCTAGTGACAATCACTATGTAACTGCTAGCAGTGAAATCCTAACCTTACCTACCTAAAACTACTAAAAATAACCACATTTCAATAATTAAACCACCTAAATCCTACCTTACCACCTATCCATTCCTACACCCTCCTTCTAATTCAATTCTACCAATCATTTCTCTTAGTTTACCCAAAATGTAAACATAGGGCCCACCCCCAGCAAAACATACTAATTCCATCACCAAAGCAATAACCAATTTAACTAGATAACAAACCTAATCAACTAGCTATCCAAATTTAATACACCACATACCTCATTCCTCAATCATTGATGAGGTCAGAGTTTACATCCTACCACTCAAACACACCCTCATCAAAATTGCATCATTTGTCCCCATTGATAATAAATGCCAATACACTAACCTAATAAACAAACTCCACCTCAAAAATCACTTAGTCAAATCTCTCAGTCAAATCTCTTAGCTACATGTTAAAGTGCCAAATCACCAGAGCACAAAATTTGGAGGTCAAATAGACAAAAGTGAATGATTTTTTTCATTTTCACTTTTTATGTTTCAAGTTTTTAGGGTTTCCCCTAATCATTGATGGTTAAGGGGACCATTCATGGTTCACCCTTGAAAACCCCTAACTATCAATGATCAAGATCCCACACCTTTATTCATGGCACTTATACCTCAAAACCATATTTTAGAGATCAACCTAATCTCCCTTGTACCTGATTTGAACTTTTTGGAGATTACCCTTCTCTAACCACCTATGAGGCCACCTCCACCTTGATGTTGGCCACTTTTGACCCAAACTATCACATGTTTTATGACAACCTTACATGGTATTTTTTATCACACTAACCATTTTTTCCATGTTTACCATTAAAATTTTGTGCTACCTCACACTTACCTAACCCACTTATGTCTTTGAATAGCATTCCTACCTAAAATACCCATGACACTTGACCTATTTATGTTTTCCATAGGGGCACTTCCTATTTTGGATACCCATAATAACATTGATCTATCTAAGTGACTAACATGTGTACCCAACCACCATGACCAAATGTGGTCACATGGTATACTGGTCACTCATCCTTCTAGAACTAACCTTATTTTTTTACCAACATTGGCAACCTTAGTTTATGTGTGATCTTAGGTATCATACTTAGTCATAATTTGTGTACACATTTATATCTCAAATTCCCACCCACCTTTTGTCACCACCTAATGACTCTTTATAACTACTTATCAAACCTATACTCAATTCTACTTTACCTCATCACCTCTCAATTTAAGGGGGAACATCTCCTCCCATACTCAAGGTAATCATTAGACCTTCAACTAGTACTCCATTTTTTTTACAGCTTATTAATTCAAATCCACATAATAAAAAGGGGAAAAATGTAGACATCAAAAATCCACACACCATGATTCCAAATGTCATAATTGCCTTAGAATATCCTAGGACCCTCTCAAGACCAATATCACCTTCCAACCCCTAATCAACCTATCCCATAATCAATTATAACTTAACTGTCTCAACCCTACCTTTTAGCCCTTTTCCCCCTCAACACTCAACCACTGATGGTTAGGGTAACCATTGATGGTCATCCTGACCATCAATGGTTAGGGTTTACCTCCCTATCAATTAACATGTAAAACACCCACTTTGATTTTCTAATTATATCCCATCTAATTCTAATTACAAGCCATTGTATGGATGAGTTAATTTTAGGAGGCCTAGTTTAGGTGTTATTACAACTCTCTCACCTTGCCTATAAGAGAGAGGAGCAAAGAGGTGAAAAATCATCTATAATTGTCATCAAGAGCTTATGTATCTATGAGTTTATTTATTGTAGGTTAATCATCATTATAAATCCAATAATTTAGCAATCATATCAAAGAGTCAATTTATCACTACCTCTCCATCAAGCCTTTAAGTACTATTACTCTACCAAAATCAAGCTATATTCTACCAACAAATCAACTACCTCAACCATCTACCCAATCAACCTTTGGTAAGACAAGTTCTCATTTTTGAGTATTCATTTACTTTTTTTCCATTTCACAATCAACCTACACCTTATCCACCTCTTGAAATCCATCTTTTGGATCTCATTAATTATCAATTTATCAACCCAAATATTCACATAATAACCATTGATGATTGACTCAATTGTCGATGGTCTGCTCAATTGTTGATGATCACCTTAACCACTAACAGTCACCTTAACCATTGATGGTCACCCCAACCACTGATGGTCAATATGGCACCAAAAACTAGCAAGTTGTTTTCACCTATGTACACCCAATCAAACCCAATTTTTTGTGTTCTTGCCTATTCAAAAACCCCTTCCTAATTTTTTAGATCATACCCCAACCATATTTCAGTAGTATTAATTAGTTTATCACTAATTTAATCACTTCTAGAATATTTATTAATAAGCATTCTTGTATTCACTTTCAGTACCTTTTGATTTATTGATGCAAGTACCTTTATTTTTTGTTTATAAACTTAATTTTTTTAAATGTGTAGATTAATATCCCATAAGGAAGCTCTCACTTATGAGATCTAGCTATCAATAGCTAATCCACCCAACTATCTATCTAACAAATAAATTTTACTTTAGTGCTTTCTTATCTATAGGTCATCCTCCCAAGCTAAAGAGGAGCTCTTCACAATCTTTTGATTTCAACACATACACTATCAATAAAGTTTTTCAAGCATACTCGTACTTAGCTTCTCTTTTCCATTATAAACAAGAAATTCATCAAAATAGATTCCTAAATCAACGTAAGAATATTTCAATAAGGAGACTAGGAATTTTTATTTGACTCCAAGTTTCATCAATTACAAGTCAAGTTGATAACAAGATGGTTAGGTCCATATCAAATAAAAAAAGTATTTGAGAATGGATTAGTAAAATTGCTACCAATAGATGGAAATCAGAAGACTTTATTGGTCAATAGACATAGACTCAAATTATATCAAAAACCTATCAATAAGGAGTATGCTCAAAACATCAATCATGAAGTAGTTTTCATGGAAGGACCTAGTTATTCCATGGTAACAACTCCATGATGGTATATTATATAAAACAAAAGAAGAAGACCACTTCTTGGTTTTTTTCTTCCAAAAAAAAGTAAAAAATATCATTTCAGGATGATATTGATAACACTTATCAGAAAAGTAGCTTTTTGGTTGGTCATGCATTGAATAACGAGCCTTAGCTTGAAAACTAGAAATGGATAGTTAGGTGCAAAATATTAAAAATACAAAAATAAGAAAATAGTAAAAAAATTTGATTAGTTTATTTTAGGAAATAAAATCACTGATGTGTTTATTTATATAAATTCCTAAAAAGACTAATTCATGCATTTTTATCTATTTAGAATTAGGTGGTAGGGAAATAATGAAGGCTAAGATTATGATTTGGTAATTAAGGCATTTTATTGATATGTATTAGGTTAGTATAAGTCTTTATGGTTCATGTATTTTCATGTTTGAGAGGAGGTTTGGGAAGAAGATGTCTTGCAGGCCATCAAAATAATAACCAAGCAACATCATTTGATGACATGGAAAGGTCATAAGTAAAATAACATGTAAGCAAAATGAATGTCATGTCAACTAAAAACAACATTTGATGACATGAAGAGGTTATAAGTGAAAAGACATACAAGTAAAAATAAGGTCATGTCAACTTTATTCATGTGTACAAACCATCTACTGACTCACTCCATATTACTTTGAATAATGTTGACATGTTTTATGACACAAATTTCATAACTGTGAAAGCACATTAAATTTATTTCAAATATAGTTTCATTTAACACTTTCATGTTCTATTATGATTAATCCATATCATGTCATCAATCACCAAAAAATACCCATTGGAATTGATTACTTTCATTTTCATTACACATTATTGTTTCCATTTTCACTTATTTTTTGCACCTATTAAATCACCCCAAGTTTTCAAAAAAAATTTAAAGCTGTCATAAGATAAAATAAATTATCTAAACTTGAGTTTGTAGCTGGAATGATGATTGACAACATTTCTATATCAGTTTTTAAGGAGGTTTTATGGCTACCATTTTTGAAAAAAATTGAAGGGCATGATGAAACTCTAGTGAATTAATTCATTTCATATCTAACATAAGACTCCACTACATTGAGAGGCATCAGTATTATAGTTTCTAGAAAAATAATTAGTAAAAATTTTGGGATTGTTGAAGAAGGTAAGAAAATACTTAGAAGAACTCCTTTTTTTAATTTAATTTCATAGTTCAATGGTAATAAACAACTATTTGTTGCATGTGTACACAACCATCAAAGAAAGGTGAAAGGGATCAAAAGGGAAACCCTACCTAAGCCCTATAAATCTATTTACTTTTGGGTTATGAATTTTTTTTTTTGTGAAGGTCATTGAAACATTTTGGGGTGTGAAGTAATGTATATCATTCTTCACCTCAATTATAGCCATCAATAGATTTAACATAGGGTTAACCTCCCCATATATTTATATGTAGCCATTTAGATTCTAGTTACTAATAAATCAACTCCACTTAGTCATCATGGTCTTATCCATTTGATTATTCAACATCATTTCCTTTAACAAAGTAAATTAGTATGGAAGAATTTTTGGAAAACTAGATTTAGTCAATCTTCAACATCTATTTCAAAATTTTCTAAAATAACACCAATACCCAAGGTAAAAGAAGCTTTCTCTTCTAAGGTTATGATTTTATCTAGTGAGAGAAGATAGACTAGATCACAAACCACACATGTGATTAAATAGAGTTTTTAGCAGACTCCAATAAAAATTAAATTAAGGCCTAGGGTTTCACAATCTCATCTAAACCTTAAATCTAAATATATCTCTTTAGCAAGCACAACATAGGTACTCAAAAAAACTAGATCATCATAAGCAGATGAGGATACCTCTTTAAAGGAGCTCAATTTTCTTGTGCAAATAGAATGAAGACATAGAAAATTAATCTTGGCATAATATTATGAGGAGACAGAAGCACCTACCACTCTTGATAGCCTTTGACAATCACCATTGTTTTCTTCACTAGTAATATAAAAAATAAAACTTTATGAAGAAGCTATCACAACAAATATTCTTGAGTTAACTGTAGTAGCTCTTGATGAAGAAGCTATCCCAACAGATATTCCTATGTCAACAGTAATAGCTATTGATGAATAACCTACCACAATATATATTCCTATTGAAGAAACTATTTAGGAAGGAAAAATACTCATAAAATAAATCCTAGTATAAGAAGAAAAATCCCCTACATATTCTTCAATTATTGATATAATACCAATACTAGACAATGGGAAAATTATTATGGTCTCTGAAGAAGAAAATTTGTCTATCTCCATTGAAGATCCATAATTGTAGCTTATCCTTACACTATCTAAGGCAGAGGTCATCATCAAACAACAAGCTATAGATATTAATGATATGTTAGCTTAGCTATAATGTAAGTATTTACTCAATTCTTCTTTGACTCGAGGATTAGATAGTTTTAAAAACAAAGATTTAGATCACATGAATAAAAATAAAATCCTTGAGAAACAAACAAATCATTTTGATGAAGAAATGATAAATTATTGGATATATATCACTGAATTATAAGAATAAAACTTTTTATTAAAACATCAACTCCAAAATTCTCAGAAATAACAACTTTCTATGCAAACTTCATCTTCTTCTTCTAGACCTTCATTTGATCAAGTCTATCAAACTATTGTTTCTCATATTGACTACCTAGATAAATGGATTTAGGTATATTTTTATTTTAGGTAACTCAAATAATAAAATAAATCCTTAGAAAATGAAAAATAAACAATGAAGGAAAACTTAGAGTATGAAAAATAGTAGACCCAGAAACTTGAAGCAAATCTAGAAGTTGCATGTCAAATAGGGGGAAAACTTATAGCTTGTAGAGCTTCCTCTCCCTCTTATAGCTTGTATTTATGTAAATAATTTTATAAGTGGAAACTATTGAGAATTTTATGTGATTTATCTCACAACATTGAAGATCCTCCTATGTTTCAAACATTTCTCAAGAATCCATTCTAGAATAGTAAGATTTATTATGTGAGTTATATTTGTTTAATATGATATTAGGGGACTAAAATAAGTTCATGGTCAATCTATATGTAGGAGAATTTTATCTAAAATCTCTTATTTATACTTATAAAAATCATATAGCATGGAAATTTAGACATGAGGAGAATGTGACAAAATCCTAAACTACGGGGTTATAGATTAGACTTACTTTCACTAGTGCCAAAAATATATTGATTAACTTCAAAAATACTTATTTGATGAATCCAAACATCAATGATTATTAATTATAGGCTTTGTATAATAGTACTGTCTCTTTTAATCTATATACAAGACAACATTTTGATGATATATTTACATGTAGTGTCAGGCATTGAGACATATTGACAATTTCATTGAAGAGAAGAGATGTTATGTCTCCAACCAATTTAATATGGAGATTATGAAGAGCACAAGCTATAAATAACATGATTTTTGATATCATTAACTTAAGAGTTGAAAAAATTTAATTCATCATGAGATTTAGGTCACCACTTCTTCTAACTCCTATTCCACCATGTCATAGATGGTGTCCTCAAATATATGACCAATTTTAGAAGTGGAAATAGATGGTGAAAACACATCATGGTTTCACTAGTTCATTGAATGATCACTAGGCTGATGAATTTGACATATATGATCTTAACCAATATTTATAATACAAAATTCAAAGTTATGAGGGGACAAATAGTAGCCAAGTTTACAAAATAGACTTGCAAAAGGTAAAGCATGGGAGAAATGATAAGTCCAAATTATGACTCATTATTACTATCAGTTTTCTTTGTTTTTATTCTATTATCTCTCCTCTAGATTTAATAATGCAAGGATATTAGGCTTGTATCTAATCCTAGTGTAGTAAATGGATAATTTATCTTACTTAATATAACTAAATTCTAAGTTACTAATTTTGTAATTTGATTCTAACTCTTTGCATGTTTAGTCTCTCAATTTTGTGTATATATAAATGATATAGTAGTCTATAAGGAATAAAGACATGTTTGATGATCTTATAAGATAACCTATAGGAAATGTTTTGACATTTTAGAAAGATACAAACCTATTAAACACTCTTCTAGTTCATTCAAGTATTCTTCAGACTAAGTAGTTATAGACTCTCACAGTCTGCTACTATAGACTCACCCAATAGCTATAGACTCACCTAGTCCATAGCTACAGACTCATTCAAGATCCAATTTCATTCTTCATCAAATCATTCCACCTAGCCTATAAACCTTGATACAAAATTCTTTAGCATCCAAGTTATTTGAATCAAGTTGTTATGGACTCACTAGGTCTTCACATAAATAACTCCATAATCTACCAAAATTACTATGGATTTGCTCTGAACTCTGCTAGAATTTCTATGAAGTTGCTCTAGACTCTACCAAAATGACTCTAGACTCTTCCAGTTTAGCTTCTGATCT
The DNA here is from genome assembly GCA_037957365.1 of Torreya grandis. NCBI lineage: Eukaryota > Viridiplantae > Streptophyta > Pinopsida > Cupressales > Taxaceae > Torreya > Torreya grandis. The sequence continues at coordinate 2,385,445 of JARHVA010001128.1, forward strand.
TGTAGAACTACAATATCCCTACTTGAATATTATTTTAGTCACTTACTATTTATAGGATTACTATAAATAGTAGATCTATAAATAGACTTTCTATATATATATATATAAAGTCTATTTATAGATCTATTTATAGTAATCCTATAAATAGTAAGTGACTAAAATAATCTTCAAGTAGGGATATTTTAGTTCTATAAGATTAGAAGCTAAACTGTAAATATATCCATAGTATTTATAAGGAAAATCGATCTCGTAGATCTAAAAAGTCAATCTTAGTAGATATGTAGTGGATTTTTTAATAGATGGATCTTCCTATTTCAAACTGATAATTGCCTATTTTGAAGAACCACTAAAATTATGAGATTTTTATTGATAATAGAAGATTGAATACTAAGATATAGGGATATTTAGTTATAGCCCTATATAAGTAGATTTTCATGTCTTAATACAACGAGATAGAAGATAATATATTATTGTTTAATTAATATTGTAGCACAGTTACAGTTATGTTCATGTAATATATTTTGATTAACAAAGATAGCCTCAATTTCCAAGTAGTGAGTTTTCTTTCATTTCTATTCCCAACGCAAGCAAGGGTTCACTCTCCTCAAGAACTAGGAATATATTTCTATATGGTATTGTATGTATTTATAGTTTTCAATAATTATAAATATATTTAAATTTCATAATAATAATTATAAATATATTTCATAACCTGTAGGAAATTATCTTTCAGTTCTAAGAGTTAATTCAATATTATAAATCAATGTGTTTACTTTCAACGATTGTTTACTTGTAGCAAGTGTGTTTAGTTCTAGTAGATTGTTTACTTTCATCAAGTGTGTTTATTTTCAGCAAGTGTATTTATTTTATCAAATTATATTACAGAGTGTTTTAATTCTAAAATTATGTTTCTTTATTTTAAAATCAAATCTTTTCTACAATAGATTAGATTAAACATTTAGAAAGATAACAACCCTCCAAATCATATCTATAAGACCTATAACCATAATCCTTATTGTAGACAGCTTTGGATGCCACCCCTAATTTTAATGACATTAACAAATAAAGTTGATTAAATGAAATAATTAATGAAACCCATCATTGTATATGCTCTCAGTCATAGAAGGTATATAGTAGATTTGGCTACCATTAGGAGTACCTTCTATGATCAGGTAGTGAAATTATCTCTAGGAGATAAATTTTATGAGCAAGTAAAGAGATATTTGTTAGTAAACTCTCAAGATCATAGGTATAATGGATTCAAATTTGAAAGTGATGATATGTTGAGATTCAAAAGGAGAATTTATGCTCTTGATAAGGAAAATTTGAGTAGAACAGTGTTGAGTGAGTTATACAATACTCCATATTTAGGGAATTTGGGTGTAACTAAACTCATATCAAAGTTATGACCCTTGTACTTATGGAAAAAAATTAAGAAAGATGCAATAAATTTTATTTCTAGATGCTTAGAATGTTAGCAAGTTAAAGCTAAGCATGTGTATCTAGTAGGGTTGTTATACCCACACTCCATACTAGAATGGAAGTGGTAGGTCATTAGCATGTATTTCATCCAAGGATTGTCTTTGTCAATAAATCACCATGACATAATTTTGGTGGTTTTTGATAAACTCACTAAAGTAGCACACTTCATACCTAGTAATTTGATAGATGATGCACCTATTCTCGTTAAGGTATTTGTTAAAGAGGTGTATAAATTGTATGGGTTTATATAAAAGATCATTTTTAATATGGACCCTAAAATGACTTCAAGATTTTGGATGACTTTTAATGTAGCTTTAGGTACACAACTAAATTTTAACATAACATACCATACAGAAATAAATGAGAAAACTGAGAGAGTGAATCATATCTTGGAATATCTTTTTAGAATATATTACATGGATCAACAATACAAGTGGTAAGAATACCTACCCTTTGTTGAGTTTACTTATAAAAACTCATACCAATTAACTTTAAAAATGGTTCCATTTAAGGCATTATATGGTATAAGGTGTAGGAGACCAATTAGCTGGCATAAGATTGAAGATAGAGTGGTATTTGGACCAAATATGCTTGTTGAAATGGATTAAAAAGTAAATTTAATAAGAAAAAGGTTGGATGAAGATAATGACAAAAAAAATATATGCTGATTTGAAAATAACAAGGCAGTTTATAGTTGGGGAAAAGTTTTTTTTATGGATTAAAGCTTAGAATAGTTCCATTAAATTTTAAAAATTAGTAAATCTATCACTAAGATATGTAGGACCATTTAAGTTCTTACAAGTGGTTAATCATGTAGCGTATAGGCTAGAATTGCTACTAGATTTAGAATAAATGCATAATGTTTTCCATGTATCTTATCTTAAGAAGTATGTAGCTAATGTTTTAGATTGAAATGTTGTATAGGTTCTATATCTTGGATTGATCATAGTATAACCAATTAAAGTAATTAATATTCATAATATTAGCTTATGTAATAGATAATTATCAAAATTCAAGGTTCAGTGGGACTAATATTTTGAGGACTATGCTACATGGGAAGACTATGAAGAGTTCTCAAGGTTGATTCCTAGTTTATTTGCATGGTATTTATGTTAAACACTATTTATTTTCTACTGAATTTGTTTATTTTATAAATTTTTTTTAAATAAGTGCCATTGGAATGATGATAATATTTATGGGGAGGGATGTCACATCTAGTTCTCCCTCTATAAATAATTAATCATTAAGTAATGGATTATGCAGTGATTATTATATATTTAATGGTTATTATTTAGTTAAATTGTTATAATATTTGGTGTGGAAGTGCATTGTTGCTTAATATATGTTTTGATAGTTTTTTTCATATGGTTAGTATTTTATATAATCAGGTGGACTAATTTCATGTTCAGATATTAATATTCAGTACTTTATTCATAATTATTTTTTTATTATACCATGATGTTGGCTAACTACATTTTTGTGTTCACTAAGGTGGTTGTATGATTATTCTACCCTCCAGACTACTAAAAAGGGAGAGTATCATCAAAGAGGGCAAATAAAATGGTGATGGTGTGAGTAGAGATAATGAAACAAAGACTTCCCACACACCACAATTAGTTGTTGCATATCATTACTTTTTTTCATGTGTATCTTATTCATTCATGACTGATAGTCTCTTACTATGTTGTGATGTTTTCATTACATGTTAGATATAAAATGAATACATTATTTTGATTGATTTTTCCATTGATGGCTTTGATGTATGCAGGGGTTGACTATTTAATAATCTTGAGCGTGTGTTGCATTTATATTTAGTCTTAAATGAATAACATACCTTAATTAATCTATTGTTAGTTTGGGGTAGTGGAATATTAGTGTAATTTTCAAGTTAATAAACTTGGAGTTGTACTTAAACCTAACCTAGACAAAAATTCCAAAATGGACTATGTATGCATAGTCTAAAACTTAGAATAAGGATTAATATTAAAACCCTATTTTGATGGAATATTTTTTAGAGCCTTGATAAAGTTGAAACTTGACATGTTCAAATTCATTATTATGTGTAAGAATCTTGAAAAAATTTCTATGGGTTGCATGGTTTCATGATCATTATACTTTTTTTACCTAACTTTGCATGGCAAGGGTAATGACAGTTATGTCAGGATAAACAAGAGTGTTATTGAATGGAACTACAAGTATCATTATTATAGAATGCAAAATTTATGAAATTTTTTCGACATGAAATGAGGGACTAGAATAATAAGAGGGGGATAGGGAAAAGGAGAAGATAGAGGGGATGAGGAATAAAGAATAAAAGGGAAAAAGAGAGAAACACATGTTGTGGAAAAAATATTGGACTATGGTAGAAAAGGGATAAAGGCTTTAGGTTTACTCTTTAGATAGTGTACTACCCAAACCTAGGTTGGTTGAATTCTTATAATTTGTAACAATAATAGAATTATTTTGAAAATAAAATGTTTGGGATGCTTTTTAATTTCATTGAATTGGAAACTTGTTAACTTGAAGTTAAATATAATGTAGAGTTTTTTGTGAATGTTGACTTTGGGATGGAACTTGGTTCCATCTATAAGTCGATATACACAATGCAAAATGAAACTAATATATTCTAGAAACCTTCCATTTATATATATACAAACAACTACAGGAATGAGCCATTGTAGTTTTAAAAAATAGTTTTGTTTATTTTAAGTTTGTCCCTTAAATGGGTAAGAAAATTGAATTTGACCTTGGTTTGTATATTACAAAATGTTAGATTAGGTTATTTACCTTAGCTCATGTTTACCTAGGCATTTATTTATTTCCACCCACTTAAGTGTGTATATTCCATTTATATTATTTTAAATATTATGTATTTATCTCTTAGAAATTATGAGGATAATTTCAAGTTATTTCTATTTTTTAGGGATATTTATCTCTTAGTCATAGGCTTAATCTCTAACTTGATCTCTTAATTATAATTGATCTCTTAATTAGGATTGATTACTTATATTGATCTATTAGTTAGGATTGATCTTCCTTGTCTATATATGCAAAGCTTATTTATTGTATTTAAAATAGACGTTTTAGAGATGTAATATATGATATATCTTCTCTTTGCAATCAATCTGTAAGTTTATTATTTCATATTTTTGTTGTTATAAATGTGATGTTATGAAAACACCTAATATCTTGTGGGTTGGAATGCTTAGTTTTTCATTCCTTTCATGGTAATAGAGCCTTTAAGTGTTGTATTCATCCATTTATGAGTTTGTTACAAGGGTATTTTTTTAATTACATATATCCAAGTTTGGGAGGAAGATTTTTGTGTTTTTTATTGCAATCATATTTTTTTGAGCTTCATAGAGAAACTCTAAGTTTTGCATTGCATCTATAGTGTTTGAGAAATCCAAAAATGTCATTTACAAGTATATATTTATGTTTTTTCATTAAAAACATGTATTTTCTTTTGAAAACATCTCACTAAATATAATCATACTAGATTTTTTCTATATTTTATGTGACCTATTTTACCTTTCCAAATCAATTTAATTTTTTAAATTTCATTGAGAAATAAAAAATTTATCGCAATTTTACTAACTTCTACTAGAAATAAAAACAATATAGTAAGAGATGATTGCTCAATATTTTTATTGTTTTTCAATAAAAATAATATATTATGGGCATATTTTTTTTAACTTTTGTTGTCTTAAATATGTTCATGGTTCACTTTTGGTTCCAAAGAGTGGTTGGAAGACAATGTTCCTTCTTTTTTTTAGTCACATTCTTTTGATTTATTATGCCATGTTTATTTATTTGACACATTTATGATAATAAATGTGTATTAACTATATGTTTTGATCGACAACTTGAAATTGAGTGTTGTTTTTTTTCAAAAGTGTGTATTTTTTAATACCCAATCTATTGTTGTCATTTATTTTATAAAACATACTAAATTATAAAGTGTCAAATTTTAGGGTCCTCATTATTTTCATTTGGAGACATTAAATTATCAAGGGGATATTTATTTTTTATGGAGGGTTCTTATTATTATTCCTAACTTTGTCTTTATTTTTTGACAATGGATTCCCACATTTTTTAGCCCCTAAACACCTCAAATTACAACATTTGGAAAATTAAAATGAAAATACACTTACAATAGAAACACTTATGGATAATGGTGATTGGTGGCATTATCCACTTCTCAAATGAGGAAGGTATTACCTGGATTGCATTCATAAAATATGAGTCTCTTTGATTGATTAGCTTCCATGTTTCATACACTCTGTAGTCCTATGTCATATGTGCCACATCACCCAAGGAAGTTTGGGATAGCTTTATAGCCTTATTTGGGAAGAATGTTGAGTCTTCTTGGTCTTTTAAATGCTTTTTTACCCCACCTCCTTCTATTACACTTCCTTATCCTATTGTAAGTGAGGATTCATTTTTTGATGATGACACAGACATCATTTTTCATGTTAGTGAAGACTCGTCTTTTGATGGTTGTTTACTTTAGGCACCTAACACTTTTCATATAGTTTATGTTCATCATATTCTTTTCATTGATCGAGAGGACATGATTCTTGAGGACTTGGCACCTCCACCATCACTTTTAGAGATCATGGATGAGACACCATTACAACTTCCCAAGGATGACTTTTATTTTTCCATAGTTGTTGTTCCTTCATCACCTACTCCTCTTATTTGTGAGTATATGTGTTTAGACAATGATTTTCATGAGGAACCTATTATTGTTGCACATTTTAATTTGGATCTTGTTGTTTCTCTTATTACTACTATTATTACTTATTCTATGATGGATCCACTTGCTCACATGCTTAGTTTTTATGAGAGATATACTCTTGTTTTTGGGTCTTGCACACTCAACTCTATGGGTTACACCAACAAAGTTATTGATAGTGAATTACAGAGTATTGTATCTACTATTAGGCCTATTATTTGTCAAGGTTACCAAAACATCAATGTTTTTACAAGTGGTGTATCTTTGGGACACCCTGATCACATACAATAGTTGGATTTTATTCCTATAGGGAGAACCTATGGTTTGTGTACATGTGACTCTTTCACCTTAAATGGATATGGATTCTTACATCCTTTCCATGTATGCAAGATATGTAGTAATTATATTTGTGTGGGGTGAATAAATTTTTCCTTGAGGGATTCCATATGGAGGTCCTTACTTCCTTATTTTCTCTCTTTTCCTTTTTTTGTGGGGGAGAGGTTTATTTTCCTATGAGTTTTCTCCCTTTCTCCACTTTATGAGAGATTACTTCATGGATATATTGTACATGAGTACCTAATTAGGCCTTATTGTCAAGACTCATATTGTGGATATGCCACTTTATTTTTAGCCCCTAGATTTAATTTAGGGGAGGTGTTATATTAGGTTATTTACCTTATCTCATGCTCACCTAGGTATTTATTTATTTCCACCCACTTATTTATGGATATTTCATTTAACTTATTTTATATATTAAGAGATATTATATATTTATCTCTTAGATATTATGGGGATAATTTATAATTGTTTCTATCTTTTAAGGATAGTTGTATCTT